>JAFJYI010000004.1:2232274-3474548 GCA_019022655.1 Acacia acuminata | reverse complement strand
TTTCAAGTACTAATCGATCCTAAAGTATGTTTTAAGTACCGGTCGGTCTGACTGGAATATTTTTCAAGATTCTAAAATAAGTCTTCAAGATCACGAAGTACTTTTTAGTAATGACGATACCATCTGAAGTATCTTTTTAGTACCGGATACATGAAATATTTTTTTTAGGATTTTGAAAAAATATTTCGGGATCTTATTGACCGGGTACTAAAAAGATACTTCGAGTACATCTTGTTACTAAAAAATACTTCATGATTTTGAAAAATATTTCGAATATTGACTGATATTAAAAAGATACTTCATGATATTAACAGAAATTTGAAAAAAAAATCTTGAAAAATTAAAAACATCGAACCATTTTTAGCTAATTTTGAAATAAACATTACTACCTTCGGTTTTAAATATGGAATAGGATATTGTCACTACCAATTTTATGTCACTACCACTTTTTTCACCGTTGGATCGAATCTCCTCTACCTTTATCATTTCTCTCTCCTATTGAAATTCTGATCTAACGGTGAAAAAGTGATAGTGACATAAAATTGGTAGTGACAATATTCTATCCCATAATATTTATTTCAAAATTGAGATAGGATATTGTTACTACCAATGTTACTACCATTTTTCTACCGTTAGATCGAATCTTAATAGGAGAGAGAAATTATAAAGGCGAGATGAGATTCGATCTAACGGTGAAAAAGTAGTTGTAATATTGGTAGTAACCAAAAATGGAAGTAACAATATCTTATCCCTTCAAAATTATCTAAAAATTGTTCGGTTTTTGAAATTTTTTTAAATTTAAAAACACCGTGTGTAGATGGCCGGAAATTATAGGATCCGATGGGCGGAAATTAAGGCCGAGGGACGCCGAGTGATTTGCTTCCGAGGACGGCTGGACCTCTTCGGCTCTTCCGAGCGCCTCTCCTCCTCTCCTCACCGGTGACGTCTCGGTCCGTCGACGGTCACCGCGGCTTTCGTTGAGGTAAGTTTTCTTCCTTTTCCTATTCGATTTTCCTCTAGTTTCACCGCGAGTTTCGAATCTCTTGCTCTGCGTATGAATCCTTTTTCTTGGCTTTCTCTGCTTCAATTACGCAACGAGGGACTTCAAAATAAGGGTTTGTTTCTTTGGTAGACAGTGATCGAATCTGTTGCACCAAATTTGTTTTTGTGGGAGTTCGAAAGAAATTACAAAGTTTGGTAGACAAGATCTGTGTTTTTCGAAAAATGTTACTTGTCGATTGTGTCCGCTTTCGCCCTTGCGTATGAATTTTGTTAGTGTCTAATCATGTCGAGTTTGCTCTGCGTATGAAAAAAAAAGTTTGTTGCTCTGATCTAGTTTGGTAGGAATTTTTCAATTAGGTTATTTATTTAGGATTAGTGGGGTCAGATTTATTGAGTAACTTTTTGGTCTAAAATAAAATTGAGAGAATCCGGGCTAAAGCACAAACGTTAATTTGATCCCACTCTGCTCTCCCTCTCAAAACTCCCATATGCGTTAGCGGTGCGATTTGTCGAATTTGATTTCTTTAATTTGATCCCATCCTCTTTGTCTTTGCCCTCAAACCAGCGCCCTCAAAATCGCTCTCCCTTTCTTGGGCGATTCAATCAAACCCTCCCACCTTCGCAGGTCTCTCATTGCAACTTTCTAATCGGTACGCCTTGTCCATAGAGCATGGGATTGTAAATATAGCATTAAGAACATGATATCCTCTTTTTCTTGGTTGGGTTTTCAGTTATGTGACACCGGTGGTCTCGAATCGTTTCATTATTAGCTTGTAGTTTGAATATTCTGTGTTTTAGTTCTTCATTGCAAAGAGTTTGCAATTGATTTGTAGGGGTTATAGTCAAAGGAGATAAATGTTGTTTTTTACATTTTGCAACGACTTGAATCATCTGGCTTTTTAAGAAGGTATAGTTATTTTTTTCTTTTTCGTTGTTTGATGGCTTCCGGAAAGAAGCTATTCGGATGGTGAAGTCAAGCCCCACAAGGGTATTACCTCTCTTGGTTTTCGATGTAAGGATGGTATCATATTAGCTTCTTGTTCTCCCGTGAGCACTGGTAGTAAGGACTCCTATCTCATACATTGGTGAAAATTATTTGTTGTTTTTTAACTGTTACCTATGCGCAGGATCTAATGTTATGGAAATTGATCGATATATGCTTAGCACAATGGTCGGTGAACTTGCGCGAGACAAACTCTTTTGGAAACGGGTAATTGTATGCAATCCTATCATACTTTTATATATTTGTCTGTCTTGCCCTTTGTTTACTGAGTTTGCCATTAATTGCCTGCATCCTAGCATCCGGTTATGGTATGATTTGACTTAATTTACCTATTGTTGTCGTTTAATTTTTTTACATTTGGTATAACACTTAATATTTTTTTTAAATATAATAATGGTGTAAGTAACTTTATTATAGTGCCATTCATACGAATCAAGAAAGAAACAAAGAATGCCGTGGACATAGGCTCAGGAGTTTTTGCGATATGATAGACTTCTACTACGAAGAAAATTGGGTTGGAGCCTTAATTCTTTGGATGGGAGGTGCATGTAAGTTACATGTTCTAGGTGCTAAATAGGCTTTGCCTTGCTAATCGATTTTCGACCGGGGAATATCTTTTTTCGTGGTCCTGTTCTTTTCGCATTGACGACGAATTTGCATGTGTGAGCTGCTTTCTGATTTGCTTTGTTGGATCCGGGTCATCATATGCAAGCAATGCATTGCGGGCCGCGTTAGTTCAGCTTTCCTTGTGAATTATGCGTTAGTTATAGCTCTAGCATTGAGTTTGTTACCATTTTCCTTGCAGTAGTAGCTTCCACTGCCAAATGTTAGCTAGTGAAGCTGCATCATTTGGCCGATGGGCAATTCGTCAGGCAGCAGTTCAAGATCAGGTTGCAGACGGAGTTGCCACGGGTATTTTATCTTACTCTTCATTTGGTCTTGGTAACATTCCCCCTATTCAAAAGCCCCTAAGAAAATATGGGGTGTATACTTGCACACGCATCCGACTCCGGCTCATATTTCCCTCTCTTCATTCTTATAAACATGTGACTAAAATTAGTGGTCTTTGAAATCAGTAGGGTACAAGCGACCTGTTTTTGTTATTCTAGTTTACATAGTAATAGTAGTATGGCCCATACTGTAGATTTGCATTTCAAGTTGTGACATATGAATTCAACCTTACCGACCTATGGCGTCCATATGATTCTAGTTTATTATGTGGGGCCTCGTGGATGGGAGCTAATGGCCTATGATGATGCTGGGAATCCTGGCCCCTACTACCCTGTCTCTATGAACTCAGTGGATCAAGAAATGACAGAGGGTCAAGAAGCGGCAGAGGAAGACACTAAATGGTCGAGTCACGTAGATTTTATTGAACGGGGCAGAGGATAGATCAAACCCTACTTCATTATTGCAAGTCATATTACGGATCTACCGTTATTTCCGTACTTAATGGATACACAATCCGACTCCAGTAGTTTTCTTCTATTTTTCATCTATGTTCTCTTGTAGTTTCTTTTATAGGATTTATCATCATGTTTATTCCCAAATAACTGGGATTCAATTTCTCTTCATCTCTTTATTTACTGGACCTCACATAGCAAAACATAAATTCAAGCCTATACTTTAAAAAAAAAAAAAAAAATTATTCAAGCTGTGAGGGCTTATTAGATATTTATGGATGTTGTCTAGAATTGACCCTGTAATTAAAAAAATTGAAGGTGGGTGTAAGTTAGGTTCTATGTTGCACCGACACGTGACGCTAGACACGATTCGATACTCCGACACATTAATCTTAAAAAAATCTAAATTTTAACACGTTAGGATACTTTTTAATATCAAATGTATATTTTAAATACAAAGAGTATAATTCACATTTAATACAAAACATTTAAAAGAGAGCGGATTACTTAAAAGTTAAAGTGTAAATACCCTATTTGGTCTCTGAAAAAAAATACGGACCCCATTTTGGTCCCTCAAACAACAAAAACCTTTTTTTAGTCCTTGAAAAGGACGAATTTCCAAAAAACGGACCCCATTTTGGTCCCTCGAAAATTTTCAAAAACCCTTTTTTAATCCATAAAAATGTCCTATTTTAGTCCCTGGGGACGAAAAAGGGGGTCCGTGTTTTTTTCCAAGGACCAAATAGGGTATTTACTCTATTTTTATCTCCTTCCCATAAAATTAAATAATCATATGCATATATCGTTTTGAAGTCTTGTCTCGTAGTCTCTCAAATACAGTACTTTTATTGAAATGTGAGGACTGACGAGACAATCAAGAGGTTGAAAAAGACACAATTCAAGATTGTTTGTGAGAGTTGTTTTGTACGAAAATGAGTATCCAAAGCAAAGGAAAACTCAAAACGCCGAAAATGGATTAAAAACTGCTGATATAACGTTCTTAGTTACATAGCCTAATGGAAGAAGATTCTCTCCTAATCTTTTTTCTCATTTTCCCTCATCAACTCATTTGGGCCGTTGAGAAAGGTTAAAGTAGAAATGAGATTGATAGGACGGATATGATTTAGAGATAATTATGGATGCGAAAAACTTCCCTGGAAGAGGTCCCCACAGTATGCGCCCGACGAACCTCGATCCGGACTAGTCGGGCGAAGCTCTGGTGAACCGGGTGCAATAGCAAAAAAAAGGGATTATGAGAGAAACCCAACCATAGCCTAACCAAAGTCAATTCTTAGCCAAAAAAAAAAAGAAGATAGATTTCGTACCTAACAGCGTGCCACAGTCAAAGAGGCAACAGCCAAGCATAGAGACAGAGATTCGTACCTATCGTCAATTGATCGAAGGTTATCGAAGGCAAATGAAGCTCAGTTCAGATCTGAGGAGAGAAAAGGGAACAGAGGTTCAAATCTGAGGAGAAAAAAGGGAATGGCAGCGAAGGGAACGGGACTACACGATCTGGAATCTATCTTTTTTTGTTCAAGATTTGAAATCTATCTCTGTCTCTTCTCTACGTTTTCAGGATCTCAGCGTATCGGAGGCCGACACTCGTCCGACACGCGAATTCTCCAAAATGAGCGTGTCCGTGCTTCCGAGGTTAGGTTTCGGTTTTGGTTATTTCAAATAGTTTAATTGAGATTTTTCCTTTTTTTAATTTTTTTTAATTGTTCGGGTTTTATATATATATATATATATATAAATATTTATATTTATAAATATTTATTTTCACATCTATCCTAATCACAACAATTTTTTCTTCCTTTTTTGTTTTTGGATCTTGTGAATTCCTTCTTCATTAATCACAATAGAGAGTGATGAACTAGTTGAAACATTCAGGTCACATCCTGGCGCAAAAATTCCTGTAAGATTCTAATCGTTACGCCCTTGCCTACAAGCGCTTACCAAGTCTTATTGTCTGGTCACCGTATATGCTTTAAGTTGAGCTTTGTGGCATTTCATAGCTAAGTTTGGACGTTATGAGATTAAAGGTTGATTGTGCAAACTATCAACTTTCAAATGGAATTACATTTGCAACCATATACCTCCAATCATAATGTTTATTGGGTTAAGATGCATTTTGCCCTTAAAGTATGCGCCCGGAGCAATTTTGCCCCTAAAGTTTTCGGCGTAGCAATGTTGCCCCCCGAAGTTTCAAAACGGAGCAATGTTGCCCCTCCGTTAAAAACCCTAACGATCAACTAATGTTGACCATTAGTTGAGCGTTACGGTTTTTAACGGAGGGGCAACATTGCTCCGTTTTGAAACTTTAGTGGCGAAATTGCTACTTTTTTTGGGAGCAATATTGCCCCTAAAATTTAAAAACATAGCAATGTTGCCCCTCCGTTAAAAACCCTAACGTTGACCGTTAGTTGATCGTTAGGGTTTTTAACGGAGGGGCAACATTGCTCCGTTTTGAAACTTCAGGGGCAACATTGCTACGCTTGAAACTTCAAGGGTAAAATTGCTCCTGGGTGCATACTTTAAGGGCAAAAATGCACCTTAACCCATGTTTATTTAGGCGCAAAAAAAAATATAAACTCTTGTAAATGGTAGGGTAAAGGAGTAAAAATATACAAGTATTTTAACTTTGGGAGCGTTTAGCACCATATGTTTTTTTTAAGAGCAAAAATATACATGAACTTCCTCAAATGGAGCAAAAATACCATTTCCGTTGAATACCTTAAACGTCCTTTACTTTTTACTCTATGGGCCCACCTGTCATCTTTTTCTCCCTATTTCTCCTTTATCTCTCTCTTTCTTCTCTCTTCCGCATCCATTGAACACGCTGATCTCCCTCATGCGGATAGGAAAACAACACAAATAAAACATGATTTTTCAATGTTGCATGATAACAATAAAGGTCAAACCGACCCGAACTACTTTACTGGGCTTATTTGGATACTTTGTGCTAACGATGAGGGAGGAAGGAAGTGCGAGGGGAAGAGAGAGAGAATGAGGTTGAGGTGGAGAGAGAGTGAAGTGTGAAGCTCTCCATCAATGGTGGCTGAAAGAGAAGGAAACAAAGCAGATTCAAAAGTTTGGGATTGGAGAGAGATTCTGAGCAAAAAAAACAAAATATTGGAGAGAGCCATTTTTTCTGAGGAATCCGAATGGCAAATGGATAGCAGGCTTTTCCCACAGTCTGGGATTTTGTTCAGTGTTATTGGAAGCGGAAGAATGGGCTATTTTAAAAGGTCTTCGCTTGGCATGGGACCTGGGTTTCCGTCGTGTTGAAGTGGAGTCAGATGCAAAAAATTTGGTAGATATGTTGAAGGACGGGAGGACGGGTTGCATAGGAGATCGGATATGTTGGAATATATGGAAGCCGATAAGAGTAGATTGGGAAGTGAGTTTCAACTTCTTGCCAAGAGAAGGGAACAAGGTGGCGAGATAAGCTTGCTAAAGATGGGATCTCTTCATCCGTGTTTTTAGATTCATGTCCGAGCATTTACTTTCTCGTGCCGAAAGAGAAGATGGGATTAAATTCCCTGAGTAGTTTTATTTTCGTTCTATTTTCTCTGTTGTATCCAAAAAAAGAAAAAAAAATACATGTATGAAAAGAAAGAGAGAGAAAAAGGAAAAAAGTGAGAAAAAGATGACAGGTTGGGCCATAAACTAAAAAGTAATGGGTGTTTAAGATGTTTAACGGAGATGATATTTTTGTTCCATTTAAGAAAGTTCATGTGTATTTTTGCTTATAAAAAAAGCATATGGTGCTGGACGCTCCCGAAGATAAAATATATATGTATTTTTGCACCTTTATCCTAAATATATCACCATAACATAACAACTCTGTTGGTGAATATTGTAGAAGGTGTTAACTTTTTTGCTTAGTCCCACCTTGAACCTCATCGTCATCGGAGGAGGTGAGGTGATGATGGTGACCCATATGCTAAAACTGTTGCCTTTGATTCGATTTGGAGCTTCTTTGACACTCTGTTACTCCCCAACGTCGTCGCAATCACTCCTTAGCATTATGGGATGTATCCTTGCACACGCATCCGGCTCATGTTTCCCTCTCTTCATTCTTATAAACATGTGACTCAAATTATTGGTCTTTGAAATCAGAAGGGTACAATAATGGATACAATAAAGACAGTAGAACCAAGAATATATGGTATACTCCCTCCGGTCCTAATTATAAGACAACATTTGAGAGTTGATTTTGGTCCTAATTATAGGACAATATTTTAATTTTTGTCAATTTCTTCATAAAACACCCCTATTTATTCTTTTAAATGTATTTGGTTTTTAGTGAGTATATACATATATATATGGGTGCATAAACTATTCCAAATCATGAAACTTTTAAATTGTTGAGTATATACACACACACAAACATATATATATATATATATATATGGTTGTGTGTGTGTGTGTGTATCTAGATATGTGTGTAGGTGGGTGTGTGTTTTATACGTGTGTGTGTGTGTATGCATATGTGTGTAGATATATACACACACAAACATATATATATATGTGTGTGTGTGTGTGTGTGTGACTGAGTGTATGTTTATATAAGTGTGTAGATATATATACACACACAAACATGCGTGTGTGTGTCTATATGTATATGTGTGTAGATATATACACACACAAACATATATTATATGTGTGTGACTGTGTGTGTGTTTAAATATGTGTGTAGATACACACACACACAAACATATATGTGTGTGTGTGTGTATGTGTTTCTCTGTGTGTGTATATGCATATGTGTGTAGATATATATATTCAGAAACATATATATATATATATATATATATATATATATCTCTCTCGTGGTGTATGTTTATATGTGTGTAAATACACATACACACAAACATGTGTGTGTGCGCGCGCATAGACACACACCCATATATGTATTTATAGCCCGATCATTATTTCAATTAGAAAATGTGTAGAAAGAAAATTTTAGGTAGAAGAGGTATGTGGTAGGGGTTGTTGATTCACTTTTACTTTTGTCATTTTAAATTTATATAAGAGTATTTTAGGAAAATGAGTAAAATTAACTAATTTAACTCCTTTCCTTAATCTCCCCAAAAGTGGTTAAATATGTCTTATAATTAGGACCGGAGAGAGTAGAATGTAATAAACTTCCAGAAAGTTCATATATGCCTATAAATAAAGAAAATACATGTATGTTTTCTCCATTTATCTTGAGAGGAGATGGAGAAAGTACTTATAATCAAGTACATTGGACCAATATGTATTTAATGAAACAATTAGGATGTTACATAAATATAAATATTGCAGATTTATTAAAAAGTATATGTATCAGAAGATAAAATAGAAAAATTACCTCATGATGCAAAATTAATTATAGAAAAAGAACAGCCTAAATACATACTAGAAAGATTTTTGGAATTGGCAAAACCAATAGAACAAAAAATATATGATATAAACATGATGAAAATGTTAGGACAAGAAAACTAAACAACAAATAAAATCTCAAACACTAGTTCAGAACATGAGACAAACTAGAATTATAACATGAGAGATTCATAAAGGACAAGAAGTTATTAATAAAAAATTATGAACTATATTTGAAGAAATACGTAAAATAGATTTAAAAAGACAATAAAAAAGAACTGGACAAATAGTTTACTAAGAAAAAGAAACAAAAGAAATGACTCAAAAAGAAAATAATCAAATGTTAGAAATAGTCAGTCATATAGGATTAAAAATTGATGATTTATTTAGAATACTAAAATCTCCAATAGGAAAAGAACAAAATCAAAATAAAAACTTCATAAATTTGATGAATGCATTAGAAGAATTGAATGAAGGTGAAATAGAAGAAATTATGGGAAAAGAAGAAAAGGGGAATTTAGAAGAAATAAGAAGGGAATTTGCATATATTCCAACTATATGAATTCAAAAGCACAAACTGTTGACGGGAAAAAAAGCACAATAAATATGCAACAAGGATAATAAACAAATAATCAACTAAAATTTAATGTTCCAAGTATAGACAGTCAAGAATATCATATTAATAATGTTTCGGCAAGTACGGTAATTAATGTAAGAGTAAATACTTTATTTGGTCCCTAAAAAAAATCGCGGACCCCTTTTTGGTCCCTCAATAAAAATAACTCATCCCGTCATCCTTGGAAAATACAAAAACATCACACGTTAGTCCTTCCGTCCATTATCTCCTAACGTCGTCTCTAACGCAAATGATGTGTAAGGTTAGTTGTCCGACTCACATGCCACGGGGAAGGCGAAAACCACGTCGTCCCACTGTCACCACTTTCACTCGACAAAGAACCGACGTTGACCCCTCATTCAAATCGACCTTTGATTCATCCATTTTGTGCCTCCATTTTGCGGTTGAAATGAAAACAACACACCTCCCTCCATTTCGCCGGTGATTTTCTAACGTCAAGGAAAACAACTGTGTCGGTCTGAGCCATTCTGATATTTCGTTTGATTTTTGCACGGTCTGAGCCATTCTGCATTATAAAAGGAAGATTTCTGCGCGGTCTGAGCCATTCTGCAAGAGTGTGTTTAGAGATAAAAGAGAAGACCTGCGTATCCATTCGAGGTAAATATTCTTACTGTTAGTGTATAATCCAAACAAACGACGTCGTCCTCACCTGTCACCATCTTCACTCCTCAGCAACCCACGTTACTGCATCAACCGATGACGGAGCTTCATTATTTCAGAGGCGAAGCAGAGAAAGAGACACAGTGGAATCGAGGAAGGAGAATAAGAAGGGGAAGAAGGGTTTCATTAAACTCGAGGGTTTGAGAAAACATACTCTCCTGAGTCCAAACCACAAGATAGACCAGCTTGTTGTTGAGGAGAGAACAACAGCTTATCAAGCCTATTAAAATAAACCCATTTGCTAGTTCCGCTACCCATTTCTGCAAATTTGGCCTTCTCCTTTTTGTACTTTTTCTTTAATGTGTCAAGTCTATTCCTACACTGAGTATTTGTCCTTTCCATTTTTGAAATTTCTTTTACCCTTCCTGCAACTTCATGCCATTCCTTAGATCGGAGACTCTTTTTTCCATGCTGAATAAACCGCTCACCCCAAGCATCAAGAAGAACAAATGTCTCATGCTCAATCTAGTCAATAAGGGAATTTCTGCCACCAAATGATGGTTTAGAAGCTGAAGGGAGCTGCAACTTGGGTGTAGGTACACGAGGCGCAAATTCATAAGTTGCTATCTTTACGGGAACTTCATAAGTTGGGCAAATTATTAATACGGGGTCTTTTTTCATTGCTTGGTTTTCCTTTGACATATATTCTCCATCTTTACCAAACACAGCAGCAAGAAATGCAATTGTTTGAATGGTCTTCCCAAGACCCCTAATTCAAAGTCCCAACAACAAAAATCAAAATGGCAGAAGAAGTTGCTTCCGAGCCATGAATTGCAAAGAGTTCTGTCAGCGAAGAGATTACATACTTGAGTATTCATTGTTCAATACCCGAGTACCTACCAGAAGCATTCTGCAGAAACTGAAGCAGTTGTCCAATACTCGAGTATGTCTTCTGGATACTCGAGTATTCATGTATATTTCCTTGCAGCAAAGAATGAAGCTCGATATTACTCGAGTATATAAGTGACATACTCGAGTACCACCTTCAAATGTCATACTAATTGCTGTCATATACCATGTTCTTATGCACATTTCAGATTTTCAAAAACGCAACAATATTTGACAATACTAAGGGCAATTTGCAGTGAACATGTTGTCTTCAAAATAACTCCAAAATCGGAAACTTATCCATGTTTAGAAACCTCTTTAAGTATTCTTTCCAGTACAAGAAGAATCAGTCTCAAACTTGTTGAATTTCATCAGCTATCATAGGATGAATGTAGGCTGTTTTTAATCAATGCTGATTGCAACATCCTGAACATACTATCAACTTCAAAACATCATAACTTCTTCAATTGATCTTCGTTTTCTGTGTTCTTGATGTTTTTAAAAGGGTATTTGAGTCTAGTTTCCAATGGCACCGGTTTTAGCTCAATTGGATTTGTCGTTTGTGAGATGCACTCAAATTACCGAAGGTTGGTCTGGACTGTGACGGTGATTTTTGTTCCAAATTGAAAAAATCATAGCGCACTCATCTAGACTCCTTTCGACTTGAAATTTTTCCACAAATACGTGTTGGATGTCTAGTTTCATATGCCACTGGTTTCATGTCAATCCGATTCCTGGTTTGGGAGATATCATCGAATTACCAGAAGTCGCCAGAAACAAAACTGAACAGAGCAGCTGGACAACACCCCAATACTCGAATATTTGAGGTTCAATACTCGAGTATTGAAGGGATTTTTGCATGAACAGGAGTTGATTATGTCCAATACTCGAGTATTGACACTGTGGTACTCGAGTATTGGTCCAAGAACACATTGAATAAGAGCTGATCATTCTCTCTTCTTTGAATCATTTAACTATCAGGAGAGATGGAAGCTTTGAATTTTCTCTACACCCAATCTTCAACGCTTGCGGCAATTACTCAGTCGTCCGATCAAAACCTCATCATCGTCTTCAGCTTTGAACTCATCCTTTATAAACAAACCAAGCCGCTCCAACGAGTATTCAAGTTGAGATTGTTTAGGCTTCTCTGTTGCAATGGTGGAGCCGAACAAGTACACCCAATAAGCATTTCAAGCTCTTTCAGGATCTCCAAGTTATGCTCTATATCAACAGTGCTTTCCACTTGAATAGGAGTAGCATCAACGTTAGATTCTTCGTTTCAAGATAAATCATTGAAAAACTTAGGTACAAAAATGAGCGAGGACAAAACCTTTTGAATTGTCATTCGTGCAGTTGCAGCTTCTCTTTCTTTCTCCCTTTGTTGCTTTAACTCCTCTTCAGCCTTCATCTTTGCAGTAGATTCAGCAGCTTTGATTTACGCTTCTATCCTGGCTGTCTCTGTTATGTAAAGTGCAGCATTAAAGTCCATTTTTTTTTCTTACTTTGGTTCGTACACCTGGTGGTTGGAGCTAGCTTCCTTCAACGTTGGCCAGCAGGTGAGAGAAACTTTCCCTTTTTTGTGACGATTTTTTTTTTTTTTTTGTCTTTTGGAACTTCATCTTCATCTTCCTCTACTAGTTTTGGCCCCCCCAAAATATCTATCCAAGGTCCGTCCTTGCTCTTGCCAAAACTCCAGTGGCAATCATACTCACCGCGCAGAAATCAAACGGAATACCTAGAATGGCTCAGACCGACCCAATTGTTTTCCTTGACGTTAGCAATTCACCGGAAAAATGGAGGGAGAAGTTTGTGTTTTCATTTCATCGGCAAATGGAGGGAGATAATGGAGGAATACGACATCGATTCATCCCAAACACATGGTTGCTGAGGAGTGAAGGTGGTCACAGGTGGGACGACGTCGTTTTGGGCTTCTTACGTGGCATGTGAGTGGAACAACTCACGTGACACATCAGCAACGTTAGTGACGCCGTTAGGAGTTAACTGACGGAAGGACTAACGGGGGATGTTTTTAAATTTTACAGGGATGATGAGACAAGTTATTTTTATTTAGGGACCAAAAAGGGGTCCATGTTTTTTTTCAAGGACCAAATAGGATATTTACTCCGTAATGAATAAAGAAGACAAGGCAGAAGTAAATAAAATATATGATAGAGACATTTCATCAGATAAAAATGCCAGGCATCGGAATAGGCAAACATTATACTATTGAGATATTGTATAAAATTTTACTCATACTCTTTGCTTGTTTTGATACTTGCTTTTTGGATAGCCGCAGAACTGATTTTTTTTTTTTCCAGGTGGACTTTTTCAAAAAATGTTAGATTGTAGATGTGATTTGTATTTGGGATAGTAGTAGTAGAAATGATTTTTTTACAGATGGACTCTTGTTTAAATAATTATTTGAGATGAAAAATGACATAAATATTATTGAATACTACACACACATATATATTAGTTGTATATACTTTGATAATTGAATATAAAAAATTAAATTTAAATTTCATAAAAAAATTACAAAACTCTAAAATACTTAATTAAATATATTATAAAAAATAAATTAGAATACATACAAATGTATATTTAATAGTATATTGCTTATTAGATCACTTATCCCAAACATTTTCTCTCCAGAAGAAAAAAAAAAAAAAAAAAAAAAAAACCACTCAAAAAGCTAGAAAAAGTGACTTTCAGAAAAAGTCACCTTTTTTTGGAGAAGCCCATCAATCATAAAAGCTAAAAATATTTTAAGTCTTGACTACTAAAAAAGATAATTCAATGTACAAATTTTGCAAGCATTGAAAAATACTTCGTTATCTTGAAACACTCGTACTAAAAAGATATTTCAAGGTACTGAATGTTACTGAAAAATACTTCATGATTTTGAAAAATATTTCATGATTTTAAAAAATATTTCACAAAAATTAAAAAAATCTGAACTATTTTTAGCTAATTTTGAAATAAGCATTACTACCTTCAGAAATATATGACCTAGTTAACAAAAAGAATATTTATTTCAAAATTATCTAAAAATTGTTCAGTTTTTGAAAAAAATTTTAAATTTAAAAAGTGTGGCTTCTGATGGCTGAAATTATGGAGTTGGCTTTCCTCCAATTCTATTACCCTCCGAAAAAAAAAAAATTTCTAAGTGATTAATTACTAAAAGGATCTTGAAAAATTAAAAAAATATCTGAACTATTTTTAGCTAATTTTGAAATAAACATTACTACCTTTTTAGTACCATCCAGTTTTTTTAAATATATGACTTAGTTAACAGTTTTGGGATTTTAGGATATACGTAATAATATTTATTTTAAAATTATCTAAAAATTGTTCAGTTTTTCAAAAATATTTTAAATTTAAAAAACGTGTGGCATGGGATCTGATGGCTGGAAATTATGGGATCCGATGGCTGGAAATTAAGGCTGAGGGATGCTGAGTGATTTGCTTCCGAGGAAATCTGGTCTCCTCGCCCTCTCGCCTCTCACTTGACCATCCGACACTCCCGTCTCGGCGTCTCCCTCTCGACCTTGCGTCCTCGACGGCTCGACCTCTTCGGCTCTTCCAGGCGCCTCTCCTTTTCTCCTCACCGGTGACGTCTCAGTCCGTCGACGGTCACCGCGGGTTTCTGTGTTGAGGTAAGTTTTCTTCCTTTTCCTATTCGGTTTTCCTCTAGTTTCACCGCGAGTTTCGAATCTCTTGCTCTGCGTATGAATCCTTTTTCTTGGCTTTCTCTGCTTCGATTACGCAACAAGGGACTTCGAAATAAGGGTTTGTTTCTTTGGTAGACAGTGATCGAATCTGTTGCACCAAATTTGTTTCTGTGGGAGTTTGAAGGAAATTACAAAGTTTGGTAGACAAGATCTGTGTTTTTCGAAAAAATGTTACTATCTGATTGTGTCTGCTCTGCCCTTGCGTATGAATTTTGTTAGTGTCTGATCATGTCTGCGAGTTTGCTCTGCGTATGAAAAAAAAAAAAAAAAATTTGTTGCTCTGATCTAGTTTGGCAGGCAAATTTGTTAATCTACTCCAATTTTTCAATTAGGTTATCTATTTAGGATTAGTGGGGTCAGATTTATTGAGTAACTTTTTGGTCTAAAATAAAATTGAGAGGATCCGGGCTAAAGCACAAACGTTAACGCATGCTGAGACTTCCCAAAGCACAAACGTAGAAGTGTAGAACCAAACTCGCCTGGCCTCCATCGGCATCTCATCCCCTAACCAATCTCGGCATCTATTCCAGTTTACATAATAACTGTAGTACGGCCCATATCATAGATTTGCATTTCAAGTTCTGACATATGAATTCAGCCTTACTGATCTGCGTGTTAGTGATTGGATAAGTGAAGAAAGATTTGAAAATTGAAAGTGCAGGAACCCACATACATGTACGTATACGTCTTGTTGCTTCTGCGTGTTTGTTTGTTTACTGGGGGAATCACGTGACGCGCAACAATCGGGGGTTTCCCTACTACCTTCTCTTCATCTCTGCCTTCCTCGTCTGCTTCAATTCGCAAATGGGTGTTGCATGGTCTGGAGTTGGATCCATTTGACAGCTTTTCAATGATATACTGTATTATCACTTTCAGGTTCTGTCACCAATAATCACCATGCTTCCCAACCTCTTATAATTTCACGCAGCGCCACTTTCCCAGTGCTTCTGAATAAATGACAATGGGCCTCTTCAATTTAACAAGTTTGAAATTTTTTTATAGATACGGACTATTATTAAAAGAACATTTCAGAATGCTAATTGGAGTACAACTTTATTTTTTTAGATTAAATTATGGGGTTTAAACTTCTCATGTTGCATGAAAAAAAAAGATTCCTACACACACATGAAATGGTGGGACCCACATATATATATATATATAATTATATATATATATATGGTCCCACCATTTCATATGTGTGTGACATGAGAATACACTTCTCCTACAACATGAGAAGTATTTTTCCCTTAAATTATATGTTGCCTTCTGAAACTTTTTTTTGCATCCAGTATCTCAAATTAATTAGTTTTCAGGATACGATATTCTTGGATAAATATTTCGAATGTAGCATTAGAAACTAATTAATTTGAGATACGGGGTTCAAAAAAATTCCGAAAAGCGAGTCTATAACTTAATCAAAATAAATAAGCAAACATTAAAAAAATTTAAAAAAATTAATTAAAATAAATTATTTGTCCCTCTAATTAGAGGGACAAACATGTAAGAAGCACATAATATGTGCTTCCCAGTGAATGAGGGTGAGATGGAATTCACATGACATGCTTCTCTCTTACATGCTTCTTAGGTGCTTGTCCTTCTAATTAGAGGGTTGAAACATTTTTTTTTTTTTTTATTTTTTTATATATTTTATTTATTTAGATTAAACTTATGTTGCATCCTGAAATTTTTTTTGCACTCAATATCTCAAATTAATTAATTTTCATGATACTGGTGTTACAAGGAAAATATTTTTGAATACATGATTAAAAATTAATTAATTTGAGATATTTTGTGCAAAAAAAATTTCATGATGCAACATATAGTTTAATCTAAATAAATAGAATATATATATATAAAAAATGTTTCAACCCTTTAATTAGAAGGATAAACACTTAAGAAGCATGTAAAGAAGATGCATGGAAGGTGTACCCGGGTGAGATGAGAGTGAGTCGGGAGGAAGAGGAGAATCTTTAAGGTAAGTCTTGATTCCTATGAATGGCACTATAATAAAATTACTTACACCATTTCCC
Source organism: Acacia acuminata (assembly GCA_019022655.1). NCBI lineage: Eukaryota > Viridiplantae > Streptophyta > Magnoliopsida > Fabales > Fabaceae > Acacia > Acacia acuminata. Next base: position 3,457,884 of record JAFJYI010000004.1, on the reverse strand, counting down.
CTTCCCCAAGCCAATGCACTCCTCCAGGCAGCATGTGCTCCCACTTTGCTTTCCCTCTCAAAACTCTTATATGCTTTATTTGTGCAATTTGTCGAATTTGATTTCTTTAATTTGATCCCATCGCCCTCAAGCCAGCGCCCTCAAAATCGCTCTGCCTCCTCTCCCTTTCTTGATCAAACCCTACTGCCCACATAGATATCTCGTCGTAGCTTTCTGACTGGCACGCCTTGTTCATAGAGTATGTGATTGTAAATATAGCATTAATAGCACGATTTCCTCATTTTTTTGGTTGGGTTTTTAGTTATGCAACGTCACACCGGTGGTCTCGAATCGTTTCATTATTAGCTTGTAGTTTGAATATTCTGTGTTTTAGTTCTTCATTGCAAAGAATTTGCAATTGATTTGTGGAGGTTATAGTCAAAGGAGATAGATTTTGTTTTTACATTTTGCAACGACTTGAATCATCTGGCATTTTAAGAAGGTATAGTTGTTTTTCTTTTTCTTTGTTTGATGGCTTCCGAAAGAAGCTATTCAGATGGTGAAGCTGAAGCCCCACAAGGGTATTACCTCTCTTGGTTTTCTATGTGAGGAGGGGATCATATTAGCTTCTTGTTCCCCCACGAGCACTGGAAGTAAGGACTACTATCTCATCCATTGGGGAAAATTATTTGTTATGTTTTAACTGTTACCTATGCGCGAGGATCGAATGTTATGGAAATTGATCGATATATGCTTAGCACAATGGTCGGGGAACCCGACAAAAACTCTTTTGGAAACAGGTATTGTATGCAATCCTATCATACTTTTTATATATTTGTCTGTCTTGCCCTTTGTTTACTGAGTTTGCCATTAACTGCCTGCATCCTAGTATCCGGTTATGGTATGATTTGACTCAATTTACCTATTGTAGTCATTTAATTTAATTTTTTTTTTTTTTGGTAAACAGTTAATATCTTCTTAAATATAATAATGGTGTAAGTAATTTTATTATAGTGCCGTTCATACAATTCAAGAAAGAAACAAAGAATGCCTGTGGACATAGCTTCAGAAATTTTTTCAGGTATGATAGACTTCTACTCTGAAGAAAATGGGGTTGGAGCCTTAATTGCTGGATGGGATGTGCATGTAAGTTACATGTTCTAGGTTCTAAATAGGTTTTGCCTTGCTAATCGATTTTCTCGACCCGGAATATCTTTTTTCGGGTCCTGTTCTTTCGCATTGACGAGGAAGTGGGTTGTACGAGTGGCTTCAGATTCGCTGTTGGATCCGGGTCATCATATGCGTACAATACAATGGGGGCCGGGTTAGTTAAGCTTTTCTCATGAATTATCCATTAGTTATAGCTCTAGCATTGAGTTTCTTAACGTTTTCCTTGCATTACTAGGTTCCACTGCCAAATGATTGCAGCTGAAGCTGCATCATTTGGCCGATGGGCAATTCGTCGGGCAGCATTTCAAGATGGGGTTGCAGACATAGTTGCCATGGGTATTTTATCTTACTCTTCATTTGTTGTTGATATACAAACTTCCCTAACATTCCCCCTATTCAAAAGCCCCAGCAAAAATATGCGATTTATACTTACACAGGCATCCGGCTCATGTTTCCCTCTCTTTATTCTTATAAACATGTGACTGAAATTAGTGGTCTTTGAAATCAGTAGGGTACAAGCTACCTGTTTTTGCTATTCCAGTTTACATAATAACTGTAGTATGGGCCATATCATAGATTTGCATTTCAAGTTCGACATATGAATTCACCCTTCTTGATCTATGGCGTCATATATGATTCTAGTTTATTATGTGGGACCTCATGGATGGGAGCTACGGCCTATGATGACGCTGGGAATCCTGGCCCCTACTACCCCGTCTCTATGAACTCAGTGGATCAAGAAATGACAGAGGATCAAGAACCAACAGAGGAAGACACTAAGTGGTCGAGTTATCTAGAGCTTGTTGAATGGGGCAGAGGAAGAGATCAAACCCTATTTTGTGTTTGCAAGTCATAGCACAGATCTACCGTTATTTCCAGTACTCAATGGATACATAATACTGACTCCAGTAGTTTTCTTCTATTTTTCATCTAGGTCCTCTTGTAGTTTCTCAACATCATGTTTATTCCCAATTAACTTATATTCAATTTCTCTTCTTCTCTTTTTATTAGTGGAGCTCAAATAGCAAAATCTAAACTCGGGTTTACACTTTTAATAAATTTTTATTCAAGTTACGAGGCCCCATTAGATGTGTATGAATATTGTTAGAAGACTAGAATTGCCCCTGTAGTTAAAAAAATTGAAGGTGGGTGTGGGTCAGGTTTCGGTTTCGGTTTTTTCAGCTAGTTTAATTGGGATTTTCCCTTTGTTTATTTTTTCAGTTGTTTTTGGTTTTTTGTTTTTTGTTTTGTGTTTTTAGAACAATATTTATTTGCACATCTATCCTGATCACAACACTTTTTTCTTCCTTTTTTATTTTTGGATCTTGTGAATTCCTTCTACATGAATTAAAATAGAGAGTGATGCACTAGTTGAAACATTCAAGTTACATCCTGCTGCAAAAATTCCTAGAAGATTCTAATCGTTTCGCCCTTGCCTACAAGCACTCACCAAGTCTCATTAATGGGTTTGTTTGAGATATTGGTGGGAAAAATGATTTATGGAAAAAGCTTATTGGGTAAAAGTCAGATTGGATAAAAGTCAAATTGTAAAATATAATTTAGGTTTGGATTGGATTGGTGGTTGTATAAGTAGTTTTTGTTCCATAAGCCAAGTTCAAATAAGGAGCTCTTACTCTATAAGGTGGGAAGGTGGCTTTTTAAATAAGTTGTTTTTACCCCATAAGCTCGATTCTAAAAATTTTGAATCCAAACAAAAAATTAAAAAAAAAAAAAAAAAAAAAAAAAAAAAAGAAAAAGAAATCTATAAACCCAATTGAAATAGTAAATAAATCCGATTGTCCCTCCTAAAAGTTATACTAAACATGCACATTATCTCGGTCACTTTTGTATATACTTAGTCTAGCTTCGTGGCATTTCATAGTTAAGTTTGGACATTTTCTAAAGGTCGATTGCGCAAATTTAACAATCAACTTTTAAATAAGTTGTTTTTACCCCATAAGCTCGATTCTAAAAATTTTGAATCCAAACAAAAAATTAAAAAAAAAAAAAGAAAGAAAAAGAAATCTATAAACCCAATTGAAATAGTAAATAAATCCGATTGTCCCTCCTAAAAGTTATACTAAACATGCACATTATCTGGTCACTGTATATACTTAGTCTAGCTTCGTGGCATTTTATAGTTAAGTTTGGACATTTTCTAAAGGTCGATTGCGCAAATTTAACAATCAACTTTCAGCGGAGGTACATCTGCAACCATAATGTTTACTTAGGCACAAATATATATATATATATATATATATATATATATATATATATGTATGTATGTATATATATGAATGTATGGATAAACTCTTGTAAATGGTACTCCCTCCTGTCCTTATTATAAAGCATCAACTAACAATTCTCACAAACCAAAAAAAAAGTTAAAGTCTATAAAATTGTCCTATAATTACGTAATTTTCAATATTACCCTTACTAATTTCAGTAAACTCTAATATCATATTAATTATTACTCTCACCCACTACCATTATTAATTATGGGTATACATAAAAAAAGATAATTGATGTTCCTTGGGAACAAACAAGTGCCTTATAAAAAAGATCAAAAACACTTACTAGTTGATGTATTATAATAAGGTCTAAGAGGAGTATAAACATAACAACGTTATCGTAAAAGGTGTTAATTTTTTTGTTTGGGTCCCACCTTGAACCTCCCCATCATCAGAGGAGGCGTTGAGAGTGACCCACATGCTAAAGAGTTCACATTTGGTGCACATTCTTATGTGCCCAATTATGTGCTCATACCTCTATTAGAGGTATGAGCATTTTTTTAAAATTTTTTTTATATATTAAATTTATTTAGATTGAAATTATATCTTTAACTTTTCGGAATTTTTTTTGCACCCAGATCTCAAATTAATTAGATTCCATGATACGGTGTTACGTATAAATGCGGGATTGGAAACTAATTAATTTGAGATATTGTGTGCAAACAAAATTCCGTAAAGCGAAAGATATAATTTCAATCTAAATAAATACAATATATAAAAAATTAAAAAAATATGCTCATACCTCTAATAGAGGTATGAGCACATAATTGGGCACCTAAGAATGTGCACCAAATGTGTACCCCATGCTAAAACTGTTGCCTTTGATTCGATTTGGAGCTTCATTGACGCTCGTTGCAATCACTCCTTAGCATTATGGGATGTATACTTGCACACGCATCCGGCTCATTTTTCCCTCTCTTAATTCTTATAAACATGTGACTCAAATTATTGATATTTGAAATCAGAGGGTTACGAGCTACCTGTCTTAATAATGGATACAATAAAAACAGTAGAACCAAGGATATATGGTATAGAATGTAATAAATTAAACTTTCGGAAAGTTCATACTCCTTATGGTTTTTATTATAAGTTATGAATTAATAATTCTCACAAACTAATAAAAACAGTTAAAGTCAATAAAGTTGTTCTACAATTTAAGTAATTTTCATTATTACCTCTACTAATTACATTAAACTCTAATATTATATTAATTATTACTCTCACCCACTACCCTTATTAATTATGGGTATATATGGAAAAAAAAACAATTAATACTTCTTGGAAACAAGCAAGTGCCTTATAAAAAGGATCAAATCCACTTGCTAGTTGGTGTCTTATAATAAGGACCAAAAAGAGTATATGCCTATAAATAAAGAAAATACATGTATGTTTTCTCCATTTATCTTGGGAGGAGACGGAGATAGTGCTTATAATCAAGTAAAATGGGACAAATATGTATTTAATGAAATAATTAGGATGTTGTATAAATATAAATATTGAAGATTTATTAAAAGTATATGCATAAGAAGATAAAATAGAAAAATTACCTGACGATGCAAAATTAATTATAGCAAAAGAACAACCTAAATACATACTAGAAAGATTGTTGGAATTGGCAAAACCAATAGAACAAAAAATATATGATATAGACATAAATGAGAAATAATACAAATGCATTAGCTTATATAAAGGGAAATATTAAACAAATCATGAAAACCTTGGGGATAGAACAGAAAATAGAATCAATTCAAAATCACCCATAAATAAACATGATGAAAATATTAGAACAAGACAACTAAACAACAAATAAAATCTCATACACTTTAGATGAGAACCAGAGACAAAATATAATTATAATATAAGAGATTCATAAAGGACAAGAAGTTATTAATAAAAAAAATTATGATCATTAAAATCTCCGCTGGGAGAAGAAAAAAATCAAAATAAAACTTCCATAAATATGATGAATTCATTAGAAGAAATAGAAGAATTGAATAAAAATGAAATAGAAGAAATTATGGGACAAGAAGAAAAGGAGAACTTAGAAGAAATAAGAAGAGATTTGCATATTTACAACTATAGGAAATTCAAAAGCACAAATAAATGCACAACAAGGACAAGAAATAAATAATTAACAGAATTTTAATGTTCCAAATTTGAACAGTCAAGAATATAATGAGATAAGATATTGTTACTACCAAATCATTACCACTTTTTCACCGTTAGATCAGAATTTCAATAGGAGAGAGAAATAATAAATGTATATAAGATTTTGATCTAACGGTGAAAAAGTGGTAGTGACATAAAATTGATAGTGACAATATCCTATCCCGAATATAATAGAAATAATGCGTCGACAAGTACGGTAATTAATGGAATAAGTAGATAAGAAGAGGCATAAGTAAATATTATATATCACAAAGAACAATTAAGATCACTTGATATACTATTTGAAACGATATTTAAAACATCTAGTAATTTAGGATTTATACTAACACCTATGCAACAATATGAAACTAGACAAATAATAAATTTGAGAATATGGCTAGATTTATACTGTAATTTAGATAATGAAAAAAGATTAGAAGGATGAACAAATTCCAATTCATAGCATTAATAGGAAGAAATATTGAGACTAGTATAGTCAGTATGTTAGTAGAAGCAAGTCTTATAGGAAATGTAAAAAATTAGTGGAAGAGTAGAACACGTGAATTCATAGAACAAGCAAGAACAACAACAGAACCATATCAAAATTAGAACGAATTCTATGCATTATTAATAAGACAGTATGCACAATTATTAAGAAATGTAGGAGCAAATGAAACAACAAAAATAGAAAAAACTACCACAAAATTGCTTCAGATAGAAATATGTTCTCTAGATCCTAAATATTTGAATCAATATATTGGTGAATATATATATATATCGAATCAAGATTACAAACTTATGAATTACAAACATTTTATATGGAATTATTTTATAGAAAATTGTCAAGACTAATATAAGAAATTATAATAAAAGATTATAATAAAGGTTTTGGATAAAGAAATGATTACAGGGAGAAGAGAATATTTTCAAAAAGAATATTTATCACATAAATGTAAACAGGCCCGGAGAAATACAAAGTATTATAAAACCAATAAAATGATATGAAAATTTGAAGAATTAGAGACACCTCATTGATGGGGATGTAAACGTGAAAAAATAAAAAGAAGAAGAAGGAAAGATAAAACAAAATATAATTTTTGAAAATATCCTGTAGAAAATTTTATTGGAAATATAAGCCCAGAAAATATTTTAAGAAAGGGGAAAAAAATAAGTTATAACAAGAAACCAATAAAATGTAAATGTTATAATTGGGGAAAAGTTGGTCATATATCTACTAATTGTCTAGAACCTTAAAATAAAAAAATAATAAATATATTCGAACAAGCTTCGGAATATAATCTAGAACCTTTAGATTTTGATGAAGCTATATATAGTGAAATAGATAGTTCAAAAATACAAATATATAAATTAAAAAATATAAGTGATTTCTCATATTGTGAATCTGAATACTCATCTATTGAAGAAAGATGTCAATTTTATATGCTGGATGTGGTCAATGATGTAGAATGGTCTAGTAATACAGAATATGATGAAGTTGAAGAATATAGGAATGCTTTAGAAGTAATAACAGAAAGAAAAATAATATTTAATGAAAACAATACAATAAAATATAAAATTAGATACGAAACTAGAAGAAATAAAAAATGAGAATTTTATGACATAAGGTAAGTAGAATACTAAAATCAAAGAAACATGAGTAGTATTAGAAAAGAAATATCCTGTAGAATCAATTTTAAGTTTTAATAGAAAGAGTATTAAGGATACTACTAATAAGCAAAACATTAGTGGAAAATCAAATATCTAAATTACCATTTAAAGATGAAGTTACAAAAATATATATTGCAGGGTTCAATGTTCGCTTCGCAAGTGTACGAGTTTCGCAAGTAATAAAATGATAAGTAAAGTATCGTTCCCACGAGGATTTGTATAACAAATTGGTCAAGTAAGAGGCTTAATGAATTCAATCAAGTTGAGCTAGAACAAAGTTTTGATGTGGAATGAGAATTTTTAAAGACTTTGTCTAAAACTAAAAATTGATAAAAGTAAATGATTCTTTGACTTAAGGATAAAAGAGCCTAGGATTCTTCTTCCCCTTTTGCATTTCATAAAACTTGGTTAATTACCTCTCTAGCAGTATTTCAAACATATATGTGTTAGTCTAGGGTTCAAAAACACTTGAAACGCTCTCTCAAGTCAAAATCAAGTTTCTCTTCTCATTAAAATGTACAATATCTTGCTACAATTAGTGAGAATCAATATTTAAGCAACAACCCTAATGTGACAATGCAAGGTTAGTAAATATATCTCTATTTTACCAACAAACCATCCATTTATCAAGTAAACTTCAAGACAAGCATGATTTCAATCAAGTTCTACACCTAGATTAGCTCTCTCAAATCAAACCCAAGTGAATAAATCATCTAAATGGAGGCAATGATATGATTCCCGAAAGAAAAGGATAATTGCATCAACTAGGAATGGAATTTCGCACCAGAAATTCAGCCTCCAACACGTCCTAAAAAGAACAGAATGTATCTCACGCTATAGACCTCGGATTTGAGTGATTCCAAAACGAGGTGAAAGATGGCTTTCTGAACTACGATTTTGGCTCAAGAATCACCGAAAAAGGATAAGGGAATATGGAGATACGAAACCAAGAAATTTAGAACGAAAATTGAATTTTATGAATTATAGGTAGGCGCCACAATTCCAACGAATTGATAAGCCCAAGAACGCCACAAGGATTGATGCCCTTGATAAGTTCAAAGATTCTCAAAAGAACCGTAGAGAAGTTTGTCTCTCACTGAAAAAGTTAACTTTTAATTTCAATCTGCCGTCCCAAAAGCTATGGTGTTCCCTTATATAGTGGACAACATCCATATTAAGTCTAACCTAAATATGCTTACATACAAAGGAAAATAAGCCAGCCCAATAAGCCTTATTACAAAAAGTTTAACTAAATGTAAGAAAGATAAAACTAAGTGAAGAATTTGGGCCAAGTAAAATGAAGCCTTCATGCATATCCATTAAGGCTTATTCTTCAAGGTCTTCAATCTGAATTAAGTGTATCATTTCGGTCTCTTCTTCCTTTAGACTTGGGCTTGTCTCAAGTAAGGTGGTCACCAAGAGATTTAGGGCCTCTTTAGCCTTTTTAGCTTTTGCTCTTGTCATTGGGCCTCTAAGACCTTGTATGTCCTCCAAGTGTGTTGCATTGGTCATGCCGCCTCCTATGTCCTCATCAGGAGGCCAATCACTTAGAAGCATTAAGCCAAGGTTGAAATCAACACACACATATATATATACATATATATATTGTTGGGATCCATACAACGCAGCGGATTAAAAAAACTTACGGATCCATTCCCGAGGATCACTCAGATGCGTTTAAACCAAGGCTAGGGAATCCAGATATTACCTTTGGAGAATTCGTTCGCGTCTCGTTCTTCCTTGAACAGGTAGGCTACCTCCTCGATCAGTAGAAGACGACTCGTAGGATCGTCTTCCTCCATCGGTATCCACACGAACAACTCCCGAACACGGCTACGGCAGCGTGCTAGCGCCTCTTGTGCGTCTCTCTTAATTTTCCACTCTAGGGTTTACTCTCGCGGCTTTCTGAATACGCTCGAATAAAACTCCCGTAGGTTTTTCCAAACCCGTAGGCGTATTATATAAAATTAATCCACATTAATTTTGAATTTTGAATTTCAAATATGGATTAAAATACATTAATTAAATCTAACTGTTAGATCTAATGTAACACATTTATTTAATCCGATTAAAACCAGATCTGAAATTCAAATTTCGAATTTGAATTAAAACATATTAATTAAATCTATCTGATAGATCTAATCTAATGTATTTATTTAATTCAAATTAAAATCCTTCGATTTAATTTATCTCCATAAATTAAATCCGAGAAATAATATCTATCTATTTAATTAAATCGAGATACTATATCTCAATTTAAATTAAATAGATATACGATATCTTTATTCGAATATTAAATGAGATACAATATCTCTATTTGTTTTAGATATTTAATTTATCAAATAAATTAAATATAAAACAAATTATATATAATAATATTATAATCTCCATTTATAATATTACTATATATATCAATTTCAAATTTATACATACATATATATATATATATATTATTCACCCTAGATTAAATTAAGTATTCATTAAATCTCATATTAATCTAAGATTCAATGAACTGGACACTTTGCTCGTGTTGGGTTATTCTTGTGTGTGACCCTGTAGGCCTATATGAGATTGGCAGTGGGCCAACACTGTGTAAGCCCACAAGTCGCAAGCGGCCTCTAGTAAGACATTGCGACTACCTAATTCACATGGGGATCGATTACACGATACAACCTATCGTACAACCATGTCACATCCCTTTTGTCACGCGATAATTCGGTCAAGGATGAGTCATGGATAATGTCAACTTCCTTTTCTTGACCATTACTTTCTCGATTCTCGAGTAGTCTAATAAGTGAAATGGAAACCCCTTTCCATCACAGTATGGCCATACATTTCTTAGACTCACTCATCGAGGGGCCAGTATTATCTCTCTACAAATGTGAGGGACAAATTTCATCTTGACCATTCACATTCCTCCGTATAAAAACCACTGATCCCGATCCCAGCCTTTATCATCACCCGGTCAAAGGTAACTTTTGACTAGGTCAAAGACCAGTGACTCATCATGTAGGAATCCATGATGATCTCAGGTCATAGGGCGTCGTGACGCGGTTACACATGAGATAAGCTTATGACTAGATCCATGCAGCTTTCTCATAGTGGGTCGGTCCAACACCTTGTACTCTTACTAATGCCCATGACTTGAATTCGTATCTCCATACCTCATCAAAGTCATACTGGTCTTAACTCATCTTCGCTCCCGCGTAGATGACCGACCAGGGACATTTAGGATAATCTATAAGATGTATCCGGGGATGCGATTATCAATACGAACATGAAAATGAAAATGATAACAAAAGAGAATACTTTAAATAACTTAAATATCCAAAGTACAATGAATTGCCCCTAGGGCATAATTTCCAACATATATATATATATATATACATATATACATATATATTTATCTACCAAAAGAGAGGAATGGTCAAGTATTAATCCATACAAAGGGTAAGAAGAACCCTAGAATGAAAGGTTTAGCTACTCATGTTCAAATACAAAAAGATTCTAAGCAAAGAAACTGAATACATGAAGAAACTAGGAAGAAAAGAGGAAGAACCAAGGTGAAATCCCTAAAATCTCTCTTAGGTTGAGCACCCAAACCTCTAAGATTGTCCAAATCTCTCTCCCAAGCTCTTCCCTTGTGTGTCCACTTGTTTCCTTAGGTCAAGAGTGTGTTTTTCGGTCCTTCCCTTTAGGTTAAATAGGGTTTTTTTGTTTCTGAAAAGCAAAACGTGCAGCTGTACTTTCTGCACTTTTTCACGACTAGCTGCGGTCAGTTTGTCGACTTGCCGTGGCCAGTTGTACAGGTTCTTCTAACTTTGCACTACTTCACATCCTTTCTTTCTTTCCTTATTTCTTGGTTCTTATAGAGCTTCAAAACTTGTCTCCATCTTCTTACAAAATAGGAAGGAATTATCAATTCTCAGTTGAATCACAAACTCTATAGGATATAACAAGAATTTCTTTGATTTTTGCCTTATACTTTGATATGCACATTTTCCTCTATAACTTCATTCCTATGCACATTTTGAACCAAACAGAGATAAAAAGAGAGAGAGAAAAAGTGCTGGAATGTTGTCAATTTCAAAGGGTTAACATTCAATTATAAATAAAAACTTATCTTAAAGAAGGAATGGATTCCCCTATAAAATTATTGATAATGGATAGAAGAATAGTCTGTAGTATACAAGATAATATATTAGAAAAAATCACAAGAAATTTAATATATCAAAAATTAAATTTCACATTAAATATGAATTTTGAAATATCTAGAGCAGATGAACATGAACATATTAATAAATTCATAATAATATTTTGAAATATTTTTTTAAGTTCCTAAAAAAATATTTCAGGGTACCGACTAGTACTAAAAAGATACTTCATGGTATTGACTACTTTTTTCAGTACCAATCAGTATCCTAAAGTATGTTTTTAGTACCAGTCAGTACCCTGTAATATTTTTCAAGATTCTAAAATAAGTCTTCAAGATCACGAAGTATTTTTTAGTAGCAGTCAGTACCCTGAAGTATCTTTTTAGTACCAGTACATGAAATATTTTTTTTTAGGATTTTGAAAAAATATTTCGGATAATCTTGACAGTACTAAAAAGATACTTCAGTGGTACATGTCATTGAAAAATACTTCATGATTTTGAAAAATATTTCAGGATATTGACTGATATTAAAAAGATACTTCATGATATTGACCGAAATCGAAAAAAAAAATCTTGAAAAATTAAAAACATCTGAACCATTTTTAGCTAATTTTGAAATAAACATTACTACCTTCAGTTTTAAATATGGGATAAGATATTGTCACTATCAATTTTATGTCACTACCACTTTTTCACCGTTAGATCAGAATCTCCTCTACCTTTATCATTTCTCTCTCCCATTGAAATTCTGATCTAACGGTGAAAAAGTGGTAGTAACTTGGTAGTGACATAAAATTGGTAATGACAATATTCTATCCCATAATATTTATTTCCCAATTAAGATAGGATATTGTTACTACCATTTTTTGTTACTACCAATATTACTACCACTTTTCCACCGTTAGATCAGAATCTTAATAGGAGAAAAAATTATAAAGGTAGATGAGATTCTGATCTAACGGTGGAAAAGTGGTAGTAACATTGGTAGTAACCAAAAATGGTAGTAACAATATCCTATCCCTTCAAAATTATCTAAAAATTGTTCAGTTTTTGAATTTTTTTTTTTTAAATTTAAAAAGACCGCGGGCATGGGATCGATGGGCCGGAAATTATAGGATCCGATGGCTGGAAATTAAGGCCGAGGGACGCCGAGTGATTTGCTTCCGAGGACGGCTGGACCTCTTCGGCTCTTCCAGGCGCCTCTCCTCCTCTCCTCACCGGTGACGTCTCAGTCCGTCGACGGTCACCGCGGGTTTCTGTGTTGAGGTAAGCTTTCTTCCTTTTCCTATTCGGTTTTCCTCTAGTTTCACCACGAGTTTCGAATCTCTTGCTCTACGTATCAATCCTTTTTCTTGGCTTTCTCTGCTTCAATTACGCAACGAGGGACTTCGAAATAAGGGTTTGTTTCTTTGGTAGACAGTGATCAAATATGTTGCACCAAATTTGTTTTTGTGGGAGTTCGAAAGAAATTACAAAGTTTGGTAGACAAGATCTGTGTTTTTCGAAAAAATGTTACTGTCTGATTGTATCTGCTCTGCCCTTGCGTATGAATTTTGTTAGTGTCGATCATGTCTGCGAGTTTGCTGCGTATGAAAAAAAGATTGTTGCTCGATCTAGTTTGGTAGGCAAATTTGTTAATTTACTCCAATTTTTCAATTAGGTTATTTATTTAGGATTAGTGGGGTCGATTTATTGAGTAACTTTTTGGTCTAAAATAAAATTGAGAGGATCCGGGCTAAAGCACAAACGTTAACGCATGCTGAGACTTCCCAAAGCACAAATGTAGAAGTGTAGAACAAAACTCGCCTGGCCTCCATCGGCATCTCATCCCCTAAACAATCTCGGCTCAAAAGACCATATGGATACATCTCCGTTCTTCATCCCATACCATCTCGCCATATCCTGCTAGCTTCCACCGGAGATCCACACATCATATTCTGTAAGGTACGCCCCAAATCCTTCTCTCTAAAAATCATTTTGACGTCTCTACCCTCACTTCCACTCTGCTCTCCCTCTCAAAACTCCCATATGCGTTAGCGGTGCGATTTGTCGAATTTGATTTCTTTAATTTGATCCCATCTTCTTTGCCTTTGCCCTCAAACCAGCGCCCTCAAAATCGCCCTCCCTTTCTTGGGCAATTCAATCAAACCCTCCCACCCACGCAGGTCTCTCATCGCAACTTTCTAATCGGTACGCCTTGTTCATAGAGCATGGGATTGTAAATATAGCATTAAGAACATGATATCCTCTTTTTCTTGGTTGGGTTTTCAGTTATGTGACACCGGTGGTCTCGAATCGTTTCATTATTAGCTTGTAATTTGAATATTCTGTTTTAGTTCTTCATTGCAAAGAGTTTGCAATTGATTTGTAGGGGTTATAGTCAAAGGGGATAAATGTTGTTTTTTACATTTTGCAACGACTTGAATCATCTGGCTTTTTAAGAAGGTATAGTTGTTTTTTCTTTTTCGTTGTTTGACGGCTTTGAGAAAGAAGCTACTCAGATGGTGAAACTGAAACCCCACAAGGGTATTACGTCTCTTGGTTTTCGATGTAAGGATGGGATCATATTAGCTTCTTGTTCTCCTGCGAGCACTGGAAGTAAGGACTCCTATCTCATCCATTGGTGAAAATTATTTGTTATGTTTTAACTGTTACCTACGCGCAGCATCGAATGTTATGGAAATTGATCGACATATGCTTAGCACAATGATCGGGGAACCTGCAGACAAACTCTTTTGGAAACAGGTAATTGTATGCAATCCTATCATACTTTTATATATTTGTCTGTCTTGCCCTTTGTTTACTGAGTTTGCCATTAACTGCCTGCATCCTAGCATCCAGTTATGGTATGATTTGACTTAATTTACCTATTGTTGTCGTTTAATTTTTATTTTTTTTGGTATAACACTTAATATTTTTTTAAATATAATAATGGTGTAAGTAACTTTATTATAGTGCCGTTCATACGAATCAAGAAAGAACCAAAGAATGCCTGTGGACATAGCTGCACGAATTTTTGCAAGTATGATAGACTTCTACTCTGAAGAAAATTGGGTTGGAGCCTTAATTGCTAGATGGGAGGTGCATGTAAGTTACATGTTCTAGGTGCTAAATAGGCTTTGCCTTCCTAATCTGATTTTCTGACCAGGGAATATCTTTTTTCAGGGTCCTGTTCTTTTCTGCATTGACGACGAAGTTGGATGTGTGAGCGGCTACAGATTTGCTGTTGGATCCGGGTCATCATATGCAGACAATGCATTGGGGGGCGCGTGAGATAAGCTTTCCTCGTGAATTATGCATTAGTTATAGCTCTAGCATTGAGTTCGTTACCGTTTTCCTTGCAGTACTAGTTTCCACTGCCACATGATAGCCAATGAAGCTGCATCATTTGGCCGATGGGCAATTCATCAGGCAGCAGTTGAAGATCAGGTTGCAGACAGAGTTGCCACGGGTATTTTATCTTACTCTTCATTTGGTCTTGGTATACAAACTTCCCTAACATTCCCCCTATTCAAAAGCCCCGGCAAAAATATGGGGTGTATACTTGCACACGCATCGGCTCATATTTCCCTCTCTTCATTCTTATAAACATGTGACTGAAATTAGTGGTCTTTGAGATCAGTAGGGTACAAGCTACCTGTTTTTGTTATTCCAGTTTACATAATAATAGTAGTATGGCCCATATTGTAGATTTGCATTTCAAGTTCGACATATGAATTCAAATTCTTGACCTATGGCGTCCATATGATTCTAGTTTATTATGTGGGGCCTCGTGGATGGGAGCTAATGGCCTATGATGATGCTGGGAATCCTGGCCCCTACTACCCTGTCTTTATGAACTCAGTGGACCAAGAAATGACAGAGGCTCAAGAAGCGACAGAGGAAGACAAGAAATGGTCGAGTTACCTAGATCGTATTGAATGGGGCAGAGGAATAGATCAAACCCTACTTCGTTATTGCAAGTCATAGCACAGATCTACCGTCATTTCCAGTACTTAATGGATACGCAATACTGACTCTAGTAGTTTTCGTCTATTTTTCATCTATGTTCTCTTGTAGTTTCTTTTATAGGATTTATCATCATGTTTATTCCCAAATAACTGGGATTCAATTTCTCTTCATCTCTTTTTATTTACTGGAGCTCACATAGCAAAATATAAATTCAACCCTATACTTTTAACAAATTTTTATTCAAGTTGTGAGGGCTTATTAGATTTTTATGGATGTTGTCTAGAATGGACCCTGTAATTAAAAAAATTGAAGGTGGGTGTAAGTTAGTACTGAGGTTGCGGTTATGGTTATTTCAGCTAGTTTAATTGAGATTTTTCCTTTGTTTTTACTTTGTTAATTTTTTTTAGTTGTTTTGGGTTTTTGTTCTTTTTATAGAACAATATTTATTTGCACATATATCCTAATCACAACAATTTTTTCTTCTTTTTTATTTTTGGATCTTGTGAATTCCTTGTACATTAATCACAATAGAGAGTGATGAACTAGTTGAAACATTCAGGTTATATCCTGGTGCAAAAATTCCTGTAAGATTCTAATCGTTACGCCCTTGCCTACAAGCGCTTTAAGTTGAGCTTCGTGGCATTTCATAGCTAAGTTTGTGCATTATGAGATTAAAGGTTAATTGTGCAAATTTGACGATCAACTTTCAGCAGAGGTACACCTGCAACCATAAGCACCTTCAACTATAATGTTTATTCAGGCACAAAAAAACATATAAACTCTTTTAAATGGTATCAACTTATCAACTCGGTTGGTTATTGTAGAAGGTGTTAACTTTTTTGCTTAGTCCCACCTTGAACCTCACCGTCACCGGAGGAGGTGAGGTGATGATAGTGACCCATATGCTAAAACGGTTGCCTTTGATTTGATTTGGAGCTTCTTTGGCACTCTGCTATTCCACAGTGTCGTTGCAATCACTCCTTAGCATTATGGGATGTATACTTGCATGGGTTTGGCTACGGTCTACTTCTTTTACCATTCTCTTTTCATCTTTTTCTTTATCTCAGCCGTTGGATTGAAATCTCAACGGTTCAGATCTAATGATTTATAAAAATATTATTATTATTTTTATAAATCATTAGATCCGAACCGTTGAGATTTCAATCCAACTACTGAGATGAGGAAGATGATGGTAAGAGAAGTGGACCGTAGCCAAACCCATACTTGCACACGCATCCAGCTCATGTTTCCCTCTCTTCATTCTTTTTGACATGTGACTGAAATTATTGGTCTCGATATCAGTAGGGTACAAGCTACCTATCTTAATAATGGATGCAATAAAAACAAGTAGAACCAAGAATATATAGTATAGAATGTAATAAACTTCCAGAAAGTTCATATATGCCTATAAATGAATAGAATACATGTATTGTTTCTCCATTTATCTTGGGAGGAGATGGAGATAATACTTATAATCAAGTAAATTGGACAAATATGTAGTTAATGAAACAATTATGATGTTGTATAAATATAAATATTGAAGATTTATTAAAAGTATATGCATAAGAAGATATAATTAAAAAAACTACGTGAAGACGCAAAATTAATTATAGCAAAAGAACAACCTAAATATAAACTTAAAAGATTGTTGGAATTAGCAAAACCAATAGAAAAAAATATATATAATATAAAGACAAAAATGAGAAATAATACAAATGAATTAGCTTATATAAAGGGAAATATTAAACAAATCATGAAAACCTTAGGGATAGAATAGAAAATAGAACCACTTCAAAATCACCCACAAATAAACATGATGAAAATATTAGAACAAGAAAATGAAACAACAAATAAAATCTCAAACACTAGATAAGAACATGAGACAAACTAGAATTATAGTATAAAAGAGCTCTCTTTTAAGTGGAAGGTCGCATGTTCGTTCTTGCCGCCAACTCGTAAAAAAAAATGACATTCAAACTATAAAAGTCAACTAGCATAGTCCCACTTAAAAGAATGCATGCGATTATTTTTTGAAGTATTATAGATTATAATTTATCTTAGCCAGCGGGGTAACATGGCCTGTTTATATGTGTGAAAGAAGATAGGTGAGGAGAAGCAGGAGAGGATGATCCAATTAATGGAGAGGAGAGAGTGGATGGAATGAGGAGGTGGCGAGTATTGATTGGAATGAGAAATAATACAAATGAATTAGCTTATATAAAGGGAAATATTAAATAAAATCTCAAACACTAGATGAGAACATGAGACAAATTAGAATTATAGTATAAGAGATTTATAAAGGACAATAAGTTATTAATAAAAAAATTATGAACTATATTTGAAGAAATACGGAAAATAGATTTAAAAAGACAATAAGAAAGAACTAGAAGAATAGTTTACCAAGAAAAAGAACCAAAAAAAGAAACTCAAAAGAAAAATAATCGAATATTAGAAATAGTCTATATGATTATAAACTGATGATTTATTTAGAATACTAAATTTTCTAGTAGGAAAAGAAAGAAAAATTAAAATAAAACCTCCATAAATATGATGAATACATTAAAAGAATTAGAAGAATTGAATGAGATGAAACAGAAGAAATTATGGGACAAGAAGAAAAGAAGAACTTAGAATAATTAAGAAGAGATTTGCATATTTACAACTATAAGAAATTGAAAAGCACAAATAAATATGCAGCAAGGACAAGAAACATATAATCAACAAAATTTTAATGATCCACAAATAAAGTTTTTCTTACAATGGTATGAAAGGATAAAAATGAATTAGATGGATAATCCCGAAGATACTAAAAGAAAAATATACCAAGTATTATCAGATTATGCCAATCATAACTGTAATTATTGTACCGACAAAAAAAGATTATGAAGAGCCTTTTAGCAGATATGAATATCTTACAATAATTGCTAGCTAATATGGAAAGTATATGCTCACAAAGAAGAAGACAAGATAAGGTAGAAGAAAAAGAAGAAGAAGACAAGATAAGCTCAAAGAAAAGAAAAAGTAAAGAGTAAAAAAGGAGGAGGAGGACAGGCTATTCTCAAGAAGAATACAAGAAAAGGAAGGAGGACAAGATCAAGGCAGCAATTTTAATTCAGTGAAAGCTGAACCTTCTCACTAAGGTACTCACTCTCAAACTTCAGCAATCTCAATGGGTTTGGGAATGTTTGGTTTAGCTTAAGAAAAACAATTTTGTACTTTACTAGACAGAATTCCTCACATATCTTTGTTGTAGCAATGTAGCTGTAGAGATTTGGGGGGTGTTATCTTTTGGGGCAAAATACCATCTTGTGATCTTAGTGTTGTATATGAATATAGCCTTTTGTTAGATATCTGCAAATGTCATGCTCTCAAAAACAAAACCTTCTGACAAAATGCATGCTTCTCTTCCCATCAGCTTTCTGGGAATTATTGAGTCATGTTCCTGGATTCTTCTTAGAGCTTGTTGCCTCTATTTTTGGCTTTACATTTTATAAATATTTTCGTTTCCCAGGCTCAATTTCAAAAAATAAAAGAGCAGAGAACGCAGCACGTTATGGGTGTTAATGCTAAATATAGAATTAAACTATAATTAAAGATTACATATATATGCCTAAATGGCAGCTTGTTCCCTATTGTCACCACACCATTTGTATCTCACACAGGTTATAGACTGAGATCATAACTAAATAAACCAACATCATATGACTTCAACTACATGAGTTGTTGCAGAAACCTGGTTGTGTTCCTCCACCACCATTTTTCTCATCTTCATTAGCCAACTTATTGCAGTAGCAGCATAATCATATAGACTAAGAGCAATATAAAGCCCAATCCCAGCAATTATCCCATTTGCTATAGAATAAGTAAGTGGCATCAGAAGCATGGTGGCAAAAGCAGGCACTGCCTCTTTTATATTGCTCCAATCTATATCCTTCACCATCTTCATCATCATCACACCTACCATCACCAATGAAGGCCCTATAGCCCAAGGAGGAACACTAGACAACAAAGGTGTAAAAAACAGTGAAATGAAGAAATACAACCCTATCATCACCGCCGTTAATCCGGTCCGGCCTCCTTCTCTCATTCCGGCCGATGATTCAACGAAGGTCGCCATCGTTGTAACGCCCAATGCAGAATTCACAATGGTTCCTGCCCCATCAACCAAGAAAGCAAAATATTCACCTTCAAAGTTTCCATCTTCATCTACAAAACCACCAAGTTCAGCCATGGTGTATATAGTTCCTGTGCTAGCAAGTATGTCCACGTAGAAGAGTGTTACTATTGCCACCCAAACTTCACTTTTCTGAAAATCAGTGAAGCTGAGAATTCCTAATGTGGATTCAATTTTGTGAAAATCAACCACTTTCTTGAAATAACTGTAATTCTCATCCCCAAGTGGAGTGTTAGGGAAAAATGTCACTTTTGTCCCCCGAAACCATGAAACAAAAGTCACAAACAAAAGACCATAAATCATACTACCCTTCACATTTTTCATTAATCCATAGCTTGTAATAAGAAACCCAACAAGCGCAAGCCAGAATTTTGGGTTTTGCATTTTCCCTCCCATGCATTCCCCTGTATCTGGGTTTGTACTGGCGCATGCAGTGATGGTCAGTAAAGTCGATGGATCTGGCCCAACAAGCCCAACACCCTGATTGGCCTGCAGGCCTACGAAGGCGATAAAAAGCCCAATACCAGCGCCAGAAGCGAGCCGAATCGAATGTGGTATGAGCTTAGCCAGCTTCCCGCGTAAGCCGAGAGCCGAAGCTAACAGGAACAAACATCCCTCAATACAAACCACGGCTAACGCAGTTTTGTAAGACAATGGTCCGGTTCCGTGAAAGCCGACTAAGTTAAAAGCAAGATAAGCGTTGGGTCCCATACCTGGAGCCAAGCCGAATGGCAAGTTGGCTAAGACTCCCATAGCCATGGACCCAATCATGGCTGATAAAATAGTAGCCACAACGAGATCGTTTTTGGTCTTGGAAAGGCAGGTTTGGTAGCCGGCGTCGTTTGGGCGGAGGACGCAGTCTGAGGTGGCCGGAGGGGAGCAGTCAGCAGCAGAGCAGGTGCCGCCAGAAGCGGTGAGGACGGTGGCGTTGACGGAGATTATGTAGGCCATGGTAACGAAGGTGGCGGTTGCAGCACGAAGTTCTCGTGTGAAGCTGGTCTTTCTAGCTTCCAACTTAAAGTACCTTCCGATGAAGCTTTTTGAAACGCCATCGTTGAAGCGTTTCTCCGTTTTGCTCCAAGAGCCACCACCACCTCTTCCTGCACACAAATCTCCTCCCATATTGTCTTTCTCAGTCTCTCTGTTTGGAATGAGGAGGCGAAATGACTATATATATATATATATATATATATATATATAGTAGGCGTGTGCGTTACATATAGTTTAATAATTAATATTATATATTCCATAAATAGAAGAGAAATTTGGGAACAAATGGAAGCTGTGCAGGTGAAAACGGACTCTTGTTTTTTTGGTATCGATCAACGAAAATGAAATTAAACAGATAAAACGTTTCAGGCTTCCAGTAGACTTTACCACGGATGGATGGAAATTAAATGCTTGTTTTTTATACTCTGTTTGGGTTTGAAAAATATAGAAACTAATTAATGATTTTCGTCCTAAACATAGAAACTAGTTAATGGTTTGTCTGGTTTTAAATGTAATGTGTAAGATCTTATCCTACTTTATGTTTTGTTATTTCTTTTGAAACTATTTTTTGAGTTTTAAATATAAGATAAATTTTTTTTTTTGAAAATATTAACAAAACTAATTAAATTATTTAAAATATTTATATTTATCATTTTTTCTCTAAATTATTTTATCTAACCTATAAACTGATATAATCTACTGATATACAATATATAATATAATTAAGTAACTTATTTAATCTTTTTTAAAAATAACATTATCTTATATTTAGAACCAAAGAGGGAGTATCTTACATAAAGTTTTCAAACTCACAAGTTTAAGTAAATTAATGATAATGAAATAAACTCATATAATGAATTTAAATTGTAAATTGTAAGAATTTATTTTTATTAATAAATAAATATTAATAATGTATAATTAATTAAATAAAACATAAAAATTACAACAACTTGATTTACATATAATTTAAATTCAAATAAATAAATTTAAATATATCAACATTCATAATTTATTATACTTAATAAATAATTTTCTATAAAGTTTATATATAAAGTCACTTAGTATGATTTAATAAAAAAAAAATAGCAGGAATTTAAGAGTGAGCTAACACCCTTTTATAAGATAAAAACCATAAACTTGATGTGTAAACTACGTGTTTAATTGAGTTTACAATACAGCAACTCGACACAAATTTATAAATTAAAAATGTAAAAATAATTTGTGAGTTTGACAATTTTGATTTTACCGTGTTAAATGATTTTATATGAATGGAAGTAATTTTCAATAAAAAATGACTATAGGGATATTAATATCACACCTTTTTTTATTATAAATAACTGGCTTAAATAATTTCTTTCATATTTATAAATTAAATTATCCAACACTTACCCTTTTTTTACCAGAAAATTATCCAACCCTTGCGATGTATATTCATGAAATAAGTAAATAACATTTGTGTCAGTTAATTTTTAAGCAAATCTGATTAAATCAATCAGCAGTTCGAAAAATTATTATATACTATCGTATTATAAAATTATTGATTATTGATACTCTCTTTAATTGAAAAAGACACAATATCATACCAAACCTAATTAATAATTCTATTTGCTAGAGTGTGGGCTCACTTGCCGTGTGTCAAGTTTGAATTTATCAGTACACTTACAAGGACTTATGAAGAGTGTAATTTTTTATAAGTCTTATATTATGAATAAACGTGAGATCCATTAACAACTACGAAATGTTAGGGAAAAAAAAGGACAATAATCAATTACTAAATTTTAAATCAAATATTAAATAGAAACGTGAACCTAATCCAATGTGTGATTTAATATTATTTATTATAAATAAAATGAAAAGTATTATATATAAAAAAATAAAAAAAAAACCATCCAAATCAAATTGTTCGATATATATTTTTTTCCAAATTGTATTTAATTCGATACATAACATAAAGAAGATCTAATATAAAATTTGAATGATTTCTCTTTTGTATAATTATATATGCAGTGGTCATGGGGTGGTGATATATATATATTTACTCAATACAATCTTGCTACGAGGAAAGTTGTAAAAGAAATTAAATTAAATATAGTGAGACCCACAAATTTAGATGCACACATAAAATAAAAAAAACTCCAGCTCGATTGTTCGTTGGATTTGATGGGCATCGATTAACAACCATGAAATAGATAACCTGAAACATCCAAAATCAAAATCTTTGAATGATCTAAATATCTAACACAATTTTCAAGTCCATAACTCCACATGTATAGGAATCTTATGAAGTTCGTACTTAGCACAATTTGTATTACTTTATCATTAAACTACATACTGGCTCCATCCTTTAAAATATATATTATTGACACATATAAATATTGTTGTTGAACTCGTGAGTTAACTTTCTCAATTTACCATTTTTATTTTACTAACTTCTAAAATCGAATTGAATTACTAGTAAACTTGTACCAATTGTAAACTCGAGTTAAATTCACGAGTTTATATATTGAGTTTTTTATTTTTACATTTCTAACTTACAAAATCGTATTAACTCATCTTTAAACTTTATTAACTTCTTTGATTTAATTATACTCATCGACTTTATATATAAATTTTGTATAAATTTATTTGTTAAATATGATAAATTATGAATGTTGATGGATTAATTTTAATTATTTAGAAACAAAATATATTTAAATTAATTTGTTATCATTTTTTATATTTTTATTTAATTATATACTATTAATACATATTTAATTATAAAAGTAAAGCGTTATTAATTTACAATTCATTTCATGATACAAGTTTACATGATTGTCATGACAATTTTACTCAACACTCACATATCATTGGCATAGATAAATGATCATTTAATATTAATACTCCCTCTACTCCTAATTATAGGAACATTTTATAGTATAAATTGTATTATAAAAAGCGTTCCTATAATTAAAACCGGAGATAATAACAAATATTTATATTGTTCCTTTTATAAAACTGATGTAATTAAAAGCCAATAGCCTCTTGGTCGAGCCGCACTAGAATTTAGGTTATCCCACCCTCAAGTATTAGCTTGTACTAAAAAAAAAAGGATGTAAAATAAGAAGGGAAAGGAAAAGAGACACAAGTGAAGAGGGAACAAAGGAGAGAAGATCCAAAGAAGAAAACTGTATTTTAATTCAATCAACTCTATGCTAATCATAGAAATAATAATAACAAATCAATAATAATAGACTTAAAAAATAATGATAGATTCAACTAACCTAAAAACAATACTCTCTTTTTTTTAATATAAGATATATTTACCTAATTTAATTAAATTAAAGGAAGTTAGTTAATATGACATATATTTTTTTAAACACTCCAGATTATTTTCTTAATGTCTTTCTTTCATGTCTTCCTTGATTATTGTTGAGAAGACAACAATAGAGGTAAATTAAAAAAAAATTGATAAATATAAAAATTACGTCTTATATTTAAGATCAAATCAACTCTCAAATATATATTATACTAACACTTTCTATAGGAGCACACTTTTGTAAATTTTATATTATAAAAATATTCTATAATTAAGATCAGATAAAATATTAAAGAATGAAGAGAGTAATATCTAATTATTCCTCCTTGTGCTATGTTCCACCAACAACTTTTTCATGGTCTATGACAAAGACTTGCTTATAACAAGTAGAAGCAAATTTTAAGTGTAATTAATCTTAATTTAAAATAGATAACTCTAGCTCCTCCCTTTTGACTCTTGATGAGTACGTTCAAAAGTTGGCATTCTTTATTGTTACTTGTGAGATTCCACCGTAGCAAGTAACATTCAGAGAATGTGCAGGCTTTTATCTGTGTTTGTAAATTCTTTTTATATCTATGGTACTTGGAAATTGTTTTTTTTTTTTTTTTTTAAAAAAAAAAAAAAAGATGAACTGTGAGTAGTGGTTTTGCTGAATGAAAGATGGTTGATTCTTTTAAAATATGGTCAATAATTTTAATTTTTAAAATTAATAAAAAATATTTTTTCGCCATATCCCAAAAAAAAAAATAAAGAGAGGAGAGAGAAAATATCCCCACTGATTTTAAAAGTTGATAATATTTAACTTAGAAAAAAAAAAATTACTTAATAAACTTGATAATATTTTTAGAGTTAATACAAATTTGCTTTTATTTTAGTTTTGGCCTCAAAATTTTAAACGATAAGTTTTAGTCTTTCAAGTTTTATTCGATTTCTATTATTAAATAAAAATTTAGACTATTTTACCCTTTGAGTAACCAAAATATCTTTTTTAAAACTTAAAGGACCCCATATTATATTGACTGTCTAATTTAACTTGATAGTATTATATATTATATATATATATATAACCTATATAAGTGTGATTACTGTTCTCTCTTTGATAGCAACATCTCTTCAAATCAATCGGGCAAAAAAAAAAAAAAAAAAAAAAAAAAAAAAAAAGATCGATCCTTCAAATCAAATTAAGATTTAGACCCTTAGAAAGTGGTTATCGGTAGGGACCCAAGGTAGCTACGCGTGCAGCTGATGGCCAAAATTATATTGTTTATGAACCTAAAAAACTTTTTTATATATATTATTGTATTAGAATTTGTTAATACAAGGCAGCTTTATTTGAAAAAATTAATTACAAGCAATGCATGCGAGAAAGGAATATATTAATTATTATTATATTTTGTTAATATATAGGTAGGCTTTAAGGGATGGTGACCTGACTCTTGAGAATGTTGAAAGTAGAAACTGCGGTGGGTTCTTCTTTTGAGAGACAGTGTCTGCGAAAGAGGAGGTATTACCACGCTGCTTTGAATTTTGGCATTTCTTTTTAGTGTTTATTAATTATATAATCTATGATTAAAGCATATCTATATTTTGATTTCAGTTGTTATACATATCTGCAATTTTGATTGTAATTCCGTGACAAAAAGCAAGAGAGTTTGATACCTGCTCTTCTTTTTATGTGCCTTTATCCTTGTTTTGCTTCTAAATGAACTGTTCCTAAAGATGAAAAGCTCTTGTTGTGCTCCATTGTTTATAATTGCCACGAGTCTGTATTGGGAAAATTATCTTAAATAATGTAGTCGTAGAATCCTTATAATTGATTAATTTAAGACTTTAATTAAGAGTTTATATGTAAAAATAAAATTTCTACTACATAAATAAAAGTCGACCGCGACAAAATTATATATATATATATAAAATTATATATATATGCATGTAAAAGAAACATAAATCACTACTCAGAATTTAATGAACAACTTCATATTTAAAAGATATAAGTCACATAATTATATAAAATATAATTCAAAAAACACAAAGAGCTTACCAACTCTTACAACCAAGTTTTAAAACATTAAAAGAATAAAATTTAACAATTTATAAATTATATCAATTGATTCAAATCAAACAGACATCAGTTTGCATGTCCTTAATGTCCTCTTCTTTTACTCTTATAACAAGTTCATTTGCAAAATATGGAATATCCAAATCATGACCATCATAGGTTCTCTCACTTCAACTTCAATCAAATTTTCCTTATCATTGGTATAAAAATCTAAGTTGTCTAAATCTTCTCAATCTTCTTCATTTTCCACTATCCAATCATCATAGGATGAAAATATCATCAAAATTATATGCGTAAGAGTTTTAAGCTTTCTTTTTCTTGCTCAATCTTGAATTAGCTACCACAAAACAACATCATTCATAGTCTTTTGATGTGGGGGAAATGAAAATAGTTTTTTTTCCCCTCCTAGTGAAAACGGTAAGAACTTACATTTTTAAGATTTTACGTGACGCTTTTTTCCTGTTTTTACTTGTATCTCAACACTTGTCGCTCCAGTAAAAATGTAAGTTTTTTACAACGTATATTAAGTATGTTAGTAAAATTAATTAATATGATTTTTTTTTTCTAGAACACTCTAATCATATTCTTGGATTCCTTTACTCCCTTCCTACTTGATAAACATAAAAAGTATGGGCATTTGGAAAAAAAAAAAAAAAAATGCTATTTTTATTAATTTATGTGTTTAGATGATATTTTTTTTAAAAAAAAAAACCAAAAGTCACAACAAAAAAAGAATCAACATCAAAGAGACCCTAAATCTTACATTTAGAATCAATCAACTCAATAATTAGAACCTACATGAAGGACCAAAGGAATACCTTATGGTTAGCATTTGAAGTGTGATTTTTTCAAGAACCTGGTCGTTATATTGACTCTTTTAAAGTTGGCTAACCGAGGAGGGCTACTTGCGGATGGTTCTCTAAAGAGGCTCTTAATTCCAACGACTAGTTTTTGAAACATGGTTGCAAAAACTTAGTTACAATAAAAGAACTATCATAACCCTAACTAAATTAAACGCCTTCCAATTTTAAATGTAAGAGCTACTTGAATGATTTGCCAAGTGTTAAATGTACATTTGTAAAACAGGCGGAAAGCAACAATAATGGTGAGAAAATGTGAACTTCGTTTGTGTCTTTTTGTAAATCAGTAATATACGAGTGCGATGCACAAAATATTCTTAATTTTATTTATTGATAAGTTTCATTTTAAATAAATTTTATAAAAGATATAATCTAATTATTCAATATTTTCATATTACATATTAACAATAAAGTTTGGGACCAACATAGAGTTGTATAGTAATATAAAGCCCCGCTAGATTTTTTGGATCTCAAGTTTAAATCTTAAAGAAGACATTTGTGTTGTGAGAGACAACCACAAACACTTAAACAATATAATGTAGCATGCCACTAAACAAAATGTATAAAATAACTTTTTTTTTCTTATTTCTAGAAATATTTTTAATTTTCTGATACTTTTAATTATATTAAAATAATTTCATAAGTTAAAATATTTTGTTATCATTCATAATTTTTTTAATCTATTAATAAAAATAATATTTTATTCTATAATTGAAAATATAAAATAATAATGCAAGACATCCCGTTTACACAACCTTCCCAAACGTAAATTCTTTACATTACACAAGTAATTGACTTAAGAAAAGAATTGTAAAAGGAAAGAATTGCATTTGAAATCGATTGAATGAGGGAGTTGTACTATTTTAAGCTTAGCAATATATGTTGCATCTCAAAAACATCATCAAAAGGACATGGACATGGTAGACATCAAACTACATCACCTTTTGAATATGTAAAATCTTATGTCACTAATACATTTCTAAATATTTCCTTATATATCGACATTGGTGGTTGTACATTTTCCATCTTTTGATCTTGTATAAGAATCTTGATCCAATATCGGTGACCCTTGATAAAGAGTATAATTGTCATAATCTATTTTTATATTTACCACATTTTGTAATGGTAATTTCATTGCAAAAGACAATGTAATGGGAAACTATTGTCTTTTTCAAAATAGATTCTGAATGATTCATTTGGATCAAAACCTTTTTGGATTCGACCCATTTTGTGTTAATCCTTGAATGACATTCTTCCCAAGATGTGTGACACGTAGTCTCGTTCCCAAGGATTCATATTCTGTTATAATTCATACTTTTTTGATCTATTAATAAAAATAATATTTTATTCTATAATTGAAAATAGAAAATAATAATGCATCCTTTGCAATCCTTTCCCAAACTTGTGTGCAGGTTGGGAATTGTTGGATTCCCTTTCTCATAGTGTTGATTCCAACCTGCAGTATCCCTCATATATAGTTTTATCATTTCTTCAGTAATATTCTTACTATCAGTTTATGTGGAGAACTGATCTCATGTCAATTGAGGTGAATAAATGAAGATCACCCTCACAAATTAATGCTCAAAATTAATGTCAAAATTGAAAAATATCATAAAATACTTGCCAAAAAACATTAATATACACATTGTAAAATTATTCAACAGATAAAAGGTCACTCACTCAAGCAGCCTCTTGGAGTGGAGAACAAAAGTCATAAGAATCCATGACCTCAAAAGCAAGAGATATTAGTTCATTTGATAAGAGAAAGCCTTCTGGGTCAGTCAAACGTATATAAGCCACCTTTCTTTCTTTATTATTCTCATCTTGCAACAAACAAGTGTTAAGGTTTTCTTCTCCAATGGCTCTTCTTTTCTCGTCCAAGCAAACCACGTGTCCACTCTCAACATAAGGTTTATAAGTTTCCAAAAGAGACGAAACAATGGAACTACCAAATGATTCTTCAAAACTCTTCAAGTCTAAACCCAATGAAGTTCTCAGTGACAGCATCACAACATCCATGGCCGTGTCCTTGATATCAATCTGATCATTGCCAGAGCAATTTAACAGTCTATTTTCCAGATCCTGCACGAATTTCATGTACTCGTTTACTTTCTTGGGTCTTGAAAACCTTAATCCGCCAACGAAACTTGCAGAGCCGAGGCCGAATCCATAGAATGGTTTATTCTTCCAATAGGTGGAGTTGTGTTTGCATTCATACCCACTCTTGCAATAGCTGCTGATTTCATAGTGGTTGTAATTCGCATCAGAAAGCATTCTTGAAGCCATTTTATAGAACTCAGCTGATTGTGTTTCAGAAGGAAGGGGGAATTCCCCTGGAGTGTACCTGCAAATATTTTGATCATAATCTTCATTTTCATATTGATAATAGATGAAGCAGCATACTTGTTTGGTTAAGATGCTGTTACAGTGCAGCTAAAGTCATGTACACGTGTCAGCTAATGAGAGTACCGAAACCCTCTTTAAAATGTAATCTCTGATCAAAGTAATAGATGAGATATTTGAAGCTTTGATTCCGTACGTTAATCTCTAAAATCCCTTTTCTCTGGCAATTGATTATAACGCTATCACTAAATATTTAATATTTGATTAATTTTACCCATTCAGTTGTTATTCAAAAGATCAATAGATACAGAGCAAACACGTTATACATCACTGTTTAGAGTAAACACCCGTTTTGGCCTGAATTATTAGACTTATTTCGCTTTAGTTCCCCAAAATTAGTAAGTCCACGAGTTAATCTATAGAAATAATAAACTTGCTTGTTGTAGTGTGTACTAATAATTCTCTTACGTAACTCAAAAATGCTAAAAAGACTTGCTTTTAAGTTGTAACAAGTACGTTATTTTCAAAAATTGACTTGCGTATTCATTAATTTTAGAACTAAAGGCAAGTAAACCAGTATTCTAGTTCTTTAGCTGAACAACTCAGAGCTTCTGCAAGGACTAACCTCTTGCCGATTTTACTCCCTCTGGTTCTTAATAGAAAACATATTTAGAGAGTTGCTTTTAATCCTAAATATAAGATATAGTTTTCATATTTGTCACTTTTTTCCTAATTTACCCTTATGATGGTCCCGTTCCATAATAATCAAGGGGGGGGAAGGGGAAATTAATGAAGATGAAAATACATTTTATACTAACTAAAGGAAAGATGACTAATTAGAAAAATACATGTTATACTAATTAAATTTCTTAATCTAATCAAATTAAGTAAATAAGTGTTATATTAAGGACAGGAGGGGGAAGTATTATATTCAGAGACTGAGTAATCCATTCACTAATTTTCAGATAACTACAGCCAGTAAGAGCAATACTTACTGTGTTCCAAATTTTGTGCCCTGTTCAATTTGCAAATCATACACAGAAACATGAGTGGGCTTTGCATCAATGGCAAGCCTCAGAGTTTCCTCCCACATATCAGTTGTCTGATGAGGGAGTGAAGATATAAGATCAATACTCCAATTCTCAACCCCACATGACTTAACAATGCCAATAGATTCATTAACCTCTTCCACGCCATGTGCCCTCCCACAAGCTCTCAACAACTTCTCCTGAAATGCTTGAACTCCCAAAGACACTCTATTCACTCCTAACTTCATCATCTCTTCCATCTTCCTAGCATCAAACGTCCCAGGATCCATCTCCATTGAAATCTCAGCATCCTCACACACGCCAAATTTCCCACCCAACGCCTCCAAAACCAACAAAACCAACCGTGCCGGCACAAGAGACGGAGTCCCTCCCCCAAAAAACACAGTCTCAAGAGGCATTTTATCAGTGATGTTCACTTTCATTGCATTGATTTCTCTGCAAAGCAGTTGGATGTAGTTAATCACTCGCGGGTCATTGTCAATTTCGGTTGAAGCAGAGCCAAGAGCGACAATCGGAAAGTCACAGTAGTGGCAACGCTTGCGGCAGAAAGGGAGGTGAACATAAGCAGAAGTAGGAGCCATGTCGATTGTGTGTTTCGTGGAGACATTTTGTCGAACATGTGGTGTGCAACTGGTAAATGCGTTGGTGATTATGTGCGGTGACAATTTGGGAGATTTGGATTTGGGGAAAAGCTCAGACAAAAGAGGATTGAAGGTAGATTTGAGCATGGTGGCTCTAGAATAACGAAGGTAGTTAAAGTTCATGTGCGAGAAAATGGGGGGGACTCAAACCGGTACAAGAATGTATACGCGCGTATGAATAATGGAGGGCAAGGTCGTTATGCATTTTATCTGTCATTGCTCGGGCTATGAACTACGTCGTTTCGCAAAGATTATCATCTTTGTGTGCGCGTCGAGAATGCATTTTCGAAATTATATATATATATATACATAGAGAGAGAGAGAGAGAGAGAGATGTATTTCGCTTTATTATATAAGTAAGTCGGAGGGAGGCAATTTTATTAGATTCAATTTTTTGGAACCTCATTACATGATTTAGGGGAAAATGAAATGAAATTTTGCTGGTAAAAAGACAATGATACTTTTACATTATGTTTTGAATCTTATTGTTGGTCATGTGAATTTTTTTATTTGTTTTATGAATGACTAAAATATTTTTAACTTTGTTTGTTGGTTCTTTTAAATACATTTTTTTGTAAACGTTCTTTATTTATCTGGTGATTTTTTTCTTCTTGAGAACAATCAAAAAGTTCTTGTAACTTATGGTTTTTTTTTTAATTCATTTATTTTAGAGAAATCTCATATAAATGCCAGTTGAATTTGTAAAACTCCTAAAAGCCCATTAAATTTGTAAAAAGACTGAGAAGTGACAAGGATATAAGAGGATATGCAAATTCAGGTGAAAAGTCCATACTGCCCTTAAATAACTTTATGAAGACACTGGAGAGAGTAAGGCCACTCCATTCTCATTCGAAATCCATTTCTCATTCAACCGCCCTAGTGCGTTCTTCATCGTCTTCATCGCGACGTCATGAATCCCTTAAGAAAAATCAGGTTTGATTTTCTGAAATTTTAATCGTTTGGGATGTGGTGGTTGTTGGGGTTGGACTCGGTCCATTATTGGAAGGTGAAGGAAGGAGAGATAAAGAAAAAAGCGAACAGTAAAACGAGCTCACAAGGTTGAAAGATCCAATGATGAATAGTAAATGCGTTTGAGTAAGAAGGTGAACGAAAAACTTTTAACGACTGTGTTTTCAAAAACAGTTGTCAAAAAGAGTACTTTTAATGATTGTTTTTTCAAAAAAAAAATCGTCAAAAACTTTTGATAACTGCTTTTTTAAGAAAAAAATCATTGTAACTTTTAATGACTGTTTTCTTAAAAACAGTCATCAAAGTTTTTTACGACTGTTTTTTTAAAAACAATCATTAAAAGTACTTTCAACCACTGTTTTCTTAAAAACAATCGTTGTAACTTCTTTTTTTTTTTTTTTTTTGCTTAACTTTCAATGAAGGTTTATATGAAAATAGTCGTTGAAAGTTAAGTCATTACTAAACTTATTAATCCTATTACGAATTTTGTTAAAAGTTCACATTTGATGACTTTTTTTTTGAAAAAACAGTCATTAAAAGCACTCTTTTTTACGACTATTTTTGAAAAAAATAATCGTTAAAAGTTTTATTGTTCATCTTCTTCCTCAAACGCATTTACGGTTCATTCTTTGGATCTTTCAAATTTTCCGAGCTCGTTTTTATGTTCACCTTTTTCTTTATCTCTCTTTCCTTCACCTTCCAACAATGGATCGAGTCCAGCCCCAACAACCACCACATCCCAAAAGATTAAAATTTTAGAAAATCAAACCTAATTTTTCTTAAAGGATTCATGGCGTTGCGAGGAAGACGATGAAGAACGAGCGTCACGATAAAGACGATGAAGAACGCACTAGGGCGGTCGAATGAGAAATGGATTTCGAATGAGAATGGAGTGGCCTTACTCCCTCCAGTGTCTTCATAAAGTTACTTAAGGGTAGTGTAGACTTTTCACATGAATTTGCATATCCCTCATAGGTCTTTGTCACTTCTCAGTCTTTTTACAAATTCAACTGGTATTTATATGATATTTTCCCTTTATTTATCTTGTAAATAACCTTATTTATCTTATAAATACTCTTATAAAAAAATTAAATAAGGATATAATAATTTTTTTACCTATAAAACTTATTTTAATTTTGATTTAAGGGGTAAAGTAAAATTTCAGATTTTTTTTTTTATATATATAAAAGTTTAGGTGGGGTAAATACGGTATCCTTGTTAGGATGAGGACACGCCCCAGGCTTAAATAATCCTGGAAGAGAGGTATTTTCAAAATTTTTAAGTTGGCTTGGCTATGATAAAATTACTTCATTGATTGGGCTTACTGTGATTTTCCCATTAATACACACACACATATATATATATATATATATATATATAGTTTTTTTTTTTTTTTTTTTTTTTTTTAAAGTTAAACCGCACCGAGCGAAGCGAACTACGGAGGTGTATTTCGGATTTATCTGGGTTGCTCCCTCTTCGCCGAGCAAAAGAGGACTCAGAAGCGTACCGCAGTGAACAAAGAACAAAGCGGCCATGGAAGGAGAAGAGGGGACTCAGCAGCCACAGCTGGTGCTAGCTCACAAGCTCTTCCTTCTCAGACATGGTGATGTGGAAGACATTGAGAAGGTCCGGCTTAAAGAAGAGGTGTTTACGTTTGTCAAAGAAAATGGTAACTCCGCAACTTCTTAATTCTCATTCTCCATTTCATTCACTCTAATTTCAACTCCTCATTGTTCTTCTTTTTGATGTGAAGATATGCTCCCTCTATACGAAACCCTAGTAGCTGATTCAGTTTTGGACTTGGATCAAAGCGTTATCGATTCGATGCGTGTTAAGATAGATGAAGAGCTCAAGAAGCTTGATGAGAAGTGAGTTAATTACTTTTAATGACTGAATTTTGAGTATATTTTAAAAGAAAAAGAAAAAGAAAATCCAGTTGGGCGTCCTGATCAGAGCTTTAGGTTGTTGAATTTCACACCGCTTTTTCGGCCCCTTCTCCGAGATTGAGAGGGATTGTTATCTGGCACTTTTTTTTTTTACATTACCCACATCCCTGCAGGAATTCTTGCTGTTTCAGATGATTGCATATTTCAAGTTCTGTATTTGCTGCTTTTGTTGTTATTTCAAAGATGTCAAGAGTATTTGTGGAAATGTGGGGGTCAAACTTGGATGTTTTGGCCTCTTGGTGGTGCTTTATCCTAATGGGACGATGACAACTCATAATATGCTTCATTATTAAATGGAATGTAAGATATCGGTGGTTGTAACTTGTAACCTCACACAATCCTAGCTAGCAGATCATACAAATCTTACAAATTAGGGAGAGGTTTAGATTGCTTTCTTCTTCTTTATCTATTGACACTATTGGCAGTGTGAAGTGAGAAAGCTGATTGCAATGTATGCACATCTTTGTATGTGGGAGAAGTGCTAATTATTACTGCAAGTTTTTTCTATGTTTTAGATTTTAGAGGCTCAGATCTATTAATTACTTATTCTACGGGGAATTTAGATGGCAATGAGTGAAAGCAGAGGAGATTTATATCATTTAGGATGCTGATACATCCATGGCAATATCATACCATCTTGTTCAAGTTTGTTTTTCAATTAACCATTTTTTTTAGATTCACTTTTTAAATTTTAATTGCACCTGTAGCTTTTTTCGTTCATAAATATTTACATTCAGTGCCATGGCTAAACACCTTGCTGATTCTTGTTCTGTTGTTACTATTGTTATTACATGTCAATAGAGGGTTGTTAGTTGTTAATACGGATACAAATTGCTCTAACCACTTTAGTTAGATAATGAGTTAGCGGTTAGAAAGGGGATTAGCATATGAATACCCCTGGTTGTAATATCCAAGAGTGATTAGTGATTTCAATATACTTGCTACTGTTTTCTTCTTAACAACTTTAATCTGATAATGAGATATTTATTCTTGTGTCGAACCATTCAGAGCTGAATAGAATAGGCTTAATGCTAGTCTTTGGTTATGTGGTTCAGTAAGAAAAGAAGAAGAAAAATTAAAAGAGGACATGTAATGCCTGGCTCTTCAGGGTGTTTGAATCCGTGAATTATTTTTCCTCTACTTAGGAGTCTATAGAATTATGATCAGCCCTATGCTCATTCTTATGGGCTATGTGATTGGAACTTCTCTAATGTTTTGTTAAAGCTGAAGCTGTTCTTGCTCCTTTTAAGTGCTTATATTGAATGCAATATAAAAGTGATGGGTTTAATGATATCGAAGTTGCATCTAACCTTGGGACTGATTTGGATTATATAAGACTATAAGCAATGATTTATTTGGTTTATAGGTCTATATCAATAATGACTTGCCCAAAACTATGGACATTGAACATATAGTAAGTAAAAAAAATGATAACACTGTTTAAAAGCATTGTTGCTTTATAAGACCACGAAAACCATAATATATTGTAATGCACAGTGCCAAACATCTTCCTTATATGTGTGTATTATTGAAAAGAGAGTGTAAAAAAACAAATATAATTTCTCGACATTATAGATTGACAAGACATTGGAAATAGTTATGAATAGTAACAAGTAGCTTATTGTGGAAATCTTTAACGGTTGTACCTGCTGTCTAATTAGTTATTCACATTTGAACCTATTTGCTGGTGCCTAATAACCTTTTATAATGAATACTCTATATATAGAGGTCTTGTGTAAACTAAAGTGGTGTTTGCACTCACCACTGGGTGAGATGGATCATACATTGCTGCATTCTCCTGTTTTGATTTCTTGAGATTCAAAGTTCAAAACTGTTATGTAGAGAGTGTCAAATTTTGTAGTCCTCATACTTACGATATTTTGTATGGTTGCTTAATCTTAGAATTGCTGATGCTGAAGAAAGCTTGGGTGAGAGTGAAGTTCGAGAGGCTCACTTGGCAAAATCCTTGTTTTTCATCAAGATCGGTGACAAGGTAAATGCCTATTATAGCTTATAGTTTCATTCCAGACAGATGGTGTTGTAATGATTTTTTAACGGTATTTCTCCTCATAAACCAGGTGAAAGCCTTGGAACTTCTCAAGTTAACAGAAAGCAAGACAGTTGCAGTTGGCCAGAAGATGGACCTGGTGTTTCATACTTTGCAGCTTGGGTTTTTTGACATGGATTTCGATCTCATTGACAAAAGCATCGACAAAGCCAAAAAGTAATTAATTGTAAACACCTCTGCAGTTCCTTTATTTTTCATTTCAGTCATGGATTTCCAACTTTTTCCACCATGATGGCAGCTTGTTTGAGGAAGGTGGTGATTGGGAAAGAAAGAATCGGCTGAAAGTGTATGAAGGCCTCTTCTGCATGTCCACACGAAATTTCAACAAGGCTGCCAACTTGTTTTTGGATTCTATCTCAACTTTCACAACTTACGAACTTTTCCCCTATGACACCTTTATATTTTACACAGTTTTGACCAGCATTATATCATTGGATAGAGTTTCACTGAAGCAGAAGGTGATTGATTTTTTTACAGGGACCGTTTATTTTCTGCTGTTCCATTCTACTGTCGAATTTCCTTCCTCGCAAATGTTCTGCATGTCCCATGTTTGTTAACTTTAGTTAATCTGAATCAGGTAGTGGATGCTCCTGAGATCTTGACTGTAATTGGCAAAGTTCCCTATCTTTCTGAATTCTTGAACTCCCTATATGAGTGTCGATACAAGTCATTTTTCTCTGCATTTGGTGAGTAGATGCCTGCCATATCCCTTTCCTCTTAATAGTTTCTGAAGTAGTACCCAGCGAGGGTTGCATCGCTAATTGCTAGAATGTTGTTGATTTCTAATCTTCTATCTACTATTGGAATTCATTGTTCTTTTTTTGTTTCATTTGAAATTTGTTTCAGCTGGGATAACTGAGCAAATCAAGTTGGATCGCTATTTGCATCCACACTTCCGATATTACATGAGGGAGATCAGAACTGTTGTCTATTCACAGTTTTTGGAGTCATACAAGAGTGTTACAATTGAGGCGATGGCAAGAGCATTTGGAGTAACTGTGGATTTCATTGATCTGTAAGTTGATTAATTGTGACAGATTAAAATGTCAGCTTCATTTGATTTTCTTAGAAATATTTAAAAATCTTTTGTAAATGTACATGCTGTTGATCTTGTTAACTCGCTTAATTTATTTGCTTCCAGGGAGCTTTCACGTTTTATTGCAGCTGGGAAACTTCATTGTAAGATTGATAAGGTTGCCGGAGTTCTTGAAACTAACCGCCCCGATGCCAAGAATGCTCTTTACCAAGCAACTATCAAGCAAGGGGACTTCCTATTGAACCGGATTCAAAAGCTGTCCCGTGTGATTGATCTTTAAAGTTAAGTCATCTTTTGCAATTCAGTGTTATAGCCTAAAAAATTTGTGGAAAAGGAAGAGAGATTCAAATAGATTCAAGGATTTTCTGTTGAATTCGTTTTACAAAGGGACGTGACTTGCTGTATTCTATTTGATTTGCTAACTAGTGAACAATTTAGCTTGCTGGATTTCAGCTGTCTCAATCCAGTTTCCAACTATCTTTCGAACAAAATTTTTTGTTATGAACTTGTGTTTAAAATCTAAGGGTTAGAACATTTTGTGCTACTTTGTGACCGCAATTATGCCTTTGTCATGGTGGTTTTTGTTTGATCATTTTTATGTCCTTGATGGCTTCTCACCTGAGTACCCTCCATGGTGGAGTCTAGGTCTTGTCACTTTATATAATGGTTGCTTTTTTTTTTTTTTTTTTTTGGGGTTTTTTTTTTTTTGGGGGGGGGAAGTGTTTAGCCCAATCTTTGCTCCATCAAATTTACTCTCATTTTGTTTTTTTGGTACCTGAAATTTCAAACTAGAGGTTTTGGTCCTTCAAGTTTTATTCTTTTAAAGTATTAGTCCCTATCATTTAGAGCCCGATTTCCGGGCCAACCCAAAGCCTTGGCCCTTCAAGGGCCGGGCTTGAAAATTAGAAGAGTTTAATGATATAAGCCTTGGAGGGCCGGCCCTGTAGGGCCTCAGGCTTAAAGGGCTGGTCCTGGAGGTCCTTTTAATTTATTATTATTATTTTTTAGATGCATGAATTCAAATGTGATGGTAATTTACTAATTTATATGTATTTTGTATTTGTTATAGAGTTATTTATCCATTTAAGTACAAATACACTAATACATAATAACTATACTCTAATTTTATGATTTGGTTTATTATTTGTTCCAAATAAAGATTATGGATGTGTTTGTGATGAGAGAGGAGATTCATGATGTCCTTACTCATGAACTATAGTTTACTCAAAGCCAAGCATAATCAAATATCGTTGAAATTGATGATAGTGGCGAAGATGACGACAATAATAGTCATCGTAATAATGTCGCTTAGTTGTATGCTTGTTATGTTTTATGTGAGTTATTTGTGAACATAGTTTGTTTTTGATTATGAATTAGTATTGTCTTATTTGTTGGATCATTCGTGTTGTTTTGATATTAATGTTGACAATATTTATTTGATAAATTAGAATTTTAATTGTTGTAATTTACTAATTATATTTCTTTAAGAAAAAATTGAGGAAAAATAGTTAAAATTTGGAATAGTAACTTCTAGGTCCTGGAGGGCTGGCCTTGGTCCTAGTGCTTTCGGGCCGGGATTTGAAAAATAGATGTTTTTCTTATCTTGGGCCCTGGCTCTGATTTCCAGCTCTACTATCATTGAATAAAAATTTGGACGATGTCGTTCTTTAAGGGACCAAAACTAAAATAAGGTCACATTTGAGAGAATAAAGATCATATTAACTTTTTTCCCCCTAAAAAACTGAGGAAAAGTTCTTATTGAGAATATTATTGATAAGAATGATATGATAAATTTTTATACATATAAAGTATTAGTGTCTTGCAACTTTTGTACTCACAAAATGTCCTTCTAACTAATAAAATTGAAACTCTCCTCCAATTGTTTTTTTTTTTTTTTTGAAAAAAAAAAAAAGTTAAGATTGAAGAAAGTATGATTTCATGATAATGGATTTGTCGTCCAAAGTTTCCATATTGGACCAATGTTATTGACAAATGGGTCGTGCATGGACAATGTCAAATAATAATACAAATGGAAACTGAATTTAAAGGCTTTACAGGAAAAAGAATAATCAGATAAGCTTAAAGTAAATAAATGGCTACGGTGGAGTATAAGACGATAACATTTGTTGCTTTCCTTCAAAGAAAAGCATGAAATAAATTGCCACCTCATTTATTTAGTGGGTTTAAGGGAGTTATTGCTACCATAGATCCATGGCCGTAAAAATGAATCCCATGTTGACGAGTATGATCTTGAAGAAAAAGCTCCAAACAGGTCCATCCGGTTTTAATATAAAATATATTTATCTAATTTGATTAGATTAAATAAATTTGCTGAGTTAGTATACTATATATTTTCTAAAATACCTTAATTATCTTCCTTAATTTCTTCATTCGATCTTCTTATTGATTATTGCTAAGGGGGCATAAATAGAGGGTAAATTAGAAAAAAAAAAATACTAAATATAAAATAATATTTAAGAGCAAAATTAACTCTTCAAATATATTTTATATTAAGGACCGGAAGAAAGTAACTTGTATGTGATGTTGGCCAATGTATGGATTAGATTTTGGTATTTTAGAAGGGGTTAATCCATTCCAACATGACTAATCAAGACTAGATAAAATTATTGTGTTAGGTGCCCACACCTTATGTTTGGAGGGAGAGAATTTAGGAGGGAAAACTAGAAGAAAAACTCACAAAAAAAAAAAAAAAAAAAAAAAAAAACACACATTTATGGAAGTTTTCAAACTTATTATTCTCTCTCATCCAAATATAGCATTAATGTCTTGAATATAACTACCTCCAATAAAATAATATTTATAAATGACAAGAAACAAAAAACAAGTAGATAGATAAATGGAACCAGTTCCCTACCTATCTTTTGTATAGGCAAAGTGGGAGCTTGTCTCATTTTGGTCGTCGTTCGAGATGATATATGAACGGTCTTCGGTCTATATCTAATATTGTTTATTTGGTGATTTTTAAATTAAAAAAATCATCTTTTAAAAAAATAGTAGTGAAAGATTATCTTTATTTTGAATTCTCTATCAATTAAAATATTTTTTCAAAAAAAAAATAAAAAAAATTAAATTTAACTTATCCAGATCTCATCTAGATGGTCCACATGAGACAAACTCCCCTCCCTATCCAAAAGATAGGGAGAGAAACCGATTCCATAGATAAATGTATGGTTAATTATAGGGGAATATTAAATCTAAGTAAAGTCTAAATTTATATAAAATCCATGAATTACTAATCATAGTCGTGCACCAAACTTGTCAGAAAGATAGTTGGATGCCCTGCCGGATTTGGAATAGTAATAGATGGTGTGATGCACTAATGATAATCATTGTCACTTTACTTTAACCAACAAGAATACACACAAGTAAAGAGCAATAAATAAAAAGAAGAAATTGGAAAAAGAGGCACCACAACTTTTTTCCTCCAAACATACAATAAAATAAAGAAGTACTTTTAAAGTGTAGATATCTTTTTATTGAAGGTAATTTTATTTAAGGCACTATCTAATATAAATATCCTTTTAAATAGGGATTTGAATCTTAATTCACTATGTTATAAAGCACTAACTATTAAGGTTGTCAAACTCATGAATTTAAATAAACTTATAATAATAACGTAAACTTGTATTATGAACTCGGATCGTAAACTGTAAGAGTTTACTTTCACTCTTAAATAGGTATTAATAGTGTATAATAAATGATTAAATATAAAAATGACAACAATTTGGTTTAAATATATTTTAAATCTAAATGATTGAAATTAAATCCATTAATATTCAAAATTTATCATATTTAACAATGAAATTTCTATAAAACTCACATATAAAACTGTTGTATAATCAAATAAAAAAAGTTAACACGAGTTTAAGGGTGAGTTAACACGATTTTATAAGTTTAAAACGTAAAAACGGTAAATTCGGTGTATAAACTTGTAAGTTTAACCGAGTTTACATTAGGTTATAAGTTCTGGAAATTTCAATTTCGATTTAAGAAACTAGAAATATAAAAACGATGAAACTCAAAGAAATTTACGAGTTTAACAACAATGCTAACTGCATTACGCCATACTCAACCTTGTTAGTGAGATGTATACGCATGGCTCAACCCTACCACACCATAATGGCCCATTATTTGACTCCTCCCTTCCCCTTCACGTCTCTCTCTCCTCTGCCTCTCTCTTTCTTTTGATTTGATAACCACTAGGCCTATATATTCGGTCACACGAATTACTATAAATTGTATTCATTGCATGATTAAAATAAAAATAAAAATCTGGATGATTGATTAAGATATGGATGATTGATTAAGATATGAGATTGTGAAATATATGATAAGACGTTAAAGTCAACCACAAAATGAGAAAAAGGGATTTGTAAACCGTTACAAATTGAAAAAGGGAGTAAACCGTTACAAATTGCTTCCAGAGAATTTTTAATGTAATATATATTTATTTAATTTTATTAAATTTAAAAAGTTAGTTAATATTATTTAATATGAC
The DNA here is from genome assembly GCA_019022655.1 of Acacia acuminata. Classification (NCBI taxonomy): domain Eukaryota; kingdom Viridiplantae; phylum Streptophyta; class Magnoliopsida; order Fabales; family Fabaceae; genus Acacia; species Acacia acuminata. The sequence goes on along the minus strand of JAFJYI010000004.1, from coordinate 3,416,572 downwards.
ATATATTTTTTAAACCACTCCAGTTATCTTTTTTAATTTTCTATTTTTATATCTTCTTTAATTATTATTGAAAAAATATTAATAGAGATGTATTAAGAAAAGATTGATACATAAAAATAATAATATTATATTTAAGCCAAAGATCGACCAACCCCACAATAAGTCCTTACATTTAGAACAGTAGCGAGTACCTACTAATTAAAGGTAATGATAAAGATAAAGATCTCGCACTCTTGACATATCCAGGAGTTATATCAACTACTTCTATATATTTTTCTTAGAAAGACTTTCCTTAGCAGCCATATTACTATCTTTTGGTAGAATATTCAATATGAAGATTTGAACAAGACTAGTCCCTTTTTTTAATATTATCTCCATTTTTAATTATAAGATTAAAGAAATTAAATGAGTTACTTAATCATATCATATATTGTGTATTCTTAGATTATATATTAATTTATTAGTCAAACCAATAAATCTAGAGAAAAAATAAAAATACTCTAAAGTAATTTAGTTAGCTTCTTTAATTTTTCCAAAAAAGCCAACCTAGTCTTGTAATTAGGATAATGCACTCCTCAAGCTATAGAGAACACATAAGTTGACATCAATGAGGGAAACCTCTTGAATTTTTTTACCTCCGATATCCTCCACTTCTTTATTATCACCATTAAAACAGTTTTAAATAGTTGAAATTTAATACTACCTCTAGTTATAAATATATGATAAAGTTTGTAGTGTAAATTTACACTACAAAATTTTTCTTATATTTAGGACCGAAAAAATATATTATAAAAAGTAACACACATACAATTTAATAAAAGTATAAGGATAAGAACATTTTAGATCAAATTTTAATTATTTTAATTTATTTATATACAATTTCTTGACATTTTGATAAGATAATAAATCTCAATCATTAAACGTTCATCTAATATTAATAATAAAGAGAGTAAATACCCTGGTCCTGATAAAAAACGTGATCCCATTTTGATCCTTATAAAAAAAAGTGACCCTTATCGTCATTTTTTAGGGACTAAAAAGGACTTTGTGAAAAAATTTTAGGGATCAAAATGTCAACCAGTTGACCCTTATTCATCTTTTTTATGGACTGAAAATGACTTTTTTTTGTAAGGGATCAAAATAAGGATCGTATTTTTTATTAGAGATCAGAAAGAATATTTACGCTAATAAAGAAGTGGAGGAAAATCAAAAGTGGAGGCGGAAGAGGTTGCCTATAAAATTCAAAGATAATTAATAATCTTCAAAGTTCAAACTCAGGCCACGAACAGTGATCATTACGATAAGCATTCTTTATTTATTTAGTTGGTCAATAGTCATTCCATCACATCCGTCTCACTAAGGTGACCGTTTTGTATTTTACTTTTGGGTCAATTAACACGAGGTGGCCACAAATGCTAAAATATAGGAATGCTATTGCTTTTTTTTTTTTTTTTTTTTTTTTTTTTTTTTTGTGGTATCCCATTAAGTTTACCGAAATCTTCAGTTCTGACTAATTCAGATTTCGCCCTATGTCAAGGCTATGGTCGTGGAGGAAGAGCTTCCAACACCATTTTTTTTCCATTCCTATGTCTCGAATTGAGAATGTGGTTGAAGGAGAGTAAGTCTCTTTCCACTTAATCCCAATGATTATCGGTTATAGGAATACTATTGTTGTTAAAGCGTATGGTAACCAGAAAAAGGAAAGGGGGGTTTCATCTATACAATCATACATTACAGTCTCTTATTTTTCTTCAATTAAACCTTTTTTAAAAAAAATATATTAACTAAAGCGTGTAATTAAAAAAAGCCATTCCTTTTTGTAATTTGAGAAGAAATTTTTTAATAAAATTTATACCACTTGTGGACCTTACTATAAAACCCATTGTAATGAAGAAATTGAATTTTAAAATATGTCTTATATTAAAAACCTAAAGAAGCATTATAATTCAACATAAAATATTAACTCATGTTAAATGTGGATATGGCCTTCATCCCTATGATCATACATTACTGTCTCTTATTTTTCTTCAATTAGACTTATTTTTTTAAAAAAACAAATGTTACCTAACGCATGGAATTAAAAAAAATAAAGCAATACCTTTTTTCAATTTGAAAATAAATTTTTTTAATAAAGTTTATACTACCTCCTATTCTTAATATAAAACTCACTCTAAAAAAAAATTGAACTATAAATGTGTCTTATTAAGAACTGAAAGAAGTATTATAGGTCAACATAAAATATTAACCCATGGTAAGTTGAATATTTCATAGCTTGAAATAATGCAATTTGTTCATTAACTTTTTGTACAATTTCTTTTAAGAAATACAAAACCTATGTATTAAACCTTAAAACTGTACGAAACTAACTAATATTATGTTGGTTCTAAATATAAAATATAGTTTATGGTATAATTTATGAGGTTTAAACTTCTCAGGTTGCATGAAAAGAAGAAGATTCCTACATACACGAAATAGTGGGACCCACACACACACACATATATATATATATAGGGAAAAACACTTCTCATGTTGTAGGAGAAGTGTTCTCTCATGTCACATATACATAAAATGGTAGGACCCACATATATATATAATTAGCATTATATATATGTGGGTCCCACTATTTCAATTGTGTGTGTAGGAATCTTTTTCTTTCAAATGCGATATGAGAAGTTTAAACCCCATATATATAATACTAATTATATATATATGTGGGTCCCATTATTTTATGTGTGTGTGACATGAGAAAACACTTCTCCTATAATATAAGAAGTATTTTTCCCATAATTTATACTACAAATTATGTCTTATACTGAGAATCGCATAGGAGTCAGGCATATAAAATAAAGGTTTTAAGGTTTTTTTCATACGGATCTGCTCTCCCCCTGACACCATACAACACAAAGCTTACAAGCACATCCAACGACAACCACGTGAACTCTTATATCATTAGCGAGGCCTTTCCTACGGATCGGCCTTTAAAAGTAAAGGAGAAGAGAACCAAAAAAAACATTCAAATCAGCCACAAATACTCAGTATGATATGCCATATCCTTCGACATAGCTGAAATTTCGTCACTCTCAAGCAAGTCCGGGCAGTGGCCACTAGTCGCTATGTTGCCTCTGCCTCGTCTCGATGTCAACGACATTAAGGAGAAGCTCTCGGCGCATTTCAGACCTTGGCATCGCTCCTATCAGTTCTGGGTCCGGGCAGTTGATATTTACACTGGATATAAGGTTTCTGATCAATCAATTTTGTCTCTGGACGTATTGTCTTCTACTTGAAAATTTCGTATTCATTCGGAATTTCTTGCAGGTGTTCCAACTTAAAGTGAGCTTTGAGAAAGATGTGCAGAAGCAGGAAGCATTGTGGGAAAAACAGCATGAGCTTGCTGCGGATAAGATATATTCTATGTGCTCCGACCTTGGAGGTTTCTTTCTCAAGGTATTCGATTTTTTTCCCCCATGAATTTTCCTTCTTTTGCTCCTGAATGTAGATTCTGAGTGAGCTAGAGGTATAATTAGAACCGGGTTTGCTTGCCTCAATTCAATTCTTGACATGGTTGCTTTGATTATCGTTATTCCTCTCCCAAATCGAGTACGAATTTCTTTCCCCATGTGTTTTACTTTTGTTACAATGCATATAAAATAGTTTTATTAGATTATTACCTTTTAAAACAAGAGGATGAAAGTGGACTGGCTTCCGTGGCTTGTCATCATTCTACTTTATATTGAAAATTACATTGACTTTGAATTTCAGGGCACTTTTGTGGCCGTTTGATACTTTTTTATTTCACTCCTGCCCATTTTACTCCTGGTTTTGTTGTCTTCTCTTATCGATGGTATAATATGTGGGCTGTCATATGAATTATAAAACAGATCGCCCAAATTATAGGGAAGCCTGACTTGGCCCCAGCGGCATGGGTGAGAAGACTTGTTACCCTGTGTGATCAGGCGCCTGCAACCCCGTTTGACACAGTTAAACTAGTACTGGAGAAGGAACTGGGTCGGAATGTTGATGATGTGTTTGAAATGTTTGATGTGGAACCCCTTGGATCTGCTTCAATTGCTCAGGTACTTCCATCTGAGTGCAATTGACCTGCTATTTCATCTCTCCAATAAAGGATGCTCATCATTTAAGTAGCAGCAATTATGTTCTCTCTTCACAACACATGTTCATGCTTCTTTTTTTCTTTTCCCCCACGTTTACAACATAATATAATTCATTTATCTATACATTTGTAATTAAGTGTAAAAGGTCTCATCGGAAGTATATTTGACTCAAGGATTATGTTTTTGTTGCTCATCAGGGTGCATCTACTATAAGTGTGTATTTCATGTTAATCACAAGTTACTTGTGGGTTCCACTGCACTTTATATTTTGTTTATTATTCTTATGTAATTCAATCAGGCGACAGAACAAGTTAGTCTTCAAGTTTTTAAACCTCATTGGAATTGTGGTTTTATTAGAAAACCGCATATGTAAATCACTCTTAATGCAGTTCAAATTGATGTTCTTGTGACGTTTAAGTGTTCATTAGTGTGATTTATAACAACCATATTGTGATTATGAGAACCTTGTTCCAAGTAGTTGACATATGCCACATGCTTGCATTAGGTACATAGAGCAAAACTAAAAGGTGGAAAGGATGATATTGTTGTCAAGGTAAGTGTTTCGTACGAGCAATTTGGGAGCACAATATCTGTAGACTTCTGACTTTTGTTTGCATTAATAGGTTCAACATCCTGGAGTTCAGGATCTAATGATGACTGATATCCATAATTTGCAAGCTTTTGCTTTATATATGCAAAAGACCGATATCAAATTTGATCTATATTCAGTGACAAAGGAAATGGAAACACAGGTAAGCAGTATTTCTGTGCCAGATTTCTTCTTGGGTTCTATTATTCCGTGTGTCTTATCTGATCTCCTCTTTTTATTAAGATTTTCCCTGATTGTAGTGCCCTAAGCAAAGATGGACAAATATATGGGATGATTACTCTTTCTGGTTTTTAATTATGGATTTTAAGTCCTATTGTCAACAATGAAGTGTACCTTGATTATGTACAGGGTATCTGACGGATGATGGGATTTGAATGCAATTCTTAATAGAAATGTTATTATACCTTTTGCTTAGTTGCCTTTCAATTTTTTAAAATACCATGGCTAGTTTTGAGCTTCCAGTTGACAGTATTCTTCATTTTGACATTTTAGATTGAATATGAATTTGATTTCATGAGGGAGGCAAGTGCTATGGAAAGGATTAGGAAGTTTCTGTATGAAAACAATAAAAGGACTCCTGTTCTGGTGCCACGAGTAGTACAGAACTTGGTTACAAGGTATGTTACAATATTGCATCTTTACTTTGTCTGGATGATAATTTTGAAGTAGAGTATAAAACTAACCATCATATTTTTGTAGAGTTATGAGCTCCAGGTATTTGTTTGTTGCACTTGGATTGTATAGTTACTTTAGAATTGACTTGAATTTTGTCTCCAAAACCAAATATTAAATGCTTCTCAGAGGTAGCTTTACCGGCTAACCTGGAATTATTATTATTATTTTTTTAATAAGGAAAAAAAAATCTTTTCATTTTTTGTGACTAATAGTTTTGTGAATTTTTGTGTGTGACAATAGTTATGTAATTTTAATGGTTTAGCTAATATTTATTCAAACAAAAATAACAAACAGTGAAATGCTCTAGGAGTTAGAATGGTGAGCAGTCAACTTTAGGCAGATAGTTACGGTCTATGCCTAAACTTCTGTACTGTAAAAGTTTAGGATCATGTTAAGGTCAATTTTTTTCATATGTTATAACAACCTTAAAATGTGATGAAAAGCACTATAATTGACAATAACGGGTAAAAACCTTTTAAAAATATGTCTAACTTAACATTTATTTTGTCTAGTGAATAGTTTATTTGCTATATTGAAATATTCATAAAAGATGAATACATTAATCATCTGTTATGATAAAGTGATTAGTATTCATGTACTTTTCTATTACAGGAGAGTCCTAGTTATGGAATATATTGACGGGATTCCAATTATGAAACTTGGTGACGAAATAGCAAAAAGAGGCATTAATCCTCGTGGTAAGCTAGCCACAGCAGCAAAGCAGTAAGTTCCTGGACCGTTTTGATATTTTTTAGTCCTCCATGTCCAACTTGCATTTTTTGTTTTAAAGAAGCGTCATACACTGGAACTTGGTAGGAGTAATGATGGTATGTTGGACTTTTAGTGTTATGTATACTGAATTTTTGGACCAGAAGTGTTGCTGCTAGATACACGTCACTGGTGCCTCTCTTTTAAATTTAATAAATGACGACAAAAGTATGATTTTCAACGTATTATTTTACTCTTTGGGTCATTACCTGGATACAATCTTTTGCATATTCAGTGTCTTCTTTAAGGAGTTTTTTTTTTAAAAAAAAAAAAAAAAAACTTTTACTTCCATATTTTTCATTCTTCATCTTACTCTGATTCCTATTTATTTTTTAGGCCAAAATGAAAAAATTTCCCCTCAAAGCAGGGTGTTGTTAACTGTAGAATTCTTTAATTTCCAGTTTTGAACAACTCCAATTTCAGATTTTTGTTTCAATATCTAATAAGACCAAAATAAATAAGAAGTGAGATCCATGATTATGTGATCTCAAGTCCCTCGATACAAGCATGGTAGCGTCATCTAATGAGAACTTATAAATGGCAGTAGATAACCAAAAATCTGGTAGCTAAAACAGAAGGAAATAATACAAAATAGAACACAATCACCTCAGTAATCATACTGTTCTTTCCCAACTTGTTATTAAGTATTCAAAATTCTCTCTAGATATAGCCTTATTCAAATTTCAGTCACCTGGAACCGTGTGGGAGCATAGATATTAAGACTGATGATTTCAGAGCCTAACTTCTCCTTAATAAAGTTCTAGTCAAGCTTCACATGTTTGGCCCAACCATGATGAATAGGATTCTTTACAGTGTCTATAGTAACCATATTATCGCATAACACTCTCGTAGGACCCTTCATTAAATTTAAGTTCAAGAAGAAAATTTCAGCCTGCTTTTTGCTTCTTCATGCTACCAGGTTTCCCCCACACATAAATGCAATACCCTGCTGTTGATACCCTATCAACTATCAAGTTGTCTCCATATATATCAATACCTCTCACTTTCTCTATTGAAATTTATAGCTTTACCATGAGTCATCTTAAGGTACCTGAAAATTTTGTACAAAATAAGAATCTTCTTCAAGGCCCAGTTGTATGTAAGCTTGTGAAAATTACTCTATTAATTTTTTTATTGAAGTGCAGGAAAATTCTTGAAAGCTTGACTCTAGCATATGGTCAAATGATTTTGAAGAGTGGGTTCTTTCATGCAGATCCTCATCCAGGAAACATCATGATTTGTAAAGGCTCAGAGGCAAGTCTTTTACTTGGATCATTTCTTTTATTCTGTGAATATCCTCTTTGTGAATATTAAGACATTTTAACCACAAGGAAATGCGGTTGAAATTTAACTTTAGCTGTTTGGTCCACTAGTCATCAATAAACAATTCTGAGGCGGAATATTGAAAATTAACTTTTGCTCTTGATGCTTAATATATTGTTTTCACCACCCTAATCTTGGCATCTTGCCTCTAGTCAGGTTGCCTTGCTAGACTATGGACAGGTGAAGGATCTCCCAGAAAAGTTGAAGCTTGGCTATGCTAATCTTGTTCTTGCTATGGCTGATGGTGACCCTATAAGAGCATCAGAAAGCTATAGGTTATGAAATCTGCATTACATTCTTATATATATATATATATATATATTTTTTTAAAATTCCTTTGCTTTTAAGTTGATATTCGGAAGTGAAATACAAAGCTAAGGCTGAGTGGCTGAGTAACTAAGTACATATGCAGCACTTCGGGATATCGGTAATGAAAACAATGAATAGAACTAGAAGTTGAGGAGTTCTGACAATGGAGTAGATAGAAAGCGACATAGGCAAGATTTAAGAGAGGGGGAAGTTATAAAGGGAAGGGTGTAAGGAGAGGAAATAATCTCAACCATTTAATTTCTTTTCATAGACCGTCTAGTCCAAGGGTACCAAATACCTTTCAACAGATGAATCTATCCTAATTTTCCATAAACCTGGAAGCTGAAACCCTGGGTTGAATCTCAATTCGTCTTCAATGAAATGAAAGACTTAGACATGAATTGATATTAAAGCTTTATGAACCAGAATATAGAAAACTTCAGTAAGCATCGGACATAAAATCTGATTCTCTTTGTATATTTCTTGATCCACATGTTGCCGTATTAAAAAAAATTATTCTGAAGTTACTGTAACCAATGGCTGGCCAGAATGATTTATTTTGCATCACAACTGCAAATTGAAGATCCTCATTCTATTGATGGCTGTTTTTAAATCTGAATATTCAATTGTTTCACTCCCATGTTATAGGGAGCTTGGTATAGACACCTTGAGCAAATGTGAAAATGAGCAACAAGAAATGTTAAAACTAGCAGAGACCATGTTTGATACAAAACTTCCTCCTGGGGTGGCGATGCTGCAACCTTTCTCAGAGGACTCTTCAATAAAAAAAATTGCTGTTCAGGTATGTTTAAGAATCTGAGTGGGCATTCAGTATTTGTTCATTTTTAGACCACACATTCCTGATCTGGCATGCTATTAGTGGTGTGGTGATAATGTTGACTCTGAGGAAATTTGTTATCAAACAAAGGATATTTATGTTTATGGGTTAAGCAGCATATGGCTTGTTCACACTTGACACTGCTACTTTTCGGTCCCTGACTTTGTACTGTTCTTGTGCTGGTCTGATGTAGGCTTTTCCCGAAGAACTCTTTTCTGTACTTAGGACAGTGCATCTACTGAGGGGACTTAGCGTTGGTCTCGGAATCAATTATTCCTGTGCAGAACAGTGGAGGCCCATTGCTGAGGAAGTTTTGTATCAAGCTGGCAGACTTAAAGGTATAACTCTAGGCTTACTAAAATAGATGGCATGTATATAAGCAAGCCTTCAGATGGATTTTGATTTCTAAAATCATCTGTGTTGCCTAATAGCACTCCTTGCATACATATTTTCTTCACCCTTACATTACAGGCCACTTCTGATCTTCATACTCATCATGATATGTAACCTTTTTTGTGTCTGATCGTCCTATATATCTAGCTCATTCGCCTTTTTTGTGTGCTTTCCTTTTACAGGTAAGGATGTTAAGCCCAGAAGACGCAGACGAGGTTTTGTAAAAAGATTATTTAGGAGAGACTGATGACTTATGAAAATGGGGGAGGCATCAATCTACCTGTTCAGTTTATATTTGCATGGGAATTCATTTATCTGTTGTATACGGTACATGAATTTGATATTGATGGCCACTGAAAGAGAACATAGGGCCTCTAAAGGAGCTTGATAGTGCCTTTAGTGCTGTATCCCGAATTCATGTTTTTTAATAGAAGCAATTTCAAAAGCATTTTTGCTGATACATACATTTGTCTGATTGCCTCTTCTTACTTCCCTCATGATATTTTTAGGAGTCAGGACAAAATACAATGCACTTTCCATGTTACTGTATCTTAAACTTTATTTTGAGTAACATCTAAGGATCCTTATTCACCTTATTCCCCATTCTGTTTTTCAAGGTTAATATAATGTTTGGTTCTTATAGTTTATCTTTATTTTAGTTTTAGTCTATAAAGTTTCAAATCATAGGTCTTAGCCTTTTTAGAGGTAAAGTGGTCCAAGTTTTTATTGAAATATAAGGACTAACATTTTAGACTGAAAAAAACTTGAAGGGCCAAAATTTATTATTTGAAACTATAGAGGTCAAAACCAAAATAAGGGCAAATTATAAGAATCAAAATTGTATTAACTCCTTCTTTTAAGAATGAGGACAATTACATGTATTGTCTGAAAGTAAGCGAACATATACCAGAGAGACAGATGCCCTGATTCCTGATAACTCTACATCCCTGTTTCCTTATAACCTTACATCTTCAAAAGAGAGCAGCTTAGAGAGAAAAAGGGAAGGAGTCATCATGCATGATTGAATACAGACCAAAAGGTATATACATTATTGAATTTCAAGTGTTTCTTATTTCTAAGTACAATAAGAATTGGCTAAATTTACAGTTAGTTTTCTATAAACAATATTAAAATGAAATTTAAAAAATAAGAATTAGCTAAATTTACAGTTAGTTTTGTATAAACAATCCTAAAATGAAATTTTAAAAAAATCTTAGAATCTTCCTAGAAGATTATAGCCCATATGTATAGGCACACCAAACCAACAGAAATCCTCTTTATTTGATCTGATTGATACTGAACAACCAGCCAAACATGGAAAATTGTTTATGCTTATTCTCAGTAACCCATGTTTGAATTTCTCTGAATCCACTAAACAAGGGTATTATCATACAAGACGTAGAATCAAACACAAACTAGAAACACATGCATCAAATTTCCCATGTTTTTTTTAAGCTGGTCTTGTTATTTAAACACCAAAAAAGAAGGATTCAGCATTTCCAGCAAGAGGTTGCCACTATAGGCTTTGATTTCCACCCAAGGACCAAACAACCTTTTTCCTCCACAACAGTATAGCCATCACAAACCTCATTCTTCTGAAGCCACTGCTTGGCTTGAGTCACCATCTTCATCGGTGCACCCTGAAACCCGGCCCTACTCATCCTCCGCCGCCACTGGTCAGCCCTCTCGTGCCTCTCCACCCTTGCCGGTCCCTCACAGCTCACAATGTTCTTTATCTCCTCTGCAAAATAGAACTGTTCAATCTTTGCTCTCTTAGTGTCGTACTTTGGTAACATAGCATCCAAAGAGTCAAAAATGGCAGAGTAATAATGAAGTGCTTCCATGAACCTCCCAAGGAAAAAGGGTCCATTATGGCTTGAATCCTGCTCAACCATAACCAAAACTTTTGGTGAGAGTTTATGAATTGTCTGAAGGACTGAGTTTAAAGCCCCACGACTCTCTTTTACCACACAGTGCAACTGAAGAATACTATTAACCACCAAAACCTCATCTTCATTCACCTTAATGTCATCAGTTTGGAATTTTTCTAAGTTCTTTCCCACCACTGAGAACTCCAGGTTAATCCCCAAGTTATGGGCATAAAGTTCAAGTTCTTTACCAATCAACTTAAGCTTCTCAACACAAAGGCCAACCCCCGTAATTCTAAGGCGGCGAATCGGCTGGCCGGGGCGGTTAGCCAGGCTCTGAATCAGTCCCCTCCACTGGTGGCCATGGGGAAGGCCAAGAGTCATCCCAAGGTCCACCACATGAACAAAACTGTGGTTTTCAAAGGCTTCCAATATTGTGACATTAGCTAAAAAGTGACCAAACTTGATGTGTGGGCAAATCTCATAAACCAATTTAAATGCTTCTTCCATTTCTTCTGAGGCTATGTCCATAATATTCATCATTGGTTCCATATTCCCCACAGCCCCAACAGGTTGAACCATCGCGAGCCGATCAGAGAGCCCTTGCCCAAAACAAGAAGCCACTCGCTGAAATGGAGAGCCAAAAACCAATGCGTATGATCTCAGTTCAGACAGTAAAATCGAAGAATGCGATTTATCACGACAAGCCACACCTTCGGCACAATGAACAAGAAGCTGAACAAGTCTCATCCCATCTGCACAATACCCATCTTCTTGTTCTTCGGCTTCACGTACCTCAGAATTGGTTTTATCTTTCTGTGCAGCCTCTTCAGAAGCAAGATATCTCTGTGTAATAGTCCATATGTGATCTCTGAAATGGAGCTTTGGAAGACTATTCACACTATTGCTTCTGCTGAGACTGCCATAGAAACTTTCACTTCCACTGTTTGAAGAAAGGCTTCTATAATCTCCAAGCACTTCTGGGATACTTGGAGATCTCTTCAACCTCTTATCATTATTGTTATTTCCTTTGGTTTCATCAGGAAAAGGAAGGGCCCAAGAAGGAGCAGGAGAAGAAGAAAGAGAAGCTCTAGTTTCAAAAACTGAAAGTAAATGAGGATAGGTAACACACCCAACAGAGGAATTATGAAAACCAAGGCCTATCATACAACATTGATCATCATTATCTTCACTTAAATCTCGTTTGAGGGCTCTATAAAGAGGAACCATTTTCTTGACAGATCTTAGGATATTCAATAAGGCTCTGAAAGACTGTTATTACAAAGGATGGTTTTTTTATAGCTGAAGCGTTCGGCTATTACGATGCTTCATTGCCTCTGCTAATAACGAAATTTGATTCCGACGAATATTTTTATGCTTAGTTGGCTACATAGTTGTCTGTCTGTAGTTTTTTTTTTTGCTCGAGGTTGTCTCTCTGTAATGGAGCATGCATTAATTGGTTGATAAAATCTAAACATAAGAAAAATGCTGTTTCATTAACGGAATGGAATATAGCCTTGTGATTTTGTTTGTTTCTCATTGTCTGGTTCCTCTTAGATTTTTATTCTTGGCCCTTTTTTATGATCAATGGGATTGCTGGAAATTTAACAACACCGCCCCAACAATCAATTTTGAATCATCCGTAGGACTTACAAAAAGATGGGAACTGTAATAGCAGAAAAATGAAAGGGGCATGTCACAGATTAATTAATGTTGAATTTACATCAATTTCCCATAATTCACAAATGGCAGAACATGCTTTTAATTCATTTACTTAATATCGATCAATACTATTTATCCAATTTAATTAAATTAAGGAAGTTTGTTGAGTTAGTTAATATAACATGTATATGCTCTAGTCAAATTTCTTCATTCATTTTTCTCCTTGATTATTGTTGAAGGAACATTAATAGAAGTAAATTAGGAAAAGATTGACAAATTTAAAAGCTATGTATTATATTTAGGAAACGGCTACATGTAAGCTTTCCTAATAAAAGAGATGGAAGAAAGGAAATGGTAAATGGTGGTTTGAAAATATGAACCAAAGAGTTAAGAGAAACGAAAACTTGTACATGATTATCTTTATATATGTGCCGGCATAGAAAAACAACTCTTGAGAAAGTACAAACACACAACACAACGGTAATTTAATTTGATATGAAACCTTCTGTTTTACTTTCATGCATACTCCACTCACTCCCAACACCAAAGCCCCTTCACCCATCACTACCCTTCTCATCACCATGAGAAACCTTAAACAAAGACACAGCTGGGACCAACCCCATCTGAAAAACCTAGGCCTATTCATGTTTCCTTCTACTTGAAAGGCCTTATAAGTTATAGCTACCAAAGTAGACATGGAAAAAAAACTCTCGCTTGGAGACTCTATCCCTTTTAAGGGACCTTATATGGGTCGTGCTAGGTTAATAAGGTTCCTGATAATGTGATCCGGATACCCATGGTTCCATCGTAACAAAAACAAAAAAGAATTTATAATCTAATGGCATGAAACTTCTCTGTAAGTGAGAAATCAAGAGTTCAATCTCATACCTAACTTTAATAGTGCATTCCAAATTTGCTTATATTTGGCCATTGGATAGTGACTAGTTCAATCCTGCCAATACATCATCATCACCACGCCTATACACCACCACCACGCCAATACACCACCACCACCACCACCACCCTTATGCCTATATATCATCAGAAGTCATCATCAAAGGTCATTTTTTAAAATTAACAGGTTTTTATTATTATAAATTATCAGGTGAGGTATTGATTATATTTTTTTAAGTTATCCTTGTCTAAAAAGTTTGATGCTATTTCTTTTTTCACTTCTCAAGATGTAATTCTTGGTTTTCTATACGAGTGAATGTAGAAATTTATTTCATTTTCAAACAAAATTAATGACTTCATCATCTTCCATTTATTTTGGCGAGATAGCTAGAGATGTTACAATAAGGATGGAAAAAAAACATAGACATACATATGTGTGCATGTTGCATGCATGAGCATATGTCCATTTGTTTATGTGCAGGCACAATCTGGGGCTGACCCAGGTACATCACTTGGGGGCACGTGCCCCCTTAAAAGACCTTTTTTTAAATAATAAAAAATAAAAAATTTAGGGTTAAATCTAAATACCAAAGAATCCTTTTACATCGCAGAATCAAACTTCTTCTTCCCAGAGTCAAATAGCCAGCTTCTCTAAATCAAACTTCCGCCAATTATTTAATGCTTTATATTGAGAAGGATGTATTCAATAGCATTGATGATAAGGTAATTATAATGAAATTCTAAAAAATAAGGTCTAGAAGGATGACATTGTAATTATTTTTATTGTAATATACTTTTGTTATCAAAATATATGTTTTTCAATTTATTTAGTGCTCAGCCTTGCTATTTCTAACAGCACTTAGCCTTGTTTTTTCTTATATATTCTTTTGTTTTTTAATATATTTAAAACTTTTCTTTTAAAAAAAAAAAAATTCGGGGGCACTGCCCCCAACCCCCAAATCACCCCACAAATTGTGCTCCCCCTTCCGTAAATTTCGGATCCGCCCAAGGCACAATGCACACATACATATTATATCATTCAATCCTTAATATAAGTTCTACTCGTAAGCAACAGAAAGCGAGGTAGTACCACTCCGGTCCTATTTATAAGTCCCTTTTGATCAAAAAATTTGGTCCCATTTATAAGTCCCTTTTGATCAAATAAATGAGATTATGATAATTTTACCCGTATATTATACCAATGAAAATAAATAAAGAATAAATAGTTGAAAGGTACCCATTTATAAATGAGGGTAAATTTTCTCATTGAGCTACCTCGCCTTCTTGATATATGTGATTTGGTAAAAGGACTTATAAATAAGGCCAGCAGTAGTATCAAAATTCTTAGTCATAGTGCCTTGTATATCTGCCTAGAGCTAGAGTGTCATGAAAATAGCTAGCTTCATTGGAACAGAGCAATATAATTAACGAGAAAACAAAATTACCTTGGAACAGAAAATTATTATATTTGTCAATTCCAAGGATGTTCCTTAGATTCATTGGATCTTACCTAGTCTATGACTATGAGAATTCAAATATTTAAATAATAACGAAAAGAACCAATTCATAATGCATCTGGGCCAGCCTGATATTTGATTACATTCCACGAATTTGGGATCGTCCTACGTCTGGGAATCCTACCATTCGGAATTAGTAAAGCTAATCGGCCTTGCCTCTATTATTTTTGAATCATCGGGGTTGCCAAACTGATGAAGACGCTTAATAATATAATAACTGAAGAACTGGCGATATTTGTTAGTATAAAATTTATTACAATTATTAATTTAATCATAATTTATATTTAAAGTATATTACATTAAAAGATAAATTTAAAACTTCATAACAATATAATATGTCTGCATTAAGATCATATTTTTTACTCTGGATTTTACCATATCTACCTATGGGCATGTGTATATGATCTGAATTATACTAATATATTTGGTTTAGAAAAAAAAAAAAGAATTATACTATATAGAAGTTACAAATAATATGATTTATTCTTCAAACTTTAAGTGGGATGTGGGACTACATTTTATTTACAAATACGCTTGTACGGTTTAAAATACATTTGATAAGTATATAGTTATTAAATTAAATCAAATTGACTATTATTAATTTAGTTCTTGAAAGATATTGTGATTATATTAATTTAATCTTACAGGACTTTTGTTTAGAAAGAATGAAAATAAGAAAGTACCCTTGTAATTAGTTTTAAAAGGTGTACCATTTACTCATGTCCAGGGGCGGAGCCAGGAATAAAAAACAAGGGGGGCGAAAATTACAGAGTGAAACCCAGTGGAATCAGAATTTAAAATTAGGGGGTGAAAATTACAGAATTGGACCCAAAATTTTTATAAATTATGATTTAGCCTCATAAACATTTCAAAATTTTTGCTTTAGTCCCTTCATGAGGCTTTTGGATAGGGACTAAACTGAAAAATTGAAACTTTTATGAGGCTAAAACATAATTTTTAAAAAATTTGGGTCTGATTATGTAATTTTAGAAAAGCGGGGCCACCCCTAGCCCCCCTGATTCCGCCCCTGCTCATGTCGATGTTAGATTTTGGTTTATTGTTACTATTGACAATAGTGGTTTCATTAAGCATGTAAATCGGACTCAAAAGATGTAGCAGATGATGTTCAATTCTGCATCTGCCTTTTTTGGATGATGTATCCATTGTTCAATTCTGCATCTACCTTTTTTGTAACACCCAGACGCAGTTTCAAAAGATTTTTTCGTAGTACGAGACAAAACTCATCTCACATATTTATCTCGTAAATCGTTAAAGTGTTCTTCAAAAATTAATCTAAACACACACACTCAATCTAATAATTGTTCGGTAGATGTCGGTCATTGAGCCTGTTTGGGTTAGCGGTGGCTTAAAATCTATCTAACTTTTATAAAAGCCCAAAAGAAAAAAAGTCGGGTTGTAAATGTGATTTGTCTTGGATTGCCCTTTGGCTTTTTTACGAAGCGGCTTTTTTCTAAACTGATGAGTGTTTGGATTATTATTTGAAAAGTCAATTGAGATGAAAAATGACTAAAAAGAACATGAATCATATTGAATACTACATATACATATTAGTTGTATATATTGAGATATTAAAAATTTTAATTTGAAAAAAAAAAGTTAAATGATTATTAAAAAAATTAATAAACAATAAAGTCCTTAATTAAATATATTTAATGGATAAAATTGTTTATAATATAAGATGCATACAAATAATACATTAATTTCTCCTATTGCTATGCCCGACAAGTTTGTCACCTAAAAGGGCATGAATCGTAGTGAATACTACATATATAACATATGATATGATTAAGTAATTTATTTTAATTCCTTAATCCCTCCAAAAAAATTCAATTATATCTCATAGTTTGGATCAAAGGAAATACAATTTAAATTTGATAAAAAAAAAAACTTAAATTATTATTTAAAAAAGTTGGTCTTGAATTCTATCACGAACCCGATTTATTTGATCCATTTTTTTTTTTTTTTTTTTTGGGGACCTAATGGTCCCTATGTCGAACCTCGATACAAAGCGTCTGGATAGGCTGGATAGGCATCATACCACTGCACTACTAAGTGCTTGGTTATTTGATCCAATTTTGGCTAAGCTGTGTGGCACATGTTTTGCCACATCATCATCATTTTATGTTTCCAGAGTCTTCTCCTCAGCACTTTCAATCACCTTCTTCATCATTTTAATTTCATGAACCAGAGCTTCCTCCTATAGGCTTCAGCTTGAACCCACTTCCTCCTCTAGACTTCCTCCGAAATTCATTTTATCTTCATGACTCGGCTTGAACCAACTTTCTTTGCTGCTCTCTCCTTCCCAGCCTCTGATCACCGAATAAAATATGATGATGATTGAAACTCATCTCTCTCCTCAACGCCAACGCCACTGCACCTAGAAGCTCTAATCTGTTGCTTTTGTTTTATCGTGGCTTTTGCACAAAAGCCCATTAGTCCTATCATGAATCCAAACGCTCCAAACACGTTGTCGCTGCCTCTGCCCTTGCTGCTACCGCCGGGCTTTTTCATTATGTGTTTTTTTTTCCTGCAACGCTACCAGCTTGGTGAACCCAAACAGGCTCATTGCCCTCTTTGGAGTTGACTCCTACACTACAACATATGTCTTCACCTTAGCACGTAGCTAGCCATAGTTTTACTCATGTTATTGAAAGTTGGCCTTTGTATCCTTTTATTGCTTAGGCAACAATGAAGGCTTTAATTTGAGTATTGGTTTGAATGATTGTAGTAAGGGTTAAGGTGTAAATTGGCCAACAAAGTGTTACGTTAGAAGTACCAGGCACAAAAATGTTTTGAAATGAGAAAAATACCACTGAACAATTGAAAACGAGCAAAAATATCAATGAAAAGATTAATTATTGTGAAAGTAAGCACAATCCTCGTTTTGGCCTATTCGCCAAGTTTTAAATTTTTCTTTGGTTTTTTACACATTTTTAATTGTTCATTGATATTTTTCCTCTCTTCAAAATATTATTGTGCCCGGTGCTCCTAACATGACATTTTATTGGTAAATCTACACCTTAACCCTTGTAATAATTGTGTTTGAGGCTATAATGTTTTATCTTGTGAATTGTTCTATAAATTGGTGTCTGGTGTGTAGTGTCCTCTTATACATACGAAAACGTGTGTGTGAGTTTCCACAAGTGTTCCTTTTTTTTTTTTCCATGTAATTCAATTTTTAATCACTTTCAATTAGTTTAAAGTAAAGTGATGAATACTATGTTGACAAAAGAGTTAGAAAAATAGTTGAAAATAAAGAATCAACTTGACGAGGGAATTTCTTTATTACGATGGATTTTAGCATAAATGCTAAGGAGGGGAATTTTCTTAGTGATTCTTAGTACATAGTAAAAATAATTACCTCTTTTTCTTGTAGTGTGGTAACTTAAAAAAAATTGTTTAATGACATGATTTTCTTAGTTTTTTTGAACAATCATGATTTTCTTAGTTAAGACTCTCAATTACTGACAAAGCATCTCCTAAAAGCCTGCCATAAATTACTGTAGTTCATTTATCTTTATGCAATTAATTAATAATCCTAGTTAAAGAGTTTAAACTATGCTTATACATAGTTGAAAACGGTATCTATTTTTATTTCATGGACAAATTTATCCACAAAGCATAGAAAAGAATCCAAAGTTTGATGTAATTATCCAAAATATACTATTAATTTCCTTTCCTTAATCTGGATAAGCAAAAGTGAGATTAAATTTATGTAGACATAACTCCACACTCTCTTCCCCATATTTTGGGTTTAATAGGCTTAAAGCCCGGTTGGATTAGCTGTGACAGAATTTTTTTTTTTTTTCCTTCTCCAATCGAGACTCTTGCAACCCCTCGTCTTTGGGTTCAACTGGCGTGGGGGTCGGTCTTCCTCACCATTAGGGAGGGGGTTCAATCCCTGCGTTGGTCAAGGCGCTGGGGGAGGCATCCTAGGGGTCTAGGTAGCTGTGGTAACGCTGGGCAAGTAAAAGAGCGCCAGTATCCCTGGTGAATATTGGGCTCCAAGCGACCTACCCTTGGGGTGGTGAGCTCAACCCTTTCCTAAAATTTTTTTATAAAAAAAAAAAAATCAGACTCTTGCAAACTTAAAATAAGATAAAAGTTATATTGTAAATGTGATTTATATTTGGATTAGTAGTTATAGAAGTGCTTTTTCTTCAAATTGAAACTTGTTTGGATAATAATTTGAAAAGTAAGTTTACATGAAAAATGACGGAAAAAAGATATAAATCTTATTAAATACAGGTATCGATTGTGATAATTTAAGAGAAAAAGTAAAATTAAGTTAGGGCAGAAGTTAGATAGTATAATGTAATTTATGTTTGGATTAACGATGTCAAAAGTAACTTTTTAAAATTAAAAAAAAAAAAAAGTAAAATTAATATAAAAAGTAAGTTTTTAGATGAAAAATGACAGCAAATGATATGAATCTTATTAGATAATACATATATATTTTATATATTTGTTGTGATAATTTAAAAGAAAATTTAAAATTAAAATTATATAAAAATAAAATTATTATTGAAAAAAATTGAAAACGCTAATATATTGAATTACATATATTTAATAGATGAAAGTAGTAAAAAAAATAAAAAATAGCTCCTGTCCATTCAACCCTCTCACCATCCTTTCTTTAACCAAGGCAACTCTCTCACCTTCGCATATGTATATCAGTATATGTGACCAGAAAAAAGTAAATATTAAATGGATAAATATTAATAAAAAAAACAGTCTCTATTGTGCTAGCTAATCCACGGTGACGCTGGAAGCCAAACAAAATGACTGCAGTGGTACTGTAACTTTTGAGTAGGGCAGAGCAATGGGCGGGTTGGGTAACCCGAGGCCAAACCTATAGCCCACCCATTTAATTTTAAATGGGTATGGGTTAGCCCATACCCGTACCTCAACCCATTTAAACCCATGTAAATGGGTTAGCACATAAATGGGCGGGCTAACTGGGTTTTGGGTAACCCATTTACATTTGACTTGTTTATTTTTCTTAAAAAAAACATACATAAGCATTAAGCATCCATCCAAATTCATCATTCCAATTTTTGAAATATGAATCTTCAAAGTTCCATAATTACAATTCACACAAAACAATATAAATTCGACAAGTACCATCAATATACAATTTTGAGAGTTGATGGCCATTATGGTTATGGATTTAGAGGTGGATGAATACTTGAATAGAAGGAATTCAGGGAATGCTTTAAGTGGAATGCGGAATGGGATGGATAGTTAATAAAAAAATTACATTAAATGGGTGGGTATGGGCAGCCCATAGGTGTGCTCATAGCCCGCCCATTTAAATCTTAAATGAGCGCGGTTTCTAACCAACCCATTATAAAATCTTTTTGGGCGGGCTCAAAATGGCCCAGCTTAGATTGGGTTTTGGGCGGGCTCATGGGTTTTGGGTTTCATGCTCACCTACTTTTGAGGCAGAAGCACATCTTCATTACTGGCATCCCAAACACCACTAAAACTAAAAAGTAGTTTTTTCTTCTAAGGATGCGCATTATGGGAATTGGATTCCTAGCTCGTTCGTACGGACGAGCTCCCGACCGGATCTAGATCCTGACAAAATAGATCTCATTTTGTTTTTAATTTTTTTCTTGAAAAAAATCATTTTTTGAAAAAATGTTAGTTCGAGATTAACTATATTTTAAGTTCTCTATCAATTAAAATTATTTTTTTTCAAAAATAAAAAAATAAAAAAAATAAGATCCGCAACTGACGAGAGCTCATCCGGAAGAGCAGGGAAACCGGTTCCGCACATTATGTGATTTTCATCGCTGTCCAAATATGCTCTTAGTATGCTTCCCTAACCCAATCATAATCATATGTTTGGATAGAGAGAAAATTATAGGAGGAAAAAAATACTATAGGAGAAAATTCCAAAAAATATAGAGAAAATTATTCGCAGTCCCAAGGAAAAGAATTAATCACAATAAAGTCCATTGAAATCATAAAATTACACGTAAGTCCCAAGGGACCTGATTGTAATTGTTTGTGAATGTAAAATGATCATTTTGACCTTCCCTCTCATGTCTTCCAATCCCCCTCTCTCCGTTCTCCTTCTTCATTTTCCTCTCTCTCTCTCTCTCCTCTCTCTATTTTTTCCTTCCTCTTTTGCGACCTGCTTCTCTCCTTCCTTGTAATGTATCTCCTTCCAAAGAACCCGATATCCTTGCTTG
Organism: Acacia acuminata; assembly: GCA_019022655.1. NCBI lineage: Eukaryota > Viridiplantae > Streptophyta > Magnoliopsida > Fabales > Fabaceae > Acacia > Acacia acuminata. Next base: position 3,395,382 of record JAFJYI010000004.1, on the reverse strand, counting down.
CGACTTGCTAGGCTTTAATTTCGCTGAGTTTACTTAAATTAGAGAAATCACACGGAAGTTTCTTTAATATGTATTAAGGAATTTTCGCACAGAAATTCCGAAATTTCCTTAATACATATTGCCGGAACTTTCGTGTCTTGTTTCTTTAGGTTTCTGTTTCTTTCTCTGGTTACTGTGATTGATTTTTCCTTTGCTTGCTTGCTCACTTTTCGTTTGAAGATTTGGGTTTCTTTCTCTGGTAGTTGTGATTTATCTCCGCTTGCTCACTTTCTCGTTTGATCTGTTCCGCTTTGGGTTTGTTGGGGTTCTCGCCTTATTCTCTTTATCCTCTGCATTCCCAGGTTGCTAGGGTCTAAATTTCTCATATTTTACATAAACAGGGGAAATCATAATACAGAAGTTTCCTTAATATGTATTAAGGAATTTTCAGCTTGAAATGATATTCACTTCTTAAACTAGCCTTATATAACTGTCAAAATTCTCAAAAGATGTTGTGAATATATGCTTTTTCTGTTGTAAATATAACATTTGTTGTTGTAAATAGCCTCTAGATGGGAGAAATGAAATCAATCCAAGTTTTCAAAGGTTGTCATTAATATATACTTTTTCTGTTGTAAATATAGCATTTGTTGTTGTAAATAGCCTCTAGACGTGAGAAATGAAAAAAAATCCAGGTTTTCTAAGGTTGTTGTTAATATATGCTTTTTCTATTGTAAATATAACATTTGTTATTGTAAATAGCCTTTGGACGTGAGAAATGAAAAAAAATCCACGTTAAGCTTGAACGTGTCGCCTACGCTTACATTGTTTATCCGATCGTCTCGTATATGTTCGAACCGGGTTGTTAAGTTCAAATTGGGAAGTTAAGTTCGAACTCGGAAGTTACACTCGAACGTCCCAACCGCATTTGAAAACCTGGATTTTTTTCATTTCTCACGTCCCGAGGCTATTTACAACAGTAAATGCTATATTTACAACATAAAAAGCATATATTTACAACAACCTTAGAAAACCTGGATTTTTTTCATTTCTCACGTCCAGAAGCTATTTACAACAACAAGTGCTATATTTACAATAAAAAAAAAAAGCATATATTAACAACCACCTTCAAAACTTGGATTTTTTCATTTCTCACGCGTCCGAGGCTATTTACAACAACAAATGCTATATTTACAATAGAAAAAACATATATTAACAACAACCTTCAAAAACCTGGATTTTTTTTCATTTCTCACGTCCAAAGGCTATTTACAACAACAAATGCTATATTTACAACAGAAAAAGCATATATTAACAACAACCTTCGAAAACCTGGATTTTTTTTCATTTCTCACGTCCAAAGGCTATTTACAATAACAAATGCTATATTTACAACAGAAGCATATATTAACAACAATATTTGAAAACATGGATTTTTTCATTTCTCTCGTCCAGAGGCTATTTACAACAACAAATGTTATATTTACAACAGAAAAAGCATATATTCACAACATCTTCTGAGAATTTTGACAGCTATATAAGGCTAGCTTAAGAAGTGAATATCATTTCCAAATATCATTTCAAGCTGAAAATTCCTTAATACATATTAAGGGAACTTATGTATTATGATTTCCCTTGTTTATGTAAAATATGAGAAATTTAGACCCTGGCAACCTGGGAATGCAGAGGATAAAGAGAATAAAGAAACCCAAATCTTCAAACGAAAAGTGAGCAAGCAAGCAAAGGAAACATCAATCACAGTAACCAAAGAAAGAAACAGAAACCTGAAGAAACAAGACGTGAAAGTTCCGGCAATATGTATTAAGAAAATTTCGGAATTTCCATGTGAAAATTCCTTAATACATATTAAAGAAACTTCCGTGTGATTTCTCTAATTTAAGTAAACTCAACGAAATTTAAACCCTAGCAAGTCGCAAGCAAGGATATCGGGTTCTTAGGAAGGAGATACATTACAAGGAAGGAGAGAAGCAGGTCGCAAACAGAGGAAGAAAAAAATAGAGAGGAGAGAGAGAGAGAGAGGAGACGGAGAGAGGGGGATTGGAAGACATGAGAAGGAAGGTCAAAATGGTCATTTTACATTCACAAATAATTACAACCAGGTCCATTGGGACTTCTGTGTAATTTCATGATTTCAAGGGACTTTATTGTGATTAATTCTCTTCCTTGGGACCTGCGAGTAATTTTCCCAAAAATATACTACCTCCGGTCCTAATTATAGGAACACTTTTGTAGTACAATTTATACTATAAAAGTGTTTTTATAATTAGGACCGAAGGAAGTAGTTTTCAATAGTAAACGTTTTATCACTTTAGGAAGTTTTTATTCCTAGTATTACTTTCCCCCTCTTTTTTCCTCACTTTTCCGATCACCCAAACCTAAGGTGAATCGTCCTAGCTATCTAAACTCTAATGATCATTTAGATCCCCCCCCCCCCCCCAAAAAAAAAAAAAAAAAATCATTTCTATCCATTTAACTATCAAATACGCCCTCCAATCTGTAATATAAGATATATTTACGTAATTTAATTAAATTAAAAAATTTGTTAAATTAGTTGATATAACATGTATTTTTTAAAACATCACTTTCATCTTGTTTAATTCTAACATTTTCTCTTGTTAGTGTTGAGGGAGTATCAATAGGGGTAAATTAAAAAATATAGACAAATTTAAAAAATCGATCTTATATTTAATATTCATGATTAAAATAAACTCCTTAAATATACCATATATTAAGTATGGAGATAGAGTAATATAACAATACATATGATACATATTTCAAACTTGTTTTTGCCGTTTTTTTTTTTTTTTTGGGAGCTTTGGGATGAAGCTATAGTTTGGAGGCCTTTTTTTTTTTTTTTAACAAGATCTGGGCCAATGATCAAATTCGGTCCATGGATCATTAAATAAAAGTAAAGGTTGGTCCAATTAGTAAGGGATTTGGCTTATAATATAAGGTTGTGAGTTCGAATTCCATCGATGTGAAAACCTTATTAGTAGACGATTTATAATTATCTTTATAAATGCTCTGAGCTTGGAAATATGCCTAGCCTTGGTGAGCCCCGTAACCAACTTACCTAAATTTTTCTTATAAAAAAAAATAGAGATTTAAGCCTAAACTTAGGAAATTTCTTGAAATCCAATCAAGTTGGCTTCCGAGAAGAGTTTCAACTCCTTGTAGGGAACTGTAAATACTTCTTTAACTTCTTTTTAAATTTGGAGGTTTGTCTTCTGGTGGTGAGCTCTAGGGACTAAACTCATTTAAACACTTTTGGACAAAAAAAATTGTACTGCCATGAACCCATAAACACCAAAAATAATATACTGGTTCACAAAATTGCGTCAAATTTATTAGAAAATCCAACACCATTTAGACTTGCGTCTTTTGATATGGAGTAGCTGGGAATGTGTCAATTTATTGCTCACGGGGCTGTTTTTTTTTTAAAAACACACGGGAATCTCTTGAGAGCTGAGAGGAGAGGGACAGCCTCCTGGTGGTTGAAGAACTATATTCACCTTTGTACTTGTTTCTTGCACTATATCGATCCAGCTCCCCACCCCTACTTTTTTTATGGTGTTAACCACTTTTCAGTTCGTGGTTTGTGTTTGTTTTTCTAGACACAAATGTTTCTTTTGAGGCTTGAATTTAAGATTTAAAGAGATTACTTGGCTAAACTAGCTCTATATTAATCCTCGACCACCACTACTTCTACCTTTTTAAAAGTAAACTACCTTTCCACACTCAAAGTATTCGCATATCTATACATTAACTACAGCCATATAAAGTTGCTGTTCAAATACAGCAAATCTATAAAAGTAACCATCATGCTTATTCTAGGTGTTCCCGGAAGAAAGGTTTCCTATCACCAACATTATACTATTACTAATGTTTTGATCCTAAATATAAGATCTAGTTAATTAATTGTTTTTGAGAGATTTTAAAGCTTGTTTGGAGTCACTTTTGGGTGCTTATTCACGTAAACGAGACAAAACTCTTCTCTTATACTTACGTCGTATACCGTCGCTTTTGAAGGCTCCAATCGTTATTACAAACAAATACTTAAAACTAAATAAATTACTTAATCATATTATATGTTGTGTAAGATTAAATTATATATTAGTTTATAAGTAAGACAAATTAGTTTGAAAAATGATAAATATAAATAATTTAAAAATTAGTTTGTTTAAATATTTTAATACCAAAAAGTTAACTTATTCTTATGTTTAAAATTGAAGGTAATACTATCTTTATAACTCACACTCATTATAGGACCAAACTTCTAACTCAACCATAAACGATAAAGTCTCACAGGAGATATTCAGTGTCATTGGGACCACAAATGCCCAACTATTTGGACTCATAAATGTAAGATCAAATTATTTATGTACTCTAGTCTTTAATGTATAGCTTAATTGTTAAGTTGATTTTTATCAAAATATGAGACTTATTTCTTATATTTTTCAATTTACTCCTATTGATATTCCCCTTAACCATGATCAAAAAAGAGATATGGATGGAATTAAGAAAGATGATTATGATCTTTTAGAAAAAAAAAATGATCATCTTAACTATTTTAATCAACTTTTTTAACTCAATCAAAATAAGTAAATATACGTAATAAGAAGAGAATAGATAATATCAACTATTAAGAGTTTAAAATGCAAAGATAAGTGGAGAGAGGGGTGTCTCATTGACCCCTCTGTATTTAATATCTCTACCATTAGATCAACATTTAATGATTAGGATTTAATTACATATAAAAAAATGTTACTATAATTTTATGATGGAGAGATTAAATAAAGAGGGAGCCGATAAATAAGCCCCCCCCCCCCCCCCCCCCAATCCCCTTTTTTACTTTTTTATGACTTGGTGGGTTTGGTTTGGTTCTCACCAGGGGCGGAATTAGGGGGTTAGGGGTGGCCTCACCCCCTAAAATTATATAATGTGACCCAAAAGTATAGGAAATTGTGATTTAGCCATATAAAATTTTTAAAAAAGTGTTATAAAGGGACTAAACTGAAAATATTGAAATATTTATGAGACTGATGTGTAATTTCCTTAAATTTTGGGTCCAATTCTGTAATTTTCACCCCTAATTTCAAATACTAACTCCCTCAAATTTTATTCTATAATTTTCGCCCACCTATTTTTAAATCCCGGCTCCGCCCTTGGTTCTCACTGTCAGACGTGGCTGATCTCCCCACCAAATTGCCAATGAAAATGTCTTTTTGCTACGAATTCGAACCTCCTAAAGCTTTAAAAGCTGAGAGCAACGTGTCATCCAATCTGAGCCTCCAGTTTTCCACTACGTGACCTGTCCACCGAATCCCTCCCTCTTTCTCTTTCGCTCTCTCTCTCTTACCCCACCAGGCCACCATATCATCATTTTATTATTTTCTCTAGATTCTTCTCACCTTCGGTCTCTTCGGTTTTCTATCAATTAAAAAAAAATATATCACCAGAAATTAAAATACAAATTCCATTGATGCTACTTCTCTACTAAACTCGTATTTTTTTTTAATAAATAGAAATCAGGGTATCCTCGCAAATAGGATTAATCCTCCTTCACACTATAATCGACTTAAAAGAGCATTGGTGCTAACTAAATATCCTTCTTTATACACACACTTAGGCTTTGGTTGGGAGTTTGGAGGGGGGAGGAAGGAAAGGAATGTAAGGAGAATGGAGGGGAAGGGAAATGGAGGATATTTCCTCCCCTTGTTTGGAAGTTAAAAAAATAGTAAAGGAGGAAGATGGATGATTAATAAGTTACTTTTATTATTTTGTCCTTTTCTTTAATAATTAATATAATTATTATACTTTACAAATAAATTTCAATTTCATTTTTCTAAAAAATATTTATGTAATTTTTATATTCAAAAAATTATTTATGTGGTCATGCATGCATGGCATATAGGGGCGGTGGCGATGTTGATGGGGTGATGGTGAATGAGGGTAAAGAAGTAATTAACCTATTTCTCCTCTTAACCCTCATATTGGGGGACTCTATTTTTTAAAAGAATGAGGGTTTTGTAAAAACCCCTGATTCCCTCCCCTCTTATTTTTAAAACTTGCAAACAAGAGAAGGACTACTAAAACCCTCCCTTCCCTCCAAAATAAAACTCCCTTTGCGAGTTTGGAGGGGAAGGGAAGGAAGGGGATGCAAGGAGAAAGGAGGGGAAGGGAAATGAAAGATATTTCCTTCCCCTGTTTGGGAGTTAAAAAAATAGCAAGGGAAGAAGATAGGGGATTAATGAGTTACTTTTACCATTTTGTCCCTTTCTTTAATAATTAATATAATTATTATACTTTATAAATAAATTTAAATTTAAATTTAAATTTAAATCTTCTAAAAAATTATTTATGTAAATTTAAATTTATGTAGTGTTGGTGGCGCGGCGCGCGGCGTGGTGGTGGTGGCGGGTGGTGGTGGTGGTGGCGACGGTGGTGGCGAATGGTGTGGCGGCGGCGGTGGTGGTGGTGGCGCGGTGGTGGTGGTGGCGCGGCGGCAATGGGTGGCAACGACGGCGTTGGTGGCGGCGCGGCCAGGCGGTGGCGGTGGTGGAGATGAATGAGGGTAAAGGAGTAATTAACTTATTTCCTCTTAAAACCCCCATATTGGGGGAACTCTATTTTTTAGAAGGAGGAGGATTTTGGAGGATTTGTAAAAACCTCTGATTCTTTCTCCTCCTATTTTTAAAACTCACAAATAAGGGAAGGGACTATCAAAACCCCCCTTCCCTTTCATTTCCCTCCAAAATAGAACTCTCAAACATAGCCTTAGGATCCCCGACGAGATGTTTAAGGGTACTCACCATGAGCCAACCGAAATCAAAAGCATTTGGTTAAATGGTGGCAAAGTGTATAATCACTTCAAGATTCTATTAGGTGCTAAAATAGGGACCCTTATAGAGAAGTTTTTTTTGCATTCATAAGAATTCCAAACTGAGATTATTCCTTCATGTATTCTCATTTATAACTATTTTCGAAACATGTCGGGAAAAAATTCAAAAAATAACATATGTGATTATGTAAAGAATTTATTTTATTTTTTAGGAGATAAAAAAGAGACCATAAATAATCATACACTTTACCATCGTCACATAATGGAAAATCGAGCGGCCAAAATTCATGCGACGGCACCAAGGGTCATTCGCCGGTTTTGTAGGGCAACAATAAGTGTGAGTGAGACTCTCTTGACCTCTTTGCCTCTTAACGATCTAGATCCTTCTCTTGGTTTTCTTTCAATAAAAAAATGAACCAGTTATTCTATTTTGTCGACTATTTTCTAATACTTGACTGTACTAAACTTGTACTCTTATCGGATATTTTTTTATTTTTTTCATATGGATCATACGACTCATCGTTTATAACTATTTTTCCAACCATACACAATTTTTATCAATGAGTTTTATATATTTTAATAACAATAATTATTTAAATAAATTTAATTATAAAAATAATACAACTATGCATTCAATAAAATAACACATGCATTTATTTTATTTTAAAAAAAATAGTTAGAGATTTGAAACTCTACAATAATTATATATTCCCTCTGATCAAAATAATAGAAAATCTTGCGGCCAAAAAGTCATGAGCAGGATGATGGGTACGCCGGTGGTGCATGAGTGAGACTAGGCCCTTGGCCGTGCTCTGAGTTGATAATATGGGTTTTAACTGTGGATTAAATAGGTTTGGATTATGTAAAAGTATGACTGTTTTGATATAGTTCTTTTTTCATATGGGTGTAACCCGCGGTGGATTGGATCACTTTATTTATTTTAAAAGAAATTGCGACTTCTCAAGATGTATTGTGTAACATAACACCATTGATATCAAATAATTATTGATTATATTGAATGTTAATGATGGCTTTTGGATCTATGTTTATTTGTAATGTACAGACCTGTGACGTATGATTAATTTGTAATGTTTAAAATTTTGAATTTGATGTTTTATTATCACTATTCTTTATTTTTTCATGGTTTAGATTTGTAGAAACATTTTCGAGGATATTGTTTAAAAAAGGTTTGAAACACACAATATTAAAAAAAAAAAAAAAAAAAAAAAAAAGGGTTGGACGGGGATGTTATGGGTTTTTTTTGTTATTATTGCAAAATTTTAGGAAAAGGATTGGGTTAACCTACGATTTAAGGGTAGTGTGAAATCTACCTTCCTCTTAGGTGATATAGATGTTGGACAGAGCCGTCTATTACCCTCAGGCGTTTACCTAGACACCTAGGATATCTCCCCCAATACCTTGACCAACTCCAAGATCGAACTCCCTCCCTTTAGTGAGAGTGTCTACCCTTTTGCCAGTTAAGCCTTTATAGGTTGAATTGGCTAAATGTCGACTCATATTAATCTAGTTTTGGGACAATTCCCCTCGGGCCCAAATTAGTAAAATGTTGTCAAAAAGTCATTTGTCAAAAAAGATCTTAGAGCCTTTTCTGATATTATTTCATAAATATTAACAACTATATCAGTAGAACATTAATAACTAAATTAGTAGACGTTAATTAACAACTAAATTAGTACATGTTAACGACTAAATCAATACCCGTTAACAAATAAAATTTTATGAAATAATATCAGAAAAGCTCTAGGGTTTTTTTTAACATATGACTTTTTTTTTTTATAAATTTTTTTAACAACTTTTTTGTTATTTGGGCCTGAGATGGATTATTCCCATAGTTTTTGCTTGTCCGAACGCCTGAATTCAATACTCGACTCATTTTACCCGCTCGAGCACTTTCCAACCACCAGCCGGTCATTTCGGTCTTTAAATTAATCAAACCCTACCATTATTTTTCTTTGCTGCCTTCCGCGGTTTTCTCATTTCAACTCTACTTCCGCACTACTTCCACTCTACTTCGTATTTCATCCCCTCTGCAACTATGGGTAATGCCAACTATTTCACGATTTTACTTTACTTTCATTCATAATTCTACTTGATCTCCTTTGATCTGATTTTTTTTTTTTTTTCATTCTTATTTTTTGTCCCATAAAATCAGGCAAGATCAAGGTCGGAATCAATGGTAAGTGATTTTTTACTACGATCTGCGTCTGTGGTTTCTTTTGATGCTTGTTCGCTCAGATCGGGTTGTTTTTCTTTTTGTTTTTATGGTATAATATAGATCTGGGTTACCAATTACTTTCAGAAGTGATTAGAGTTCTTGGTCTTCGTTTGTGTTTTCGCTTCCAGGATTTGGAAGGATTGGTCGATTGGTGGCGAGAGTCGCTCTGCAGAGAGATGATATCGAACTCGTCGCTATCAATGACCCTTTCATTACTACGGACTACATGGTATGCATTATCGTTATCTATGTTCATGTTCCATCACCGTATGTGTGGAATTGTAGTGACTCAACTGTGCTTAGCTCTACGATCGGATTTTTGTTCTGTTTCTTTCAGCTTTTTTATAGATCTGATGCGTTTGCAGTTTAAGTTGGTAGTCTTTAGTAGTCGACTTGTTCAACATGTTTTCCGCTGTACGAATATAATTATGAATTTGGCCTACCACTATTCTATTACATTTTGCTGAGTGATCGTCACTCGTGCCTGGCAGACCTACATGTTCAAGTACGACAGTGTTCATGGGCAGTGGAAACATCATGAAGTCACGGTCAAGGATTCTAAAACCCTTCTTTTCGGTGACAAGCCCGTCACTGTGTTTGCTCACAGGTATTGCTCCGGAAATTTCCTTATGGTTGTGCTTGTAAATGTTGACATTTCGTCTCGTACGCGAATTTATTATCCATTGACCTTGTAACTGCGTGCGTCAGGAACCCAGAAGAGATCCCATGGGGTGAGACTGGAGCTGAGTTTGTTGTTGAGTCCACTGGTGTCTTCACAGACAAGGAGAAGGCTGCTGCTCATTTGAAGGTTTGCCTTTGTTCACTACCTCTCCTCATGTCTTAGTCGTTGTTTTTTGCTTTTATTACTGATCTCATGTAGGCTTATTTAAAACGTTTGCATAATAATATTTATTTCACTGTCATCTTTACATATTGATTGGCACTGGGTCTCGTAGCTTAGCCATTAGCATGTCATAAATGTCGTGTTACATACACTGTGCTTAGTATTTCTAGTTCAATTTTACTTTGTCACTGTTTAGTTTCTTGAGGATTGTGTGAATTGATTACATGTCTGTTTTGTTTTGCTTGAACCAGGGTGGTGCAAAGAAGGTTGTGATATCTGCCCCCAGCAAAGATGCCCCCATGTTTGTCGTAGGTGTTAATGAGCATGAATACAAGCGAGAGATTGATATTGTTTCCAATGCTAGCTGCACGACCAACTGCCTTGCTCCCCTTGCTAAGGTTATCAGGCCTTCTGATGTTTGTATTGTCCCTGTGAAGCTGCATTGTTCTGTTTTATTAATCTTTTCTTGTAAACTGTAGGTTATTAACGATAGATTTGGCATTGTTGAGGGGCTAATGACCACCGTTCACTCCATCACTGGTGGGTATAATTTAACTGTATCATCTAGCCTTTCTCATTTCTGGGTGCTAAGGGTAATTATGGCTCACTTGCTTTCTTGCTGCTCAGCTACCCAGAAGACTGTTGATGGGCCATCCAGTAAAGACTGGAGGGGTGGAAGAGCTGCTTCATTTAACATTATTCCCAGCAGCACCGGAGCTGCTAAGGTGAATAAGTGGCCTTTATCTATTTACTGTTGCCTTTATCCAGTTTCCTTCACTAATATACTCTTTTCATCTAGGCTGTTGGGAAAGTGCTTCCTGCTTTGAATGGAAAATTGACAGGAATGGCGTTCCGTGTCCCTACTGTGGATGTCTCTGTTGTTGATCTCACAGTGAGGCTGGAAAAGGCAGCCACCTATGAGCAAATTAAAACTGCCATCAAGTAAGATTTTATTCTCGAAGCAATTCTTGTTCTTAACTTTTATTTGATAGTTGAGGTTGGGAGGACTTTTATGCACTGAACCCTTTGATATTAAGCCTGAAGGCTCTTGGGATTGCTATGCTTTGGGCTTGTCTGATTTAGTAGTACTGTCTTTCAGGGAGGAGTCTGAGGGCAAGTTGAAGGGAATCCTTGGTTACGTTGAAGAAGATTTGGTCTCCTCTGACTTCATTGGGGACAGCAGGTGCGAGTTATCTTCTGATTGGAAGTTGTTGAATGCATCAACTTCCCTGCCTTGTGTTCTTTAGATCCATATGTTTCCCTATTTTTTCCCTTGGATTTTTTCCAGCTGCATCCAGTATTCCCCTAATTCGTCATTTCTTTTTTTCCTCTTATGTTCCATGTTGCAGGTCGAGTATTTTTGATGCTAAGGCAGGTATTGCTTTGAATGATCGCTTTGCAAAGTTAGTTGCTTGGTATGACAACGAGATGGGTTACAGGTAATTCATCTTGTGTTTTTCCCTTGCGCATGATTTCTTACTATTGTGTGGTGGGTGGCATCTTTAGAGGTGCACAGGGTTCAAGGGTGCTGTCTAAAGAAAATTACCAATCCATTGATACCTAATTACAAGAGGTGCATAGCTAATGCTTGCTTTGTCTGTAATGCTGCAGCACACGTGTTGTTGACCTGATTAGGCACATGGCTAACACTCATTAAGTCAATACTGCAAGTAGCCTGCTGAGTGCATGCCTTGCCTTATATAGTTTGCCTGGTTGCAGTCTCCCTTCCTCTTATGATTGAAATTGAGAGCTCCGAATAAATGGTTTCCTGCTGCATACCTGGTGTTGCTGTGTGAAGCGTTAGTTTCTTAGGCTTTTATCGTCTTGATTGCCTCTTTTGTGGAGGAAATTGAGATTCTGAGGTTGAATATGTACGTCTTTCTGACTTTGTTATCATGACATCAGACGGTTTACGTCTCCATTTCCATTTGTTTCTTTCAAATTATGGTTGTTTAAGCCTATGGAAAGAATTTCAAAATTTTGAGTTTGTGCGGTATCTTTAATATATTTGAAGCTATAAACCTTGATTTCAGTTCCAAATTCCTGATGCTGGCAAAAAAAGAGGAAGTAAAATTACTAAACTTGCTGTATAGGGTTTAGTTAGTTGATGGTGATGGTGATCTTGCCTTACTTGCGAGCCAATTTCTCTACATTTTCATTTCCACCTTTAATGATGACATCCCCGCATGTTTAATTGCTTTAATTGCTGGACTGGCCACCATTTTGGGTATGATGATGATTATGTAAAACTGGTTCGTGCTATTGTAGTTGGTGAATGATTATCTCATGTTCAGTCCCTTACTGGCGAGTATAGATTTCAGAATTGATTTCCTTGAGCACCTAAACGGAACCCGGAAAGGCGCACATTGCACAAAACAACAGCGAGAAAACATGTTTAAGGGTATTATCTTTATTTAGATTCTGACATTCTGTATTCCTCAAAATGTTTTTCTGAAAAATAAAGACAAAAATTTGGACTCTTCATATTGCTTAGCTTTTTATTATTATCACTCTCTCTCTGTGTATCTTGGTTTGCTTTGAAGGGTTATCAGTTGAATGAAAGAAAACTTTGTTGTCATAAAGAAAAATAATCTTTACTACAGTTATTAAACAATAAAGAATATTTTTTTTGGCTCAACAAATTACCTAATTCAAATTATACTAAGATTTAACTGAAATGAGTGACCTTTGCTGTCTGATATAAAGTTGAGAGAATCTAAACTAAAGAAAAGGGAACCCTAAATGAAAAGCAAAATTTTCCCAGACAAGATGGCTGGTTTATTATAAGATATTTTAGACATATTTTATGGATTTATTTATACCAAAACATTCAAGTATTTCAATTATATTCTTTCTCATCTTCGTTCTTTGTAAAAGAGAACAAAATTTTGGCCAAGTCACGACATCACTGTTAACACTTTAGGGGTATTAAAAAAGAAAAACCATTTGATATATTGACATCTTATAAATTGGATCAACTTATTTTTCCAAAAGACATCTTTTTTTTGGCCAAAGAAATACTATCATTAGCTTAAGAAACCTAACATAATGTCTGAGAAACAGAAAGGGGGAAAAAAAAGCGGAAAATGAAACACAAGATCCTACAAACACATAATCCATTTCCTACTATAAGTTACCACAATCTTCTTTGAAAAGTTGTTGCAGCTGATTCGGGGGTGTCCACGTTCAATCATAAGGACACGACCTCTTGAACAAGGCTTTAGCAACTCAACCGATTACTAAATTTGCTTCCTTTCAAATAAAATCTTATATATATAACCAGATAGTTCATACTTGTGCACGAAAAAAATAGAGGATTTAGATAGAGAACATATAAAAAATTGAAATATTTTGTCACGATTATTGAATAATCACTTAATAATGTCAGTTATAATTTTATATTGTAGAGTCTTTATTTTCCATTTTTATTTTCTTTATATGCTATTAATGTAACATATTCAAAGTTGCAGAAAGATTCTGGTCCTTAAACATGAAGCAGAGTCCTCCTTGTGATGTCCCTAAAATGTTTGTTATTAAGGGAGTAGAACAGATGGACGGTTTTGCAGCATGTGAAGACTGGCCACTTCCTCTTCACCTTATTAAGTATTACTACTCTCTCACATGATTCTTCATTATATATTCCCCTTTTAATGTATAACTCACATGATTGTGATTTGTGTCATTGGACTTTTCACGGTTTTGCCTCCCCTCAAATAAATAACAATACTCTCTTCGCCTTCCTTCGCTTTGGTAAGCGATCTCGTAAGTTAATATAACATATCCAAAACTTTGGAAAAAAAAAAACTCTCTGTGGTTCTTAATATAACATATATTTGGAAAGTTGATATTAGTCTCAAATATACTCCCTTCGGTCCTAATTATAGGAGCAAATTTTGAAGTTGGTTTTTGTCTTAATTATAAGAGCAAATTTTAACTTTTGTCAATTTTTTCCTATAATACCCTTATTTATATTTTCTCAATAATAATTTAATAATACACCTATATATTTTAACTAATTGGGGGGTCATGACTCATATGTTAACATATACGTGGAACTCACTAATTTTCTTATCTCGCTCTAATTTCCTGGAAAAAAACATTTTTCTTACAGCATAGAAACAGTCTTATTTATAATTTGAAAAATAATATAAAATAATTATATGTCTCAATTTGATGGGAACAGGCTGTTTAATTATACAAGTTATATATTTTTTTCCTTTTAAAAAATGAGGTGTGCTTAGTATATTAAACATATTAATTACATATTAGTCTGCTATTCATTAATTTGGGAGCAGAACTTAAAATGGAAGCATGTTATTATAAAATAAAGAACCTAAAATGGAAGTAAATTAAGTTTTCTTATTTATAATAAGGATTTGCTCAACTAAAGCACGTTTTTTTCACTAATATTTTTAAGGTAAAAAATCCTGAAATATGAATTCTTACCAAATTGAGTAATCTAGTATATGCTCATGAAACATGCTGATAGCAAAAATAATTAATTAACGTCATTTTAAATTTTGGGTAAGGGTATTTTAGAAAATACACATAATTACCTAATTTAACTTCCTTTCTTAATCCCTCCAAATTCTGGTAATTTGCTCCTACAATTAGGACCGGAGGGAGTAATACACAATTTTCATATTTGTTAATTTTTTTTAACTTACTCGTATTAATACTTCCTCAATAATAATCAAGGAATGTGGAATTAAAGAAGATGATTATAGTGTTTTAGAAAATATATATCATATTAAATATGGGTGAGCATGGTGCTCAGATGCCTAGTACGCCCGCCTAAGCCCAGCAAAAAATTGCCTAGCCCAGCCCTAAAAAAGTGGCCCAAAAAATTTGGGTAGTTTTGGGCTCGGCATCGGGTAGGAGGTCCTGCCCTGCCCCTTCTCGGAAAATTAAATATATTTAAATAAATATTGTTCTACATATATTATTTTATTTAAAATATATTATATTATTATGTTTAAATATATTATATTATACTTCAGTTATCTCCAAAGCTTTGAAATTTTGTGAATTGTGAACTAAAATCTTCAATGAGCATGGCAAGGCGTCACTACTTGGACAATGGAAGCCCGCCTTGCCCAGCCCGAAAAATAGTTAGGGCTTTTATAGGATTGGGCTGGGCATCAAACTGCAAAATGTAGCCCGTTCATTTTTGGGCTGGGCATCGAGCAGGGGTCTCGCCCTACCCATGCCCACCCCTAAATTATTAAGTAACTCAACTAAGTACTATAATTTAATCAAATTAAGTATGTATGTCTTATAGTAAGAACCTGGAAGAGTACTATTCATGATGAGGAAATATTGATATGAAAGTTGAAAAAAAAAAAAAACTAAATGTAGAATACAAAGCGAGCTACATTGCATAAAAGAGGCCACCGATGGCCTCTTGTGACTCGCATGAAAACTTTTCTGTAGGTGGGAGATTATGAGTTCAATCCTTATTAAGGATAATTTGTGAGTATCATACTCACTTATAAGCTTTATAATAATAAAAATTGAGGCAAAAAGAGGGGACATTATACATGAAAGGCGTGAAGGAATCCCGGAAGGTTAGGCTATTGAACCATGATACAGTAGAATATGAGAGAGGATAAATAATAAGAAATGAGGAAATTAATAATAAAGCCATATATATATCTCAGTTATAGGAATAAGAATTTGGAGCACAGGCAATGCAAGCAAGGAAGAGAATAGCAGAGGAGGCTCCATCTTCTTCAAGGTTGGAACTGCTTCTCTTGAACTTTCCATTTTTCCCTTTGTTGTTTTGTATCATCATCATCATCTGCTGCTTCTGCTGTTGCTGGTTGTTCTTCTTCATTGCTTCCTCTGCTTTTGACACCATTTTCTCTCAGATCTCTCTCCAAAAATTCAAACTGTTTTTTACACAGAGAGAGTGCATGGGAAACTCATACATGCACCTTCTGCTTTTATAGAGTTCATTTGGTACAGAAATGCCCTTTGCCTTTTTTAATTAAGCTGCAAAAATTTTAAAAAAATAAGCAGTGACCATGTGTTAGATTCTAAAGTTCAGTCTTAATTCCTGCCACGTAATACTACTTGCCTATCTGGTGTCTCCATTCACGACAAGGTGTTTCTAGGAGGGAAAATCAGTTAAAATACTCGTAAGAATGATTAAGTTTAAAAATTATTAATTTCTAAGAATCTCCAATATTAACTGCTTGATCAAATACTTGTAAATTTTCCTAGTTTGAGCATTAAATGCTTCAACTTATAAGTTAACAGAATATAAAGTTACTAATTAGTCTAGTGGTCGATCAATTGAGTTTGAATCTCAACTCTTTAAAACATTAAGTTGTTAGATACCCTGTTAAATGGTAATCGGATATAAATATATAAAAAGCGTCCGATATCAGGTGGCGAGGTGTTCTAAAGGGTTAATTAGAAAAACCCTCATCATTAACAATATAATTTCTTAACTAGTTTTTGTCCTTGGTCATAAAAATAATGATTATTATCATTGAAGGTTCGTAATCATTTGGAATCAAATCTTAAGAACAATATTCGTGATCTATTAAATAGATAATGATAATGCAGTAAATAATTATAATACTCACTCCCCTTTATATATATATAGTCAACAACTAACCAAATCATTTAGAACAAAATGTTAATTAAAATTAGCCAAAAGCAAATAATATATGAGAGAAGTAATTTTTTCCCCAAACATATATATACCTTTATTTATGAAGATGAATAATAAGTATGAGAGAATTAATTTGAATAAAAATGTATGTAATTAATTAAAATAAAAATGTAAAAAGTACATTAAATTTTTGTAAACTTAAACAAAAAATCGCAAATTATTACTTATATATATCCCTAAAAAGTACATTAAATTCTTACATAAACGTAAATTATTGCTTATATGATAATTGATATAAGAAAGTATTATGTTACAACGGATGATGAACAAGATTAGAATAATATGTACAACTGAAGAACCAGCATTACATGACAAAAAATAGAATAGTTAGATTCAAAATAAAAATGATATATACACACACATAGATATATAAGAGAAGGAATAAAATGTCAAAACGTAATGAGTACATGTCAAGTCTAAGCCTCCAACATATGATTGCATTAATGTGCCAAGTGCCAACCCATGTGACCATGTGACCTTCTTCTTGTCTTCTTCTACTCGATCATCACCCACTGCCCCAACGGTTCTCTGAATTGAAATTTCAATTGTCTAATTAATTAGAATTAAGGTACAAATTTATCTTAAAAGTTTTTGTCGATGAATAATATTGGCTTAGAATTTTATTTTGATGTAATATTATCTTGAAAATTTCAAAATATAGTAATGTTGTTTTATACCATTAAACATTGGTCATTAAATTTTTAATGGTAAGAAGTAACATTAATTCTTTTTAACACTTCTAAAATTACATTGAACCTAAAAAACCTTCTCGTGTAAAATTGCTCATGAGTAAAAACTTTCAGAGTAAGTTTGCATATAAAACCAATTAATTAAGCTGATGAGAACCTCATTCTCTCTCACTCTCACACACATAATGTAAAATTGTAAATAAATGTACCTCCTATGTTCCCTTTGTGAGGAATGAATTTGAGTATTATTCAAAAAATAATTGTAAATAGTAAATTGGAGTGCCCATTTAGACGTAATTAGTCCTTACCTTGTTGAATTTAGAATATATATGTTTGGATAGTTAGATCAGATTGACATGAGATTAGGATATTAGATTATATTTAACCTACTCCTCTGGTGCTACTTTTAAAAGCAGATCGAGAGAGAAGGATTTTTTTTTTTTTTTTTTTTTCTAATTCATAAGTCATATCATTAAAAAAATTTATACAAACATGCAATAGCCCTTCATATTATCATCAAGACTTTGTTTTTTATAAGGTAATTCCTCCAGTTCTTAATATAACATTTAATTAATATTTTATTGGAAAAATTAAAGGAGCTAAAAAAATTTACTTAATGATATTATATGTTATATATAATTAGATTATATACCAGTTTATAAGTTAGATATTGTTTGAATAAAAATGATGAGTATAAATACTTTTAAAAAAACTTATTTTGCTTCATTAATCTTTTCAAAAATAATTAATTGGATCATATATTTAGCACTAGAGCTAGTATTACCTTTGATCCTAATTTTAGGATAAAGTTTGTAGTGCAATTTGTACAACAAACTTTATCCTATAATTAAGACTAAAGAAAGTATAATTTATTGCGTTTAAAGTTTTTCATGCTTCTGGTGAAATGTATTAAAAATAACTTATAAATAAAACTAGATTGGATATTATCCTATTTAGGTGATTATTTTAGATTGTGTACTCAACTATCTATACATATTGCAATCGATAGATAACTCAAACCTTCATCCTATAATCCAAACCTCCCTCGTAGTTTAGTGTCTCTTTTTCTTTATAGGCACATATATCCTTCAACTAAAAATATTACTATTCAAGGCAGTAAAAATCCATTGGGAAAGAATAGCCCCTTCCACTTGAAATTCATTCAACCCATATTTATTAAATATTAAAATGTGATTATTTTTTCATTATAGAAATATAATTTAGAAGAAGGGTCATTATGGGGCCTATTCCAAAGCTACGAAGAAGTATGCATGTGGGGGATTTATCCACGACACATCTGGAAGTTCCTTAGAGGTTTCATACATCCCATGGAAAATGTGGGATGAACTATCTGTAGAGATCTGAGGTTGTCTTTTGGGGCTTAAAACAGCAAGGGTGATGGGATTAGGCGAAGTGTGGTCGAAAGGGACTCTACTCAGTGTCTTGAGTGATTACTAATGTGCGAACAAAGCACTAGTCATCAAGACTCTGTCATTATCAATGAAGTTAAGAAGCTGTTCATATCGATTGGGTGATGAAAGTTATGTTATGCCAAGACCCTGCAACTCCGCCGCAGACTATTTAGCAAAGAGAGGTCTTGGTCTCAGATATGGGTTTCATGATCTTTGTCTGCCTCCTGAGGACTTACAGTTGATTATTTGGGTTTCCCATAAATGTTTGTCTCGAGGTGTCTTGAATGCATAAAAAGAAGAAGACTCATTAGTTGATTAATTTGCATTGGTTGAAATGATTATGCCAAGAATTATCTCTTGAAAGTCAATCATCCCCAACCCAAAACTATTTGTGAAAAAAGATGGTCTTGGTCTCATATATGGGTTTCATGTACAAACCATATTCTATATTTAAAACCGACAATGGGCTCCGTTGGAGTATATGTCAACAAGTTTAGTAATGCCAATTCTAGTACAATGTTCGGAATTTTTAATAATACAATGTTGTGATATAAATACTTGTAACCAACGATGGGCTCCATGGATCATGTGCCACATGTGAAATTTGAAGTCAGTATAATATAATGCATCATTCTTCATATATCTGTGTGGTAGCTGGTAATTTCTTCGGAAGTATCTGAATAATTTTTAAATGAAAGTGAGTTTTATATTCATATGAATTATTCACAACATTGTTTAAATTTATACATACAATGAGCATAATGGATGAACCAATGCAAGTTTGTATAATCCAGCTTTGGATAGAATCTCGTTATATGCCTTTATTTATATTTTATACACATTGAACACTCAACTATATGTCATTAAAATAACACTTCATAGTTAGAACTCTCCTAAATAAATACTCATTCCGGTTTTTAAATATGATTTAATATTTGTCATCTCTCTCTCCTACAAGGAGTAAAAATAAAAAATAAGCATCGATCATTCTGTCAACATCTTATATTTTGAATTGATATTTAATTTTAAAAATTTCTTATATTTTCAACCGGAGAGATTAAATGACTTTGGAGAAATGAAGACTTGGCAGACGATTTTCCCCTCAAATCACACTTTTTGGAGGGCCCATTTGGTATGGGGAAAATTTAAAGGGTGAAAGGAACTTAGAAGAGGAAAGGGAAGGGAAAGATCTTGAGATGAGGAAATGGATTGTTTGGTAGGAAGAAAATGAAGGGATAGTAAATAATCAAGAAATATCTATTTTATCCTCAAAAGTAATTAATCCAAAAAAAAAAAGGAAAATAATAATTTTTTTTAAAAAATATGCTCTTATCAAGTCTAAATTTGTGAAAAAAAGAAATTTCCGCTAAGTTCGAACTTTTCTTACTAAATTTGAATTTGAAGGGGTAAATTTGTCAAAAAATGTTACTGTTCACGTGGGATCTGATCTTCCCACATATAAGGGGAGATTGGTGGGTCCGGGAACCAAACATTTGTCCAAAATACATACCAAATGGAGGAACTTTCTAATTTTCCTTTCCCTTCCCACCGAATCCGTTTACGTGCATTTACTTGCCTTCGTCTTCATGCCGCTAACTGGGACTTGGGCCTCAACTTGTTTTTTGGGCCATCTTGATCTACTTGACTAGGACTTGGGCCTCAACTCATTTTTTCTTTATCCAACTTGTTTCCCCTTCGAGGTTTTTTTTTTTTTTTGGCTACACAAATATCCTCCTATTATATTAAAGATAATTCTGTTCGAAATATTGTTATATAGCAAATGTGAGCACATCTCCCAAAAGGAATGTAAACCTTGATTCACTATTTTACGTAAAGGACTAAACCCTTCTATTTGACCCAAAACCTCTTATGTTATACAGCGTATCTTGCTAACTTGTATTGGGTCATCTTGCTCACCAATGGTCCATATTGGGAGATGACCTTTTTAAAAAGAAAAAAAAGGAGTTTAAATAAATTTGTCTAACTATAAAAAAAATATAAACCCTGTCAAATGAATCATTTCAAAAAGCAATTGCGTCAATTCAAATAAACATTCAGTTTTGACCAAGCACATATTTTCAATTGGTCTCCAGAAAGTATGACATTGGATCTTGTGGCCATTAAAATTATAATAAGCCATTATTAGAGATCGCTATCAAAAGAAAGGCAACATTATAATGGGGTTAATATTATTTTTTATTCTTAAGGTTTGAACATATTTTCATTTTAGTTCTTGTAGGTTCAAATTGTTGATTTTAATCACTATAGTGTCATGAGGATTTAATTTGAATTTAAGCATAGAGACCAAAATTAAAACTTAGTAAAAAGTATATAGATAATCCATTATACTTAGGTCAAATTTTTATAAAACTATACGAACTCAAATTAATAATTTGAAACTATAAAAATAAAAAATAAAATTTGATTGAACTATGACGACCGATAATGATATTAACTCGTTATAATGCGTGGAAGTTGCTTGCTTGTCTCGATTCAGGACACTACTCAGTTGTTTTCTATTTGATGACTGTCAATCTTTTGAAGCTTTTTTTTTAGCAAAAGAGAGGATATCTCTGCTTTGCGTTTAATAAATCCTAACCTAAAATCATTAAATGTTTAGGTTAGCTTGGTAAGGGGTTGTCCTAATTTAACCACGGGTCTTAAGTTGAAACGTGAGAATTCGGCGTGCGTGGGTGTTAGAAACTTCCTCCCAAAAGGAGCCAACCCGGTCTTTGTCCGAATTAGTCTCAGCCATTGATGTCTTTTGAAAGATAGCATGCACTAGGAGATGCACTGCACAAAAAAAAAAAAAAAAAAAAATTCCTAACCTAATGTGTTTTTTGTTGTTGTTGCCATCAACAAACCCAAATATATTGTTTATAGGGTTTAAACCCTTTCGGTTTCCATCAATAAAATTACATTAAATATATTGTTTATTGTTCATATTTATTTTTTCATATTTATTCATATTCTTTGGCTTATTTTGACCGTTGTGCATTTATGCTGCTGCCGTTTGAAACGTATCATGAATGCTGATTTTATTACCATTTTCTTAATGACGGATTAATATTTTGAGCGTTTTATTAGACCCTATCATTTGTTTTTGAATATCTAAATGGGAGAATCTCATATAAAGACGGTTGAAATAGGAAAATTCTGATTTAGGTTGGTAAATTTAACAAATTACTAATTAGGTTATATGACACAATTAGGGATTTAGAATTTGGGTCTAATTACCTCTATATCCCTTGGTTTTTTTTTTTAAAAAAAAGGAAAATTAAAGAAAAATAATATTATTTACGCGCTATATAAAAACCTTAACGACAGAAAATTCATTGGAGGCTCGAATTTAATCTTCATTCCTTAATGGATTTGAGTAATTTCTCTATTTTTTTTTTTTTATACATGAGAATACATAAACTAAAATTTAAAATAGAGTATTACACAGGGGAAAGGATTCCCAACTTCTCTTGCAGCACTAAGGTACGTAAAGCCAGAGGGCAAACGTCCAGGAAAGCAGAGGAGGAGATGCCCCTTTTGCCAATGAATCAGCAACTCTATTTCCATCTCTTGGGATAAAACAGAGCTTAATCATCCAGTCTTTCCTCATCAGTTCACGGATTTTCCAGAGGATAAGATCACCACGGGATTCAGAATTCCGTCATTCAGCAGGTCTATGAGATCCTTTGCGTCAGATTCAACCATTACCTTGCGACATCCTTCAGAAGAGATGCACATCTTTATGCCTCCATCGCTGTAACAATCTATTTGGATAGATTACTCAAATCAATTAAGGAATGAAGATTAAATTTGAGCCTCCAATGAATTTCTTGTCATTAGGGTTTTTACATAGCGCGTAAACAATATTATTTTGTCTTCAGTTTTGCTTTTCTAATAACTAAGGGATATAGAGATAATTTGGTCAAAATTCTAAATCCCTAATTGTGTCACATAACCTAATTAATAATTTGTTAAGTTTACCAACCCAAATCAGAATTTTCCTATTTCAACCGTCTTTATATGAGATTTCATATCAAAAAAAAAAAAAAATCTAATAACAAGGGCCAAGACCAAAATAACGTTTTTGTTTGTTTGTTTTGGCAATTGAAAGATACAAAATGTTTTTCCCCCTTTCTTAATGATCTCATGCGGCATCCTATATATATATATTGTCAACATGCTGTGTAAGATTGATCTAATGATGCGGATAAAAAAGTGAAGGAAAGTGGACGATAAGATAGAAGACATTTTTACGTGAATCTAATTTATTTGTCACGTAATTCATGATCTAACAAATTAAAATGCAATAATTCAGCTAATATTAATCCTAGTGGGTTGCTAATACAATTAAATCAAGCTTCTCAATCCATGGCCATTGGCTAGCTAATACTCTTAAATGTAGCAAACAAGGGTAAGGTTTAGCGTAAGGGGTTGGTCTCATCACAACGTGGCTCCCAAACCAAGATTCGAATTCCTGCTAATAGATGTATCCATATTATCTCAAATAAGATCGTCAGGGATACCTATACTTATATATATATATAAAAGGTTTATCGTTTGTCATGTCACTTGACATAAGGTTATGTCAAGTCATCTCAAAACTACTTCGTTCTCGGAGTTATGGGAATTAATAAAAGGGTGTTTTTCTATTTTTGTTTTTGTATTTATTATATGATTTTACGAAAAAATCCTTCATTAATTCCCCTAACATCAAAACTACGTCGTTTTGAGAGTTCATTAATTCCTCTAACCCTAAAACAACGTAGTTTTGAGGTGATTTGACATAATTTTATATCAAATGACATAACAAACGATAAATCCATATATAAAACATGGACAATAATGCATGTCACCTTATGTGTATCTATAATTTTATTTAATTTGTTAGAAGTGGGCATAGAAATTTTGCTTTTGAATTCGATAATTAATAATGAATTTGATGTCAAGTATGGATTATTTTTATAAGCAATTGCTTCAGCATCAAATAAACATTATGTTTCGATCAAGCAAACCATTTTCAATTGGTCTCCAGAAAGTATCACGTTGGATCATATATGATCATTAAAATTATATAATAAGCCAAATTAGAGACGGCTATCCAAAGAAAGAAAGAGAGTTGCAAACTACTATTATGTATACATATTTGGTTAAATCATGCAAAATTTATGAAATCTGAGTGAGTTGTAAATAACTCCCTAGGATTCCCCCCCCCCAAAAAAAAAAAAAAACTCCTTAATCTTTTAAAGTTTAAATTTAATCCTATAATTTTTTAAATTGATTGAAGACGTGTGGCATCCTACATAACATTTCATATAATTTACACATGTTAATTTTAATTTTATAAAACCCCTTAAACTTTGACAGTTAAGTCACCGGTTGAAATTTAATTCATCACCTTCTTTTTCACATTTCATTCTCAATTATTTACCCTTCTCTCTTTTTCTTTTTTTTTTTTTTTTATTATAAAACCCCTTAAACTTTGACAGTTAAGTCACCGGTTGAAATTTAATTCATCACGTTCTTTTTCACATTTCATTCTCAATTATTTACCCTTCCCTTTTTTTATTCTTTTTTTATTATGTGATATCAATAATTAATACTCCCTCAACCGAAAACTTTGTGCTGATGTTTTGTTCAAAACTTAAAATTATGCTATTCAATATTTAATTACGAGTCATACTCATACATGTTCACTTTATAAAATGTATACATGTATATATGTATCCATAGATAAATGGATATACAATCAAGATGTCAAAAAAAAAAAAAAAAAAAAAAAAAATTGAACAACACATAAACGTGATTCATCAGTCAGATATTTTGATAGGAAGAATAAAGAAATGAGAAGGGTATGCATATCTTTTTATACTTACTTTATATATGCAATTAAATTGCGACTTTTGCTGCCGTTTGATACGTATCATGAATGCTGATTTTATTCTCATTTTCTTAATGATGAACAAGTATTTTGAATTTTTAATTGAAAAAATCTTTTTAAGGTTCCAAAAGATTAAAAAAGGTCAAAAAAGTCCCACAGAAAATTATAATATAGAGAAAGTTTTATTAAGTGATTAACAATTTCATATGTGAGTTTTAACAATTATTTGGAATTTTTTTAATTAAAATTTTCTGTAGGACTTTTTTAACATTTTTTTAGTTTATTAGGATCTTAAAAGGATTTTTTCTTTTTAATTCAGCTTTATCATTTATTTTGAAGGTCTAACACGAAGGTCCCATTACCAAAATAAACGGTTCTTGTTTTGTGCTAAAAAAAAAAAAAAAAAAAAAAAAAGATGTGGTCTTTCTCATACATCGTATTCACCCGTTAATGATGAAAATGTAGACATAATGACAATTATTTGCACGTTAAGTAAAACTAAATTATTACTACTTAATCATCTTTCGAAAGAGTAGGTCGATAAGTAAAACCTAAAAGGCAAATATACCAGGAAGAGTGATATGTTACCGTGGGTAAGTTTGGTTTGAGGGGAGGGAAGGAGAGGGGAGAGAAAAAATGAGATGGAGGGAAAAATTTTGTGTGACCCACTAGACACAATTTTCATCCAATTTTCTCTTCCTCCCATCTTTTTTCTCTTCACTCCCCTCAAACCAAACTTACCCTTAAGGTCTACCTACTCTTTTATTATTTTCAAATATTTTTCCATAATTATTATATTTAATATTACACTATGAGTATGTATGCCTCATCTTTAAAAAGTTATAAAATTATTTTAATTTTCTTAAAGTGTGTTTTATTATTTTTCGGTTACTGAGTAGTTTTTTTTAACATTAATTATAATAATTCATTTTATTTCTAAATAACATTTACTATTGTTACTATCATTTTCAATCAAAAGGGTTCTGGAAAGTTGTTAAGGAATTAGGAAAGGAATCATGTTTTTTTTTTTAAAAAAAAAAAAGGAAAGGAAAAGGAGAAATCTTCCTAGAACTTCACCCTAAAGCGTAAAGACGATATATCACACTTTCTTTTTTTTTTTTGTTTATATGATTTTTTTTTTTTTTTTGATATGAAATATATCACACTTTCTAATGTGACGCGATAATAAGATAATTGAATTTTTTTTGTAAAAAACTCACTCATCTTTTTGCCAAAAGGAAAATAAATCACTACCATATACAGTATAACTCTCGAGTTTACCATTTTTACGTTTAACTTATAAAAACGAGTCGAGTCGTTGGTAAACTCGTCTTAGTTGTAAACTCAGTTGAACTCACGAATTTATACACCAAGTTTACTGTTTTTGTATTTTAATTATTTAATTATACACTAGTAATACCTATTTAATAATAAAAGTAAACTCTTACGAGTTTATGATTGAAGTTCGATACGAGTCTACATCACATTACGAGTTTGTTTAACCTCATAAGTTTGACAATCTTGATAAACACACTTTAATTTTAAAAACACAGAACAAATCTAATTTTCCGGGGAAAAAAATCTAATTCAGAAAAAAGAAAAAAGAATTAATAATTGGGATTCCCTCTTCGGTCAACAGCGGTCTCATTTAAATTTCGTATCTGAACACTCCACCAATCCGACGCTGTAAATAATAATGAGCCTGTTTGGGTCCATGAAGCTGGCAGCCGGGGAAAAACACACACACACACACACACATTAGATTTGTTCGTTAAATATATTTAATCAGGGACTTTATTGTTTATTAAAATTTTTCATAATCATTTTTTTTTCAAATTAAAATTTTATTGTCTCATATGTAATATTCAATATGATTCATACCCTTTTCAGTCATTTTCCATCTCAACTGATTTTTTAAATAATAATCCAAACACTCATCATTTTAGAAAGGCTAAAGTCTACATTTGGTCCTTTATGATCATTTTAGTCTTTTGAGTTTGTAGAGTGCACATTTGGTCATTTAATGTTAACACTTGTTAGTCGACTTAACAAAAAATACTGACTCAACAATTTTAAGTGATGACTAAATGCATTAAATGCTTGACCAAACAAATCTATATGTTAGTATTTTAATAAATTAATATTTTAAATCCTATTAATTGACAAATATTTAATATTCATAGACTATTTTAAGGTTTTTCATAGTTTTTGAAGATTAAATATATATTTTTTGGTCGAAGAAGACTAAATATTTTTTAATTATTGGGATTTAAAATATTAATTTATTAAAATACTACTCTCTCCGGTCCTAATTATAAGAGCTATTTACCAGAATTTGGAGAGATTAAGGAGTGAAGTTAAATTAGTTAATTATAATTATTTTCCAAAAATACCCCTAATTAAAATTGAAAATTATTTCAAGGAGGAAAAATGAGCTGAATCAGTTCCCCTCCGCATGGATAGTGTGTGTGGTGTTGATGAATAATTATATAGCAGAGATGGATGCCAGCTACGTATGAAAAGCTGTCTGTATCACTTTTTATTTTTATTGGAAAAAAGATAATGGAATTAATGTTTTATTAGGTTATTTTAGGGGGAAAAAAATAATCACTTTAGACTGATAGTTACAAAAAAAAAAAAAAAAAATTGTAAAGGAATATTAAAATTATTTTTTAAAAAATAAAGTAGAATCTCTCATTTGATAGAATATAAGTGTGTTGTTAAATTAATTATTGTGGAAGAAGTATTAGTAGGGGTGATATGGGAAAAATATGACAAAATTTTTTCAAAATTATTTTATAAGAAAAAATTATAATTGAGGTGTATATAACATTAATGAGTTGCAAACATTATTTACTTTATAAAATATATAGCTGTATTATTAAATTATTATCGTCTTTAATTATTATTAAGAAAGTATAAATAGGGGTATTATAGGAAAAAATTGACAAAAGTTAAAACTTGCTCTTATAATTAGGAGCAAAACCAACTCGAGAAAGTGCTCCTATAATTAGGATCGGAGGGAGTAACATATAAGCATATTTGATCAAGCATTAATTAAGCCGGACTAACGGTATTAACATTAAGGGACCAAACGTATATCTTTACATACTTAAGGGACTAAAATGATCCCAGAGGCAAACATAATAGACCAAACATGTACTTTAACCTTTTAAAAAAAGTTGCTTTTGTAAAAACCAAATGGGTAATCCAAACACAAATCACATTTACAACTTGACTTTTTTCTTGCGAGTTTTTATAAAAGTCGATAGCTTTTAAGCCCACCGCTAATCTAAACAGGCCCAATAAATAAAAGTATAGAACAATCACAGTTCTTCCTTCTTCCTTCTCAACGCTCTCTTACCCATTTGCACCTAACATTGCCTCACGAGAAGTTGTTGTGGTTTTATCATCTTTCTCTGCTTCCAACGATGTTGTTAAAACTACAAGGACCCAAATCAACAATTTGAAACTATGTAAATAAAAAATAAAATTTGATTGAATTAAGATTAATAATGATATGAACTCATTATAATGCGTGGATGTTGCTTGCTAATCTCGATTCAATACACTGCTTAGTTGTTTTCTATTTGATGACTTTCAAGCTTTTGAAGCTTTCTCAGCTAAAGAGAGGAAATATATGCTTTGCGTTTAATATATCCTAATCTCTCTTTCTCTCTCTCTCTCTCTCTGTTGCCATCAATAAACCCGAATATATTGTTTATTGTTCATATTTATTCATATTATTTGGCTTATTTTGACCGTTGTGCATTTATGCTGCTGTCGTTTAAAACGTGTCATGAATGCTGATTTTATTACCATGTTCTTAATGACGGGTTAATATTTTGAGCGTTTAATTAGACCCTATCATTTGTTTTGAATATCTAGATTCTAATACAAGATTCAGAAATAGTACTCCCAAGGGCTAAAAAAAATAACGGTTTTTTTTTGGGGGGCAATTGAAAGATACAAAATGGCTTTCCCCCCTAATGATCTCATGCGGCATCCTATATAGCATGCCGTAGCACAATGGCGGAATATAGTGGGTCACAGCTGCCCCCAACTAATCTTATAAAATTTGTTAATATATATATATATATATGTATTTAGTATATGATATTTTATTTGGCCACAAATTTAGACCCAACTAATTTTTTATCTTCTCTGTAAGGATAATGTTTGTTTCATTACTCATTGGGCTGTGAGAGGAAAGGGAAATTCTTGTTTGAGATACCGAAAAAGTCATTATCACCTTATATATTGTTTTGATTTATAATTATTGGTTATAATTTATTTGTATTTTTAAGGTTATTTGATACTATTTAATAAATACTCCCTCCTGGTCCTTATTTAAGGAACCAACTAATTATTTTCACAAGTCAATAAAAATAGTTAAGTCATTAAATTTGTCCTAAAATTTAAATAATTTTCAATATTATCTTTATTAACTACACTAAACTCTAATATCATATTAATTATTACTGTTTTTTTTTGCTAAAAAAAGTGATAATTAATTTTTATTAATTATTACTCTTACTCACTACCTTTTTAATTATGGGTATACATGGAAAAAAAAAATATAATGTTATTTAGAGACAAGCAGTGTGCTTTATAAAAAGGACCAAATATATTTGTTAGTTTGTGCCTTATAATATCATGTTTATTTTTTGGCACGGGCTAAAAATTTTTTCTGGTTCGCCATCGCCGTAGCATGTTGTGTAAAATTGATCTAATAATGCAAAGTGGAGGGAAGTGGATTATAAGATAAGAGAAATTCTTGCATAAACCTGATTTGTAATATAATTTGTAGTCTAACAAATTAAAATGCAACAACTCGGCTAATATTAATCCTAGTTGGTTGCTAATGTGACTCACATTTTTATTTTTCTTAAAAAAATATATATATCTTAAGTAAGATTTCACAAGTAATGAACAAATAAATCTTGTGAAATCTTTTAATTTTATTAAAATGTCAGCTAATATTTGGGAGGCATATCAAATCAGTTTATGAGTTACTCTTATATTTTAATTAGTTAAACTATAAATAAGGTGACGACCAAGTTTACACAAGAATTTATCGTAAGGTAAATTAAAAGGTTCTCTTTCTTTGTTCAAGGGGTCAATTGAAGCACTGCTTGGTGATTAATGCTAATGTTAATTTATTAATATTAATGATGTCAGCTTGAGTGATTCCAAATTAAATCAAGCTGCTCACCCTATAGTTTTTGGCAAGCTAATACTTTTTGCCTATAATATTCTGTCTCGATCGACCAAGCAAACCATTTTCAATTGGTCTCCAGAAAGTATCACGTTGGATCATATATGGCCATTTGGAGCCAAATTAGAGACGGCTATTAAAAGAAAGAAAGAGAGTTGCAAATTAGTATAATGTATACATATTTGGTTAAATCATGCAAAATTTATGAAATCTGAGTGAGTTGTAAATAACTCCCTAGGATTCCCCCCCCCCCCCCAAAAAAAAAATCCTTAATCTTTTAAAGTTTAAATCTAACCCTATAATTTTTTATTTATTTTATTATTATAAACTCTGTAATGTTAACTTACCGTTATATTTTTAATGAAATTGTCACGTAAAGTTAATTGAAGACATATGGCATCCTACATAACATTTTATATAAGTTACACATATTAATTTTGATTCTATAAAACTCCATAAACTCTGATAGTTAAGTCACCTGTTAATTCAAGCACTTACTTGCATGATCAATAAAGCTATATCTTAGGGCCGTCTAACCGAGATTAAATTTAATAACTCATGCCCAATTTTGTCACACGCTTTCTTCGCAGATGATGTTCTTTTTTCTTGAATGCGAGATGCCCAAAATTGTCAAGTCCTAGCCGGAACTCTCCAAGACTACTGCTACGCCTCAGGACAACAAGCTAATTTGGAGAAATCGAGCATCGTGTTCTCAAGCAATACCCCTCCTGAGTTACGACAGAACGTTTGTGATATTCTTGGAATCGGGGAAAGTTTGGATCAAGGCAAATATTTGGGAATTCCAAGTGTCTGGGGTAAGACCAAACATCAGGCACTTGCATATGTCCGTGAAAAGGTCAACAAGAAGGTCTTAGGGTGGAGCAGCAAACATCTATCCTTTGCAGGGAGAGAGGTTATAATTAAAGCCATCCTAAATGCTATCCTAATATTTCCTATGACCTGCTTTAAATTCCCAGATAAAACTTGTAAGGAATTAAACAAGCTGGTATCCAGCTTCTGGTGGGAGGGCCAAAATAAAACTCATTGGGTTGCATGGCACAAACTTACGAGACCCAAGATGGAAGGAGGCATGGGATTCCGAGATTTCACAAGATTCAACAACGCTCTACTAGCAAAGACGGCTTGGAGACTATCCTAGAACCCCAACGCTTTGTGGGTTAAAGTCCTTAAATGCTTGTATTTTCCCAATGATGTTTTCCTTGATGCAGTTAAAGGCCATCGAGCATCTTGGTGTTGGTCAAGTATATTAGAGGGAAGGGACTTCATCAAAAAGGATTTATGTTGGCAAATAGGCAACGAGCGATCTGCACGTATCTGGAAAGATAATTGGATCCCTTCTCTACCATCAAGGAGACTGCCTACCGAGGATGAAAGCCTCAAACCGTCAAACCAACTCCGTTGCCTCTCTTTTAGCTAGTGCAAGCGGAGTTGGGATTTATCACCAATCGAAGCCTTATTGATGATCGACTAGCGCCGCCATATCTGCTATACCACTCCCATGGGTTCCAAAAGAAGATCAGTTGATGTGGGCTATTGCAAAAAATGGTGCTTATTCAGTCAAATTGGGGTATAATCTCACAGTGGGCCCCTCTGACATGCTTGGTAGGCCTGCTGGTCCTCCCTCCCATTTCACCAGCGAGGTATGGAAGAACACTTGGAAAATTAAGTCTATTCCAAGAGTGGTCAATTTTATTTGGCGTATCATGTCTAATGCCATTGCTACAAATGAAGCCCTCACTCGTAGAAAGAGGAGCACCACGGAAGTTTGTCAGATTTGTTAATCAGCTAGTGAAACAATTGAGCATCTATTTTTTCGGTGTCCCTGGGCGCGTTGTGTCTGGCTTGGGTGTAAGCTATCCATCAGGAGCGACCCTGCTAATATCCCGAGTTTTAATCGGTGGTGGAGTGAAATAATGAGCCCCCAAAGTCCTCTCGCAGCACATGATATTGCCCATATAGGATGGCTTTTGTGGTACCTCTGGAAAGGAAGAAATGACTTTGTTTTTAATGGCAAAGCACCTGACCCGATAGCCACAATTGAAAAAGCACATCAGTCGCTGGCTAGTTATTGGAACGCTTGTGACCAAACGAAAAGTAAGGTGAAGCCACGTAATCTTCCAAAGCCAAAAGTCAGATGGAAGCCACCGCCTATCCATAAACTCAAAGTCAATATTGATGGCTCATTCCATGAATCCACATCTGCGGCTGCAATAGGAATCGTATGCCGAAACCATTGGGGTCAAATGCAATGGGTGTTCGTGGATAAAGTCAAATCCCTATAAGCATTTATGACGGAGGCGTTGGCAATGAAAAGAGCCCTGATGATTTTGCAGGATCTAGGCAATAAGAATGTCATTTTAGAGATTGACTCTCAGCTTCTCGTGCAATATGTGGAAAAAAAATCAGATCCTTTGCTGTGAGTGGCAGTGCCAGTGCATCGTTGAGGACATCCAAGCGTCTCTTCAGTCGGAGCCCAGTTTATCTTTCCAGTTTATTCCTCGCTAGGGGAACTTAGCAGCTGATCATCTTGCTGCATCCACCAATAAGGGGGTGTGCCCAATTGGGTGGGTAGAAATACCATCACTTCCTTTGTCTCAAATCTTGGAGGATGACGCGAAGAGCTCTCAAGTCCAACGGTCTCTAGCATTTGTTCACCCCAAATATATTGATCTTGGTTGATATGCGTTTTCGAGAGCGGTGTGCAGTTGGAGCTCCTCTTGTAGTGGCTCTTCTCTCGTTTTATCTTTTAGTTATTTCCTGTTTGTCTCCTTTCACTTGCTATTAGTGTGCTTCCTTTTCTTTGCGGTTTCGCTAGACGTTTCTTTCCTGTAATAGAACCTTTTCTCATTAATAATATTCCTAGAATTGAACCCCCCCCCCCCCCAAAAGTCACCCGTTAAAATTTAATTCATCACCTTCTTTCTCACATTTCATTCTCAATCATTTATCCTTCTCTTTTTTTATTTATTTATTATTATGTGATATCACTAATTAATAGGAAAAATCCTATATAAAGCCAATTAAAATAGAAAAAATCTAAATCGAGTTGGTAAATTCAATAAATCTTTAATTGAGTCGGCCAATTTAAGATTTTAAAATATGGATAACATAACTCTAATACCCTCTCCTCTCTCCTCATTAATGAGTTTTATTACTCCCTAACTTATGTCTCCCATGTATATATCAAAATTAATTTTAATACAACAAAATATGATTCATTCAAATATATTGAGTATATCATCATAAGAATAAAAACCTACAATATTTTCAACAAACAATTCATTTTATTAACATGAACATTTTTTTAAAGAAAACTTATAATATATTTCACTATAAAAAGGACATATTTTGGTAATTATATTAATTAAGTATGAATTTTTCTATATTTTCCACACACATATATAGGTTTTTTTTTTTGGGGAAATTTTTATATTGATGTAAACCGTTTTATGAAATTTTAATGCATTTCACTTCTTTTTTTCTGAAATATCCATAGAAGTATATGAAATTTAAACGCCGCTTTTTAAAAAAGATAAATAATATTACTGATTTATATAAAAGAATTACAAAATTGAAATTGAAATATTAACTAAATTACTATCTAAAAACTCACATTTATGTGTTAAGGAAAATTATTCTGGTTTAGGTTAATATTGGTAAAAAGGACTTTTATTTCAATTCAATTTTTCAAAGGGTGAAGTTGGCATGAGATTTTTTTTTTTTTTTTTTTTTTGCTTTTATCTCACCCGATGAAAATAACAACTTTTTTTTTTCTTTTAAAAAAAATCACATTTATTTTTTTTGTCATTGATACAATTAATTGACTTTCAATTAAAATATATTTAATTGATATTAATGATACTATTATGGTATGACATACTTGAATTATTCTTGATTATCCATTTATATAAAGTCATAAAGCAATAATACTCTTTTTTTAAGAGGGGAGAGAAGAAAGGCTGTTAGAAAAGAGAGGAGAGGCATTAAAGTCATTTTATACAGATTTTGAAATCTTAAATTGGGTTGATGATTTAATTAATGATTTGTTGAATTTACCAACCCGATTTAGAATTTGTCTATTTTAAGTAGCTTTATATGGGATTTTTTCTAATTAATACTCCCTAAACCACCGAAAACTTTGTGCTGATGTTTTGTTCCAAACTTAAAATTATGCTATTCATTATTATTATTTTTCTTATAGAATTTTTAAGAAAGGGGTTGGACTCATCCACGATCTAAGAACATGCTATTCATTAGTCAATTACGAGTGATACTCATACATGTTCGCTTTATAGAATATATATACGTATCCATAGATAAATGGATATACAATCAAGATGTCAAAAAAAAAAAAAGAAAAAACACATAAACGTAATTCATCAGCCAGATATTTTAATAGGAAGAGTAAAGAAATGAGAAGGGTATGCATATCTTTTTATACTTACTTTATATATGCAATTAAACTGCGACTTTTGCTGCCGTTTGATACGTATCATGAATCCTGATTTTATTCTCAATTTTCTTAATGATGACTAAATGTTTTAAATTTTTAATTGGGAAAATCCTTTTAAGATTCCAGGATATTAAAAAAAAAAAAAAAAAAAATGTTAAAAAAGTCTCATGAAAAATTCTAATATAAAAAAAGTCTCATTGACAATTTTTTCAGTAAGTGATCAATAATTTTATTTGTGAGTTTTAACAACTTTTTGAAACTTTTTTAATATCAAAATTTTCTTTGAGATTTTTTAAACTTTTTTTTTTAAATCTTAAAAATATTTTCTCTTTTTAATTCGACGGGACCATTTGTTTTGAAGGTCTAACACGAAGGTCCCATGACCAAAATAAACGGTTCTTGTTTTTCGCTAAAAAAATGTGGTCTTTCTCAGACATCGTATTCCCCGTTAATGATGAAAATGTAGACATAATGACAATTATTTGCACGTTAAGTGAAACTAAATTATTACTCCCTTCCTCCTGGTCCTAATTATAAGAAATAGTTGATTTTTTTGAAGAAATTAAAGAAGTTAATTAAATTAATTTAAAATATTTTTATTTTTATTTTTTTCTTCAAACTTATTAGTTTGACTAATAAACTAATATATAATCTAAAAATATTTAACATATGAAATGATTAAGTAACTTATTTAGCTTCCTTAATCTCTTCAAAGAAAGTCAACAAGCTCTTATAATTAAGACCAAAGATAGTACTACTTAATGATCTCTTTTGAAAGATTAGGTCGATAAGCAAAAGAAAAATTGACCCCAAGTAAAACCTAAAAGGCAAAATACCAGGAAGGCGCAATGAAAGCAGCGATATGTTACTGTTAAGGTCCACTTTGGTTATTATTTTCAAATATTTTTCCATGATTATTATATTTAATATTACGACTATGATTATGTATGTCTTATCTTTAAAAAGATAATTTTTTTTTTTATATAATTTTCTTAAATTTATTTTATTTCATTATATGCTTTAAGGGATCCAACAATTGTAATGAGGTGAGCACGTTTCAATTTTTTTTTTTAAAAAGGGGTTTTACTATTTTACGGTTACTGAGATGTTTTTTAATTATTTTTTTAACATTTGTACAATTTATAATAATTCATTTTATTTCTAAAGAGCATTTACTATTGTTACTATCATTTTCATTCAAAAGGGTTTTGGAAAGTTGTTAGGAATTAGGAAAGGAAACATGTTAAAGAAACAAAAAAGGGAATTAGGAAAGGAAAAAGAGAAATCTTCCTAGAACTTCACCCTAAAGAGTAAAGACGATATATCACACTTTCTAATGTGATTTAATAATAAGATATAATTGAATCTTTTGTGAAAAAATGATTGGAAAATAACATTCTCTAATCTTTTTTGCCAAAGGAAAATAAAATTCACTAATCACTAACATATACAATATACACACTTTAATTTAAAAAACACAGAACAAATATAATTGAGTTTAATGTTTTTGTTGAAGAAATAATTTTTTTTGTCACATTCATTTAAAAGTAAGTGGTTCCTACTAATATTTTATCTTTGTTTTCTTTACAATGGGGTTCACTCACTTTAAATTGAGTGTGGCAGAAAAAAAAAGATTCTACAAATGTAATATAATTTGGGACATGATATTGTCATTACCAAGTCACTACTACTTTTTCGCCATTAGATCAGATTCTCAATAAGAGAGAGAAATGATAAAGGTAGATCAAATTATGATCTAACGGTGAAAAAAAGTGGTAGTAACTTGGTAATAACCAAAATTGATAATGACAATATCATGTCTCATACTCCTCCTACTCGTCCTTATTAAAAGGCACCAACTAATAATTGTATTTGATTCTTTTTTTGAGGCACTTGTTTGTTCCTAAAGCGCATTAATTATTTTTTTTCTATGTATGCCTATAATTAATAAGGGTAATGGTTGAGAATAATAATTAATAAATAAAAATAGGACAACTTAAATTGATTTTAACTACTTTTAAGACACCAACTAACCATTCTCACAAATCAATAAAAATAGGGCAACTTTATTGATTTTGATTATTTTTATTGATTTGTGAGAATGGTTAGTTGATACCTTATAATAAAAATTAGATGGAGTAGCAATTTTACGGCAAAAAATAAAAAATAAAAAGAATTAATAATTGGGATTCCCTCTTCGGTCCACAGCTGCATCATTTAAATTTCGGATCTTTTCTGAACACTCCGCCAATCCGACGCTGTAAACAATAAAAATTAAAACTATAGAACAGTCAGTGTCTTCCTCCTTCCTTCTCAACGCTCTCTTACCCATTTGCACCTAACATTTCTTCACGAGAAGTTGTTGTGGTTTTTTCATCTTTCTCTGCTTCGAACGATGTTGTTGTAGCTCATCTTCTTTCTTGAATGTTCAAACCCTAAATGGTTTCAATCTCATCCAATTTTTTCTTTCCGTAAATCGTTTATTTCCTACAATGGCGACGGCGGCATTCAAATCTACGACTAAGAGAACTCCTATGGGAGCTTCATCAGCTTCTTCCACCGACGATTCCAATTCCTCTAATCGCAACTACTCCGCTCACCGTCGTGCTCGAAGTCTTAGCCGAGCGCCCCGCGGGGTTCCATCTTCTCATGACTTGTTCAATGACGCTGATGAATTCCCTGTGCCAAGAGGGAAATTCGTTAATACTGTTAGGGGTTCTGGGTTTCCTGAGATCAGTCTTGATGATCTTGCCGTTGAGTTCTTTGAATCTGCTAATCGAGGTCGCATGGGTTCAAGACTCCCTGAGCTCAGTCCTGCGAATGGAGCCATTGCGTCACAGAGGCGAGGGAGGTCCGTTTCGAGGAAGATCTCTGGAGTGAGCAATGATGGAAGGGTCAATGCTGATCATAGTGCTAACAGAGGTCGAGGGTTGGATGCTCAAACGAGGAGGAGGAGATCGCTTTCGGTGGTGCGGTACCAGATTAGTGATTCTGAGGTGAGAATCATTTCCTTCGTCTTAATTATCTGCTTGCATATTTCAAAGGGATGCATATATCGTATCGCATATCAGAACTTCATCGAATATATTCCATGTTCTCTTACCGATTCTGACTGGGATTTTCTCCTGTTTAGAATGATTCTAAGTATGTTATCCGGGAATACGACTTAGGCCATTTAGAGCATTATGGACAATATTAAATCTAACGAAGAAGCGCTCTCTTTTGAGAGTTGTCATTCAAATATGTACGTTCCTACAGAGCAACTTGGACCAATTTGAGTTTGGGGTACTGGAAAGTTCGTTATTCGCTTGAACAACCTTGTTCTACAGTTGCTTGTTTAGAATTTACTGTCCATGTAAATTTTTCTTAGAAAGAAATTCAGAAGTAGATAGTTAGAAAATATTAGCTGTAATTTCCTCCCGCTTATTGTATGGCTTTGCCTAATTCTAACACGATCATATATTGCCAAGTGCACCACAGGACTTTGATTTTCCTCCCGTATTTAACTTCATTTATCCCAACAAATCTTTGTAGTAAGTTCATCATATGTTGATTATGTTTGTTTATTCACATCTTACTTAATGATGTTTCTATCATACATCTTCCATTTGTCTTGTTTAATTTAATGCAGTTTGTTATTTCCTTATAAAAATTTTAAATGAAGTGGGAGCATTGAAGATTTTCATATATTTTTTCAATAAAGGAAAATCTCTTGTTCATACATTTTTTTATGATTTTCCCCTTTGCCTATTTTCATCTTGGGAGAATTTTTGAGCAATTTGAGAATACCATCTCTTCAATTTGATCCTCATTCTCATGACTTGAACAGTTATAAATTTGTAACATGCGGAACTTGTTTTTTTTTTTTTAAACCATTGCCTCTATTGATCCATGCTTCGTAAGTTTTGGGTAGTCTATATTTGGTATTGTCACTTTACCACGTTTTATTAGACACTTGTACTTCATATATTTATGCATATTCATATCTTCGATGGCACAGAGTGACCTGGATCATTCTCAGAATTCCAAAAGTCGTGTGAATCTCAGAAGTACTGATGTTACAAACAAGCCGATACATAAGACGATTGCATCTGATCAAAGACCAGTGCTGAGAAGGTCCCTTAGCCAAAAAGATATGAAGTCATATGATGGTTACTCTGTAAGTGAGATTAATTCCTGGATTCTTTTTCTTGAGATGCTTATTCACCACTTTGTTTTGAAAGCCTTTATCAGTAATTTTCATGCCAAAAAGGCTTGATAATAGGTTAATTATCCCAAATTTCTGACCTGTTGGTTGAAGCTATCTATTTTTCAGAATACAGTACCGATATCTTTCATATCTCATGTTTCTTGCCTTATATTCCAAACTTTGTTGGCTGAATCTGAAAGATAGTTTCTGGTTTTTCAGAGTCATTCTTCAGTTCTTACTGATGAGGAAGGGGCTGGTGCTCACCTGAATAAAAATGCGACTGAGAATATCCAGACTAGTTATGCACAGAAGAAGGTTGGTATACTTATTATAAAGTTACAGTTGTGAAATGAGTGCTGCTTCAGTTTGAAACTTCTAATGTTCATCCTCTTATAATGCTTCAGGCTGGGAATTCTGGCATGGACAGTGGATTACACAAAGCTACGCAGAAAGAATTAAGACATCCTGCGGATGGCATCAAAACAAAAAATGAAAAAGTCAGTAAGATGTGAATGTTTTTCTCTAAATCTGCTTGTCAGTCTCAATATTCTTTCTTATACATGTGCAGATTTGCTGCATTAACCTATCTCTGCTGAAGATTTTTCTGGTTTTTTGTGCACCTTCCAAATCAGGTTGGGGTGAAACCAAGGACCTCCCCTCTAGCTACTGTTGATCGCTTGCTGTCAAACAATGCTGATGTGCTTCATACAGTGTCTTATATCAGGAGGAACTATGAATCAGAACTGGAACAGGTATTGAAATTTAGAAGTGAAAAAAATTAAATGTAATAATCATGGCATCTTGGTTAGCATTCTGATGAGTAGTAATTGGTGACTTATCACGTAATGCAACTGTTCCAACTCGTATTTTTAGTCTTCATGTTATTTTATTTTATATTAGTATTGTTGCTCCATGTCTTAGAAGCAACAATGCTAATATCCAAAGATTTGGTTTGTTGATAGAGCATACAATAATGCATTCAATCCATGTAGCTGACCCAACCGAATGAAATAAGACGACTTGTTGTTTTATATGAGTATTGTTTCATGTATTTGACAACGTTGCATACTAGTCAAAGGAAACTGATTATTTTTTTGTTCTATCATATGTCTTGTTACACTGCAATTTTTTTTAACAATGCTATTCGTAAAGTCGTCCTAAAACATTCTAAAATTGAAAGCTGCAAAATTGTTTCTTCTTGATGGATGGAGAAAATGCCTAGTGAAACTTGTGTTGTTTTATTTCTTTGCTTAGTATTGGCATTTCAGATGCTTTTGATTGATGAACATTTTCTAATTGGCAAAGGTAATTACCATGTTTCTTTATTTTGCTGACAGTCAGAGAAGCGTAAACAAGATTTATTGGCTGAAATAGTGCTGGAGGAACAGCGAGGCAGAGAGCTTTCTAAAATTGTCAAAGAATTGCTCCCAGATAAAAAGAACGATGCTATACAAAAACCAACAAGAGCCAGGAAGGTGTGTATCTATTAGGAGCACAAGTTTTCTGTAACATACTGGACATATGAACTAAATCCATCACACTGTTCCTTTATGAAATATAAGCTGTTGGGATATTTGGTTGATCATTCAAACAATATTTGTTTTATTTTCCAGAGAAGTAATGACAGGAACCGGTTGTCTAAGCGCTTGACTGAGGAAGCTGAGAGGTATATTGAGGATTTTATTTCTAATGTCGAAGATACCGACATTTCATCACTTGATGGAGAAAGAAGTGATACTAGCTCATCCGTTGGAGGACTAATAAAACCAGAATCATTTAATAGCCCCTCAATTCCAAGATCTCTTCCTGTTGAAATGGATGGGATCATGCTTCCATGGTTGCAGTGGGAGACTAGTAATGATGCTTCCCCTACAACAAACCTCAACAAGACAGGGTTGCCAGGAACTCCAAAAATTGCCAGTTTCATTCAGGTTATCATCGATTGTCAGTTGTTGTCTTTTTTCCTAAAATTGGATTTTGCTGATTAAATTCTTTAGCTTACGGACATGATAACAACCAAGCTAACAATCATATGAATACCTTTTTCATGTTGAGTTTGTTTAATGTAGTTATCAAGTACACTTTCATTGATTGCCCAAGAAACATAAGTCATGAACACAATCATATGCATGCATGTTAATGTGTTAACATAGTTACAAGGTGGCCAGCACACCCATCTCGTAAAATATGGACATTCTTTGATGCATATATGTTGCGTTTTTTTATGAACATTTTATGCTTGTTTGAATAAGAACAAAATCTGAATATGGTATGCACGTGCAATATCTTCCACACCCTTTTTGGACCAAATGCCACAGATTTTTAGTGTTGTTTAACATTAAATTTAACTATTCAAGGTATCAAATACATTTAACATCCTTTGTTTTGGATGTTGAGGGAAAAATCAAACTGTGTGCCAAAGATTGGTGTCCTTTTTTTATTCTTTTGTGCGACACTTATGTGTTCAGTGTGTATCTGTTGGAATTGATGTTCTAGGAAATCACTAAAGCACAAGATCAAAGCAATCATTCTGTCAGCAGCCATGGAAGCTGGAGCCCTAATGTTGTTACAGAGTACTCGGGCAAGAATTTAAGCAGCAAGTTTGGCGAATCCTATGAGAGCCAGACGTTGTGTACTGCATCATCTAAAGGACTGAATTATGATATGGATGAGTACCTTGAACTCAAAAAAGGCGAAGATCTTCTGATTGAGAGATGGAGGCAGCGGCAAAGAATTGATTCGGGCAGTCTCCTGTTATGTAACCTAAGATTATTTTAGTAGCCTGTTTCTGAATTTATATGTACAGATCCTCTTAATTTGCTGTTAGCGATAATATATATTTAGTACTCCTCGATCTTAAATGTAAGATATAGTTTATAATATAATTACGATCTATATTTAAGATCAGAGGCAGTGATAGGAAGTTATCATGCTGATATACCAAATATGGTTTCACATGTTTACTTACTGTTCATCAATTCAAGAATAAACAGTAGCATCCTAAATCGGTTTTCCAATCTTTTAGGAACTAGAATTTTACACCCATGTGGTGATTGGGAATAATAACTAATGTATGGTTCAGGGACAATGGAGAGAAGGGAATGATATAGACTTGTTCGATTATATTCTGTGTTTTTTGTTCTCAGAAACAGTTTTGTAAAACAATTTTTGTAAACAAGTCTTAAAAATAAAAGCAACTAAAAACAGTTTTTCTTTTTTAGTTTTGAAAAATCTGTTTTTGAAGTGACGTGATAGTGGTCGTTACTAGTAATATAGTATCAATAGTGGATAAATGATGACCTGAAAAAACAGAAAAAAATAATAATAATAAGAAAACAACTAAAAACTGTTTTTATTTTTTAGTTTTTAAAAATGATTTTTTGTTGTTTTTAAAAACAATAAAACCTGTTTTCAAATTTTTTTTTTTTTTAAAAAAAAAAGTTTAAAAAAACAAAATCAAACGGCCACATATTTTTATGAATTCAATTTTTTAAAAGTGAGAATTGTAATTATATAATTTTAATAAGGATATGAGAAGGAATAATAAACTTCATTTCTCCATCTTTCCCTCATAGTATTATTTTTTCCTATATTTTCTCTCCACCGTAAGTGTGTTAATAACACCACAAAATAGAATTTGAGAGTCATCATGCATTCCCTAAACACCGTAACACTTTCACTTATCCGCCTCTTTTGTCAATTAGGAGATTAAAACTTGACCTGGGAAAATGGCAAATAACACTGGTGATCTCATCCTGATCTAATCTCTCAACTTCAAATATTACTGCAAATTATAAATTTAATTTAATGTAAACTCTCACACTAGCTAACATATTAGTATCGAGATATATATACATTAAATATATATATATAGAGGGAGAACTTACCAATGTGGGGAATATTTTTTCTCAAGTCTTGGACTTGGGCGATGAATTCACAGCCATCCATGTCTTTTTCATCACAACCATCCATGTCTTTTAAAGAGAACTCACTGAGAACCAAGTTAATTTTATCATTGTTTAAGAGTTCCAAGCACGCTGAAGTGGAACATGTATCGATTTGATAATGAAGATGTAAAAGCTGATTTTTAATACAGTTATGGATGGTATCATCAAGGCTTGACTAAGAGAACCTTCAAACCCCGAGGGGAAGAGGAACAAGACGAGGTTGGACTAAAGATAGAGGCATGTTGGCGGAATCAATCAAATCTGCGGCAACTATACGTATCGATTGTGATTTTATATTCAATTTCCCAAGTCTTAAAAATAAAAGCAACTAAAAACAGTTTTTCTTTTTTAGTTTTGAAAAATCTGTTTTTTGAAGTGACGTGATAGTGGTCGTTACTAGTAATATAGTGTCAATAGTGGATAAATGATGACCTGAAAAAACAGAAAAAAATAATAATAATAAGAAAACAACTAAAAACTGTTTTTATTTTTTAGTTTTTAAAAATGATTTTTTTGTTGTTTTTAAAAACAATAAAACCTGTTTTCAAATTTTTTTTTTTAAAAAAAAAGTTTAAAAAAACAAAATCAAACGGCCACATATTTTTACGAATTCAATTTTTTAAAAGTGAGAATTGTAATTATATAATTTTAATAAGGATATGAGAAGGAATAATAAACTTCATT
Organism: Acacia acuminata; assembly: GCA_019022655.1. Lineage (NCBI taxonomy): Eukaryota > Viridiplantae > Streptophyta > Magnoliopsida > Fabales > Fabaceae > Acacia > Acacia acuminata. The sequence continues at coordinate 3,352,288 of JAFJYI010000004.1, read as the reverse complement.
TCTCCATCTTTCTCAAATTAAATTTTTTAAAATCCCTCCTCTCTTTCGATTCTTTTAACCAAACAAATCATAAAATTAAATAGAATTTCAATATTAAATAAATATGAATTTGATGTTTTACAAAACGTAGCGTGTCTAAAAGTCAAAAAGGGGTGAAATGGAATTTTATTTTAGTATATAAATTGTTGTACCCATAAAAATTAAAAACATATATTTTGTTTAAATTTTTTTCATACTTTATGAACAACTTATTTTATTTTAAATTTTATTTCCCCATTCATATTAAGGATATAAATAATAATACTACCTCGGCTCCTAATATGACATATTTTGTAGTGTGATTTGCATTACAATCTATATCTTATATTTAGAACATGAAGAGTATGTGGGTTCCCTTAAACACCTAGTCAGGGGTTCGATCCCTGGTGGTGTGTATGGAAAATGTTATTTAGCCAAAGACTAATACCCTTCGGGACGACTACGGTGTGAAGGAGGATTAGTCTCTACTTGGCCAATGGAGGATACCCCGATTTCTATCCAAAAAAAAAAAAAAAAAAAAAAAAAAAAAAAAAAAAAGAACATGAGGAATATGTTTTATTACTGTATAAATTATCTTAAAATATGCTATCTATGAATATTAAGTATATAATTTGATCGAATAATTTTACTTATTTGTGGTGAAAATTTTAATTATCTATTTTTTAAAAGTTTCACATTGGTGTTGATTATACATTTAATCAATTAATTAATGTGAATACATTTGGATTTTGAAGAATACACTTTATCGGTTTATCCGGTACGAGAAGCTTTTCAGGAGGGACTCGTTACTCTCATGCTTCACTCTCTGCTTGCTGGTGGGTGGCACTACCCACTTGCAGCAATGCAAACTCTCCAAACCTCTTATCTCTTCTGTTTCCCTAAAACCCTAAACCCTTCCTCTCACCATTTCCACTCTCAACGTCGTTCTTTACTCGTCGGGAACCAACCACTTTCCGCCAAGTCCTTTAGCTCCGATGAATTCCCCGTCGACGAAACCTTCCTGGAGAAATTCGGTCCTAAAGACAAAGAAACCGAAGATGAAGCTCGAAGGCGCAACTGGATCGAGCGTGGCTGGGCTCCATGGGAGGAGGTACTCAGTCCGGAGGCCGATTTTGCGCGCAAGAGCTTGAATGAAGGCGAAGAGGTTCCTCTTCAATCTCCCGAAGCTATCGAGGCATTCAAAATGCTGAGCCCCAAGTATAGGAAGAAGAAGATGGAGGATATGGGGTTGACTGAAGACGACTATTACCGTAAGCAATTTGAGATGAAGGGAGAGATACCGCCACCTCTAGAGACGTATTGGGCTGGTCCAATGGTTATGCGACTTGTGCCGCCGAGGGATTGGCCACCTAGAGGGTGGGAGGTTGATAGGAAGGAATTGGCGTTTATACGCGAGGCACATAAGTTTCAGGGAGAGAGAATCACTCTGGAGCAGTTGGAAGCCGAGGTTAGCACGGAAACGGATGATTTGTGCTTGGACAGGTATAAGATGTTTGTCAAGCAATACACGGAGTGGGTGGAAGCAAACAGGGACCAATTGGAGGAGGAATCTTACAAGGTTTCGGACGAAGACCCCCATTTATGTCCTTTTTCTTGCTAATTCAGACTACTAATATGTCCATGTATTGTCATTCTAACAGTATGATCAAGATTACCATCCTGGTAGGAGGAAAAGGGGCAAGGACTACAAGGAAGGCATGGTAAGATAAGTTGCATTTGTCCTTTTATTTATCATTCATGGGCTCATGAATTCAATGTTGCAATGTCCTCATTAAATGTGTTCTTCATTGGTTTATGCAGTATGAGCTTCCGTTCTATTATCCTGGCCAAGTAAGTCAATGATCTCATGTTATTCTCTTTATGGAGCATTTCTTTGTTGCCTATAAACTGCACTTCTTGTTCAAATTGCACGAATGCCTCCGTTGTTCGCATTATGCATGCCTGCTTAAATGTACTGCTCCCCACAAATTGTTGAAGGAATTAATTTCATTTGCTGGGCTGCTACTTGTCAGCTTTATGCGCCCCCCCCCCCCCCAAAAAAAAAAAAAAAAAAAAAAAAAGAAAAGAAAAAAAAAACGTTTCCTTGATGCCAGCAGTGTAACTTTTCAAAGATAATCTTGCTGATGCAATTTTGTTATTGTTAATAGCATATGAACTAGTTAAACATTATTTTGTGCAGATTTGTGAAGGGAAGGTGACCACTTTGCACCTCTATCAAGGGGCATTTGTTGACATTGGCGGGGTATATGATGGGTAAATGTCCACTTCCCAAATTTATTTTTTTTGTGTTCCTGAAACTCATTCTTTATTAGGTGTTACTTTCCTTGGTTGATATTCTATGATGAAGGATTATTGATGCAAGTAATAATGTGTTGCTTCCCTTGTGTTAATAGGTAGGCAAAAGCCTTTATAAATTATAATTATAAGCATCCTTTAAAACTGAAACAGCCATGCACTCTGCCTGCCCTGTTTTAGAGGAAAACAGTATTAGTAGTTCATTTGTACAAAAGAAGGCAACTGTCTTGTCTCCTCAGTTTCACTTCGATGATTACATCTGTGAAAACTTGGCAACTCTACTTACTGAAGCAATAAAAAATAGTTTTGCTCTGTACATGAAACTATTTATTATTTTTTTGATTTCTTCAGCTGTTTTAGTGATAAATTTATTATGCCATCAACATTAATTCGGACGCATTACTTGGAGGCTTTTGCTTCTGTGATTTGGTTTAACTTATTCAATAAATACTGGCTTTGTTCTTCTAATTTATCTTCAAGTGTTCTCCCTCATGACTATAATGCCTTCATGTGTTTTAGGTGGGTTCCTATAAAGAATAATGATTGGTATTGGATCCGCCATCATATAAAAGTGGGTATGCATGTCATGGTTGAAATTACGGTGAGTGTTTTGTACGGTTTTCCTTGTCACACAATATTGTCTTAATATCAGTTATGAGATTCTCATTGGTATTCAAAGATACTGTTACTGGAGATCAAACATTTAGCGTTTATTACCATCACTGGAGTGAATTGGAAAATTTTAGCTGAACATGGAGGAGGGTGCAAGATATTTCATGGAGCTCTACTGCATCATCATATATATGTATATGTGTGTGTGTGTAAAATTAGATTGCTGCACCTGTTATCCCAATGTGTGTATATGGGTTTTTGTGCCTTTTTTCCTTTTAATTTGTCTGCCTCCTTTATCATTTCGATAAAAAACTTTGAAATCCCCTTGCAGTTGTGAAGGGTTGATTCTTGTTCATGATTAAAGTTAAACCATGTGCCTGGTTGTATGTTATCTTTTGTGTTTTGCAGCCATTATTCATTTTGCGCTGCTCTGTTCATATCTTAACTTGATGTTTGTATGATTAAGTGACCAAATCTGAATGGTCACGCATTGAATTTTCCTATTTTACTGTAGATTGCAAAATTCAGCCAATGGCTCTATTCTGTTCCTAAAATTTCAGTTCATCTTGAAATTTGCTTATGTTTATTTTGTTTAATAATTTTTGTACCTTTTTACATTTCAGGCAAAGCGTGATCCTTACCGCTTCCGATTCCCTATTGAACTTCGCTTTGTCCATCCAAATATAGACCATCTGATGTAAGACCTTCTGTGTTTCTGATGTTACACTTTATTTAACTTTCTTTTATAACTAGGCCAATCTTCATTTGCTTGTTGCATTCATATTAACGTCATTTTCTTATTTCAGCTTCAATAAATTTGACTTCCCACCAATATTTCACCGTGATGATGATAACCCAGATGAAATACGGGTTTGTACATTCCCTCTTAATACTTCAAATCATCCCATCCTTGATGTGAATACACACATAGGCACTCTACTTTTATAAGGCTCTTGATATTGAAATTGACTATGGCCTTAGTGGTGATCATTGAATCTAGTGTAACTGTTAATTTTCATCTGTAGCAAAGTTTATTTCATTAATATATTCTCAAATATCCCCTAGTTTACACTCATGTAGATGATTGTTTCCATAATGCTGCCACAGATGTTTTAACGCCATGCCTATAATCAGATACTGATGCTCTTATATCATAATACCAAATCTTTGGACTTTTATTCAGTTTCTTATGCAAAGCATTTATTCTCTATACTTTCTGAATATTGACTTGATAGATTATGACCTGGTTCATAATTACAATATATATATATATATATATATAATGAGAATGTTTACTATTTAATTCGTTATAGAGCTATGCTTTCTTTTATTGTGGAATGTTGTTTATTTCAAGTTAAACTAAGAAATTGTCAAACACAGCATGTTTTTAAAGTCAGAGTTATCACATGGTTGTCGATTTATTCTTTTCATAGAAGGTTTCTTTTTTCGAATTTGCAGCGTGATGCTGGACGACCTCCCATTCCTAGAAAAGATCCAGGAGACAAACCAGAGGAAGAACCTCTCTTGTCAAATCACCCATATGTTGATAAGGTGAATTCTGGAGACATTTATTCTTTATAACTTTTTTGCAAGATACAATTGTGGTTGACTGATTAATTTATGCAAGGGATGCTCCTCAGTTTAACTTATAAATTTCTTTTGTTTAAAAGTGTGTCAGTCAGTGTTCATCTATTATATTAAAGGACTAGGTAGGTGATATCAACATTCGCATTTAAAGTCTATTAGTCTTTGGGTGTGTATCTGCAATCTGTATTGACATCCCACATGTGCTTTAAGTATGGTTAATTCATGATTGTGAAAACAGTAATGGTTTCAATACTTTAAAAACAGCCGGAGGTCCTTCCTTCTGGATGTGATTTTTTAATCTATAGGATGATGTTACCCTGTGGGTTTCCTCATAAATATACATTTGTGTAATTGATCAGCCACTTATATTCATCTTAATTTCTTATGAGTATTAGCTTAGGCCTCTAGATATCTACTGACGGTGTGGTTTCAGCCATAATGTCTTAATATTATTACTCTGTTTTCTGAGACGAGCCTCTCAGTAAAATCCTATGCATGTTCCAAGAGGAAACTTTGATTAATTTCCCCCTATATAATTCAAACAAATTCGTCACTGATGAAGATGGAGTTGTATTCTCCATGGCTAATCAAGTTGCCTGGTTTTTTTTTGTTTTGTTTTTGTTTTAACTGATGGTTCAGAAACACGTGACCTAAATCTGTTATCAGTTATCACCAGCATTCATCATTCAGCATCCATTAAATGTTGCATGCATGGTCATTTCTTGCTATCATCATTAGCTGCACCTTCATTTTTTCCCAGTTGTGGCAAATCAATGTTGCCGAGCAAACGATTTTGGATGATATGGAGATTAATCCTGGAAAATACGAAGGCAAAAAGCTGTCGGACTTGACTGATAGTGAAGACTTCGATGAAGAAAACTCTGTAGAGTATTCAGAAGCTTATTATAAGAAAACATTACTGCCTAAAGTGACTTTGGTGAGTACTCCTATTACTTTTAAATTGCACTTATCTGCTTGTTGTTTTGTTCAATGATGTTTGAATATTCGGCAGAAAACAAGTGTCAAAGAGCTTGACCTGGAGGCAGCACTTGCTGAGCGTGAGGTCAGCCCTTTCTTTAGTTGTCTTTTCTTCAATTCAATATTAACTGATGATTAGTGGTCAATAGCACTCTCCGCCAAAATATCAACATCCAGATCCTTTTTGATCCATCAACATTCTGAATGTTGATATTTCTTCAATTCAATCTTACGTTGTGAACAGTAGAGATTTTTTATTAAGTGATATTTTACAATTCGAACGAGTCTGTGACTATTCAAGTTGGCATATTAAGAATTCTGTGTTGGGATGCAGTACCATAATAAACTGAGGAAGGAAGCAATGGAGAGAGGACAAAAATACAAAGTTGCAAAATTGAGGCGAAACATTGAGATGGATGAGTATGACTTAATGCACTGGCGTAGATCATTTGAAGAGAGAGAAGCGTTACTTAGAGACATCAGCTGGTACGGTTATTTTAACATTGTCAGTTTAAACTATTGTATCAAGTCATCGCATTATATTTTCTCTTGTTATCACTTTGTACAGTCGTAAATCTCTTGGTCTGCCATTGGAAGAGCCTGGAAGATATGTGGATCCTAGCTTTTTCGGAAAAGACCAATATGATCCTTCAAGTCCCCTTTATCGATACGATTATTGGGGAGAACCCAAAAACTCAGAGAAGAGTAAGCGAGAGAGGATGACAGATACTCATAACAAATCAATAGTGGGAAAGGGTACCGTGTGGTATGAAATGTCATATGATGATTGCATCAAGCAACAGATGGAAAGAGAAGCCCAGGCGGCCCAAGAACAAGAGGAGACAGCTGAGGATGAAGATAAAACACAACATAGTGATGAAGATGAAGATGAAGATGATGACAGTGATGATGATGACCTTGACTTTAGTGTTCTAAGCAATCTCGGTATGAATCTATCGGATCAGCTTCATGTTAATGGAACTGAATCATCTAGAATGTCTGATGAGGGTATTTTTGAGGACTGATGCTCTATACTTTTCGTAGCCGAAGTAAATTTTGCTTGTTGTATAGCTGGGTTTAAAAATGAGCATGTGGTGCCAATGCACCGTTTTTTTTTTCCTTTTATTCTTTTATTCGAAGGAAACAAATTTAATAAGATTACGAAACATTACATTACATTACAACGAGGAGTAAACTAAGGGGTAAAAAATAGTTAACAGGGACGACTGATATCCTGTTTGTGCTATTAGTTAGGTGGTTCAATGTACAAAACTTTCATTAGGTAGAGTTTATAGTGAATAGATATAGTGAATAGATATATACAGCCTTACTTCTACAAGCGAAGGGGTTGCTTTTAGAATTTAAACTTATAATTTCTAAGTCACGTGCAACCCAGCAACCTACATATGACAGCGTGGGGAGGAAGTGCAATTAGAATAAGCATGCTACCTAACTAATCCTTGATGCGTAATTGAGGCTTGTTCACCTTTTTAGGGCTTAACAGTGACCCAAACCAATCTGCTCTCACACGAGGACAGAAAACGAACATTTGATCCAAGAAAGTATTTGGGACGTTGGGCACATAGGGCATAGTTCAGCCGAATTCAAAACATCAAAACCCCTAATCATAGCTAGCAGTCCTTTCGAGTCTTTCTAATGGGTTTTGTTATGGTCCACTTTCCTTACCATCATTTTCTTCATCTTAACCGTTGGATTGAAATCTCAAATATTTAAATATAATGATTTATAAAAATATTACTTTTAAATATTTTTTTAATAATTTAGTATTTTATTAATATTTTTATAAATCATTAGATTTGAACCTTTGAGATTTCAATCCAACAAAATGAAGAAGAGAATGCTTAAGGGAAGTAGACAATACCCAAATCCTTTTTTTTTTTTTTTTGACACATGGTAGGGGAGGGGGCAGGGTTTAAACCCTGGACATGAGAGAGTCCCGCTAAGCTCCAATGCCACATCGCTTATTAAGGCGCTGGCAATACCCAAATCCCTTTCTAATTAGTTACTAGTTTCAAAGTGTTTGCATTACCATATACGTCTTGAAAAGTAGACTAGCGGAGACATTATGATTTGTAAACAAATAAACTATCTCATCTTATATGCGATGAAGTTAGATTGGGCCGTTGGAAACCTATTCTAGTTTCCAAAGATGGGCCTGCTATTTCCCACCTTATGTTTGCAGATGATCTACTATGATCTGCTTTTATTTGGGGAGGCATCTGAGACTCAGGCTAGGTGCATGCTAGCAGTGTTGGAGAAATTTTGTGAGGCTTCAGGAGAAAAGATAAATAAAGATAAATCATCTATTTTCTTTTCGCCTAAAGTTTCCAGTTCTCAAAAGCAGAGAATAGCTGAAATAGCTGAAATGAGAGTCTCTACTGAGATAGGGCGCTATTTGGGCTTCCCACTCTCTCAAAAGAAGAAGTTGACGAAACTTATAACTATGTGCTGGAGAAGGTAAGGGCAAAGCTATCTGCATGGCAGGGGAATTGTCTTTCCTTTGCAGGACTGGTAACTTTGGCTAGGTCAGCACTTGCTTCTGTCCCTTTATATCCCATGCTGGTTTCAAGACTTCCTAATGCTATATGTCTGGAAATAGAGAGAATACAGACAATTTTATTTGGAATCGACCGAATGCGAATGGGAGTTGGCTTGCATCCGATGCAAGCTTGCGTCCGCTGCAGTCATACTGCGTCGTTTGGGCGCTAAAACTCTCAAGCTTTGTTTTTTAAAAAAAAAAAAAATAAATATTTCAGATATACTAACAGATACTAAAAAGACATTTCAAATCTTCGACCAAGATAGAAAAACTACTTCATGATCTTAAAAAAATATTTTAGGATCTTGAAAAAAATATCGGAAAGTCTATTTTTAGTACCATTCAGTATCGTAAAATATATATTTTAGGACCGACTCTACTGAAAAATACTATATTGAAAAATTATTAATATTTTAGGGTACTGATTAGTATTAAAATGATGCTTCGAGATACTGGATAATACTAAAAAAATATTTCAAAGTTGCCGATTGATACTAAAAATAGAGTTAGGATTTTTTTTCAAGATCCTAAAATATTTTTTTAACATCATGAAGCATTTTTCTTATATGTGTCAGTATCCTAAAATATCTTTTTAGTATCGATTAGTATATCTGAAATATTTATTGTTTAAAAAAAAAAAAAAAAAAAAAGCTTGAGAGTTTTAGCGCCAAAACGACGCAGTATGACTGCAGCGGACGCAAGCTTGCATCGGATGCAAGCCAACTCCACGGGGGCCTTGGCTTTAAAAAACTCTCATCCTTAAATCTGGCGTGCGGTGCTAAGGTAGCTTGGAGGCTCATTACAGGCTCCAAAGGGTTATGGTCAGATGTCCTTCTGTTTAAATACATGCTTAGGGATGAAACCAATTTGTTGAATGTTCAGAATGCTGATTCTCTGTGCTGGAAATTTTTAGTGCAGAGTCGTCCCCTGTTGGATTCGGGGACCAAATGGGTTATTAGGAATGGAGAGACAGTAAAATTCTTTGAAGATCTCTGGCTTCCTCACAATGATTTGTTAAAGGATGTGTGCATCAGAGACTTGACAGAGGAGGAATTACATAGTAAAGTGTCGGATTGGGTGGTAAACGAGACATGGGACTTCCATAAACTAGTAGATATTCTGCCCTCTCATATCATACAGAAGTTACATGCTATTCCTTTTCCGAAAATAGGAGCAGGGGAAGATGGTCTTGCTTGGAAATATTCTAATAGTGGGGTTTTCTCAGTCAAAAGTGCGTATCAGCTGATAGAGGATATTAATGATCGGCAGGTGGATGTGGTATTCAAGTCTGTTTGGAAATGGAAGGGAGCAGAGCGCATTCGAGCCTTTCTATGGATTGCCTGCCACAACAAATTGCATACCAATTTCTGGCGTAGTCGCTGGTCAAACTCTTCTCTGCTGTGTGATTATTGTGGTCAAGAGCCAGAAACGGTGTTGCATACCCTGCGTGATTGCATTTTTGCAAAGGAAATGTGGTTAAGTCTGGTAAATCTTACACACGTAAATCCTTTCTTTTCTGCTGCATTGAAAGACTGGTTTCTTCTTAATCTGAAAAGGGATCTGAGCATTAATCATTCAGGGGAGTGGAGTTTGATTTGGGGAGTAGCTGTGTGGAGGTTGTGGACATGGAGGAACAAATTTATATTCGAGGAAGGGTTCCAGAAAGCTGAGAATCCGACAGAAAGTATTCTGAGAAACTGGAAGAATTTCACTGTTATCCAGGAGAGTAGTGAGCTTCCTCAATCTGTGACGGTTAGCAACACGAGTTGGTCACTTACCACAAAGGAATATGTTAGAGTGAATGTGGATGGGGCGGTTACAAGGTTACAAAAGCGTGCTGGATGTGGTGGGGTAATTCGAAGTCAAGAGGGTCAATGGGTTGCTGGCTTTTCACATTTTCTGGGCTCTTGTAATGCCTTTGTGGCTGAGGAATGGGCCTTATTAAAAGGCTTAAATTTGGCCTGGGAATTGGGGTTTCAAAGAGTACTGATAGAGTCAGATTCTATAGAGCCCGAGGCCATGCCCTGACCTTTGATGTCGAACCCTTCCAAAACTTTTTTCGTACCAAAAAAAAGATTCTAAGGAGCTGGTTTCATTACTTGAAAATCATGATGCTGATAGGTTTGGCAGTTTGCTGTGGAGGAGAATTATGGAGTTCTTCAATCGAAACTGGGAATTGTGCGTTCGGTTTATTCCTAGAGAAGCAAACAAAGTAGCTGACTCATTGGCTAAAAGAGGTTTATATGCTTCTGAGTTTTATGATGTGTGCCCTGTTTTTGTACACACAATGTTGAATCATGATAGTATGGGATCAACTCCCCTTGTCTGTAATTAACTTTTTATCTCTGATTCTCAGTAGTAGCGGGAAAAAAAAAAAAATTGAGTCAGGTGAGTGCAGAGAGCGAGTGTTTGAAACCGACCTCTTTCACGTAGGAAAATTTGGTACCACTAGATCATCAAGTCATTAGCACATGATTTAGGCCATATGCAATATACATAAATCACCTAGTTATAAACTTTTTTATAGAATCTGATGTATAACATCAATAAACGTAGGGAAATACACTTCTCATGTTGTAGAAGAAGTGTATCCTCATGTCAAAGATGTGGGTCCCACCATTTCGATAATTAAGTTTTTATATATATATATATATAAAAGATGTGGGTCTCACTATTTCACGTGTGTGTAAGAATCTTTTTTTTCTCATGCAACATGAGAAGTGTAAATCCTATAAACTTAATACCCAAAACTCTAAAAGGAGTAATGTGAGCAACCGTCATGTCAAAGTTGGTAAGATTCAGTGAGATGCGTGGAGAAAAATTAAAAACTAAAAAAAAAAAAAAAAGTGCAGATATTTTAAAATAAACATGTTTTATATTAATATTGATATTTGATGGTTACAAGATATTGATTTTTAAATTGGAGGAGAATAAATATCACTGTCCAGGAAGTTGACCTCCAAAAATGTTAAAGCTAATAAGCTTACTTAAAATTGCTTTTGAGTGGGGTGATTGAAGCACCAAAAGATGTAGGTTGCAGGGAATAAAGCTAAACCTGATCTATCAAGTAAGCATCAGCACCTACTTATGAACTTGGAGATTGGAGTTCAGAGAAAGCGAGAGATTTGGTTTGATTTTCTCAAGCGAACCTCGAAAAACAATTCTGACACTAAGAAAAGCACCAGTTTACGTGTTTTATTTTGCACGCTGCTACGTGGTACAATCACTCCTCAGTCCATTTAGCTCCTGTGTGCATCTCTGATTTTAGAAATCCTTTGAACAGCATAAAGTTGTATATACAAAAAAATATCCAACCAATCAATTTTTTCATACCACAAACATTATGTGACTGTTTAATAATCATGGTGGAGGCTGTCAATTGAATTCTAAAGGCTTGAAAAGCTATTTCAGGCATCTCATGACTTCTATATAAGACATTTTATAATATAATTTACATTATAAACTAGGTCTTCTATTTTAGATCGGAAGAGTATTTGACATGATCTTCATAGTAACTAATCTTTTTTTGAAAAACCACTTTCAAGTTGAAGCATCTTTTTCTGACATTTTATTTTTCTATTTGAACTTTATGACATCGAGAATATTCATTTAAACAAATTTTCTGTTCAATTGATTTTTTCACAAAACTCTTATCAAAATATAGTGTGTTTGGATTAGCTTTTGAGAATAACTTTCACCATTATAAATATCTGAGAAGAATTTTATCTCAACTTGCATAAAGACTTCTAAAACCATGATTTTAGAAGTTATCAAACACTTTTCTCAGTTGAATTTCATCCCAACTTGAGGTCACTTTTGCTTTCATCCTCACCCAACACCACACAAAAGTAAACCATGCTGTAATGTAACAAGGATAGCAAAGGGCTCATGTGTAAGTAAATAGGTTTTTACTCATAAGTTTAACATGTGATTATCATCACTATAAAGCAGACAACCATTTAGAGCATTTGCAACATATATATATAGTGTGCTTACAAAGAGAGGAGAAACAACGACTTACAACATTACGGGATCCTAACAACTAATAGTTGGTAAGTACAAATTAAGGCATTGGTTAGAACTGAAAAGTTCAAACCCAAAGGACACAATTCAGAAGTCAGAAACACACACAAATCCATAATATGTCAATTATCAGGATATTCACATGCTTCATAAGGTAATCCAAAGGGTAAAGGCTAATAACTAACGAGTTTCAAGGCACATGAAACGTTTCGTTTTATTTCCCTGATATAGTGAGTTAGGTTAGGTACGGCGTCTACCTTACAGGCTAAGTGCAGCCTCAACATCTAATCTCCATGCAAATCCACCACTGTCCATCCTCCACACATCACATGGCATCGTCAGCGAACCCTTCTGCTTCCCACGCGTGTACTTCACCTTCACCCTGCACGTGAACGACTGGTACGACACCGTTTCCTCCACCTCCTTCATCCCCAACCACGCTAGTCCAACCGCCTCCTTCTCCTCCTCCCACTCACACACCATTCTCCTGTACGAATCATTCATCCATGTTACTCTCCCGTAACCGTCAGATATCATCCCAGGACACGTGTCCTTGCTCAGATTCACCTTCCTCTCTTCGTCCGTACACCCCAATCCTTCACCCTCCACCCGCCAGTCCGTCACACACTCAACCGTCACGTATGATCCCGCAACTGCCGGCGGCAGATACGTACTCGTACCACCGCAGCAAAAAGTGGCCGGAGAACCTAACCTTAAAGCGGCGAAATTCTCGAAACTCGGACGCATCGGCTTCCTTATCTCCGCCTCGCTCCGTACTGCACTTGATGCCGAAACAGTGAGATCGGCGGACCGAAGATCCTTTGTATCAGGAGTTAACGGAAGGAGAGGCAAAGTCACCGCCGGCTGACTTTGTTTCGGCGACTGTTTTCTCCTCCGGTTGCACCGCTGGTTCCTCCTGCCGTTAATATTCGAAGTATAGTGAACTGTCGAGAACTCTCTTTTACCTCCGCCGTATCTAGAGAAGGCATCGACGCTGCTCGCGGACGAAGAACCGCCGTAAGCCGTACTTTCGATGACTGGTTTAGGAGCGATAGGGCGGAACCTAAGCATTATTTTGTCCACCTTGGACGTATCGTGAGCACCGGTAACGTATTTCCCGATACAACAACCTCCATCACCGTCCATGGTCGTATTCTGTCTCAGTCAAAACAACGCGTTTTGCTACTTTTGACTGAAGCGTTTCAGTTCAGTCAGGGGCGGAGGAAATGGTGAACACAGCGGACTGAGGACTGCTTTATACGAACTGTGATGGAAACACGTGGAGGATGACAGGCGTGAAAATAATGTAGAACAGTGCGGAGAGAGGATTGGTGGAGAAGGTACACGTGGCAAGAAGAGGTCGGTCCACAAGGCACGCACGCAAAAGCGAGGAATGTACATCGCCAAAAGTCTGTAGGATTCTGTTCTGCTGCATGCCCATATATCAAAATTAACTATGTAACCCAGTGGCTGCTGCTGAAATACTTGCCATAAGGACACGTCTTGAGGCTTGAGTTTGGTAGAGTCCCGAGTAAGCTAACGGGTTAGTCGATAGGAAAGTTAGCATTAATCATTTGTGTTCATGTCTGTGCATAATTAATAAGGGTAGTGTGTGTGAGTAATAATTAATATAATATTAGAGTTTAGTAGAATTAGTATGGATAATATTGGAAGTTACTTAAATTGTAGGATAACTTTATTGACCTTAACTGTTATATTGGTTTATGAGAAAAGTTAGTTGGTACCTTATAATAAGGACCAGAGGGAGTATGAGGATAAGTTAAGAAAAATAAAAATGATATGGGAAAATAGGTTAAAAAGGCAATGATGATTTCTAAATTGAAAGGTGGAACCAGTTTCCCTGGCCGAGCAGGAGGCGCTCGTCCCTCTTGGGACAAGCGCTTGGGAGATCTGGGTGGTCCAGATCTTCAAACCATATTTCTGTTTTTTATTTTATAGTTTTTTTTTAAAAAAATTGAAGTTATTTTTTAATAACTAGTTAGTATCCTGAAATATTTTTTTAATATCGCTTAATACCCTGAAATATTTTTTCAAGACCCTAAAAAATATTTTAAGATCATGAAGTATTTTTCAGTAGCAATCAATACCTTCGAGTATCTTTTTAGTAAAAAGATAAGATATTTTTTAGTACCAAGACGGATCTAAAAAGATAATTCAATTGATCAATCGTTACTCAAAAATACTTCATGCTTGTAAAATATTTTTTAGGATCTTGAAAAACTATTTCAGGGTATCGACTGGTACTAAAAAAGTATTGAAAAAAAGCAGTTAGTATGCTAAAGTATAAAAAAAAAATTTTAAGGTACTCACTGGTACTAAAAAAAATATTTCAAGATACTAACTGGTTCTTAAAAAATAACTTCAAATTTTTTTTTAAAAAAACCAAAAATATGGACGGTCCAAATCTCCCAAGCGCTCATCCCTCCCCTCGCTCGGCCAAACTGATTCCGTTGAAAGGTAGAAGATAATCTAAATTGTTAAAGTTCAAGGAGAATTTCCTGTATAAATTTATTCTCTAAAATATTCTATACTTTATTGATGAGACACTATGTGGTTTATAGAGAGACATACTCTATCCAAAATCTAAATAAGAAATCCAAAATATATCTAAATATGAATGTAACACCCCCAAATTTTCTAACAATTTATAATAACATAAATTTCAAAAAAATCATAAATAACCGTGAAATTTAAATAAACTAAATCAACTGGGAAATGTTACCGCCGCACTTGACGGGACAAATGTAAGGCTACCTTATTAAATTAACATAAATCCAAACCTAACGAAAAATGTTTTATTCAAAGTATAAAATAAAAACTAACTAGAATTATCTCGCGGTTCTTCCTCACTTTTCACTACTAGCCCCAACCTTGGAACCTGTTTCACTGAAATCTGCTCCCCCGAAGGATCATCACAGCCCAGAACACAAATATCAGCAAAGCTGGTAATCCTAATAAAAAACAAGGATGATATAGCTCAAGTATATTAGTCAAATCAAATATGTAATCACATAGTAATTGAATCAAATATCAATTTCAATATTCATCATATCACATCAAATCAAATATTACTCATTCTTAATTAGTGGGGAAGAGAACCATGGTAGCCCTGGATATCCTGCCAGTCTACCCTGTGACCCGGAAACCTGTCAGTCACAAATCATCAATGTGGCCATCATTAAAACATCTCTTCCTAGTGTGCACACCTCTTCTCAAAGTTGCTACTAGTATCCCGAGTTACCCTGTCAGACACCACTTTGAGAAGAACGGATAACATCTTTTCACATAATATAAATTTTAGAGGCATAAAGCCCAAAGATTGTGTTCATTACTTCGGGAGATATCATCCCAAAGCTATCTTCCCACTATTAATTCATTACAATCACACACAATCAAGAATTTCAATCTTGTCACAATTATCAAATTTCTTTATTTAGTATACCAGTTGCTCAAAAGCATCATAACTTCCCAAACTCATCTAGAGTATAATAATTCAAATATTTTGTATCGATCCAACTCATATTCATTACTATAATTCAAATATCTATCTGAGTAAAGTCTAAATCCAACTATCATTTCAATCGTCATAAGCATTGTTGTCAAACTCGCGAGTTGACACTCCGAGTTTACCGTTTTTACGCTTCTAGCTTATAAAACGAGTCGAGTCGATGGTAAATGAAAAGACCTCTCCTTACTAAGAATATTTAACTCTAATATTTTCATTTATCCGGATTAAGAAAACTCTTTTCTTTATAAAACATGTACATCGGAGTTCAAGGCACAAATTAAATTGAAAAGACCTCTCCTTACTAACAATATTTAACTCTAATATTTTCATTTATCCGGATTAAGAAAACTCTTTTCTTTATAAAACATGTACATCGGAGTTCAAGGCACAAATTGCGCCTACAACTCACGACATAAAATCCAAAACTCGGACACAATTGTCGAGCGTAAGAATACACGGTCCATGAGTTTTACAACATCACATCCACAACAAAGATTTATACCGAAATATTTCCTCACAAGCTTTGATAGTGGATTCACTACAATACGATATCATACAAAATACAACTATTGGTTCAACGATATAAACACACATCTCAACCTTAAAATAGTATTCTCAAAACATGTGGGCCCTAGTATGGCAATATAAAGATCATTACAACACCAAAACCAAAAGAGGCTTACAAAATTCACAACTATTATGCCTCTGGTTGCTTCCCTTTACTACTAGTGGAGTTAGGAGCCTCGCCTGAAAAATATTAATAATTACGGGGTGAGACATAAAGTCCCAAACCAAAATTAATTTATCAAATATGCGGGAAGGATTGTAAGTCGAGAAAGCATGTTTGTTAGTAATATAATACTAACAATTTCAAAAAAAAAAAAAAAAAAAAAAATTCAACTGCAACAAATAAGATAATCAATACATAATAGCTGTAACAGTTAACCATTCCCACCCATCCATCCTGCTCCTCCTTATTTCCTCATGGACATGGATCAGCCTTTTAGTGCTAGTAACCCGGCCAAGATTTACTAACACTTCAAGGATATTGTCCCCTCCCATACCACCACACACAATACCGTAGCAGGGAGGTGTCCGCCCAAAACACTCAACTCAAGTCCGGGCCAGGAACAAGAGAGAGCCAATGAGCACAATTTCGCCCTTAATTCTCTTCATACAACCCAATATACCTCATAACAAAATAAACAATATAACTCTAAAATTTACATCAACAATTAAATAATTTATTATTCCATATATATACCATTTCACAGCAAACATCACATCTGTCACAACAGCAACATTCCCAATTAATAATATTTACTTAAATACGCAGATTGAAAAATACACTGCTTCACTGAAATAATATCATATTCAAATATACACAAAATTTCTCGGAACATATACCAGTAGTAAATATAAAAGTCAGACTTAGAAAAATACCTCACAACCCAAAACAAGCATATAAAATAAATTAACCCTTGTTACCTCAATTTCCAAAATAAACCTTATCTCGGGAGTAAAAACGCGAACAATCACCGGTCCGGTCACGTATAAACTCTATATTATCACAATTATGATTTCATATATTTTAAATTATACAAAATCAAATATATATATATATATATATAATTAGAATAAAAACTAAAAATAAAAATTTAAATCCTTCAAATTTTAAAACCAACCGATTAAAATCTCTGTAATTCCTCAATTAACTCAAGACAAAATTTATACGACTTCTAATCGGTAAAAATATTCTAGGATATAAATCTTGAATTTCTAATGTAGAAAAATTATTTTAAATTCATACAAAAATCAATCAAAAATTCTAAACCGATTAAAACTAGTTATTAATCGTTTTAAATATATATACAAATCATCTATTATAAAAATTCAAAATTATTCCAAAATCATAATCCCAA
Source organism: Acacia acuminata (assembly GCA_019022655.1). NCBI lineage: Eukaryota > Viridiplantae > Streptophyta > Magnoliopsida > Fabales > Fabaceae > Acacia > Acacia acuminata. Next base: position 3,334,743 of record JAFJYI010000004.1, on the reverse strand, counting down.
AAATTTCACTAACCAACATAATATTATATTTATTGGAAAGAGAAAAATATGCAAACAACTTTCGTGAAGAAAGTTTATCAAAAAGAAGTTAAGTTAATCACCAAAATGATCTTATAAAATAAATACATACCTCAAAATACCCAAATTTTCTTCCTTTTCTCTTTCTCTCTCTCGCCGTCTCCTATCTCTACACTCTCTCAATTCTTTTCTCGCCTATACCGCCTAATACACACACACATACGGTATACATATATATATTAAATCGCCAAAGTCACCGCCTCAATTAATGAGGCGGTGATTAATATTATTTTATTATATTTTATATTATTATTTTATTCCTCCCACGTGTTTCACTCTTCCTCTTTTTTTTTTTCTTCCGCCTCCAACACGTCTTCACCATTTTTTTTTTGAAATGGGAAAATTACAACAAAGGCCCACAATTATAATTTATTTCCTATTATCTTATATAATTATTTCTTAATTACAATTAAATCCTAAAAAATAAAATTTAGGATGTTACAAGAACTCGTGCTAGTTGTAAACTCGGTTAAACTTACGAGTTTATACACCGAGTTTACGTTTTTACGTTTCTAGATTACAAAATCGTGTTCACTTACTCCTAAACTCGTGTTAACTTTTTTAATTTAATCATACTCAAATGCTTTATATAGAAATTTCTTTATTAAATATGATAAATGATGAATATTGATGGATTTAATTTCAATTATTTGGATTTAAAATATATTTAAATCAAATTGTTGTCATTTTTATATTTTAATTATTTAATTATACACTAGTAATACCTATTTAATAATAAAAGTAAACTCTTACGAGTTTACGATTCGAGTTCACAATACGAGTTTACGTCGGCTACATCATCATGAGTTTGCTTAAACTCGTGAGTCCGACAACCTTGGTCATAAGTTATAGGGTATCAAGATCATAATTTCTCTATCAAAACTCATATAAAATTAATCCAAGACCTCTAGGGACTTAAGACTTCTGGGGATTAGGATTACACATATGATATAGTTAGGATCATAATTACCTACCAAGATTCATATCAAATTAACCTAAGACTCATGAGAATTAAGATTACCTGGTCTCCGTGCTTCTAGGAGGAAAATCGAGTAGAGAAGAGAAGCAATTTGAAATAAGAAGAAAGAGGAGAAGAGGAATGATGAAGGTGGAAAGTGATTTGGTTTGGCTGAGCCCATAGTTGAAGTTTTGTGCATTCATTATCACGGGTAATAGCAAAAGTTATTATTAATTATCATCGGTAATATTAATGATCATTATTAATTATCACGATAATATCAATGGTCAACATTAATTATCATTAATCATCACAGATAATTGCAATGGTCAGCATTAATTATCATTAATCATTACAGCTAATAGCAATGGTCATAATTAAGTATTACGAATAATAGTAATGGTCATCATTAATTATCATTAATATTTTTTATTTTATTTTATTTTTCTTGGGTTATTACAATGAAATTTAAATAATTCCTAATCTTAAATCCTAACAACTAAAAATTTATATACTGAGATATTCTACCAATTTTCTGCTTTTCTAAAGATATTAATAAAAGCAGACTCAATAATAACAAAAAAAACTTAATTAATTAAACATTTATTCCTAGAATTTCTAATTTCCATTATTTGCCACTAATCCCATACTCTATCAAAGTTACAAGGTTCATAGGCGACATATCAAGGATGACACAAGTTCTTCATCTTAGGTGTTGTCGATTTTGAGTTACAAGCTTAAGCTTGCTATCTCATAAACAAACAAACAAAATTAAATAGTTCGGAAAGAAAATTTTTATAAAAAAATTTAACTAGTCAAAAGCTAGATCAACATGCAATAGAAAAATATAGTGGACAGTGGTACTAAATAGAGTCAACGTTTTATGATATTAATTTGGTACTCCCCCCCCCCCCCCCCAAAAAAAAAGTCAGCACTTGTCATGCTTGAGGTTCAAATAAGTATAGACAATCGTTGTTCAAGCAAAGAGGTTTAAATAAGTTAGCACTTGACGATCCTTAGAAGCATTGTGTATATCTCATTTCACGGTGCAAGGATTTAATCTTCAACAAACGGTTAGACTCGGGCCGATGTGGCAGCAATGATGCTGAACCTACATTATATGGATTGTGAAATTTCACATTAGCCGTAAAAAAGAACGAATGATGTCTTATAAGATTCTGGATATATACCTCAGTAGTATCAGATTTGGACAGATGTGCTAGTAGATTGGGTCAATTTGGAGAAATTGTCATGATAGTAAGCAAGCGTTCATATATTGGGTTTGTAGGTAATCCGTCCTGATTTATGGAATTCAGCAAATCAATTCGTACGTGAAGGATTGTGCCATTGCGGTGCAATTCATGACAAGGAGCGGGATTGGGAGGCATAACAAGTAGTTTTAGATAACCACTTTTCCCCTATGGCCTAAAACAAACAAAAAGTTAGCCATTCTTTTATCCTCGTATTAGTTCTTTCATCAATAATAATAAAGCATTATCCCATTAAATAGGGTCATTATTAGTTCTTTCAGTCTTTGAATTTTAATTTTTTTTGAATATATGAAGAAAGTGACAGTCTTGTGGGTTTGATTAAGTAAATGACATGATAAAATATGTGCATATCAATACTCCATTGTAAAATTTTGGGTTAAAGTGCAAAAATGCATATGGCCGGGTTTTTACTTAAAGGGCACTCAACACCAAATACTTTTCGAAGGTGCAAAAGTACCCATGAATTCTCAAAATGGGTGCATAAATAACATGACTGTTAAATCTAACTTAACATTGTCAATTTTTGTGGTGGGTCCCATATTATTTTCATAGAAATACCAAAATACCCCTAATTTAACGGTCAACTAACCGTTGACCGTTAGGGTTGTTAACGGAGGGGCAAAATTGCTCCTCAAGAAAAACTTCCGAGGCAAAATTGCTCCCAAAAAAAAATTTCGGGGCAAAATTGCTACTTAACCCAAAAAAATGTTTAAAATGTTTTTTTTTTTTTTTTTTGGATACAGGTAGCCACTTTAATAAATAGTTTCTTGTTCAACTAGGTTGTCCTTACACTACAAAATGAATTTTATATTATGTATCGATCGTATTAAATGTTTTTGAAAAAATGTAGGGCGACTCAAACTTTTCATACCTTAAAAATATAGTAATGTTTTAGCAAAAATTAAAAAGTAATTTACCATGAATTTTATAGTATGGGTAAATTTAATATATTGATTTTATATTATATACAGTATAAATTACAATTCGGCCTTACTTTATCTTGAAAATATATTAGCCAGTAAACCAATAAATCGTAATTCATGGAAATACCAAAATACCCCTAATTCAAAAAACAAACAAACAAACACAGACAGACCACCCCTCCCCTTCCAAGCTTGATGTGAGATCTCGGATAGCAGAACATGAACGAAGGAGTTAGACCCCAACCATGGGACATCGAGCAATGATGATAGATGCCGTTGGGATCGTCAAAGGGGATCCTGTTGGTGGTTATGTTGAGGCCTCTGTAGACTTGCATTTTATTGGAGTGGATGATTTTGGAGAAGGGAAAATGGGTTGCGAGGTCTAGATTTTTTGGAAAGTTACGGTTGAAGACGGGGGCTAGCTATTTCTTTTGGTAGAGGAAGAAAATATGGCAAGGATTGAAAGTTGAAACAAAATTGAGGAGCAATATAAGGTTTTTTTTTTCCTTCTAATTTTCCCATTTCTAAATAACTATTTAAGCATCTGCCCATGTTTGCAAACTATTTAAGCATCTGCCCCTGTTTAGTCGACTAATGTCCTCATTTAGTCGACTAAACCATGTGATTTAGTTGACTAAATCGCGGGGATTTTTTTTTTTAAAAAATATGTCCCCCGCGATTTAGTCGACTAAATCACATGCTTTAGTCGACAAACAAGTAATATGCTTAAATAGTTATTTTAAAAAGGGCAAATTGGAAAAAAAAGAAGCCAGCAATATAATGTGGGAACGTTGTGCGGGACAAAAGCCAATCTCATACAAAAAAAGTAGGAAGCCATTGATACGCCAAACCAGTGACAAAGCGGCTAGATTTTTCTTACAAAGATGCTTCTCAGTCATTCACCAACTTGCCATTCATCTCTTCTTCAATCCTCACATCGCCTTCTTTATCCCTCTTTGATCTGATCGGAGGCGAACATTGAAGTTGCCGACAATGATGAGGTAAGTGAGTGACAGAGCAGCCACCAGAGTTTGAACGCAATCCATTGGGGAGGGGTGTTGGGTGGTCTGTGTTTTTTTTTTTTTTTTTTTTTGGGAATTGAGGGCATTTTGGTATTTCCATGAAAATAATCTGGGACCTACCACAAAAGTGACACGTTAAATTAGATTTAACGGTTGTTTTATTTTTGCACCCACTTTGAGAGTTCATAGGTATTTTGCACTTCCGAAAAACATTTGATATTGGGTGCTTTTTTGAGTAAAAGCCCATGTATATTTTTGCACTTTAATCCTAAAATTTTTAGAAAGTCATAGCATGTTAGTAAGTGAATATGTGCAACTTTTTTTTTTTTTTTTTTTTTAAAAGTTTATTATAAAAAATAAGACTAATTAAAATAGATTCTATGGCAAGACGACGCACCGTCCAAATCGTATTATAAAATATACATCAGTTATGAATACATATAATGAGACATAGAAGTATACTACATATAATAGTTGTTCATGAATGAAGGATATGTAATTAATATCAATGGTCAATAATCAAATATAGAGAAATACTTAAAAAGAATTAGGAAAAAAAGGGGAAGATAGAAGGCGGGGAAATATGAAATAGGGAAGTTGGTATTAGAGTCGGATAGATGTGCTAGTAGAGTCAATTTGTATTAGAGTCAGACTCAAATCGATATGTAAGTGGATTGTGGGAAGTTCATCATCGACTGGAGGTGGCGAACAAGCACTGCTTTATAAGAATTCGACGACATGTTCTTAAACTGTGGGGGGTGAAGTAAAGTCAACATCATAACCAACTGGTAGCATGTTTAAAAGGCAAGGTTTACAATTGGTGTTGGAGGCCAAAGAAAGACATTTGCTTAGAGCCCGTTTGGCCTAGCTTATTTTTTACTTAAAAGCCACTTATAAGTATAAGCTAAAAAAAAGAGCTTTTGGAAAAAAGCTAAAAACCTGCTTTGGTGATTATATAAATGTTTTAATTTAAAAGTTACTTAAAAGCCGAAATTAAAAATAAACTGTTTGACAAACTTTTTGTTATAAGCACTTTTTCTAATAAAAATTACCATAAAATGTATATTACGCGGCGGGGCGGTGGTGGTGGGGTGGGCGGTGGTGGCGCGCGGTAGTGGTCAATCGAGAGATTACGAGTTTTCTTTTTCACTCTTTTTTTTTTTAAAAAAGAGCTTAAAAACAAGAGAATATTATTTTTAAGCTCTTGTTTCTTCATTATAAAATAAGCTCTTATAATTATAAGAGCTTATGTAAAAACTCCCGTTTGGCCTAGCTTATACTTATAAGTGGCTTTTGAGTAAAAAATAAGCTAGGCCAAACAAGCACTTAATGTTTCTAAAAATGTAGCCTTTATTAATTGAGCTAAAAGAAATTTAGACTTAAAATAAGGATTAATAATCTATTTTTTTACACCTCGGATCAACAATACACTTTATCCTGAAAAATATGAAAATAGCCATTAAATTGAATTAAACTTTATCCTATAAAATGATGAGTATATCATTACATATTGTACGTATTAAATTTTTTACACCGATGATACATTAGTTTGTTTCTATTTGTAATAGTTTATATCATATCTATGTTAAACTAATTATTAGTTCATATAAAAAATAATCCAAATGACGTAAAAGAAAATTAGACTTAAAATGAGGATTAATAATTTACTGTCTTTTTTACCTTGACCAATAATCCACTTCATCCTAGCAAATCTGAAAAAGATAACAATTAAATTAAATTAAATTAAATCAAATCAATTTTTATCCTAAATAACGATGAATATAGGGAAAAGACAGATAAAGAAATTTAAAAATAGGAAAAGATAAAAATGGTGTTCTGTCGTAGAACACAAATGTCTAGCCTCTGGGGGCTAGTGAATGATTTATATTGGATCAGATGGTTCCCGAGGATGTCTATCGATTAAACACCTAAGAGAAGATCACCCACTGCTATCTATGATGAAGATAACATTGAGTGCTCAGAGATCACCGTGCAACACAAGTATGACGATCGCTGAGGGGGTGGGTTATGTGCACAGTGAGACTGAATGTAAATGATCAATACAGAATGGAGAGAGTGCACCTGGTGAATGTCCTTCTATTTATAGAGGTCACCTAGAGTTTCAGCCCACTGGAAACATGTTCGTTCCTCAAGCAATACGCGTCCCCACGATCTGTGCAGAGCTTGCTCCATTACCTGCATTACCCAGGATTATAGGCATGATCATGGGATAATCGCCATTTTACCTGATTGAGGAAGATATTGTCATAAAGTGCCCTTGCTGGGCCTACATTCTGTCAAGCCCATTACTCAGGTCCATAATAGTTGCCCCCAAGCTCGGTAGCTCAGGTTTTTGATCTGCCGAGACTACTTTGTTGCCTGGTCCCGACTTCTCGAGTCCGAATCTCTTCTGGCTTCTTACCCGGATGTTTTTCGAGTTTCATAGAGCTCAAAGAGCTCCAAGGCTCTTTGTCCCCAGCAATCTGGTCTGAGAACAAGTAACGACTTAGCCGGGTTTTCAGTGCCGAGTTGAACTATACTAATGTTCCGGTATGTATGTGTGAGCCTCTTATAAGAACACCTGCTCTTATGATGCCCGGGATTATCTTGGGATTACCCCCGCGTCACCCCGAGTTTATCATTCCTTACCGCTGTTTTTTCAAATAATTGCCATGTGCCTTCAACAACCGCCTTTGGTTATCGTGTGCCACAAATGCTCACATCATTTCATATCCGTCATGATTAGAGCCGGGAAATCGGGCCGAGCCCGTTTAAGCCCTGGCCCTGTAGGGCTCGGGCTTAAAAAATCAGTCAGAATTTTGAATTTGGCCCTGCAAGGCCGGCCCTGTAGGGCTCGAGGCCCTGTAGGGCCGGCCCTGCAGGGCTTCGGGCCGGCCCGTTAGGCCCGTTTCACTGTAGCATCTTTTTTTTAAAAAAAAAAAAAATTAATTACTTGGCCTTTATCTATGTATTTTATATGTTATAGAGTTATTTATCCATCTAAGCACAACTACATAAATACATAATAACTATACTCCGAAGGTGACAATTGACAAAGATAGTTGTATGCTTCTTATATTTTGAGTCATCTAATCTTGTTTAGTTTAATGCTTCTTATGTTTTATGTGAGTCAATTGTAGACAATGGTTTGTTTTTTGTTATGAATTAATGAATGTGTTTATTTGTTGGATGATTTGTATTGTTTAGATATTAATGTTGATAATATTTATTTGATAGATTAGAATTTTAATGGTTGCAATTTACTAATTATATTTCTCCTCGAAAAAACCGGAAGAAAAATAGTTAAAATTTGGAATAGTAATTTTCAGCCCCGTAGGCCGGCCCGGCCCCGGTACTATCGGGTCGGGCTTTGAAAAACAGACATTTTCGTTCTTCCAGCCCGGAGGGCCGGGCCCCGTAGGGCCAGGCCTGTAGGGCCGGGCCGGCCCTGATTCCCAGCTCTAGTCATGATTGCTTTTAAGGGTTTTAGCCTTTTCCTCTTTGCTTACGTCGTAACGCTTCACGCATTTTGACATTACAACGTCGCCCCTTCAATTCGTCACATCTATATAACCCCGCTCACTACTTCCTTGCGCCATTTCGCTTAAGAGCTTCTCTGCCTTTTCAGAAAATTATCTTTCTGTTACAAAGCTCTTCACCCTTAAGGTTCTTTGTTTTCGAAGTTTCAACCCTTTCCAGATTTTCTTCATCAGGTATTGTTAATGCCTTTCTGGCCTGTTGTTTTCTCCATGCTGCAATTCCTCTCTTTTGGGTTCAACTTGGCGTAAACTTCCCTTGTTGCATTCTGGGCATTCTGGGTTTTTTCTTTTTCGCATTGCGTGTTTCATTTTGAAACCACTGCTGCCTTGCTTTATGGCTTTCTTCCATCTGTATGGGTATCTGAATGACTGTGATGACCTACTTGAATTCCTCTCTGAACGAGAAGCGTTAAGAACAAACGTTGAGATATTGGCATTAGGTTTGAGACATTCAATACCCGTAGGTTTCTGCATTTATTTTGCTAAAGTTCTTGATAGTTTCTGGGCTTTCTTTCTGGCTGAATTTCTGGGTTTTCTTGCATTCATTTGATAACTTTTTGAACTTCAGCGTTTTTTCCCCTTTTTGTTCGTGCAAATGAACCCAAATCTCGACGTGCCTTTAGACATGTATGGTAGGCCCATCCCCGAAAAAGATAAGGACATACTTGAAAATCTTTCCGGTCCCACAAAATTTTGGCTTTGGTCCATTCTTCCTACCGAAGAAGAGAAAAAGGAAGCCTTCCTTCGTACCTCAGGGGGAAGTAGGAGCAGGGAAAGTGTTCAAGTTTCAAACTCTTCAACCCCTAAGCCCACCAAAATCTCAACATCCTTAACCCGAGTTTTAAACCCGGGCCAAGGTAGCTCCACCTCTGCTACGCGAACTCGAGCCGACTTACTGTTGGATAAGTGTCGACGTAACATCATTCCTCCAACCAGCTCGGCTGGCGTACTTCTGAATCACCCTTACCCAACCCCCTTTATGCTCCCCGAGTTAGCCCTGATGTGACAGGTATACTTCACTTTCTGACTCTTGCCATTTTGCTTATTATAGGTATTAGATGGCTTTGTCTTCACACTATACAGATCAATCCATGACGGAAGAATCCGACTACTCTGGCTCCTCCCCAAAACCCGTCGCTAAGGAACTCATCGTTAGTAGCACCATGACGCAGATGAAGAACTCGATGACCGCGGATGAACTTGCACGAGTGGTCCGTGGTGGGGAAGGATATGACATATGCCTACCCCAAGTAAATGAGTCGGTCGCCTCTTGTCGATCGAGCGATGAGGGTCTTCACCATTTTTATTTTTAACGAGATATAATTACCCGGCTTGGTTTAAAATTTACTTTTTCCGACTTCCAAATGTGCTTGCTTCGCCATTTGCACCTAGCCCCCTCTCAGTTGCATCCCAATGGCTGGGCTTTTGCTATTGCATTTGAGAATTTTTGTAAAACCCGAAACATCGTCTGCTCCGTCCCCGTTTTTTGTAGCTTTTTTGCCCCTTTAAAGACCAATGTCACTATCAAGGATGATTGTACATGGTTTGGTTGGACGTCTCTCCGAGCGGCCCATGGTTGCAAATTTCTTAAGCCATTCACAGATTCGTGGAAAGGCTTTAAAATCTCCTTTTTTAAAGTTGTCACCAAACCCGGGCAGGTGCCTTGGTTTCTCCAATCTCTCGAGTCTGGGGAAGTTGAAGAACGATTTCCCCTGTACTGGTGTGCGGGTCATCATAAGCTCTTTGCCAAAGATTTTGTCCCCTCAGCTACAAGCCTTTCTGAGGCCGAGGAGGAGGCCATACTTGCTCTAACGAAACTTGCTAGTAAGAAGGGCAAGTTGGTGGACTCGGCCGAATATATTTCAACTCCAGCAATCAAAAAAGAGCCCCCGCTAGTATGAACCTGATCTTTCATTAATGTCGTACCTTGTTTTTCATCGCACCAATCACTGATCTCTACTTTTGTCTTGTTTCAGGTCGACAAATGGGAAAACGACCCCTCTATCTCAACGTGACTGATCGTGAGGAGGAAGCCACAGGTGCAACCGCGACTAGGGGTGAGCAAAATCAAACTGAAGACCGAACCGAACCTAATTCGGTTTTTTCGGTTCGGTTTTTCGGTTTTCTTCGGTTTTTTCTTCTTCTTATTTCGGTTGTTTGGTTTCAGTGCGGTTGTCTTTAAAAAAAATTCGGTTAAAACCGAATAACCGAAGTTATTAATGTTTTTTTTTTCTCCTATATAAACAAGTAGCGAGCTTTGTTTTCACAAAATTTTAAAAACTTATAGGCCCATTTCGTTACTCAATTCCTCCTCCAAATCCTCCTTCCTCCAGGCCCATTTCGTCCAACCCAACTTGTTACTTCCAAATGGCAAATCTAACCTAATTTCATTATACCAAAAAAAAAAAAAAAAAAAAAACAAAATCTAACCTAATTCCTCTTCCTCCTCCTCGATCCTTCCTCCGTTCCTCCAGTCCTCTCCTCGCGGCAACGTCACCCAACTGTCCCTGGAGGTGTCACCGCCTGCCGTCCTTCCTCCTTCTGCTTCCCATTCCTTCTCCAGTTCTCCGACGCCTATCACAGATCACATGGTGCCCAAACGGCTTCTCGAATTTCACCGCCATGTGCCCCCAAATCCCCAAATCTCCCGGCCCCCACCACTCCGATCCTCCTCGCCCCCGGCTCTCCACCAATCTGTGATCCCTCATCGGGCTAAACACCATGGCGTTAACCCCGCACACAACAAAGGCGTCGCCCCTTCCATCTTCAACTTCTCCGGTATGTAGTAATCATTCTTGTTGGTAGAATTTTTCCGTGGGTAGCTGGTTTTTTGCGCTGGACAGGCTTGCAGCAGAGGAAACCCAAATAATCGAACTTCACCAAAAACCGAACCAAAATTAGTCGGTTATTTGGTTTCGGTTATTATCGGTGTTCGGTTTCGGTTCGGTCCTTAAAATACCTTCAATTCAGTTTTCACCGAACACCGATTGCTCACCTCTAATTGCGGCTAAGGCAACGGCCACTGCAAAGCGGACAATACCTGAGCCTGTTCAACAAGCTCCTGCCAAAAAGGCGAAGGTCACCAAGAAGAAGACTGCGCCCGCCCACTCAGGAGGTCCCGCATGTTACTAAGAAGAAGGATGCCATCGTGGACACTCGGGGGTTTCCCGCCACCACCTTTTCCCCTATCTTGGATTCGGAAACCCCAATCGAGGAGGCCGCCACTCCCGGCTCACTTTCCAGCTCCCTCGATCCCATGTGTGGGAGCACAGGACCACCAAAGGTTTGCACTTATGTATTTGTCCTCCCGAGAACTACTATGATGGCAAGCGGCTGTCTAACCCCGAGATAAAAGCTTAAAGATCGCCGGATTATGTCAGCTCGTGGCTTATCTAAAAGAAAACCACGCCTTGGTTCAGGAGGACTTGAAAAATTCCGAGGTGGAGAGGGACAAGGCCCATGGACTGGCGACTCGAACTCTCCAAGATTCACAGAGTGTCAAGACAGAGGGATAGTCTTCGCACTGAAGTGCAATCGATCAAGGCTGAAAGGGATAACCTCCATCTAGAGCTTCAACAAGCTCGAGAAGGCTTGCAAAAGGCCGAGCCGGAGGTAGAACGGAGGCAGCAGATTCATGAAAATGACGTCGACTCCATGAGCATGCACAAGGCCATAATTACCGAATTGGAGGCAGAGCTAAAGCATTACAAAGAAGCATTTGTCGCGGCCCGCAATGACGTCTCCAAGCTGAAGACCGGCGTCAAGGATGCCTTTGATAATGCTCTGGAGCAGGCACAATTTCTAAACCCTACCTTTAAGCTGAATCTTGAGAGGGCGCATTATAAGGCTTATATTGAAGATGGCAAGTTCATTCCTCCTCCTTCTTCGTCTGTCGGCCCGCCTGCCCCTGGTCCCGAGGTTGTTCAAGAGGTCCAAGGTGAAGAGGTCAATCCTCCCAACTCGTCTGATCCCAACAAGGATGCTTCTGGTGTTGAATTACATTAAGCATAGCCTCATCGCAGCTCTAGTCTTCTTTGTTTTAGGTTGATAGACCCCTTCCTCTGTGGGATTCAGGGCCCTTTCTTGCCAAGCTCACCTTAACTTTATTTGATAGTAGGTTTTTGATGTAAAAGCACGTTAGTAGTGATTTCTTGTACTCCCTTGACATTTCCTACAATCTATTATGTAAACAATTGTTACTTAACAAAAAGCATTTACTTTTCCCAATGTACCTTGATTCATCAACTCGTACGTTCAGTCGTTCCGGGCTTGTAACATGCACCCACGTTGTATGTGAATTATTACTAATATACCGTTGCGTTTTCCATTTAATCGAGATAAACCCTAAATAAAGATAAACACATTACGCTCGACTTGATCAAGGTCGGTGAAGTGGTTTTCTATCCAAGTTACCCGCCTTAGCTTTGACTTTGTTTGTGAACTGAACTCGGATTATTAACCCAAAGTTTTATCTGCCACTTAGCCTTTGTAACTAAGATGTCTTAACATGATTTATGAAAATAGGGCAGTATACCTCGAAGTCATACATGTTTATTAGTTTGCGGTTCTGCCGTAAGACGTGTCCTATGAAAACTGGCTTTGTACCTCGATTCCATATACGCCAAATTTTGACATGATCTATAAAAACTGGTTGATTTACCATGGATTTATACATGCAAATGAATTGGGCGGTGTTACCGTTGATACATGATTTTTGAAAACGGGGTTTTATGCCTCGAATTCAAACATGTTTGATTAATGTTAGGCGGCTCTATTGCTACATGATTCATGAAAACGAGTTTCTATACCTCGGATTCAAGCATGTTTGAGTTTGATAAATGTTAGGCGGCTCTGCCGCTACATGATTCATGAAAACGGGTTTCTATACCTCGGATTCAAGCATGTTTGATTAATTTTAGGCGGCTCTGCTGCTAGATGATTCATGAAAATGAGCTTCTGTACCTCGGATTCAAACATGTTTGATTGGTTTTAGGCAGCTTTGCCGCTGCGACATGAGTCCATGACTTCTGAAAATGGGTTCCGAGACCCAAAATTCTTTATTCACTTAATATGTGCAATAACATCGTCATACATGATTCCCGTAGGAATTTACATAGACTTACGGCCAGGATGCCTGAAAATAAACAAAACAAAGGGAATTCCAGAAAGCAAACAAAATAAATTTCACAAACTTGGGACTTCACCAAGGGAATTTTATGATCCGAGGTTGCATCGTTTCTAGTCAAGAATCCGAAACCATAGAAATGTTGCTCTCACTAAGAGGAACAACATTAGAAAAGACATTGGGAGCTAGAATCACGATTTCAGAGGCGAAATTGGCTCGGAAGCTCAAGAACACCTAGTTTTTCTCCACATTATATCCTCTTTCTTTTTCTTTTGAGTTTCTCTATTGTCCCCCTATTTTAGGCTACTTTGGATGAAAAATATGGAGGCTAGAGAGTGTTGGACTTTAATTCCACATAAATCCAAGTGTTTACATCTTAAAATATCATGTGTTTTGAAATTAAATCTCAAAGTGACAAGTGTCCTTCTGAAATCATCCTTCTTCCTTCTCTCTCTTTCTTAGGCGTCCTTTAATGTTGGGGGAAAGGAAGCATGATGAATTCCCCTAACTCCCTTTTCCGGTGTTCGGGAAAGTTGAGTACATGATTGAATTGGATATCGGTGGATTTCCTTGACTATTGTGCTAGGTGGCGTCCCCAGAGAGAGCCAACACAAAAGTCAAAAAGAGATTGTAATGATGAGGGACACACGTCATCTTCGTTTGAAGCCAGCTAAAAACTAAAGGCTAAGTGACAACTTCTTGTTTTTCCAACACAAAAGTAAATATCATCATTATTTAGGCCTCGTTTGGATCAAAGAAAATCAAGGGAGGGAAAAGGAAAAATCAAATTTTCCAGTGGCGGCGGCTGTTTGATTCAAATTTTCCCAGGAAAATATTTTCCCGCGCCGCTCCATTTTCCCACATTCAAATGAAAATGGGTTCTCACCAAAAATTACCCTTTTGCCCTTAATTTTAAATAAATAAATAAATAATTTAAATACCCTCACCACCGCCTATGGCGGCCACCGACACCAATTCTCAATTGAATTGAATTGCCCAGCAAGGCAATTCTCAATTGCCGAGAATTGGGCGGCAATTCTCGAGAATTGCCAACCCATTCTCAAGAATTGGGGCGATCGGCCGAGTATTTTATCTTTATTTATTTAAATTTAAAACTAAAATGGTAATTTCACCTCGAATTTGTATATCCCTTATAGGTCCTTTGCACTCTCTCAATATTTTTACAAATTCGGGAGACTTTTAAAGGTTTTGGGAATTCAAATGATATTTTAATGGAATTTTTTTTTTAATCATTTTCATTTAATTTTAGAAAAGATAAATGAAAGGACATTTTTATCTTTTATCATTGATAAAGTATTTTTTCGTGGATAATATATTGAAAGGACATTTTTATCTTTTATCATTGGTAAAGTATTTTTTTCGTTGATTTTCCATGAATATATTCGGTTAGATATCATTATTCAGTTTCCACGATATTTAGTTACTTTTTAGGGCGGTTTCAGCCAAACGAAAAATTGGAGGGCATCGCAACAAGATAGAGTACTATTTAAATTGAAAAGATCCCTTGACGAGTTCAGAAAGAAATTTGGAATTGTGAGGCGGCGGATTCCTATTTTTTCCGATCGCGTTCTATTCTTCTTGAGATTCTTGACGCTGCTGTGCTTCTTCCTTTCGTTCTTCTTCGATTTGGGTGCCGCTGGTAAGGCTACTCGATACCTGTGAAAATTATCGAGGTGAAGCGGCCATCTAGGGTTTTGTTCCTGATCTGATTGATTGCTGTTCCCCGTTTTTCTTTTGTTTCTTTTTAACACTCTGATCGTTTCTCAAAACTGATACGAGCCTGCGTTAATTGTGTATGTATTCTGCTGATTTGTAGAAAGTGTTACGGCTTTTTGCTAGCAATTTAATTTTCAAAGATATTTTTTGAATTTCGGTTTGAGTCTTCTGGAGTTTGTTAGGGTTCGTATTAATTGAACCAGCGAAAAATTCTATTGGGGCACTAGGGTTGGAAATTTGAATTTTGGGCTTAGGGCTTGAATAGATCTTTTCCTCAAAAACTGATTACTGATTAAGGGGACTTGTACTTGTCGATCACATGGCAGCAGGGCGGGACAATGTTCTGAGGAGAAGAGAATCCTACAAAGATCGTTCCAATAAGGAATTTGATCATTATGGTAATGGTTCTTCTGGCGTGGCAGTGCATCGATCTTGCAGCAGCCGCCATGTCACATATAAGAACGGTCGTAGATCCTCTGATTTTGAGGATTCAGATCCTAGACGGATTGAGTCTTATGGTGAAGTTGTGGACGGTGAAAATCCTCATGAACCACCAGAGAAGAGAAGAAAAATTTCTCCAATTGTTTGGGACTTAGCAGAAAAGGAGATAATATCTTCAAAGAACGGGACAGCACAGGTAACTTCGTTGTCTCCCTTTTGTCCATCACAACAAAGCTCCCATGGAGCCAGTGGTGTTTCTTCTGGTGGAGCCGTTAATACTGAGTCTCCAGTTGATTTCTCTGGTATATTACCTCAAGGAAATTCCAGCAATGAGGGTGAATACGTTGTTCAGTCTGATAAGGAACATCTGCAAGGTTGGAATATCAAGATGTCAAGATGGTTGTCAGATGATTACTCGCCAAGGAATGCATCTGATGATGATGACATGCATGAAAAAGAGACATCAAGCCCAGAAAGCGGTGAATTTATATGTGAAAGTTCAGAGTGCAAAAAATCTAGATCATCAAGAAACAGTGCAGGAGTTGATTGTTTCTGCCCTTCAAGTAAAGAAGATTTTGATTCTGAGGAGAAGTTACTTGTGGACAATATGGATGAAGATGAGGAACATAGCGGATCTTCTTATGTTTGTCACCCTTCATCAAATCCTGATGATGGGGGCTTAGTAGCAATGCAGAAAAACACAAACAGCATCCAGAGTTGCAGAAGTGTTTCAGAATTTGAGATGATCAAGAAAATAAATGAAGGAACTTATGGTATTGTCTATAAAGCTAAGGATAAGAAGACCGGGGAAATTGTAGCATTGAAGAAGGTGAAGATGAATATGGAAAGAGATGGCTTTCCAGTGTCCTCTTTGAGGGAAATAAATATTCTCTCATCGTTTAATCATCCTTCTATTGTGGAAGTTAAAGAAGTGGTTGTAGATGATTTTGATGGTGTTTTCATGGTAATGGAATATATGGAGTGTGACCTTAAAGGCCTGATACGGATGATGAAGCGGCCCTTTAGTATAGGTGAAATAAAATCCTTGATGATGAAACTTCTCAAGGGTGTCAAGTATCTCCATGACAATTGGGTTCTTCACAGAGATTTGAAGACATCTAATATACTCATAAATAAGGAGGGTGAGCTGAAAATATGTGACTTCGGTTTATCCCGTCACTATGGAAGCCCACTCAAGCCATATACTCCTCTTGTGGTTACTTTATGGTATAGGTGAGCAGCATCGTACAATTTGTTGTTGTTTATGTTTGTTTAAGATTGACAAACTAGCTGTTTATATGATGTATTTATGAATTGTGTATTGGTTGACTGTGCAGGGCCCCTGAGCTTCTTCTAGGTGCTAAAGAATACTCAACGGCGATTGATATGTGGTCAATTGGTTGCATAATGGCTGAATTAGTTGCCAAGTCACCTCTATTCCAGGGAAAATCTGAAATTGAGCAGCTTAATAACGTAAGTTAACAATCCATTTTTTGTATTTCATTAGTTATATTCAGTGGGAACTGATATACTAATGAATATTTGATTTTCAACCATCTGCAGATTTTCCAAACCCTGGGCACACCTAATGAGAAAATTTGGCCTGGAGTATCGAAATTGTCTGGATTTAAGAGCAACTTTGTTAAGCATCCGTAAGTTCTTATCCTTTTCAAAAACAAGTTTTTTTAAGTTTTATTGTTAATCTAATCTAATTTTGTGGAATATTAGTGGAATTATCTCATTTTCATGCTCTATTATTACTCTCTTGTATTTTGTTTTAATTGATCCCTTTAA
Source organism: Acacia acuminata (assembly GCA_019022655.1). NCBI lineage: Eukaryota > Viridiplantae > Streptophyta > Magnoliopsida > Fabales > Fabaceae > Acacia > Acacia acuminata. The sequence continues at coordinate 3,317,855 of JAFJYI010000004.1, read as the reverse complement.
GTATTTCAGGCACAGTCTATTGCGGAAGAAGTTTCCAGTTGCATCCTTCATTGGGTCGCCTGTTCTTTCTGAACTGGGATTTGACTTGTTGAGCAAGCTTCTAACTTATGATCCTGAAAAGGTGAGCAATAAAAATTGTTATTAGGTGATGATTTTTTATTTGAATTGTTTTTTTAGTGCTAATGCGTTTTTTGTGGTCCCTTCACAGAGGATATCTGCAGAAGCTGCTCTTCTTCATGACTGGTTCCATGAAGCCCCTCTTCCTAATTCTGACTTCAATATAAGATTACCTACACAGCGCTGCTAGGACTGTAGGAAAGGTACATCTGCTGGCTGCATGTGAGACATCTTCAGGAACAGTGCTATTTTTTTTCCTCATGTTTGTTTGTCTCACCTAGTTTACGAGTACTTGTGTAAAGATTGATGTGATTGCAAAGGACAGGGCAATGGTCTCCGAGTCTTTTGGTTGGCATAACTGGAAGCAACGGATTGATGTGTTGGTTGTGACATAATTGGAAGCAACGGATTGCCCGAGGTGTGACATAATACTTCATTTAAATGTTAAATCCAAACTCTGATGAGTTCTCTCTCTTCAAATACATTGTCTTTTCTAAAAAATGTACATATATTTCAGGATCTTCTGTAGCAAATGATGAAATTCTTGTGATGGTGATATTCATATTCCCTTTCCTCCTTTTTCCTTGTTGGTTTTCCGTCAATGAGATGTAAATAGTCTGAGAATTTAGTGAATGTGTTATTACCTTCTTGGCTAATGAGGAATGCTTTTTTTTATCTTTGCACTTATATTATAATTTCAACAAATGGTTGTTAATTTTTGTGAAGCTATCAATAGATGACATTCCAGGGCTCATTTAGTTGTGAAATCCTCTAGTTTTCTTTAACTAGATCTTCTGTAGCAAATGATGAAATTCTTGAGATGGTGACATTCATATGCCCTTTCCTGCTTTCTCCTTTTTTGGTTTTTTTTATCGACGAGATGTAAATAATCTGAGAATTTATTGGTTGTGTTACCTTCTTGGCCTGTGAGCAGTACTTTTTTTTATCCTTTGAATTTATATTATAATTTCAAGAAATGGTTACTTGTGAAGTTATCAGTAGACAACATTCCAGGGCTCAGTTAGTTGTGAAACCTCTAGTTTTTTAAAAACTAATTTTTGCATTATCATTTTTATTATCCTTTTCATTTTTATTATAATTTCAACAAATGCTTTACTTTTTGCGGAGTTATCAATAGATGACATTCCAGGGCTCAGATAATTGTGAACTTCTGCAGTTTTCCCCCTATATTATGCATCATTGTCTGTGGATTTAGATTACATTTTGAAGTGTCATGATGGAGAGGATGGGTAATGTCATAAAGGGCAGAGCAGTTTATATTTAACTTATGCGCATGAGGTAAAATGTATTATCTCCCTCATCTTTCTCATCTGAGATAGTTTTCTCTGGATGTTTCCACAGAGCATCCCTTTTTAGTTTTTTTTCAGTCTATTTCAACTTAAATGACGTTTAAGTATAATGGTTGACTGCTGTTGTAGTCAGTCGGCTGACGTCTGGATGCTGCTTTGGGATTTTCTGGTTACTGAGGTATGCAGTTTTTCTTCTCCTTCAACAGGGCCGTTGCCCGTTACTTCACAGTATCCTCCCAGTGGGATGATTAATTTGACCCTTTGTTGTGAAGGTCCCTTGTGATATAATTTGTATAGAATAATGGGATAATATCAGTTTGGGGAAACTTCCTTACAATGAAAGGTTGTCACCGTGGAGGACTAGGTATTGACTGAGGACCTGTAGCTAGTCTGTTTTCTATGCTTGTACACATTCCCTCTTTCCGCTTGCTCAGATTTCATGTTTGCCTTTTATATGTTATTATTGTGCATGCTCAAATGCTAAAAGTACTAATTGAATCTGGTAGCCTTTATTATTTCATTATAGTAAGGTCAAAGGATGGGAAAGAAGACATTGTGGACAAGTGGGCACCTTGCTCCGGCTGGGTTATGTAGCATAGTTGGGCAACCAAGTCGGATTAACTTTTTGTTCTTTTACATTTTCGTCTTTTGATGTTTGTTTATTTTAAGACCGGTTTAACTTATGCTGCTGAAGGTATGCGTTGGTTTAATGATGAGAAACACCGATGGTGTTTCTGTTGCTAATTGATTGTTGTTATGGGCAAGCGTTAATTTGTAGGAGGCTTACCTTTGTTGGGGTCATGAGGCTGTATTGTCGCTTTGAAGCTCTGATTCCACACATGTAAACGCGTATGTAAATGGTCCAGAAAATCATCTGACCTTGTCGTATTAAGATTGCTGCAATACTGGAATTAAGTGCGGATTGTCTTTTTTGTGTCGAAGGAGCATAAGTTTTGCACCTAACTTGTCAAAGTCACCTTTTGGGTCTTTTGTTACCAAGGTTGTCAAACATTACAGTTAAAAAACCAAGGTCGAACATATGTCAACTCGCATGGCAATATCGAGGTACTGAAATTCGTTGAATTTTTTTACCTTGTAAAGATCGTCAAACGGTTGCCTAGTTTTGCTTTAATTAAAATTCTAAATCGCGCGTGTTGTCGTCATTTCACGTTTCCTCTATGTTCTTGGTTTGTTTTGTTCAGTTTTTTTGAGGCGGGTTTGCGTACACGTACACTTATTTTTCCTTAACTACAATATGTGAACTCAATTAACTAAGCGATCTGACTCGCATTTTTCACAAGCTGGTTACAATATGAAAATGAACTTTTCAGACTTCAAAAATCCCTTAACAAGACCGAGCCAGACAGCTTTCTTCAATTAACCTTTTTATTTCATTAAATCTCACTTTCACAAGAGCCGCAATGCAAGTTTTTTTGGGAAAATCCGCAACAATAGTCAAGCAGGTCCCGCACCCTGGTCGTATTGTAATGAATTGCAAATTACATGTAAATGACAACGGTTCAATGCGCCAAAAACAAATGCATCACGCAGTTCTAAGACAGCACCTTCTCGACCTCAGTTGTCACTTCCTTGGGAGGCTTCTCTGCGTGGAGGTTAGCAACAAGGCCTTTCTTCGAATAATAGTCAATAACCTGCGCGTTGTACGCAATTTCCAATGATTAATAACGACCCTACAGCGGGTTTCAAGTGGTCAACAAAAACGAGTTTCAAGTGCAATTTCTAGCCAATTATTAGCAGATTCTTTTGTCAACGATCTCTATCAAGGCTAATAATTTATTTAGAGTTCTAAATTTTACTCAAGGCAGAGAGGGATGAAAATCATACTGGTTCAGTTTGTCTGTGAAATGCTTCCAGTCTAGATTTCAAGACAGCTGCAGTGTCATCCTTGCGCTGAATCAGGGGTTCCCCAGTGACCTAAGCAAAACAACAAATTAGGCAAAGGTCATTTGTAACGTAAGACGCAAAGCATTAGTACTTCCTTAAGACAACAGTAACTCACTAGTAGAGTAATGAATTATAGCCAGCAACTGAAGGCAGAATTGCTGACGAAACTACCTTGCTTTGTTGAAAGAAATTTAAAAATAAACTGGAGTTTCGCTTCATATTTAGATGCTAACATTGTACTTCTCGTGATAACAAAATCTTTTATACATTTCAAAAACTGGAATTTCATGATACACGCATTAATATAATGCATTCACAGATTAGACTTACATCATCAGCTCCTGGAACCTTCGGTGGGGCAAATTTTGTATGGTAGGTTCGTCCACTGGATGGATGTATCCAGCGACCAGTAATCCGCTCTTCAAGGATTGCATCATCAATTGCAAAATTGAGTACCTTGTCTAGTTTTGCTCCCTTCCTTTCAAGCATCTCATCAAGCTGCAAGCAAACAAAGGACATCTAAATAATTACATTTCTAAAAGCAAGTAAACATGCGCATATTTTTTCTCTTTTGCAGCATCTCATCAAACTGTAAGCAATGGGATGCTATAACATTCCATATTTAATTGTGAACATATTGAATTTTTTAATATCATATTTGCTCTAGCATTCCATATCAATGAACTGCTAAGCTGCCCTCAACTGTGTGATACCTTCTGTGCTTGGACCACAGTTCTAGGAAAACCATCAAGAATGAAACCTTTCTGACAGGATGGTTTCTTCATTGCCTCATCTATAATTCCAACAACCAAGTCATCTGAAACAAGTTCTCCCTGAAAAGCAAACAAGTAAAGCCATATCAATAATCAATTACCATGTTAAAAAGCGCACATAGAAATAATACGTTACCTTGTCCATTGCTTCTTTAGCCTTGATGCCAAGTGGGGTTTTAGCTGCTACAGCAGCTCTTAACATGTCACCCGTGGCTAAGTGGCACAAGCAATACTCATCCTTTATGACTGGTGATTGGGTGCCTTTCCCTGATCCAGGTGGACCTGCATCGGCATATTCTTAAGCTCAGCACTACAGATGCAGTATAGCAGTGTTAATTATTATTTGCACCCATGATAAAGTACATCCAATAATGAATTATTTTTCAGCCAATCCAATTATGAATTTATGACAAAATGCCAATGCAGCAAATGGAAAATAGTAATACTCAGTATTCCCATTTCATCATCCTATTATTTATTTAATATTTGTAATTTGAATGCGATCAAACCCTACTGGAGAGCTATTCAATTGTATGCAGAACTAAAATAATAAGCAAGTATTAACTGCAGGCTTAAAGGGAAAAATGAAAGAGGATAATATATATGTATATAAGCTGTGTGATATGGAAGTATAAAATTAGGGAGGAAGGAATAGATGTAATTAAAGTTCCAAAAAATAAAAAATCGACGAGGAAAGGAAGAAAAGTAGAAAACTTAGATGAGTGTTAGAGTTCTAACAGGACTAGGATTGAAAAAGACAAGAGGGGGGGGGGGGGAGGCAGAGATAGCTTCATGTGGTCACGGTCATAACAATTAACCCAAATGCTGTTATCACATGTTAAAGGAGTGACCATAATATTAATCTAATATAACAACAGATATCAAATTAAAATATTAGTATAAATGTATAAGGATATTGAAAAAACTACTGTCTAAGAACTACACCCCACTAGATGCGGCAATAGTGTAATGAGGAACTAGCCCTTTTTGCTAAACCCAACCCCAATGGTAAGTAACGTAATCCTTGACAGGCTCTATTTTGCAAATAGAAAGAGAATTATGATAGAAAAAGAATTCCAACTTAAGCAACTTCCCACATAGGATGGAAACTGCTGCATTATACTTCTTATAATAACTTCAGTGACATGTTTAACTACTTGAATCAAAGAACGAAATAAGATTGTAAGAATAGCTTGTCACTAAAAGAGTTGGCCCAGAATGAGCAAAAAGAATTCTTAGCGGAACTTATAAAATACATCACAACAAGAAAATCATTTACTTTCAAGCTCAATTCCAATGTATTCTCGATCTAAGTATTTTAGAGTTGGAAAGAGGAAAAGGCAGAACTTGTTTAAGCCAAATATAAACAACAAAATCACTACAAATCAGGTATTTCCAAGAACATAGCTTATGGTATGAACCTCATTCGCCAAGTCTGGCAGAGAGAAACCCACAAAATCAGGACACGCTTAAATATGACCAACCATTACCAAAACTTGGAAACAAACTTTGAACAGTTAACTTTTATCGAACTACACAATAAGATACTTTCAACATACTCCTCCGGTCCTAAATGTAGGACCTAGGACTAGAGATAGAATTATATATTTCTCTGATACCAGCAAAATAATATCGAGTCTGACATCTAATACAAGTGGTCACAAATCCTAAATATAGGACCTAGGACCGGAGGTAGAATTATATATTTTTACCAGCAAGAGTCTGACACCAAGAGTTCACAAATAATATCATGTATTGCTGTGTCATATCTAATACAAGTAACACGGACAGCCGGACGCTGATCCATGTTTTAAAGCGTGCTCAAATGGGCAATGGCATCACTACATACTATGCACCTACCTCAAGTCCTCTCACCCTCAACAGAGAAATGACCTCTAAAGAAGAAGCATATTTGTTATGACAGCTACGGAGCAAACAAGCATGACAAGAAAAACTATTGGATAAGACGTAATATTGGACTCAAACCATTGACCTTGAAAAATAAGGCCAAAACATACAACCAACTGAATTTAAGACTTTGAAACTCTCATTTAATGTTAACTATTGAAGAAAGGAAATAAAAAAAAAAAAAAAAGAAAAAAACCCATGAACCAGCGAAAGAAAATGTTTGAATTTCTTAATGTCCACATCAGGTAAGAGCACCACGCCCAAGTATCTCCAGCCCTAGTGGTCAATAGTTTCTGCAATGATTTATTTATCAGCCACTGCTATATAATTAAAACGTTGAAATTCCTAAATGTCCTCCCTATTATGCTATGGCGGCAGCAGCAGCGGAAAACAGAACCTTAAATCAAGAACAGGTTGAACATTTTGTTTTAATTATAACAATCATAAGACAGTTAATAGGTACGTCGTGGAATCCCCAAACGGAACCCTAGTAACGGCACCAACATCACTGAAACATCTAACTTTCTATGACATTCAAATGGTTGTTTCGGATCTGAAGAACTACCAAATCAAAAAAGAAAAAAAAAAGAAAGAAAGAAAGCTGAAGAGAAAGAAATACCAATGAGGATGAGACGCTTGTCGGGTTTGGAGGAACACTTCATCCGACGGAGAAGCTCAGTCATGAGATCTACGGAAGGAACATCTTCCAAGTTAGTGCTTGCCATTTCGCTTCCTCTGCGTGTTTTCCTCCTTGAGCTCGCGGTGTCTGCAGAAGAAAGCGAAGCAACAGAATCTCGCTTACGTCCGAACGAGAGAAGGAACAAAGAAAAATATTCTGATCCAATTTCTTACCTTCTCGGGCTTCGGACTTGCAACACTTCCCTTAATTGACTTTTTTGCCCTTGTGGTTGGTAGTGGTAGGTGCTTGTGTTAGGCGAGGGTTAAAATGGCCGTTGGAACGACCTTGCACAAATTCTTACCCTTTTGCCTGCGTAGTGCCTTTCTTCTTTTTAATTTTTATTAGGTGTTAGTTAATTTTTTCATAGTAATATATGACAATATAACATATAGTTAATTTTTTTCAAAGAGATTAAATAAATTATTTAATTATATCATATATTGTATATTTTTATATTATATATCATTTTTTTAATCAAACAAATTAATTTAGAGGGGAAAAATAAAAATATTCTAAAATAATTTATTTAGCTTCCTTAATTTCTCTAAAAAAGTTAACTTTATCTCATATTAACAGTGGCGGAACCCTTTGAAAACTGATCTTATAAAATTTGTGAGAATATATATATATTTATCATATGATATTTTATTTGGTCACAAATTTAGCCCCAGCTAATTTTTTATCTTCCATATAAAGATAATGTTTGTTTCATTACTCATTGGGTAATGAGAAGAAAGTAAAATTCTTGTTTGAGATACCGAAAAAGTTAGTATCATCTTACATATTGTTTTGATTTATAATTATCATTTATTATTTATTTATTTTCAAAGTTATTTGATACCACTTTCTGGTCCTATTTATAAGTCTCATTTTCACACATACCAAAGAGAGTTATTTGAATGATTATAGGGTAAAATTTCAACTTTACCCTCATTTATGATTGGGTAAACTTTTTCTTCTCTTTATATTTTCATTGGTACAATAATATGGGTAAAATTGTCACAATCTCATTTATTTGGTCAAAAGGGACTTATAAATAGGACCAAATTTTTTTAGTCAAAAGGGACTTATAAATAGGACCAGAGTGGTATTATCTAGTAAATACTCGCTCGGGTCCTTATTTAAGGAACCAACTAACAATTCTTACAAGTCAATAAAAACAGTTAAAGTCATTAAATTTGTCCTAAAATTTAAGTAATTTTCAATATTATCCCTATTAATTATACTAAACTCTAAAATCATATTAATTATTACTCTTTTTTTGCTCAAAAAAAGAGTAATAATTAATTTTTATTAATTATTACTCTCACTCACTACCTTTTTAATTATGGGTATACATAAAAATATTTAATGCTATTTAGAAACAAACAAGTGCCTTGTAAAAAGAATCAAATATATTTATTAGTTGGTGTCTTATAATAAGAACCAAAGGGAGTAGTTCAATACGTTTATTTTTTGTCCGGGCTAAAAAAATTTCTGGTTCCGCTACTGTATATTAAGTACTAAAATTCTCTCTTTAACTTAAGAGAGAAGAAATAAATAAACTACCTCTTGCTTATCATATAAGGTTGTTTTAGCTAATCAATCTTGACAATTATACATTTTTCTCGCCCGAATACCAATTGCATTAACAATGAAAATATGGTAATTTTCCGTCGATCCTTTTGTGTTGTTGGAAATATTTATTTTATTCAATAAATTATTGTAATATCATTTTCCTTAATTCTTCAACAAACATGTAGTAAATGTTATGATTTGATAATTTATTAATGTGGGCTTTTCGAATGTTCGAAGTTTATTTGTTAGTTAATGACCCATGTTAAGTTATTACAAAAATGCGGTTGGCAAATCTTATCAGATTAAAATGATGGCTTATTACTTGATGTGTGTGTGGTCATTAAAATCAAACAGCAAGGGTAACTATGACAATAGGAATTTGAAAAATGATTTGAAATGCCTTTTTAAATCTCTAATATGAATCATGCCAAATCAAAGGGTGAAAAATATGCTTGTAACAAAAAAGATTATAACCGTGCAATACATAAATTAATGATGCCCAAAATTGTTGAAACAAAAATTTTTGTGATGAGGGGAAATCAGACATCATCTAAATTAGTGGTAGCACAAAGCAGGCGACAAAAGTACTTCTACAACAAAACCTGCAGCATCTTGATTTACTCATCATCCTCATTTTTGGATTTCTTCTTCTTCTTCTTAGTCTTGATAGCAGTGTCCTGTTCTTCTCCATCATCATCTTTCTTCTTCTTCTTCTTCTTAACTTCTCCATTTGCAATGGCATTATTTTCATCATCTTGAGCGGCCACATCCTGCATCTCCGTGTCCACGTCCAATTTCCTCTTTTCTTTCTTCTGTTTCTTTTCTGATTTGTGATCCTCTAGTGCATCACCATTTGTAACTCCGTTTTCTTTCTTCTTCTGTTTCTTTTCTGATTTGTGATTCTCTAGTGCATCACCATTTGTAACTCCGTTGGGCTTATCAACAGCCATTTCTTCAACCCCGTTTGCAGCAGCAGCAGCAGCTTTTGCCTTCTTTTTGCCCTTCTTGCCAGATGCTTCTGTTGCAATCTCAGTATCTGCAATAATAACTATGGGTCAGCCAAATTAAACAACTACACTTGTGCAGAAAACAAAGGTGCTTCTCAAATCCCCATGTATTATGGCAATCGTGAGTCAGAATCAAACGGTCTTGGAGTTCAAAGGATAACTTGAATGAGACAAAAAGAGGTAAAAATAACTTGTGTCGTTGAATCCCACAAACCTTTATCTTGAGCACTTTCAATAGCAGCCTTCATGACATCAATGTTCTTACGAGGGGCAACCCCCTTGTCATAAAAGTCAAGTCGCTCCTCAACTTGCTCACGGAGTTTCTCTCCAAAAGCTGTACTGCCGCTTTCTGCAACGAGTAGAATGAAAGTATTTCAAACGGAAGGGTGTGGAAGTAATACTCGAATAATAAGTTTCAGAAATTAGCAAGTTAGAAGCTAACCAGAAAAGCAGTCTATGCGTGATGCAATTGAACACTTATTTGAAAGATAGCGAGCCATTCGGCCTTTGTTTTTTGCAGATGCTCGACCAATAAAGGATGAGTGGAATATCAGACCATATTTGGGAGTATTGCCTCTGGTTTTCAATGCCCTGAATACACCAAAGCAAAATTAACAACTTTGTTCTCTATGCAAATTCAATGGAGGTGTCCAAATTAAATACCAAATTAGCTATAGCATATAACCTAGCACTAATGAAAAACCAAACACCTTGTAGTTTTACATCTGGAGCGCCTTTTTAGTTCCTAAGATTGCTAATAAATTCGAGCTATAGTTAACCAAAACAAGAGCTACTAAGCTATAAACCTGAACAAAGCCTTTTCTGCACCAAGAATTTGAAGAGTAGAAGACGGGCACTTGGCCAAATTAGTGAGGCTTCCAGCATGTGAAATCAATCGAGCGCCAACAACTTCACCAATCAAAGAGGCCAAATTTGGTGCAATATCATTCATCTTAGTAACAAGATAATCATAAAGCTTCCTCCTATACTCAGATAGGTCCATTACCCTTTTAGCAAATTGCTGGACATTGATTAGGTCCACGGGAGACAAATCCTGCCCTGTTGAAAATCAAGAGAGTGTGGGTTTCATATAGAGAATAATGTAAAGTTATGCAATACAAGCACAAAATCCTACCCATAGATGCCTTGGCAGCTTCCACAATCTCTTTTGCCTTGTCCTCATCTCCAACTAAGTCTGTTAAGCCTGAGATATTGTCCTCAGACAGCTTTGACTTATCTTCAATATATTTTGCAACTCTGGCATATAGATAATTGTCATTTACAATCTTCACCAGTTCAGGAAAATGCCACGAGTACCATTCCCTGCATAGATTTGATGAACCAACATATAATAAATATTAAGATGCATTAAATAAGTTTATGATTATTCAAAATCATGCTTCAAATATCACCAATTTTCCAAATAAGTAAAATTTACAGAATATGATGATGATTCCGGATTTGATTATATATGTATTGTTTTGTACATTTGTCAAATAATATACCTGACTCTCATGGAAAAAGAATTGATATCTTTATCAAGTGTGTCAAGAAGGAAGATTGCTTGAATGACCATATTGTCAACTCGGTTAACATTAAATTTCACTTTTGCCCTGCTGTAACTATGCCCCAGACCAAGTTGAGCTTTTTCCAAATCTCCAGGCTATGGAATTTTAGAAAGTCAAAGAAAAATGAAATGAAATTAAAAAAAAATAGAGAAATGTGATTACATTAAAGGGACGAATTCATATCCTTGGCATAATTAGGAAAAAAAAAACTCAAAGGACATGGAGAAAATGCTAACCTTGAGATCATTGAGAAATTTATCAAAATGGAGCCGAACGGCTCGAAGCAGCTCACCCACAAACTCATTACTTTGACATGGAATTTTAGACACTTCAGAAATCTGAGAACCAATCTTAGGATCTACTACACCTAAACTGAACTTCGCCTTCTTGCCTTCCTTAACTTTTGGAAGATTAATCTCCAGGAAACTTCTCAGTTCATCAGTCAACAGACCTTAAAGCCAAACATAATTAATAAGAAAGAATCAAAGATTTGCACCATCAATTGAATCATCAGATTTCAATTTTGTGCAAAGATGTGCATATCAGTCATGAAGCCAGATGGTAGCTTTATATAAGCAAATACACAATATTGACCCCAGCAAAGCATCATTTAAGTGTGTTGACAGACAGAGATTTGCACCACGAACTGAACCATCAGATTTCAATTTTGTGCAGAGATATACATATCAGTCATCAAGCCAGATGATACTTTATATAAGCAAATACACAATATTGACCCCAGCCAAGCATCGTTTAAGTGAGTTGACGGATAGAGACGAATCTTTATTTTCTAAAAAATTAAACATGTAGCTGGAAAAAAAGTTTGAAATTCAATCTCTTGGATGTTTCTCCAGACCAAATAATGGTTGCATGGAAGGATGTGATGATGTGGAACGTCAGAAATTAAGTTAACAAATTAAGAAGAATGGACGTTTTCAAACAGCCCATGTCAAGGTCCAGCCTCTCGAAGAGACAGCAAGTTTACAATCTGGAAGTAAGTAAACCGATCCAAAAAAAACCCACCAAAATTGCATGTCTCTCGCTAACATGACTTGCGAGACACTGCAAGAACAACCAACGGTTAATAAATATTAAATTTCAGGTTGCTTTTCCATCAAACGTTAAAAGAAGCAAGAGGCAGAATGCAAATAAGCTGTCATGAAGTGAACCTTGATATTCAGTCACCACGAGAGCAGTCTATGAGATTCTACAAACACATACCAAAACTAACACGTAATGGCGCTCAGAATACGAATTGGATCAAAAGGTTCATAACGCGGCAAAAAAGCCTGCACATTCAGGATCAGAACTGAGGGAGGTTACCTTCAGAAACAGCGTTGCATTGCTTAAGAGCATCAAGAGCAGATTGGAACGGAGAAAATGCCACAAGCTGCACGACCTTGCCGAACCGGTTCAAGTCGGAAACAGAGTTCCGAACCGCTTCGGTGTTCTGCCCAATCTCATCGAGGCCATGAGCATGGCATAGGGCGTATCCGAAGCGGATTCGTAGAGAAGGTAAAGAGCCATTGAAGAAAGAAACCCTAGACAAACGATAGCAATGTGGTGGCGGTAGATGGAGGAGGGAACCAGACCATTTGAAGATTACGGCGCGAGGAGTTGGGTTCTGGGGTTCAGGGTTTTAGTGCAAAACTGACCTAGTGTGTGAGGAATCTCATCCGTCCGATAGGCATACTTGAGTTCTAAATCCTAGGATGTCTGAGCAAATATCATCCGTCCAATAGGCATACTTGAGTTCTGACTTCCAGGATGTCTGAGCAAATGTCGTTGAACTTGTTGCGACCCATGCTGCCCTATTATTTTTACAGCCTTTCAGCTTGGCAATGCAACTTTTTATCCATTAGAATTATAATTGAGAAAATTTCAAACAAAAAAAGAATACATTCAAAACGGTAATGTGAATGTATAAAAAGTAAAAAAAGTTACATACTAAAAGGTTAAACAATAAGAAACCACCCAAAACCCTTTTTTAATGGTTAAGAAACCACTGGCTACCAAAACCCTTTTTTTAACGTAATGTATAAATGTATACTCTATAATACAAAAAAACTCAGTTCCAATGCTTATCATTGTGATGAATGCTAAGAGCTATTCATTGTAATGAGATCTGTATAATTTAAATAAAATTTCAACGTTCTACAATTTAATATTTTCAACTGCAATGATTTTTAAATTAAAAATTCATTTTTTGAAAAATTAATTAAGAAATTATTTTATTTTAGAATTTGTACATGTTAAAATAATTTTTATTAATAACGGGAGGAAGAAATACACTTAACAAGTTTTACATTTGGTGAAATTCAACTGAGGATGAATGTTGTCAATTTCTACAAGTAAGAATGTGATATTTTGATCATTGATTACACTCACAACAGGACAACATTTATAAAATTGTCCCCCACTTCAACAATATCATTCGCTACTAGTTTTAACTAATTTCACATTTAGAAAAACTCAAGTAATTGGTTTTGGGAGTGAGAAATAACTTTTGCAAATAGATTCCTTTCTTCTTTATCAATGCTTTTAACTTTACCCTTCATTTTTTGATTCAACTAGTAAAGGGGTCAGACACTCTCACTAAAAGGAGGGGGTTCGATCCTGAAGTTGATTAATGCATTAGGGGAGACATCATAACTCCTGGGTGCTTAGATAAACGTTTGAAAATAATAGATGGCTCGTCCTGCCCAACATCGGTATCACCTAAAGAGGAAAGGAGATTTCGTCTTGTCTTTGGATTGTGGGTGAACCAACCCCTTTCTAAAATTTTTATATCAGAAAAAAAAAAAAAAAAAAAAAAAAAAAAAAAAAAAAAAAAAAAAAAAAAAAAAAAAAAAAAGCTTTTAACTTTAAGAAACTCCACGATTGGGTGCTCTGTGCGGTTGTAATGACCAGTGTTGGAAATTTATGCTCCCTCAGCAAGAATACATTGTGAAGGATCCATTGGGCGAGGTGATTACAGCAGTGATTTGACTACAAAAAATGGATAGAATTTGTTTTATGAAAGAAATATAGCAAATATGTATTGATGAAAGAAAGGTAAATATCAGCCCAAGCCCACTATTAGCTTATTTTCGGAAGTTGTTTTTGGGCTAAAAAGCCCATTAGGACAATCGCCAGCTCAAACATGGTCTTTACTCTCACGGTACCTTTTTCCATCGCACCTCTCGTTTTCTCCCCATTGTCACCTATATATGCCTTTTACAGAGAAACACGATAAGAGCTAATGCAGTAAGTCTTCATGGCGGCGTCTTCTTTTTTGTGGGGGCGATGTCGAACCCTCCAAAACTTCTTCTTATAAAAAAAAAAAAAAAAAAAAAAAAAAAAACACTATAAGAAAAAATTCAGGTTATAAATTTGATTTGTGTTTGAATTATCTGTTCGGCTTTTGAAGAAGTGGTTTTTTTCTAAATTGATGCGCGTTGTGATTATTATTTTAAAAGTCAGTTAAAATAGAAAATGACTAAAAATAACATAAATCATATTTAATACTACATATACATATTAGTTGTATATATTGAGATAATTACAGATAAAAAAATTTAATTTTGATTTAAATTTAAATTTGGAAAAAATTTAAATGATCATTAAAAAAATTAATAAATAATAAATTTCTTAATTAAATATATTTAATAGATAAAATTGTTTATAAATTAGAATGCATACAAACTCTGATATGAGCCTCAACTTTGATTTATATAATTTTGTCACCAAATATGGACAACTCTTCGTCTTAAACATGTATATATTGAATTAAATTTTTTTCCCATAACTTTGATAACAAAAAACGTTAATGTACAGGGATATCAAATAAACGTTACTTACTATAGGAAAAACGAATTACATAGCGCCCTGTTATAGCAAAATCCAATCAAGTTTCAAACATATAACAAGTACAGGGGATCAAAACAAATGGCCCGTTTCCTTGCCTCTGTTTCTATATTCATGATATGAATTGAATTTGAATTATTTGAATTTGAATTATTATTTGGATTATTTGAATTTGAATTATTGTTATTAGATTAGAATAAGTTATCTAGAAAAGATGAATATTTGAAAGGTTGTTATTCTTCCATTATTGTCTTCGAGGTTGTTAACCTCTACTTGTATATATCCGGAGGAGTATTTCCTCTTTTTTTTTGGCTTCCATTCATTCATTCATCCATTCATAATTTTCTTTTTGGATGAGGTAAATATATACAATGCGTTTAACAACCTTTTATAAAAATATTATTTTAAAACCTTTCAAATATTTCCATTTTCTTTTATAATATTATTCTAATTTAATAACAATAATTCAAATTCAAATAATCCAAATAATAATTCAAATTCAATTCATATCTTCAACACATACGGACAAACTTTATACAGATCCTTGTCAAGACAATAAAACAACCAGTATTATGATCACACTTCACATGATTTCATCCTTTAACATTTTCATACATGTCCCAAAAGCTTTCAATTTAAACAAC
The DNA here is from genome assembly GCA_019022655.1 of Acacia acuminata. Classification (NCBI taxonomy): domain Eukaryota; kingdom Viridiplantae; phylum Streptophyta; class Magnoliopsida; order Fabales; family Fabaceae; genus Acacia; species Acacia acuminata. Next base: position 3,302,541 of record JAFJYI010000004.1, on the reverse strand, counting down.
CATAACAGATCAAACTCCCATCACTATTCACAAAAACCATTTTTTAGAGTTAACGTACAGCCAAATTAATCCATATATCTCATTCTCTGGCGGACCTAACATCACTTTAGACACGATTCCACGAAGAACAAGCAATACCATGTCCAATCAGATAGGAAAAAACTTTCTGTCTCACCGGCATTCTCTGTTGGTTGTGGAAGGACGGATGCTAGCGATGGTGTGGTGACCGACAGTGAAGGAGGAAGTTGAATGGTGGTGTGGAGGAGGAAGGAAGGCTCACGAAGGTGGTCTCTTGGTCCAAAAAACTCGGAGCTTCGTCCCCTGAGCTTCGCCGCAAAGCCTCTGTCTGTCTCTGTTGCAACTCGGGTTGGGAGGAGATAAAGGACGCGGAGGTGAAGAAGGTGATGACCGGTGGTGATGTAGGTGAGAGCTTGAAGAAGGAGGTGAAGGCTCGATGTGATTCTCGCTCATGGGGCAGTCTCTGTTTTTCTCTGTTGAAAGCTTTCGATGGTTGTGACTATTGTGAAGAGGAGGAGGTCACCGGCGACAGTAAAGGTGAAAGTTGTCACCAATGAGGAAGAAGAGAGGTGAAATGGAAGAACAAAGCTCCAACTCCCTCTCTGGTTCGAAATTGAGAACCTATGAACTAGCGGAAATGGATCCTCTCACCGGCAAATTTCTCATCATCCCTCATTATCCTTTAATTATAACTATTAGATATTGATTCAATGACATAGAAATAGATACATTATCTACTTTTTAAAATTTCATCTTCACTGTATGCTGTAGTTTTTACCACATGTGGTAATTTTGAAATTTTGAAAAGTACACGATGTGTCTCTTTCTAAGCTGTTGGATCAATATCTTACAGCCTATAATTAAAGGACAATGAGGGAGGATGAGAAACTCTACCGTGAGAGAATCTGGACCTTGAACTGGTGAGCTCTATATAGGCTTCTGTACAACATGAGACATAGTCAATAGCAGCAACGGTCAGCCCCAACGCTCATGAAGTGAGCGTCTAGCGGTAAGGGCTTTTTAGTTTTCAGAAGCCCAATGGGTTAAAAGCTACCCCAAACACTTTCTATTGGGCTTTTTTCTCATTTTTTTTTCTCAAACGCCACTGAAATTTTTGCAGTCCAATGCTCATAGAAATGCTAATGTATAAATCCATCATGAATGTAACATATCTAATTACATGGATGTGGCATAAGCAGGGATGAAGCTTTTAAGATACAAGGGGGCCATCCCCCCCCCCCCAAAAAAAAATTCCTAAAAATTGAATGAAAGTCAATTTTTTTTTATACATTTACCCCAAAAAATTATACATTGGCCCCCGGATATTTTTTTTTCCTTTTTAATTAGTTGATGAGTATACATTTGGCCCCCAAATATTTTTCTCGCTCCGTCCACAGGCATAAGTACCTTCATCTAAGAAGACAGGACAAAAACATCGACTATTTAAAGAATATTACATATATAATTAAATAAAAATGTAATAAAAAATAATCATATTACATGTATGATAATATATAAAAAGGAAATCTATAAGAAGGTTAATTGTCAACATTATAATATTATGAAATACTCTATTTGTCTCTATATATAAAAAAGTCTTTTAATCGAATCGTAAAATTCTAAAATGTAGTTAAATGTAATAATTATGTATGAAGCTTATTTTTTCCAAAAAATGTCCCCATCTATGAATGGGTGAGAGATAGAGTACTAGTGAGAAAATAATGAAAAAGAATGTGTGTATTATAATAATTAATTGAGAGAAAAATGAAAAAAAAAATTGTATTTATTATTGAGACAAACTAAAAAAAAAAAAAAATTATTACATTTAAGAAAAGTCCATTAAAAAAAAAAAAAACTCTTACATAGAGATGGAGGTATGTAGTAACACCATATAACTACAAATGGTCTACAAATATATTTGTCCTTTTTTACATGGTCATTTAAAAAAAAAAAAAATTAGTGTTTTCCATTGGGACCAAAAAAGCTCCAGGTTTTCTAAAATTTTGGGTTCGAAATCAATAATGGCCGAGCTCCTATTCAATCCAGCTGAACCATACAAACAGTTTTTTTGATCAAAACCGATTTTTTTTTTGATATTAAAGATGGCTAAAAGCCAAAAGGAGAGTAAGAAATTACAATAAGGGGGAAATTAATCCCAAGCAATCTTGATTTAACCAAGTTCTCAAATAAGAGGGACAACTTTGCATAATGGAAGAGTTAGAGATACCCATCTTGGCAAGGGCGTCCGCCACTCTGTTTGGTTCTCTCAGAATAGGAAGGATTTTCACTTGCCAGTTTTTAGTCATAAATTCTCTGATTTTGGCCATCTGCAAACTGCATATAGAGTTATTTTCCTCTAGAATCAGCCTAACCACCTCAGAAGCATCAGATTCAATAATTAAACGTCTTAGGCCCATATCCCAAGCTATTTGGATAGCTTCTAATATGGCCCTTACTTCAGCAACAAAGGGCTGGCATACCCCAATTTCCTGAGTGAAGCCGACGACCCACTTCCCCATGGAGTCCCTGAGCACACCAGATCAAAACCGAATTGTTAGTAAGTTTGAGTGACGGTTCTCAAATCATTCATTGAGGGAGTATGAATCACAGGATACACAATCATCACACTCGAGATGTCCTCCTTTAATGCCCCCTCCCCTTCTCTCTCATGTTTATGAGCCTTTATTAATTCTGGAATTTGTTTGAGCTCCTTGATATGGATTCAATTTGGGAAATTTAAAAATTCCTCTAATGTTCAAGTTTCAGAATTTATTAATCCAGATTTATGGCATCTCACATGCTTCTCTTCAAGAGTTATATATATTTTGCATTTTAGTCCAGTCAATTTTACTTTTCCCAACTTTATAAGACTCAATTGTCTTAATTTATACTCCCTTTGCTCTGGAGATGGAATCAGGAATTGAAATTAGGGGGAGCAAATTATAAGATAGAATCCAACTTTCATGAAACTACATTCAACCCTATAAATATAATTTTTTGAAAATTTGGGTTATATTATGTTTTTTTTTTTGGAGGAGCCACCCTAGCCCCTAGGTCCTTCCCTGCTCCGGTCCTAAATATAGGACTAAAATTGCACTACAAACTTGACCGGAGGTAGTATTGTGTTGTCTAGTTCTAAAAAAATCATAGTACTCCATTCGATCCTAAATATATAAGAAAGTTTATAATATAAATTATACTATAAACTTTGTCCTATATTTAGGTTTATAAGTAATAGAACTAGCAAACACAACCAACCGGATATTCCATGCCTAAAACCCTAATGCTACCCTTTAGACCACATGGAATAAAACAAAGTTTTACTAAAACACAGATTACATAATCACTCATGGCCAATTAAAAATATTGATACATGAGATCACCAAGCTCTAAAATATAGTATAAAGTACTTACAGAGTTACAGGAAGACAACCTGTCAAGACTTGGGAGGCAGCTAAGCCAGCACAAGTCCCAAGGTCATGTGCCCTTGTTGTAAATAAATATAGATACTCATCTCTCCTTATCCAGAAAATCAAAATTAAATATATACAGTTATATACACATATATACTTATTCTAGTCTTATTTATAAGAGTTAGACAATAGAATTATATGATTTAATAAAATAATTAAAATTAATTAAAAACAACAAGCATATATGAAATATATAATTTTTTCAATGATGCCCATATTTATGAGGGGCAAGTAAGAAAGAAATAAAGTAAATATATGTATTATCAACCTTTTAATTAATTCAATATATATATAATTCCTGAAAAAAATTTATTAAATATTTAGACAATTTTTATTGGATCCTATATAAAAAATTAAGACAGTTTAAATTTTAAATTGAAAAGGGTAAAGGAGCAATTTTACACATGTAATTTGGCTCGAGGGAGCGCTCGGCACCACGTAAAATTTTCTCGGACCAAAAATACACATGTAATTTCATTTTGGAGCGCCCGACCACGGCCGTTAGTTGGCCAGATTAACTTCGATGGAATGCTGACGTGGCGCTGATTTGGACCGACATGCTTGACGTGGGCGATGACGTCGTCACGCCGACGTGGAATAAAAAATTCAAAAAAAATTCAAAAAAATTTAAAAAATTTGAAAAATCAGCAAAAAAAAATTAAAAAATTAGAAATAATTCAAATAATTAGGAAAAAATTAAAATAGTTAGAAAAAAATTACAAAATAATTTAAAAATTCAAAAAATTAGCAATAAATTCAAAAAATTAGGAAAAAAAATTAAAATACCCCCGCTAGTGAGCCCCACAACTAACCGGCCACCCTACAATCATTGCCGCGGTTGGCGGCGGATCGGTGCGGTGGTGGGGACCGACCGCAAAATTTTAAACTTTATTAATTTTATCACAAAATTTAACAATTTTTTTTAACTTTAAAGCTATTTAATTATATATTTTTTTCACAACCGCCACCCTACCGTAGTCATTTTGCCCGGTTGGCGGCGGCAGTCGATTCTTGTGGTGGGAACCGACCGCAAAATTTTAAACTTTATTAATTCTATCACAAAATTTAACAATTTTTTTAACTTTAAAGCTATTTAATTATATATTTTTTTCAAAAATAATAAATCATTATATATGAAGCATTCAAAACAATTATTATGTAGATAATTATTTTTTTAAAAAAATGTATATTTAAATAGCTTTAAAGTTAAAAAAATTGTTAAATTTTTTGATAGAATTAATAAAGTTTAAAATTTTGAGGCGGTCCCCACCACCGGCATCCGACCGCCGCCGCCATAACCGACGGCAATAACCGTAGGGTGGCCGGTTGTGGGCTCACTAAGCGGGGCTATTTTAATTTTTTCCTAATTTTTTGAATTTATTGCTAATTGTTTTCTAATTTTTTAATTTTTTTCATAATTTTTTGAATTTTTAAATTATTTCCTAATTTTATTTTCCTAATTTTTTGAATTTTTTCCTAATTATTTGAATTGTTTCTAATTTTTTCCCTAATTTTTCGAATTTTTAAATTTTTTCTGAATTTTTTGATTTTTTTTTTTTTATTCCACGCCCGTCGCGTCACGCGTCGGTCGTGTCGTCGAGATCAGCACCACGTCGGTGTTCCATCCAAGTTAACGGTCAACTAACTTGGCCGTGTGTCTTTGGCGCTCCAAAATGAAACTACATGTGTATTTTTGGTCCCGAAAAATTTTACGTGGTCTTTGAGCGCTCCACGAGCCCAAATTAAGACAGTGTAAAATTGCTCCTTTACCCAATTGAAAAAGTATATTCACTTGCCGTTGCAGTCTGTGGAGTCTGACAATCTTCTCCTTGTTTTCTTTTTATAGGTATTATAATTATATGACCATGCCATACACTTCCAACAAAACTGAGCTCCAAGGAAGGCTACAAACTACCACAGGCCACAGGCACTCACTTGCACTTGCACATGAATGGTATGGCTTTAAGGGTCAAGCACAAGAATCAGAAAATCAGTGCTCGTAGCTCTGGCAATACAAGGAACTTTTATGACCTTTTAATAATTTTTTCTATGAAAGTATAAATAACTTAGTTATACTATAAATAAAAAAAATGATTATAGACCATGGATAATGTGAAATCTTATGAAATGCGTGGGTCCTGTATTTATATCCCTGTCAATTCCGAAGATAAACCAATTGATTCGAATCCTGAAACAGTATTAACCAACAAAAATTGGTTCAATCCTTAAAGATGTGGCTTCATAAATATAAGATTGTGGGTACAAATCCCATAGATGTAAGAATTTTGTTAGTGGATAATTTATAAGCATCTTTGTAAACTTTTTTTTTTTTAATCTGAAGGCATTTTGACCAACTCACCTTCTGGTTAGCAGAAAAACAGTATTTATTTTCAGTGAAACGAATGAGTACGGACAGATAGATGGTAGATAGATTCATCCTTCCTGCTATTAATTAAATTTCTTCCCAACTGTTCCATTTTCATATATTGTGGTCTGAAGCACAGGCATGACTGACTCACTCTCTGTCTCTCCCCTTTACACTAAGCTAGAGGGCAAAGCTTAGCTTGCTGACCTCCATTATTGCTTCCTTGAACAAAGAGCTCCACCATGTGCAAGTACTAAATGCACCAAAATTTAGGTACCCCACCTTGGTTTTCATTTGTCAAGCAAAAAAATCACAGAATTTATGCATATATTCCCACCACAGCTTCTATTTCTGACTGCTCTGCTTCTTCAAACAGAGAATTTTTCATGGGGTTTCATAACTTGGTTCTGCTACTCTCTTTTGCTTCTTGGTGCTTATGTTCTGCTTCTCAGTTACAATCATCTCAAACCCAAGTGCTTCTTCAGCTAAAGAAGCACTTGGAGCACCCAAAACAACTAGATATATGGAAGGATCGTTGGGCTTCTTTTTGTTCTTCTCCTTCTTCACAAGTAAATGTCACATGCCAAGGGAATTTCGTCACTGAGCTAAGCATAGTGGGCGATGCTAACCCATCAAAGGTTAGGAATTTTGATGGTTTTCCGGTTCAGAGTCAGACATTGTCAGGGAACTTCTCTATGGATTCTTTTGTGGCCACTCTTGCCAGGTTAACTAGCTTGAAAGTTCTTCGTCTTGTTTCTTTGGGCTTGTGGGGTCCACTTCCTAATAAAATCCAGAGGCTTTATGAGCTTGAACATTTGGACTTGAGTTCAAACTTTCTCTATGGGTCAATCCCTCCAAAGATTTCTGCCATTGTGAACCTTCAAGTTCTTGCACTTGATAACAACTTCTTCAACAGTACAATTCCCATTCTGTTCAATTCTTTGACCAATTTGACAGTTCTTGGCTTGAGTAATAACAGATTGAAGGGTCAGTTAGGAGATTTTAGTGCTTTGAATGCCTTACAAGTGCTGGATTTGAGAGACAATAGATTAGACTCTACACTACCAAATATGCCAAAAGGGTTAATAAGGCTTTTTCTGAGCAAAAACTCGTTCTCTGGTGAAATTCCCAAGCAGTATGGTCAGCTAAATAGGCTTCAACAGCTAGACATTTCATTCAATACACTCACAGGATCGCCTCCTTCTGAGATTTTCTCTTTGCCCAATATCACTTTCTTGAATTTGGCATCAAACATGTTAAGAGGTTCTCTTCACAACAATTTAAAATGTAGCAGTAAACTCAGATTTGTTGATATCTCACACAACAAATTAATGGGTTTCTTGCCTTCTTGTCTGGGAACAGAGCCACAAAACAGGGTTGTTAAGCTTGAAGGAAATTGCTTATCCTCTAAGTTTCAGCATCAGCATGCAGTATCATACTGCTCAGAGGTTCATGTGAAGAAGAATAACACTTCCAGAGTTGGAATTTTAGTTGGTATAATTGTTGGAGCTTTCTTAGTAATTGTGGTTCTGACTTTGGGAGTTGTTGTGTGTGGACGGTTTTGCCCTAGAGGGACTTCAAAGCATCATCTATTGAATAAAACAGTTCAAGATAGCTCTAAAGCTTCAGTTGGGCTCTCCACTGAGATTCTGGCTAATGCAAGTAGGTTGTCTTCATCTTTTAACACACACACACACACACACACTGGTGAAAAGTTCAAGTTTATATTTGTTCCTAAAAGATGCATGATTCAAGTACTGGAAGGATTGAATTGTATTGTAGTAAATATTTTAGGGATAGAGAGTACATTTCCTCTTATCTAAATCATGGGGGAATGATTTTTTTTTTTTTCCTTGGCCATTAGTAATTGAGAACTAAAGAACATAAGTAGTGAGACTCTAGTTTTATTTTATATTTGCTAATTTTCAGGACTTATTTCTCAAGCTTCCAAGTTAGGCAAAGAAGAGCTGCCCATGTGTCGGCCCTATTCTTTTGAAGAGCTTAAGCAAGCTACAAATAATTTTCACGATTCTACCTTCATGGGTGAAAATTTATATGGGAAGGTAATATTTAGTAAGAGCCAACTTACTATTCAGTTTCTAAGAGTGATCATCAGGTTCTCTGGTAATAACTTGATATGTGCGTTTTCTTACAGCTCAAAGCCATATGGTTAAATCTTTAGGATTCATTCACAATATCATGCAAGTTCTGTCTAAATCCCGTTCCAAAACATAAATTTGAACATCATTGAATTTAGATGTCATATATATAACTACTCAAACAAAAGAAGGAGAACGTCGACATAATTTAACGAGTAGATTTCATTTTGAGTAAGGGTGGTATGCTTGGAACTTGCTCGGGCAAGTCCATGGGCAAACCATCCAAAATCCGACCGTTTCAAATCCTTTCACGGACCCCCCAACTGTATGCATTGGGATTAGAAAGAGTAAATTCATCAAAAAAATCACAAATGTAATGAGTAGATTTCATTTTGAGTAAGGGTGGTATGCTTGAAACTTGTCTCGGCAAGTCCATGGGCAAACCACCCAAAATCCGACCGTCTCAAATCCTTGCCCGGACCCCGGTGAGGTTGTTGTCATGTAACCTGAAGATCACGGATTCAAATTTTGGAAATAGTCTCTACGTTTGTGAGATAAGATTGTGTGCATCTATCCCTTTGCAGACTCCACTTGATGGGAGCCTCATGCACTTGCCATCCGATAACTAAAATAGGGAAAAGGGGAAGCACAAAAAGATGATGAAAAGCCTGCATTAATCCAATACCTACAAGTCACAACTAAATCTACATCAATTTTTTACTTCTTTCTTTCTTTTCCCTATTTTTTCTAGGAACATGACACAATGATGGGCATTAAACTGAAGTCGTGAATGACTAACATGCGTGTCAAACACCAGAAGCTCCATTTTTCTTATTAATATGTGGATAATCATTAGAGTGCATGCTTCATATTATCGTGAGAAGGGATACTCATGAAAACCTCTCCCTTGTGTTACAGCTTTACAAAGGAAAGCTGGAAAATGGGAAGCAAGTTGCAATAAGGAGCTTGCCACTGTCAAAAAAGTATTCGTTCAGGAATTTCAAACTGAGGTTGGATTTGCTTGCAAGGCTCCGTCATCCTTATCTGGTATCTCTTTTGGGTCACTGCATTGATGGTGTTGTAGCAGAAAATAATGGCACAAACATATTTCTCATATATGAATATGTTCACAATGGAAGTTTCCAGAATTACTTATCTGGTAAGACCATCACTTGTAAGTTCACTTTCTGAATTCTGAAGTTTTTGATTTTGTATGAAATTTCCTAATTAAATCAGCATTGAATGTGTAGGAACTAGTTCCGGCAAGGTTTTCAGTTGGTCCGAGAGATTGGCGGTTTTGGTTAGCATTGCCAAGGCAGTTCACTTTCTGCACACAGGAATGATACCCGGTTTCTTTAAGAACCGGCTCAAAATGAACAATATATTGCTTGGCGAGAATTGGACGGCAAAATTGAGTGACTATGGACTGTCCATTATCTCAGAGGAAGCTGACATAAGTGAGGTATGGTTTCCTGTTTTTTTCCCCCCCATTGTTGGTCTTGCAAAACCTTGTTCACATCAGTTATTACAATTTATCTTGTGTTTTGTAGGGAAAAAGAGAAAATGCTGGATCATGGTAAAGATTTTCATTAATTAAAGCGACTCATTAATTTCTTGGCACACAAGAAATCGGATGAATTCTCGGGTTGGGTTTCTCTCATTATCACTTTCATTATCTCTAAATTTCCATTCAATCACAATACCACTTTAACCTTTCTCTCACCTTCCCAATCAATGGCAGATGATGCTAATGAAAAAATCGAGAAAGAGATTATGAATCCTCTCATTCTCATAGATTTATCAGAATTTCAGCAGTAGTTCAATATATATGTATACACATTGCTAGGTCCTTCTTTGAGTTTTATATATGTGAGTGATTTTCTCAATATCTGTAATTTCAGGGAAATGATGAGATTAGAAGATGATATTTATAGCTTTGGATTTATACTACTTGAGGCACTTCTTGGACCTTCAGTATCTGCTAAAAAAGAAGCAATTTTGCCGACTGTAACGGTATGTATTCATCTTGTTTGGTATATTAAGTGAAGAGAATGGAAAGCATTTAAGCACAAAGAAAAAAATAGTTTTGGGATAAAAATGACAGTGCCTTGGGTTAGACCAGATTTATGACCAAAGTACGTGCATATGATTAATCAAAATCACACAATAACTGGAAAGAAGTTACAAATCGCACTTCATTCAATTTGCTTTTTTCTGCAACAAGATCCTCTAGCCATGTGATAGAAAGTAACATGGGTAGGAATAGCATTTTTTTAGTAGCTTCAATGACCGTACCGAGTAGCGTAGGTGTAATGATATTATAATCTTCATGATCTTCATAATGATCGATTTTAATTTACTTGTCCCTCATGAACGGGATGATCTTTGTTAATAATCTCATAACAGAGCACATCACATTCTCATGTAATTAGATAAGTTCACATACATTGTTAGGAGTATGAAGAATGAGCCGTATTGTTGAAGACTTAAAAACGATATACTAGCTTGGGTCTCAAATATAGGAGTTAGATAAAGAGTTGAATTTGGTCTTAGACATAAGATCTCAATCCACTTTATTTCCCAAATTTACCTTTTTCCCCCTCAAAATATCCTTATTGCACATGGTAAGAGAGTTTCCATCAAGCAGGGTAGCTTTTATGTACATGGTTAAAAATGATATTTTAGGGAAACCAACATATATTTGTTACCAATAACTAACTAGACTAAGTTTCTTAACATCTGTAAATTAGTTATTTAGCTCTTATATTAAGGACTAGAGGGAGTAATTGTTTTTATAATATTGATATCAGAGTTGATGATTTCTCGGGTTCGTTCAGACTGATGACACTGAATTAGTGAATTATATTATACTGTAAATTGCAGGCGTGTTTCAGCAGTGAAGATGGGTGGAAGCAGATAGTGGACCCAGTAGTGCAAGCAAGTTGCTGCCAAGAATCTTTGTTGATTGTGATTTCCATCACAAACAAAAGCATTTCCACTGAATCTTGGAGCCGACCTTCCATTGAGGATGTTCTTTGGAACTTACAGTATGCTTCTCAAGTTCAGGAAACTGCTGATGCTGCAGATCACAGATTTGATCCTACTGCTACACCACATCTCCATCAGTAACACAATTTTGAACTTTTCTTCTGAAACATAACACAATGGTTTTTCATATTCTATGACTAGCAACTATGATCTAGTGGCGAAAAACATACCCGTAGTTAGTTAGGAACCAAATTCATATTCACTCAGCTATGTACTACTCCAGTCCTAAATATCACAAAATGGGTCTTATGTTTAGGACTGAAGGGAGTACCAAATTTCTCAACTTTTGTGAACAGAACTGCTTGTTACCGTTGGTTAATACACAATAATGGTATATTCTATGTATTGAGGGGAGGGGAGAAAAAAAAAATGGGGAAAGGAGAAAATTGTACCAAAATTTAGTCTAGTGGGGCCCACAAAATTTTCCTCTCCATCATTTTTTCCCCCTCCCCTCAATCCAAACTAACCCTTAGGGTATGTTTGGTTTGAGGGAGGAGGAGGAAAATAAGGAAATGACCAAATTGTCATTAATGAAAGGAATATTCCTTTTTGTTGAGAATATATTTTTGGAATATTAAAAAATTTCTAGGGACAATTTAGTAAAGAGAAGGTAAAAGATTAGCCCCTCCTCCTCCCCCTCCCTCAATCCAAACATACCCTTAGTGTTTGCTTCAAGAGAGTGGCTTGTACTGTTAGTAAATAACAAACAACTCTTCGAGCAAAAAAAATAACAAACAACTCAACTGACCAAATGTTTCATTCAAGTCTTTTGTATAGCCATGAATGTCGTCCATGTTTGGTTTAGCTTATTTTCAGTGATTTTGTATTTTATGAGATGAGTTTCGTCTCATAAACACACAAATATCTTTTTGAAGGGTGGCCAAATGAGCACATAACTTTGCTATTGGAGCATACTTTGTATCTATATGGTTCACAAACAAGGACTAAGAAAGTTTTACTCGCATTCCTCACAATTTAAGGAGAAAAATACAACAGGCATCTCTATTTTTTCTCTTGCTTCCTTTTTTTTTTTTTTTTTTTTTGGATTTTATGCATTTTAAATGTGCCCATGCAAATATATCAATGCCAGGGTCGAAACTGGGACCTCTTCCAAGTGTGGCCGGGGGTGTTGTTTCTAAGGCAACTAGCCAGTGACTTTTAGGGTAGTGATTGGTACTAAAAAGATACTGATATAATTTTTTTAGATCATGAAGTATTTTTTCAATACCAGTCACTATCCTGAAGTATTCTTTTATACCAATCAGCAATCTGAAATATTTTTTTAAGATCCTAAATTAATTTTTGAAGATCATGAAGTATTTATATATTTTTTCAAGATTCTAAAATAATTTTTGAAGATTATGAAATATTTTTTTTTTTTAAAAAAAAAGAAGCATGAGCATATTTTGCACCAAAAGATTAGTATTCTCAAGTATATTTTTAGTATCGGTCGACTTTGAATTACTCAAGTACTCCCTCCGGTCCTAATTATAAGAACACTTTTGTAGTGCAAATTGTACTACAAAAAATAGTGTTCTTATAATTGCGGTAACCGGAATGGGAGGGATATATCTTTTTAGACTAGCCAATATTCTGAATTATTTTTTCAAGATTTTCAAATAATTTTTCAAGATTAAAGCATTTTTCGGTACCGATCAGTATCTTAAAGTATTTTTTTAGCACCGGCTACTACCCTGATTTTTTTTTTTTTTTTTTTTTTTTTTTTTTTATTTAAAACTATAAAAAGAAACATGAGGTTCACTGTTTTGCACCAAAAGCGACACAGTTTGGTGGAAGAGGATGGGAAGCATAGTGGACGCTCGCCACTCCCATGCATTTGACCTGGCATCTAACTATCCACTTATGAAGTGCCACGTGGCCTCACTACTTACAATAGGCGGCGGAGCCAAGGATAAACATTCCAAGTGTGGTATCAATTGAAAAGGAAAATAGTATTAAAAAAAAAAATTGAAAAGGAAAAAGTAAAGGAAGGATTGTAATGCGTCACTTATGGCCATTTTAAGTTTTTATTTCCATTTTTAGATGGGTGGTCCGGCTACATATACAATTGAACAATATGCCTTTTTTTTCCCTTCAGACAAAGATAAATGAGAGAATGGTTTTGCATGAGTTGGTCAAAGTGTTCGGGAAAACATTCTAGCTCTAAGTGCCTAGGTTAACACCTGAAGGTAATAGACGACCCACCCTGCCCAACATCGGTATCACTTAGAGGAAGGAAGATTTCGTTCTATCCTTAGATTGTGGATGAACTCACCCTCTTCCTAAAACTTTTTTACTCAAAAAAGAAAAAAGAAAAAATACAATGGGCCCTTTTTATTCTCAAGACAGATAAATAAAAGAAACAACAAAAAAATCATACGACCCCATTAAACACGGTCAACTAGATAAATTGTTAATTAAAAGTCTTACTCAATAACCCAACGATGATAAATAAAAGAAAATGATCGAAAATCACTTAAGTTAGTTTGTATATAAAAATGTTGAGCGCAACAAAACAGGCATGCTATTCATCATGGGATCCAAACCAACTCCTAGATACCCTTCTCAAGCATGGCTCTCACCCTCATTGGAAGGCCATAAAGCCGAATAAACCCAGCGGCATCGGCCTGATCATATATCTGACTACTCTCAAATGATGAAATATCCTGCCTGTACAGGCTATAAGGGCTGTTCCGGCCGGTAACAGTAACAGAGCCCTTGTACAGTTTCAAAGTCACAGAGCCTGTTGTAGTTGCTGTGATCTTCTCCATGAAGGCATCCATGGACTCCCGGAGAGGATCAAACCACCTTCCAGCATACACCAGCTCTGCATATTTAAGAGCTAATGAATCTTTGACTTGAATTGTTTCCCGGTCAAGTGTCAAAGACTCTAACTCACGTGCTGCGGTGAAAAGGATTGTTCCCCCAGGAGTTTCATAAACTCCTCGGCTCTTCATACCAACAAGCCGGTTTTCAACCATATCAATCCGGCCAATTCCATGCCTTCCACCAATATCATTGAGTTCGGAGAGCAATGATGCTGGTGAAAACCTCTTCCCATTAACAGAAACAGGTAATCCTGACTCTATCCCAATTTCCACATATCTGCAAGATAGAAATGCAGGTCTTAGAAACTGTTGAGACAAATGAAAACTTGACTGCGGTGATGCGCTGGCATTAAAATAGATATGTTATAAGAACATAAGGAAATCATTACTCTGCTTGATTCGGAGCATCCTCTGGATCCACAGACATCATGTACATATCCTTTTTTGGCTCAGCTGCCGGATCTTCCAAAACGTCACCCTGCAGCGTTGCAGATTGCAAAAGTGAGAGAAAGTAATATCAATATCCATATGTCAGTTCCAATATCTAGTTTTAGGACAGTGCAAAAGAACAAAAGTAGATACATTAACCTAAAGATATGGAATAAGAATCAGGTTTTGGATTCAATTTGATTTTTTTACAGTAAGTCCAAATTATACTTGACATTGGAAAATAAACATGTAAATTGTTTTCAGGCTTTTAACTGAAAGGGAAAAGAAAAGATAAGAAAACATGACAGAGAAATTTTTGAGTTTTGCCAAAATTGCACATACATCTCTTCTATGTTTAAAGGAGTTTTGCATGTATTTTAAAAATAGATGAGAATTTGTGCATTTTCAACAAAATCCAATTGGTCATTTGCTTTCTGTTTCAAGGGAAGTTTACATATATTTTGAAAATAATTAGGAAATCTATGTATTTTTAGCAAAAATTAGGGAACAATTGAGTTTGTTTTAGAAATGGAAGACTCATGTAGTTTCAGAAAATTAGTATAAAGAGCCGGCCTGGAACACAAAGCTCTTGCTATAGGCAGGGTCTGGGAGGGTCGACTCACGTTAACTATATGATAATTTGAAAAACAAACAAACAAACAACAACAACAAGCTTTATCCCACTAAGTGGGGTCAACTATATAGATCGCATGAATCTTTTACACTAAACACTTTACCTCATGGCTAAGGTGCCAAAGGTTCCTATCTCTGCTGTATATGGATTTCTTTGTCACAGGAACAGGTACATTATGCTTCTTTGCATACTCAATTGCATCTTCCCTCCCAGTAATGTCCCACTCCCTCCATGGAGCCACAACATTCAGCTCGGGATTCAAAGCAAAGAATGTGAGCTCAAAGCGAACCTAAATGATACAAACTTGTGTCAGAAGGAAAACAAATAACGCACAGCTAAATCTGTGAGCGTAATTGTCACTTTTAAAGACATGCCTGATCATTTCCTTTACCGGTGCAACCATGAGCGACAGCATCTGCTCCAACTTCTTTTGCAACATCCACCATTGCCTATCAGCATATATGCATCAGTTAATAATTGTAACAAGTACCATAGATAATGGTTCATGACTTTTTCCCCCTCTTGCCTAGAGACTAAAGACTGAAAAAGTCATCAATAATGCACCAAAAGCTAGCAGAGATGTGATATTGGAGAAGAATGTTGAAATTAGAATATCATTTTTAATGCAAGGACTAAAAATCAAATTTACCATTAACTGAAAAAATGTAATTGTGGACAGTACCATTGTTTATTTATAAAATATGAACTGATCAAATGTATCAAACTTAGAAGCAAAAGTTAAATATATACTTTTGCGATAACAGGGCGAGCCATTGAGGTGCCGAGTAGATACTTCCTCTCATAAATAGCACCTGCACGTAAACAGGGGAATACGTAATCCTTAACAAACTCTTCTTTCAAGTCCTTGACCACCAACTGAGAGGCTCCACTGGCTTTAGCCTTCTCTTCTAAACCTTCCAATTCTTGTAAACCCTACAAAGTTCAACGTCTAATATCAAGACTATAGCAGATAGAACATAGGTGTAGTACACTCCATCAGTCATAAGTTTAGACTCTCAACATATTTTCTAACAAAGCAATAGTTTTAATGACAGGAATTGAGGTCTATTAGTTATATAACATACTTGGCCAACATCCGCAGTGAAGCATACAACATCACATCCATAATTCTCTCTGCAAATTTAAAGGGCGTCAAAGAAAAGAATTATAATAAGAATGAAATGATTATAGGCATAACCAGGCATTAAAATAAATAGGCTTTTAACAGTAAAATCAAAATTAAAAAACGAATTTGAATAACAAAACACAATATCAGTGAATAGATAATATTATCTATTGTTCACCATCACAAATTACATCATCAAGTAAATAAAGAGTAAGAACCACCCCTTTTTTCATCTCATGTTTTTTTCTGCAAAACTCCAAGTCTATCGTTTAGATCTTCTTATGTCTATATCCAGATCACCATGTATAACAAAATGCCAAAACCTATAGCAAATAGCACTGTTCACAAGTGTGGCTTACTCTTTACACTCAGAAATACATAGAGAAATATGTCTAGTTCTCTTAAACAAATCAACATATTATTTTCTAGAGATGAATCATCAATAACAAGCCTTATTTGACTATGTGGAGTTTGTTACATAGATCGCACGATGCCAACTCAAGGGTTTTAAAAGATGAATCAATACTTTAAAAATAAAAAATATCCAGGACCCTAATTATTGTTATTCAAGATAGGGTTAAGGTGCATTTTGCCCTTAAAGTATGCGCCCAGGAGCAATTTTGCCCCTGAAGTTTCAAGCGTAGCAATGTTGCCCTTGAAGTTTTAAAATGGAGCAATGTTTCCCCTCCGTTAAAAACTCTAACGGTCAACGTTAGGGTTTTTAACGGAGGGGCAACATTACTCCGTTTTTAAACTTTAGGGGCAATATTGCTCCTAAAAAGAGTAACAATTTTGCCCTAAAGTTTCAAAACGGAGTAATGTTGCCCCTCATTAAAAACCCTAGCGGTCAACTAACGGTCAACGTTAGTTGACCGTTAGGGTTCTTTCGGAGAGGCAACATTGCTCCGTTTTGAAACTTTAGAGGCAACATTGCTACGCCGAAAACTTTAGGGGCAAAATTGTTCCTAGGCGCATACTTTAAGGGCAAAAATGCACCTTAACCCTTCAAGATATACAAAATTATATGGGGAAATCAAATTTTGCAAACTTGCGAAGGAAGTCTTGCTATGGAGAAAAGGGGGAAACACCATACATACCTTAGCCAGGGGACAATGACTGATGTGTCTAAGCCACCACTATAAGCTAAAACAAATATTATAACCTGCAATGTAGGCTCTGTTCCACGAAGCCCGCTGCCCTTGGCATTGGAAATTTCTGTCTCTGTACCACTTACTGCATGTCAAAATTACTTTGTGAGACTTACAAACACGGAACTTCCATCTAAAAGAGAATCAAATATTATAACCTGCAATGTAGGCTCTCTGAGCATCAGTTTATTCACTTGACCAAACCATTTCATTCAAAGCTCTCAAGTTTCCACCATTTATGAATAATCAAACTTCAATAGCCCATTGAAAAGAACAGGGGTTTTCTATCCCCAATGATCCTAATCGGCATCATTTAAGAGAAAAACTACTAGGGCGAACAAATTGAAACATGCAACTAAAATTTCAAACGTAAGAAAAATAGACAGTATAAAACTTAACCAAAATACACCTGTTCTGTGTCCCGAGGCCATTACTGCAGCAGAATGAATATCAGCAAAACCAGAAACCTTGTAAGGTTTAAAAGGCTTCGGTATAAACGCGAAACAACCAGCACTTATCAGTGTATTAATGAAGAAGTTAACAAGAGAGTTAATAGCAGCAGTATGGGGATTGAGAAATCATATAATGAGATTGAGCGAGTGACGTTTTAGCCGACACGGCGACACAAGATTAAGCAGCGTTAAGAGACCTAAGCAGATCTGGCTGCAGCATTTCTTATCCCTTTTTTTTTTTTTTTAGGATCCGGGCGGCAGCCTTTTTTCATGTACCTGGATTTTGACTTTTTATTTCGTCACTACTATTTGACTTTGTGCCTTTTGTTTTGAGCTGATGTAATGAATCCTGGTTTTATAACGCTGGTGTAGTGGATCTTGTATGATACGTGAAACACAATGGGCCTCAAATTTCAGCCTATGAGACTGTATTGGGTCCCCCAAACGACGTACACAATGGGCTTATATCACAATTCGAAGAACACCATACTCAGCCTCTTCATAGGTTATTGGCAAAATTTTCAAAAATATGACGGTTTTTACTGTTTTAGGTAGGAAAAATAATAATTTTGACTTAATTTTCAACACTCATATATTACTAATATAAGATATTTTGTAGTGCAGATTTGTATTACAGACTATATCTCTATTAAGCACTACAAGTAGTATTGAATAAGATATCTTTAATAAGGCATGTACATAACATAATTATGTTATCTGTTAGCAACGAAACAAGCTGATACGTACTGAAAATGATCAAACAATCGTGCGAAAAGATGAGGAAATAGTGTGAAGAGTATTTCTCTTGTAGATCTCCAAAAGAAGATTTTTTAAAAAAATAAAATGAAGCAAAGTGATGATAACACACAAACCCGAAGATAAAATAAAGTTAAACTTCAACTCGTTGGTTCTTTGGGACGAAGAAGTGAAGTGGCGGCTAAAAAGTCACTGTACTGGAGAAAGTGATTTGTGCTTCAATGTTTCTTTGTTCCTTTTACAAACCAGAATCACAGATAAAAAGCTACAAAAACCAAAAAAATCGAGAATACCTGGAAGCGAAATGCCGATGGCGCCAAACCACACGACAGAATGCCATCACGAAGGAGAAGATCCGAGATTTAGATTCTGAAGATGAAATCTAGAGCAGACGAGAGAGATTAGGATTCGAGTCTCTTTGTTCTTTGGCCAATAATGGAGTATGAGTGTACGTACGACGGTACGAGAGATGAAAAGGAAGAGAACTGACCCGGGATGCTCATGCTATGCTGGTATATGATATACGTGATGAAATGATGAATATAAGAAATATTGCTGGTTTAAAAAATTTTGATGTTCAAACTATATATTAAATGAAATATCAGGAGCAACCGCGAGAAGGGGAAATAAGAGATTTCAGGGAGTGGTGTCGGAGAGCGATGATAATAAATATTATAAGAAATATTGCGACGTATCCCCGTGGATTAGAGTTAAAAAATTATTTAATAGTAATTATTTTTATTTCTTAATAAATATAAATTTCATTTTGTAATTGTTATTATATATCAAACAAATGCTTCACAACCATCCTTTTACTATGTTATATATTTTCTATAGTTAAAAATTTACATCTCATGTAATTACTACTTTTTATAAAATGGGTTAAGGTTAAAAAAAAAAAAAAAAACGAAACCATAGACTCACCATCGTCTTATTCTTTAAAAAAAATGACCGGAGTTAGGTGGTTTTAGCAGTTTTGTCATTTCTGTTCGATTTTTTTTTTTCCCGAGGTATGGTTGTATGAAGAGTTAATAAATTTTTCTTTTTTCTTTTTTTCTCGAAAAGATCAATTTTATTAATCACAAAACGAGAAACGCTCAAAAGCCTAACAATATAACCTAACACACAACTAACCAAAGCAAAAACCAGTAAACAGAACTAACAACTGAACAAGCAATAAATTTTTCATTAAGGCTTATATGTTTGCTGAATGGAAATGCAAGTTTTGAAGAGTTAATATATTTTTCAGGTAAAAAAAAAAAAGAGTTAAAAAGAAATACCCCTCCAACTATAGATGTAAGATATGAAATCACTTGGGCCGAGCACCTAGGAGATCTGGGCGGTTCAGATCTTTTCTGGAGATCTGGACTATCCATATCTTTTTGTTTTTTTATAGGATTTTTTAAAAAAAATTTGAAGGTTTTTCCCTAGTACCAACCAGTATACCGAAATATAATTTTAATACCAGTCAATACCCTAAAATAATTTTTTCAAGATCCTCAAATAATTTTTTCAAGATCATGAAGTCTTTTTTAGTAGTAGTCGACTTAACCTGGAAGTATCTCTTTAGTACCATTGGTACCAAAAATATTTTTTTAGGGTACTAACGAATACTTGAAAAAAAATAGTCAATATGCTGAAATATCTTTTTAGTACCAGTTGATACCCTAAAATATTTTAAACTACTAAATGGTATTAAAAAGATACTTCAGCGTATTGAAAAAATTCTTCATAATCTTAAAAAAATTATTTCAAAGTACTGAATGGTACTAAAAAGATATTTAGGACACTGTCTAATACTAAAAATATATTTGAATATTGACCGATACTAAAAAAAAATCAAAAATTTTAAAAAGAAAAAAAAAAAAATGGACAATCAGATCTCCTTGAGGCTCGCCCCAAGGCCGCGCAGGAAACTGATTCCTGTGAGATATCATGACCGCCATTTTAGATAAATATGCCTTCCATTACATTAATGACTAAGGGTCTGCTTTGGTTCAACAAAGTGGAGGGGGGGGGGGGGATTTTAATGGAGGGGAGGGGGAGGGAGGGGAAAGGAGGGATTTTAATATTACTTTATTTGGATTGATTAGAAGGAAGCGGAGGGGAGAGATTTTAATGTTACCTTATTTGGTTTAGGAGAGGAGGGGAGGGAATTTTTTTGACATTGATAATTTTACCCTTATATTGGAAGAGGGGTTTTAATGTTACCTTATTTAGTTCGGGAGGAGGGTGAAGGAAAATTATCTTCACAT
This sequence comes from Acacia acuminata, assembly GCA_019022655.1. Classification (NCBI taxonomy): domain Eukaryota; kingdom Viridiplantae; phylum Streptophyta; class Magnoliopsida; order Fabales; family Fabaceae; genus Acacia; species Acacia acuminata. Next base: position 3,281,910 of record JAFJYI010000004.1, on the reverse strand, counting down.
GTACAACTTTACTTATATTATGAGTGATTTTTTTCAAATTTTATTAAATGTATAGTAACGTTTAATTATAAATAACATTTTTATGTCTTAAAATAAAAATTAACATTTAAAATATATATATATATATATATATATATATGAATATATTGAAAATCAAGACACACGTAAAGCATTTAAACGATAAACGCTCGTGCTCTTCATCATCAAAATAGATTCACACGAAAGCATCAGAGGACGTATATTTGTAATGATTCGTTAGAAATCGTTTAAAACTTCAAGATGATTTGAAAATGATTAAAAACTTCGTATCGATTCCCCTGTTCTTAAATGTTTTATTTTACTTTTGTTGTTGTTTCTTTCCTTTCTTTCTAACTTCCGATTATGATCTTTCATCACCTTTTTTTGTGATGGGAGTCCTTGATCTCGTGAGGATTCACAAGTTCATGAATCTTTGTTTTCCAGTAACTTACTCGAGCAGTTGGCACTTAATGTCATTACAGTTGTAGGTTTTCTGACTGTAACTTGCGTTGTAGTTTACTTTCATGTTGCTTCAGCGTTCGTCTGCTTCTAATGGCGGATTTTTTTATTCATATTCGAGTTCAAATCATCCTTGCCTTGACATCTAATTTGCTGGGATTATATTTAATTTATTTGTTATTGGGTCATAATTGATCTACTTTAATGGAGATATGGTGATTTGGCTACGCCATGTGAAACTGCCAACCGTGTCATCACCACCCCCTCTTTTAAAGCCCCGTATCGGTAGTTCTCCCTGCCTCAACGACAGTAGCGTCACCACCACCCCCTCTTTTAATGACCCTTCCACCGCCGACGTCATCCTTCGCCTCTTTGTCGATAGTGCATCTCCGCTTGGATCTCCATTTTCCTCCGGTTCTCAGTTCTGTCGACCCCGCGTCTACCTCGACCTTCCTTCAGGTGTATCTTCACTCTTACAATAGGCATCAGAATCGAGTTACTTAAACTTATAAAAGGGTTTTAGGGTATTTTGGAAATAATAACAAAAGACTAGGGACATTTTTGTCCACTCACGCCCCCATTTTAATAATCCCTCCGAATCCGTCCGATTTGGGGGTGAAGTTTTGAAGGGAGAGGGGGAAAATTTTAAAAATTTCCCCTCCCCTCCTAAAAATGTCATCGCCCAAACGAGGGGAGGGGGATAAAATCTCTCCATCCTCCTCTCCTCCCTCCGATCCCCTCAAACCAAATGGACCCTAAATGAATATCATGACCGCCATTTTGCAGCATGAGATGCAATTAGAAGGGAATCATATGAAAGAGTGTAAGGCTTGTTTGGTATGATAAGTGTAGAGTTTTAGGATCAGAATTATTGAGTCCGATGATAATTCTCATTCATTCGTGTGAAATATATAGGTTACAATGAGAAGCAATCTGGTGTAACAGATTGAGGACATCTAGGAAATTCAAAAATTGAATGATTAAATCTGTTCTAACTAACTCCTAAAGTCTAGGATTGATCTTTGACTAATCTAATTCTATTATTTACAAAATAATATAATTACCACACTCCCCCTCAAGTTGGATCATAGATACTCATCATGTCCAACTTGCATACAAAACCTTCAAATATGTCCTCGGGTAGACCTTTTGTGAGTATATCTCAGCATAATTTTGTAATTTTGTAGGTATGTAGGAGAGACAAATAATTCCATCTTCAACCTTTTCCCGATAAAGTGGCGATCAACATCAACATGCTTAGTTCTCTTGTGTTGTAATCGGATTTAATGCCATGCTTAAGGTCCTTATTATCACGGTAGAGTTTTAATGGAGATTCTATCTTGGTGTAGGTCTCGTCGGCGACCCTTTTTATCCATATTCCTTCCTTGAGTCCTTCGAAAGTGATCTTAATTCGGATTCTCGCACTACTTGTGGATACCACTCGTTGCTTGTGACTCGCCACGTTACTAGATTTCCCCATACAAACGTGCAATAGCCCGAAGTAGACTTCTTGTTCTCTTGGTCTCCCCGCCCAATGCATCGGTATATATCTCAATAGTCCTCGATTAGTTTTTCGAAGAAGAGACCTCGGCCGAGTTCCTTTGAGGTATTTCGGATTTTATATGCTTTTGCATTCAAGTGTTTCGCTTTGGCGAGTGCATGTGTTGACTTGCGGTACTTACCGCAAAGGCGATGTCGTCGTGTGTGAGAAAGATAGATAAGCTTCCCAACCAATCTCTCGGTAGCGCCCTATGTCTGCTAGTTTTCTTCCTCTTCTTGTTTCTCTTTCTCGCCACCTCTTGTTCGGTTGTCGACTGCTCTACTTTTTTCTTCTTCTTTTTGACACTAACGGGAGTCTTGCTTGGCTTACACCCAAGCATGCCGGTTTCCTTTAGTAGATCAAGGACATATTTCCTTTGTGAAATGTGAATTCCTTCTTTTGACCTAGCCACTTCCATTCCTAGGAAGTATTTCAAGCTACCCCGTGTCTTTGACTTCAAACTCCTTGTTTAGCGCCGATTTGATTCGATCATTTCTTGAGGATTGTTCCCTCGTAAGTATTATGTCATCCACATATACTATTAAGATAGTAATCATACCTTCATGGTTCATAGTGAACATAGTGTGATCGAGAGGCATTGGTTATATCCTTCACCTTTAGAACTTGTGAGAATCTGTCAAACCAAGCTCTGGAGACTCGCTTCAACCCGTAAATGGACTTGTTCGGCTTGCATACCGTTTGCCTTGACCATTCTCAAAACCAGGTGGAAGTGTCATATAAACTTCTTCTTTTAGATCCCCATTTAGGAACGCGTTTTTGATGTCTAGTCACTTTGTAAAGGCGGTCGAGATTAACAAAGAACGGAAATAAGGATTCTTTCGTGTTGAGCTTTGCTACGGGGGCAAAGGTTTCATTGTAGTCCAAGCCATAAGTTTGTGTAAAACCCTTGGCAACTAGTCGGCTTTGTACTTGTTCAAAGTACCATCGATTGTACTTGGGGTAAATACCCACTTACACCCTACTTGCCTTCTTACCTTGGGGTAAGTCAGTGACATTCCAAGTTTGATTTTTCTCAAGAGCATTCATCTCATCTAATACAGCATCTTTCCATTCAGGAATTTCAAGTGCCTCATGTACATTCGTGGGAATCAACTCCGATCAAGGTTAGTGACAAAATGACAATATTTCTGAGAGATTACCATATGACATGTAGTCTTGAATAGGATGTTGAGTACGTAAACGTGTCTTCTTTCTCAGTGCAATAGGCATGTTTAGGTCCTTGTTGGTGTCAGGAGTCTCTCTCGGTTGGGAGAGTGGTTGAGCCTCAGGCATAATGGACTCTACTACCTTTTTGTTCCTCCTGGAGTAAACCTTGTCATAATATTTGTCTCCCCCTGTTTGGGATGGCATAGTGAGTGAATCAGTCCCGTTTGGGATGGCATAGTGAGTGAATCAGTGTGGAGGATATGATCACGGGATAGGAAGGTGGTATAGGTTCGGGTATAGTAGAGTGAGAGTCACTCCAATTCTCCCCGACTCGAAGGGTGCGGATAGAAAGGTATGGCTTCAAAAATGTGACATCTCGGTGACAAATATTCGTTGGGATTTGGGGTCATAACAACGGTAGCCTTTTTGGCAATTGGAATAGCCAAGGAAGATACAAGGAAGGGACCTCGGGTCAAATTTGGAAGTGGGATGATGAATATGGACATATACGGTACATCCAAAGACACGGAGAGGAAGAGAGTGATCAAGGTGGGAAATCACATGAGTCTCACGGAGTTTATCAAGAGGGGACATATGGGAAAGGACACGAGTAGGTAGTCGATTGATAAGGTGAGTGGCGAAGGATTGCATCTCCCCAAAAATACTTGGGAACATTGCGGGTGTACATAAGAGCACGGGCAATGTCAAGAAGATGGCGATTTTTACGTTCGGCAATGCCATTTTGCCGAGGTGTGTTAGGACAACTACTCTTATGAATGATTCCGTGAGACTTTAGAAAGTCTTGAAGGTATGATTGAAATATTCGGTGCCATTGTCGAGTGTAAGACCGAATGGTAGAATTAAATTGTGTTTGGACATAGTGGAAGAATTCAACAAAGATATTGAACACATCGATTTTTCTTTTAGGAGGTACACCCACACATGCGAGTGTGATCGTCTATGAAGGTGACAAAGTATTTCGAACATGTCCTAGGTTAGGTACTCTAGAGGACCCCATACATCACTATGGATGATGGAGAAGGGACGAGTAGAGTGATAGACGGTGGGAGGAAAGGTAGTGCGATGATGTTTTGCTAGTTCACACGTTTCACAATGGGAATTGACATCTTTATTGAATGAAAATTGAGGAAACAATTTTTGTAAATACGAAAACTAGGATGACCCATCCTTCTATGCCATAACATCAAATTATTGTCGAAGTAGGGAGACAGAGGTCTTTATTTGTGATGACAAGGCACTTGCGAGAGGAATCATCAAGGTAGTAAAGGCCGTCATGCTCCTTAGCCGTGCCAATCGTCTTCCCCGAGGAGAGATCCTGAAATATACAATGAGTGGCAAAAAGTGAGCGCGATCAGTTGTATGTTTTGTCAACTTGGCGATTGAAAGGAGATTGTATGCCAAATGAGGAACATGAAGAACGAATCAAGTTTTAAGTCTCTTGTAAGAGGTACGAGACGGCACAAAGAATGGGAGCACTAGAATTATTTGCTGTGCGAATTCGATTATTACCAGCCAAAGGAGAATAAGAAGTAAATATTCTTGATTCCGAGGTCATATGATCAGAGGCGCCGGTATCTACTATCCATTTTGGCAGAGAGGATGATGATATAAGAGTAAGATGATCATTACCTTGCTTGGCGATAGTGGCAACCGGTCCTTGAGAGGATTGTAAATTTTTCGGCAAGTTGAGAAGTTGACTCATCTGTTCGTATTGAGAGAATGAGGCACGGATTCGACGGAGTATCTCCCTCAATGACTTGTTTGATGAGCGAAGGTGATCGTGGTTTACGAGGTGTCCAAATGTCGGATGGCTTACCGTGGAGTTTCCAAAGATTTGTCTTTGGTATGACCAATCTTCTTGCAATGATCACACGTTGGACGAGATCTGTTAGAGGAGGGAATGTGCTTACTGATTAAACTGGACGCTTCCGGACCTGAAGAGATAGCCTTGAGAAGCATAGTTTGTCTTCGGGACTCTTCACGGCGAATCTCAGAATATACTTCCAAGAGAGGAGGAAGAGATGAATTGCTCAATATCCTTGCTCGAGCATCGTCAAATTCGAGTTTAAGCCGGCGAGAAAAATCGAATCCGATCGTGTCGACATTCCGAAGGTGGCGAGTGGCATCGGTGGAAGAATCCCATTCATTTTTGACCATTTGATCTTCTTCTTGCCAAAGAGCGACAAGTTCAAACCGAGAATTCAAAGAATGCAATGCGAGAGCCCCGAGATGACTTCCGGATGCGACGACGAAGATTAAATAGTTGGGATAAATCCTTGGCATCGACATAAGAATCACGAACAAAGATCCCAAATATCCTTTGCGTAGGAAGATACATGAAGCTTCGTTTAATCGAGGAGACATGGCATTGATAAGCCAAGAGCGAGACAAGGGAGTTATCGGTATCCCATTGAACCCACTGTGAGCTTTGATCGGACGGTGGTTTGATCTCTCCAGTTAAAAATTTTCGTTTTCCACGTCCCCGATAGACAACAAAACATGCCCGTGCCTATCATGATAATTGTGAAGATTCGGTTTTTCCGACACCAACCGGTTATCGGAAGAGTGGAGAAGATTATCACTAGGCTTGGGAGGTGGTGGTGTATCATTTGCCGATGCCATTTGTTGGCTTGGTATTAAACCAATGAATGCACAGTGCAAGACAACAACAAAAAAAATTCAGAGGCTCAACCAATGCCATGTTTGAATTATTAACCCAAACAGGGGGAGACAAATATTATGACAAGGTTTACTCCAGGAGGAACAAAAAGGTAGTAGAGTCCATTATGCCTGAGGCTCAACCACTCTCCCAACCGAGAGAGACTCCTGACACCAACAAGGACCTAAACATGCCTATTGCACTGAGAAAGAAGACACGTTTCTGTACTGGGATCGTCGGCCAAGATGTTAACAATGGGTATCGTCGTCTTTGATCGAAGATGACGCTTGAGACTCGCTTGAGAGTGGGCTCTTCGGATGAGTGAAGATGCCGAATGAAGACGAGCCGGACTTGAGGAGGTTGAGGACGTCACGGTGGGTGACGACTTGTATCGACTCGAGACGGAGGATCCTACAATGTAAGCTCGATACCATGTAGAGTTTTAGGATCGAATTATTGAGTCCGATGATAATTCTCATTCATTCGTGTGAAATATATAGGTTACAATGAGAAGCAATCTGGTGTAACAGTTGAGGACATCTAGGAAATTCAAAAATTGAATGATTAAATCTGTTCTAACTAACTCCTAAAGTCTAGGATCTGATCTTTGACTAATCTAATTCTATTATTTACAAAATAATATAATTACCACAATAAGAGACATTTTGGGGAAAAAATGTGGATAGAAAAGGGAATAAAAAATGAAAATGGGCTTTTAAATGATATGCCCTTCTCCCTTTCCCGGCACGGGCACTCGGCTTCGGTGATCCCTCATCATAACATTTGAATCATTCCCCTTTCTAACTCCCAAACACGAGAATTCGAGCATATTCGTTATCGACAAAGAACCATGAGTCCGTAACATTTATTTTTTCAAGTTAAAAACCATTGCAATAACTTTCTAGAAACATGACTTAGCAATAACTAGTTGAATCAGAGGTCTAAAAACCTGTCACCAGAAAAAGTAAAAAGGTCTAATAATCCTTATCTTAAAACGATGAATCAGGCTTGAAGCTCCTGACTCTTAACTCTGAACCTTGGTCTTCTTTTTAGCCTTTCCTTTAGTTTCCTCTTCTAACAGTCTCTGCTGCATCAAGTCTAACAGACATGACTGCAAATATTTATTTATCTCCATCACATGCTTTGCCATCTTTGTTGCCCACACGCGATTCTCTATACTTGTTTCCACCTTCATTTGCATGGCCATGTCCACAGGCATGTTCACTTTCTGCCAACATATAAATCCAACTGAAAACTTCACCTTTAACCATACAGTTGAATATTTTTTTCATCTTTTATTGCCATGTCTCAATATATAAGAGGAAAGGCACCATTTTTTATTTGTTTGGTATAATGATGAACATTGCAAAACTGAATTCCAATGGCAGCATAGGGATTAGTGGTTGTTAAAGGGAAGATAAAAAACCTGCACATCAAACACGTGCTGGGGGCTTTCTAAGGCATGGAGAGCTGTACTTCCCTTTCCCTTCCACGAGTCGATCGGCTGAGGATACTTGTCCAAAGAAGAGACAGTATATTGATTAGAAGCTTTCCTATGGTTTGATGCAGAGCGCATTGAAGATTGCTGAACAACCGCCAGGTTAGTTATTTTCCCTGCTATTAATAAAAACATAAATGTAATAATTTATGTATTCTTCTAAGGACAACATTTGTCCAAATGACTTAGAAACAGACAGGCGACAGCCGTGCATCTCTTTAGAAGGACTCAAGAAATAGTTTCTGCCATCAGAATATCATGCAAACAGTTAAATATTATGTCATAAGAAATGCTAGATAACTAATTTGCGAATATTAAAGAAAGTAATTAGTCAATAAAGAGATGTTAGCTTCTCTAAAATGCCTTTGTTAATGTGCATTTGAACCACTCATTGATAAAAATTCCTTAATATGTGCAATCGGGGGAAATTATAAAATTGGGAGACAAAGTAAATTGACTTCTTATATTTAATACTTAAGTGAATTCCTTATCTAGCTCTTATATTAAGTGCAAGGGGTAATAGTTTCTATATATAGGCCTAAATGAATGACACCTCTCTGTACGCCATAAAGAGGGCATGATACTAGTACAAATTAATCGATTGTGTTACCTTTTTCGACATTGATCCTTCGAATAACTGTCCAGCTAATGACATCCCAAATGATGATTGTGTTATCTTCAGAGGCAGATATTAGGCCAGCTTGAGCAGAGGTCAGGGAAGTTACAGCTCCACTGCATACTTGACAAGAATCAGACTGACCATCATTACCTCATTATCAGAATTGGCACAGACAACTTATTTAAGTTGTAATATATAACTAATACATTAGCCCCTCAATGAAAATTGCATCTTTTATCTCTATGTTGTTCACTGACATTGCATTTAAAGGATGACAGATTAAAAAATTAAGCATTCATAGATTAAAAAATTAAGCATTCACAATGCTCAAACATATAAAGCCAATTTTGCAGGGTTTGATTGTCCTATGAGAAGCTCCAAGTACCATGCGTACCTGTGTCCTTTCAATTCAAGTAATTGGTCTGATGCAATGCTGGAAAGTTCTTCCTCCAGGCCTTTGTAGGCAAGCTTTCTACCAATTATATGTCCATTTACTGATCCATAAAACAAAAGCTCCTTTCCTTGGTAAAGAAAAATGGAAGTTATTGCCAAATGATGAACATGAGTTTGCACAAGACGTCCTGAGATAAAGTCCCACACCTAGAAGGAACAGAAAATACCATTTTAGCACGAAGCAAACTCCACTGGATATTAGAATTTTGAGGAGTGAGTATTAATATATTGACTAATCACCTTGCAAGTTCCGTCGAGAGAACTTGATACTAAAACTGCGAAGTAATGGCTTGATGTAGTTAAGAGACCTGTTATGGTGGACTCATGCCCTGACAAAGAATGTAACAAAGGAGGCAAGCTTCCATTTCCTTCTATATCTAACAAACTTCAAGCAAAATGACCATAACAATGCATCACTTTGGTGGTTTATGAGGGATTTTAGTTTTTTTTTTTTTTTCATTTTTTAAAAAAAAAAAACTTATTATAGAGGTCAAATTTCTCCACAAATAGAAAACTCAGACTACCTAATCAAAGACCAAACACATATCACCCCATCATCAGAACTAGAAATGAGGAGAGAATCATCGTCAGAAAATAACAGGCAGTTCAAAGTTTTATCATGAGCCCTCCAAGTCTTGAGCAATTGTCCACTGGTCACCTACAGATCATCATAAACGTATCGAAGTTTAAGGTGACACGAATATTCATCTGAAAATCATACGCAAGCTACTTTTGGGGAATGTATTTTGCTGATAGCTGAGTTAGTTCAGCAAGTTTCCAGAATTAATATATTAAAATAAGCATATGAATACAGAGATTATTGATGAGCTAAATACTTAATTAGCCCAATTTTTTTGCCAAACATATAAATTGGGTGTCCTCACTTACATCCCAAAGATAAGCATTTCCCGATAAAGCTCCTCCAGCGAGATATGTGCCGTCCTTTGTGCAAGAAAGTGGTCCAATGGCCTCCAATGGGTAGCTCCAGAGAGGTTGTTGAGGCTGAAACCAGAGCAAACGAATAGAAATGGAGTTTTCTACTGAAAGTAAAGATGTTATTTAGAATTTCAGCTCAATGCATTACCTTGTTCAAAGTCCAGATGCCAATGGCTCCTCCACCTACAGATCCGTGTCTGTTAATCTGCGACGCTGCAATAAACTGGTCTCTTAGGCAAACCAAGCCACTAGGAGCGGAAGCACAGTTTGGAAGATGAAGAAGATCCTCTCCGGTGTTCATATCCAAAATCTTTAACCCTAAACCCGTGGTTTTGTCGCCGCACACGACCAAAAGCTCACCGTCGCTTCCCATTATCTCTCGAAGCAAGCAGATAGAAACTCCTATCGTTGCTTTTTTGAAAATTAGAAACAGGTGAATCGCATTGTTTGTGTGAGCTTATTGGTAGTATAAATCAGAGAATTCGAGATAGTGCAGAATTCTTCTTCACGTTTTGGAAGGGAGAAGCAACGTTAGAAATGTGAGGAGTTGGTCCTTCTTGGTTCTTGCAATTGCAAGCGTGGTTCATGCAGGGGTGCAGAGATTTGATGACACGTAGATTGAAGAGGAGTGTTTTTTTTTTTTTTTTTTTTTTTTTTTTTTTTTTTTTTTTTTTTTTTTTTTTTTTTTTTTTTTTTTTTTTGTCACTTGCAGTATTCCAACAGCAGCAGCTGTTGCTCATATTCTTAAAAATATGAGTAGTATATTTAATAAATATAGAAAAAATATAAAAAAAGAACTTTGAAATTACAAAATATTAAATTAAATTTGTTACCAAAAATTGATAAAGAAATTACGAGACTTGATGGGCAATTCACTAGTCATTTTAGGGGAATACCTAACTTAAGGTTAAAGTTTTTTTTCCTGCCATTATCATTTTTGGGGCAAAGACACAATCACACATATATATTAAAAGATATTTCCTTGAAATTATTTTCAAATGAATAAAGTACAATTCTCATTTTGTATTTTGGATACATGAATTTTATTTTTGCTTGAGTGAACGTTGACATAAAGTTATAAATTGGTCGAATCAGCGACCTCCTATTTATAAGAGTGATCTAATGCCACTAGATTATAGGTCATTTCATGATTTTCTTAAACCAAACTTAAAACTGCTTAACTGTTATCACACAATGAAAATGATAAGTGAGATTGGAAAATCGTGACACACTAAACATATAAAAATCGCCTAAAGTAACTTTTTTGTGAAAAATTGAAAAACCAAATTAATGGTTCGTTTGTTTCTATTTTCTATTTCCAAAACAGTTTTATAAAATTGTGTTTAAAAATAAGTTTTTTAAGAAAATAAAAAAAAAATGTTTGGAAATTGTTTTTTAAAAAATCCGCTTTTAAAGTGATGGGGTGGCAGCCACTATTGGCAGTAGTTGTCTCTAATAATATGGTGTCGATAGAGAAGATAGATGACGGCCTTAAAAAATAAAAAAATTGAAAAACAGAAACAATAATCTAAAAACATTTTTATTTTTTTAAAGATAACTTTATGTTTCTTAAAAACGATTTTAGATAAGTTTTTTTCATTTTTTTAAATAACGGTTTTTTTTTTTTTTTTTTTTTCTTGCCTGCACAATCACTTGCACTTGAAAGCAATTTATCCAACTTTTTGACCCGTCACAGCTTATACTATATACATAATTTGGTAGGATATTTCGTTATTATTATATGGGTTCTTAAAGGCCTCCATTCCTGTTGCTTATCACTCTTTTTTCCGTTATTTTTTACTCAATGGTTATATCTTATTTCTTTTGCCTTTTCCTCTTTCTTTTTATGGTTTGTCTTATCTTCTTTACTGCTATGTAATTATTTATCTTATTAATTTCATCTCGTCCTTTTTTAAGAACAAATTGAGTATATTTTAAACACACACAAAAAAAAAAAATTAATTCAGTTCGAACTGAATTAATTCAGTTCGATTTGATAAGTTTTCAGAAAGCTCGTTAGATATGAAAAATATTGTATAAGAGTTTGAACGAAACTGACATTATTCCTCCCCTTTCACGGTTTTTCGTGTACTTCCTAAAGATACAAATGGGACATTAAACCTTATTTATTTTAACAAATATATGATTGTTAGACTTAAGAGGGAGTTTTTTCTAAAATAATGACATTTAGGTCCAAATCTAGAAAAATAATCCATTAATAAGTCCCATAAATTATTTATGGTAACTATTATACTTATTAATTCTCTTTATTAATTTGTCAATGAAGACTTTTCTAAAATTATTTTCTTAATTGGAACATCAATATCGTTTTCGCTTTCTTCTATAATTCACTTGTTCTGATTCGGTATACGAATTTTTTTTTTTTTTTTTATACATAAATTTTAGGAAAATGGTTAGGTTCACTCACGATCTAAGGGCATAACGTAATCTCTCTTCCTTTTCTATTATACGATATTGGGCGGGGCAAAAGTCGTATATTACCCTCAGGCATTTGCCTAGGCACCCATGAGCTAAGATGCCCTTCCAGCGTTTTAACTAACTTAAAGATCGAATCCTCTCTCTTTGAAAAGAGTGTCCGACCCCTTTACCAATTAAACCCGTAGACAAGAGGTGTTAGTGTAGGATTTGTATATTCATGTTGTGGTTTCAAATCCGACATAGCATTAGCTATGTTGTGAAACTTTTGAATTTGATTAAGCGCTTGGTGAATAGTAATTCCGCGTATATGAATTCGGTTGAAGGATTGTATTCTCCGTTTATGAGTAGGGTTAGTCATATTTTCTTATTTGAGGTGAATTAGTTAGCATAACTAGCTTGTTATACATTTTTCTCTCATAAATTGTAAAAATTATTCTTTAAAAATTAATCAGAAGATGCATTAAAGTAATAAGCGGTTGCAGTTATGCTATTATTCTCTTGCTAAATGAGTAGCCTTGCTCTAGAATTACATAATTATCAGTAACAATTAAGGAGAATTAATTAATTCGATAATTATTAACTAAATTTTAAATTTTGTATTCGTTTATGAATGTGCATTTTTTAATCCTTTCTTCTCACTTTAGCTTAATTAGGGGAAACCGTAACACTCTCAAATTATTTTGAAAGTATACTTATAATAAGAATATTTTTTTTTCCGACTTAGATTTATAAATAGGACTAAAGTAGTGGTGTCTAGCTTGAGAAGTTAAAGTTAAAGACATAACTGTTTGAATGTTTTTTATACAAGGAAGATTTGAGGAGGAAAATAAATTTAGAGAAAGGAAGGGATGAGAAACTGGGTTGTTTGATAGGAAAAAAATGTGAGGTGACAATTAGTAAAGAATTAGGAAATACCTATTTTATCCTAAAAATAATTAATATAAAATGAAAAGAATTTTTTTCTCATAATTTGAATTTAATACGAATTACGTACATTAAATTTGAATTTATGGATTAAATTCAAATTTTTTGACGAAGCATTCATTTCACAAAAAAAAGTTCAAATTTGTATAAAATATTCTCTTTTTAAGTTTGAATTTGTCTAAAATATTCTATCGCCAAGTTCAAATTTATCGCATAAATTTGAATATAATCCTATTTTCTTGCCTTATATAAAATAAATGTTTTCCGAGGGATAGATATATTCAAAAGTGTCACTGTTCATGAATTTTGGTGAGATCTTATCTTCCTACTTTGAAAGGTGATGAGTCTGGGGTGGGCTTAGGAACTTAAGTTCCCAAAAAGATTGGACATAAAAGTGTACCAAATAAGAAAACTTGTTCATCTCCCCTTTTCTTTCCACTTATCCCTTGTACCAAACAGGCCTTAAGGTAATCCAATTGCTAGGTGAGCTAAATGGTGCTTTAGCTCATATGAGGATTCTTGGTTGAATGGAACTCCTTTGATTTATCCGGACTATGAAGGCTTTTAAATAGCTTCCATTCCATTTTATCTTTGATAGAACAAAAAATTATAAACAAACCAAACAAGTTACTCACTTTCTCAGTCTGATAAATTGTTACCTTGAAACTTTAACATCACTTGCTCCTTTGAGATTCCTCGCATAGGCTTGACCCTATTTTGAATATATTTAGTTTAGTTTTAGGCAAACCATATGTTTATCAAAGTAACTTCAATTTTAGTTTTAACTAATTTTTTTCAAATATTATCATCTGGTATTCAATTCAGGTTCATAACTGTCCCAATCTACACAAGTGTTTTTTTTAAACTCAAACTTGAGGTCCAAAAATATTTAGTAGGGCCTTAGACACAAACTCTATGTTGCTCGTTTTAACTGATTTTTCTTTTAATAACCGAACAGAAAAAAATTCAAAAAAAGAAATATACAGGCATATAATTAAATTGAAATTTTTTTGTTTGGATACAATATATTTTGCTAGGCACTTATTATCTTGCCTTACGTTTGTCGGCTTGTGTAAAATGATAAGAAAGATATTTCTGAACGTCAAGCAAAGGAAGAAGCAGCGCAAGGCCTTCAACACTTGTATTTCCCGCTGAGTTGAAGGCTGAAGTAGCTTCAAAGTTCCAAACCCTCCCCCCTCACCCAATATCCCAAACTTTCATTTCTGAAGTTCGAGTCTTTTTGAACTGAAGATAACTTCAACTATTCTTCATTGGGAGATTCTTCGCTCTCCTGTCCACTGCGATTGTAGTTTTGTAGGGTTGTCCAAGTTCAAAAATGGCTAGCTGTAGTTCTCTTTCATTGTGTCCATACAGCTTTTATCGTCACCTGAACCCAAAAAGGCGACCCATTTTGTGCTCGTTTGGCTCTTCTTCGCTCGTAGGTAAATGGTGAATTTCGTTCGTGCTGCTTTTTGTTCATGCGATTCTCTTCTGTTCAATTTTCGACTATTATACTGTTTAGCGATTATAGAAGAATGAAGAGGAAGGGTATAAGCCATGTAGATGAATGTTAAGTGCTGGATTATGAGAAGCTGGAGATGTTTATTTCCAAAGTAGCGTTTTAGAAGAAATTATTTGCGCTTTGTGGCGGTCTTAGAAGCCATCATAACCATTCCAGTGTTCATGTATGGTTGAGGTCAGAGTTAATGATTTTTTATTTATACTCTTTATAATCGTTAAATTGAAAACTTAGTGTTCATAGTTTAACCTTATTATTTATACCATGTAATAAAAGGAAATTTGAGAACTTCTGTGTTCTGTCCTGTATTTTATTATGCTACTTCCCATATGACGTTGGAACTGTGCTTATGTTTGAATTATTTGCTTTGAGGTCAAAACGACACTTATGACAGTGAAAGACTTGTCTATAATGAAATAAATTTGAAACTCCAATTCGAATAAAACAAAAATAATCGGAGGTTTCAAAGAAGGTCATGCTTCTCAGATTCTTGTAGGATCTATGTAGAGACTGAAGAAGAATTCATGTTGTAAGAGGGAACATTTATGACTTTGATCTGTTCATAGATGCAACTTTGAACCATAAATTGTTCATAGATGCAACTTTGAACTAAATTTGCTTCTGATTCCCCGATTCCCCGATTCCCCGTCTTACTAATGCTTGATGTTATTTACTATTAATTGTTTTAATTTGTCTATCTCATGTAGGCGTTGATGGATCTAAAGTACCACGCAAAAGAACAAGAAAAATTGAAGGTCCTGGAAAAAGCATGGAAGACTCTGTTCAACGCAAGATGGAGCAATTTTATGAAGGATCTAATGGGCCACCCCTGCGAGTTCTTCCTATTGGTGGGTTGGGTGAAATAGGGATGAATTGCATGCTTGTTGGGAACCATGATCGTTATATCCTTATTGATGCTGGTGTCATGTTCCCAGAGTAGGTCTTACAACTCCAACATTGCCTCCCCTTTTCTTGTTGTTTATCAGTCTCAAGAGCCAATTGGATATGACACAATGGTTGAAGATATGATTTACAATTGGATATGACACAATGGTTGAAGATGTTATATAGGCATTTACTTAGATACAGAAGACGTTATAATTTAAATATATATTAGAATTGTTGAATCTTTCTTCTTAATATTTTCCTTAACAAATACAATTAAAAAATCTGAATCTCATTTGGACTATAAGTAATTATCAAATTACTGATGGACAGTTATTGGTTATTCTTCATTCTTTTCCTGTAGTATTTAAATGATCCAAGCTTATTTGCGTTGCATATCTTCCAGCTATGATGAGCTTGGAGTCCAAAAGATTATACCTGATACGACATTTATAAGAAAATGGAGGCACAAAATTGAAGCACTTGTTATAACGCATGGCCATGAAGATCATATTGGTGCGTTACCTTGGGTAATGCTTCCTTCTTTTACGATTTGTAAATTCTCATAGATATATGTTATTACATCTTCTTTGTTTAAATGTAATGGGATATGAAGTCCATTGACTGATGCATACTATCATAACGAACTGAGAGTTTACTTAGCCTCCTATTCTTGTGAAGGGACCTATTTTTTACACCTTGAATGCTATGCTAATGTAAAGGTTATGCAATGGGTTTCTGGGAGGTAGGCTACTATCAGATCGCTATGTTTTTAATTGGCATTGGATCTATTGACTATAGCATGCTTAATGTGTAGAACTCATTGGTATATTTATTGGCTAGCTGTGTTGGACTCTTCTACAAGCTTAGCATACATCTCATATATGGTTGAGTCACAAGTTCCCCCTCTTTTGCTGTGTAATGCTGTTTTCATTGCTTTGATTTGGTCTCCTCTTAAAACATTGTTGCTTACATAATAAAAGTTTTGAAGAATGATGTGTTAGTTTCTTTATATCACTGCAAGTCCCATTTGTGCAGCCTTAATACATACAGATACTAAGTTTAGGGAGCCTACCACTTCCGTGTCTAGTTTTTAGAAAGTATAGAGTCATTAATAAAAAAACAATTCTGCCTAAATTTATGTCTGATTTTTTTCTTTTATTTTGAATATCATATTTCGCTCTTATATAATATCTTCTCTGACTATAATTATCTCTTGGCTCATCAGGTCATACCAGCATTGGATGCCCATACACCAATTTTTGCATCTTCCTTTACAATGGAGGTATCTGGCTGCCATAATTTTATTTTACCTTGATATTTTGTTGGTAAAATGCCACCTTTTTATTTTTTTCCCTCAATGCATCTTGAAGTTGGCTATGAATCTCTTGAATCCTCTGGTCCTTTCTTTTGATGCACCATTTTTTACTAAAAATTTGTGGATTTTAACTTTTGTAATGAAACTACAGAACTATTTATTTGTATTGCATATGTTGTTCTGTGAAATTCAGAGATGATAAATTGTTATTATTATTTTGTTAAAACAGCTTATTAGAAAACGTTTGAAGGAGCATGGTATTTTTGTTCCATCAAGACTCAAAGTATTTCAAACAAGGAAGAAGTTTGTGGCTGGGCCATTTGAAGTAGAACCTATCAGGGTGACCCATTCTATCCCTGATTGTTGTGGATTAGTTCTTCGCTGTGCTGATGGTACTATTCTTCATACTGGGGACTGGAAGGTTAAAATTCTACTTTACTCAATGCACTGTTTATTCCATTTAACTTCATTCTCTTGTTGCTTAAGAAGTTGATTCAACAGATTGATGAATCACCACTAGATGGTAAAGTTTTTGACCGTGAAGTTTTGGAGGAACTCTCTAAAGAAGGAGTAACATTAGTAAGTCTACTTGCTCCTGCACTTAAATAATTTGTGCAGAAAATTTTCATTGGACTTATCTTCAGGGAAGAGATAATTTTGGTGCATATTGGAATGCTTTGATGGTTCATAGGCTAGTAGCAGTAATATATAGTTTCTTGTGTATATTTTGAATTTTGATGTTTCTCTAAGAAGTATATAAGTGCCTTTGCAGAGAGTACAGCTTTCATGGCCAGTCTTATGCTGGCTGAGGAGCTCATAGGACAACAGGTTTACACAATTCCAGAATTAAAGTGTTTTTTCCTTTGGATAAAAAATAGAAATTGCATGAAAAAGAGAAGAAATTACAAAGGTTGAGGATAAGAAGTCCTCAAAACTAAATAAAAAATAATAACATATCAGGGTGTCAAAATCTCTGAAATGCTAATAAGGGTGACAAAATAAACCAATCTTGTTGCATTAATAAAATTAGGATTTCCTTAAAAAACCCGTGGGCCATGTTCCAAATGGGGGCCCTGTAGATGATTCTTTCCCATAACATGCTTAAAGGTCAAAATATTTATAGATACTTCCATTTAAAGAGGAATTAAGTGAAAATTGTACTGAAGAAAACAATGCGACAATCTGAAAACATTACTTGCTTCAATTAACCAGGGGAGAATCTCCAATGCAGAGGTAATTCAAGACGCGTACTGCATTATTACTACTGCTGTTTATAAGTAGATGCATAACTGACTCTAAAACTGATACACAACTGCCTAAACATGACAGCAAGGCGGCAACTGAACACGATGAAAACTACTCCCTCTGTTCCTAATTAAAGAGAATTTTGGAGGGTGTGGTGTACCTATCTATATGAATTTACAAAATTTTAGTAGTAACTAATAACTTTTTCCTAACATGCCCTTAAACAATGAATAAAAAGACTTGACTCACCTTGGAGTAAAGTTAAGAAAATATGACCATTGATTGAGGGCATAAGTGGAAAGATAATTTTTTTTTCAGATAAATTAGTTTAAACTGTTTTATTTGTATGCATAAGTTAGATAATTCTGTCTTAAAAAAAATGAACGGAGGGAGTACTGTATAACTACTCTTATCTCCATGATCGTGGAGTACAAGGTTACTTCCCTACTCTGCCTCATTGCCCACAACTGTTTCCTCCACTTTCCCACTACTCTCCTCTATCCCTGCTTTCTCGTTCCTATTATAAGCGATATAGAATCATAGGTCCCTATCAGACATGGCCTTCAAGATATGGACATTCCTCTTGAACCGGAAAAACCCCAGTCTTGTCTCAAAGTCCTGGTCAATGGATGCTCTTCTCAACATGTTGCATTTCTATCTTATTCCCATTATTGTTGGGAAGATTTTTGAGTGCCTTTTTCCGTTTTCCTCTATTCAAAATATATATGAGACTTAGAGACAGCTAGTCATGGATGCCCAAAACAAATTGAGTGTTAAAGTCTGTTTAATTTCAGTACAATAATACATAACATTTGCCTGTTCTGTTTTCTAATTGTTAATAGAAAGATATGATCAAACATTGCTTTTGGGCGTTACTTTCCAGATGATGAGTGATTCAACAAACATACTTTCACCTGGAAGAACAATGAGTGAATCTACGGTGGCAGATGCTCTGTTAAGACATATTTCTGCTGCTAAAGGGAGGGTTATTACAACCCAGTTTGCATCAAATATACATCGTCTTGGAAGTGTGAAAGCTGCAGCTGATTTAACTGGTAGAAAAATGGTATGTTCTCCCCTGCTAATTGTAATAATTTTCCTGTCTAAAATGATTGGGGTTTAATGATATTTATTGCAATTATATCAGGTGTTTGTTGGTATGTCTTTAAGGACTTATCTAGATGCAGCTTGGAAGGATGGAAAGGCACCGTTTGATCCGTCCACCCTGGTAATAAAACATGAGAAGAGTTATTTGACATTCTGCCTTAAAGTAGAGTGAAAAAATTTCCAGCTGGGGTTTAGAGAAGTCTAGCACTGAATTCAGCTCGTGATATTATTTATTAGTGGCTATAATAAATTTAGTGAAGACAGTTGACCATATTTGAAATTTCACCTTTATCTTTTTTCTCTATTGAAAAAGACTCTTTATTATAGAGAAGAAAAGCGAATAAAAGAGAGAGGACAAAGCAGGATCCTTAATAAAGAAAAGATTTCTAATCCACCTGCATATATGTAAGGATTACTCATGCGATTGATGCTGTAATGCTGTTAAGTATTAAATACTCAACCAAAATGTGTTCTTAGTTTGTGCATTCAAAAGACTTGGAACATGTTTTTCAGCATCACATATTGTGGGCTCTCACTAGTTTAAATAAATACACTGTGTTGGTTTTTTGCACTAGTAGTAATATATTTTATTCATGTTCAAGCACAGTAGACTTTCATGTCAGGTGTCTTTAAATGATAATATTATTATTCTGCCTTGCTTAATGACTTGGACTTTAATTCAAGTGGCTCTTTAACCCTGCATTTATGACTAATATGAGCCAATAATTATTTGGCTAACTGTGCAGGCTTACCTGATTTGTTTTCAATGTTATTTAGATAATTAGGTAACTAATTAATTGCTTGTTTGGTTTGTTAGTTGCTTGGGTATCATCCATCCAATCACCATTTATCTATTTAAGTTTTTTATTTGCTACATAGCATGCATTCATCTGTATCCTTTTATTTCTATGAGCTTCTGTCAGTCAAATTTATGTCTGATGCTCTCCTTTGGGTTAATTTTAACTTCAAATAGGTGAAAGTGGAGGACATTGATGCTTATGCTCCTAAGGATTTGCTGATTGTAACAACTGGATCTCAGGTAACTTACTTTCAAGGTCCTTAAAAGTCTTCTTAATTCCACGGACTACACGTTGAGCAAGTTATTGACATATGACAAAATATATGCTCTTGTGTCAGGCAGAACCTCGTGCTGCCTTGAATCTTGCATCGTATGGTGGTAGTCATTCTTTCAAACTGAACAAGGAAGACATAATTTTATATTCAGCTAAGGTATGGCAATGAGATGAAGCACTAGTCTTTTGGCTTTAAGGTTTTCTAAAGATTCTGATTTCATATTTAGTTTAATATTTAATCCTTTTGCCAATGAAATTATGTCAGTCTACAAATTTGAAGTATACTATTTTTACTTCCAGTCCACTTTGAGTGAGAAGTGATAACCTTTGATTTTTATGTATGACTTGTTGCTTAGTCCCCCCCCTCAAGTCTACATTGTGAAAATTTTCTTTTGTTCCTTAATCATGCTGCTAGGTTATCCCTGGTAATGAGTCTCGCGTGATGAGAATGATGAACCGCATATCAGAGATTGGATCATCAATAATAATGGGGAAGAATGAGGGGCTGCACACATCTGGTCATGCTTATCGCGGAGAATTGGTTAGTTTATTGCTGCTGTTGTGTTAGTGGTGGCAGTGTCTTACGATATGAAGCTCTTGTACTACTCGTCTTTGATATGGTTTGTCATTGAGTGCAATATTATATTCTGCAGGAGGAAGTACTTAGAATAGTGAAACCGCAACATTTTCTTCCCATACATGGAGAACTCTTGTTCCTGAAGGAGCATGAATTACTTGGAAAGTCAACTGGCATTCGACACACTGCTGTGAGTCTTGCCTGATGCTGTTATTTTATATATAAGAAACTAGTGACTTAGATTGACATTTAATATCGTATGAATAATCTACATTTGAAGAAACTGATGTGATTTACTTGCGCGCCAGGTTATTAAGAATGGAGAGATGCTTGGCGTTTCACACTTAAGAAACAGAAGAGTCCTTTCCAATGGTTTTGTTTCCCTTGGAAAAGAGAATCTACAGGTTCGGGACCAAAGCATTTTTCTTGGCCTTCTGTTGGACTTATCATTTGATAACTTCTTAATCTTTCCCTCTCTTGACATCTTGCAGTTGAAGTACAGTGATGGGGACAAAGCATTTGGTACATCAAGCGAACTCTTCATTGATGAAAGATTGAGAATTGCTTTAGATGGAATTATTGTGGTCAGGTAGATATTTGTAATCTTTAAGTCAAATATTCGAATAACTGGATTTAGTAGTGACATCCTGATATTTTTCTTTCATAGCATGGAAATATTTCGCCCTCAAAATAATGAGAGTCATGTTGAAAACACCTTAAAAGGAAAGATAAAGATTACCACAAGATGCCTATGGCTTGACAAAGGAAAGCTGTTGGATGCGCTTCATAAAGCTGCTCATGCTGCACTTTCAAGCTGCCCGGTAAACTGTCCATTGTCTCACATGGAAAGAACTGTATCTGAGGTATTGAGGAAGTTGGTGAGGAAGTATAGTGGCAAAAGACCAGAAGTTATTGCTGTTGCTATAGAAAACCCTGCTGCCGTTCTTGCTGATGAGGTAAAAGCAAGGCTGTCAGGAAAATCTCATATGGGCCTTGGGATGCCATCATTGAGAACTGATGTGGATGGACGTCAAGAGGAAAAGAAGTCCAGTAAAATACCAATAAAAGGAGGTAATATCAATATTAATGAATATGGGATGGGTGAGGTCTATTTGTCATACTTTTTGTGTGTATATACACGTCTGTTCTATATAAATCTGCCATCTTTGTTACTTGTTATGCTGCTTGATCTCGCTGTTTGCCTAGTCAGGTAAACCCAGTCACATCTTTTCACCAATATTAAAAAATACTTAGTACTTTAGATGAGTTGCTCAGGTTCTTGCACTTACACATATTGTTTGAGACACAGTAAATTTTCTACATGTGTGGATGAAAGCCCTTTAAACTTAAGTGTGGCCAAAGCACATGTCCTCTATGCTTTGATGTAGAGATTAATTTATTTCGACCAATGGAGATGTCAAGGATTAAACTCTTAACTCTTAACCACTTGGTGAAAGACAAGAAAATTCATCCCAAAATTTTAAACAATTAGGAAAAGGCAAAGGAGTGACTTTATGAACATGCTGAACAGCTTTGAAATGTTCTTCACTTGATGATGATGAATGAATGTGGTGTCAATCACATTTGCTAATGATTCTTATGAGATTATTGCACTTTAAGCAATTAACAATGTTTTGGATTTCAGTGGTTCATTACATAGATAAGGGAGTATTTACTATGTT
The DNA here is from genome assembly GCA_019022655.1 of Acacia acuminata. Taxonomy (NCBI): domain Eukaryota; kingdom Viridiplantae; phylum Streptophyta; class Magnoliopsida; order Fabales; family Fabaceae; genus Acacia; species Acacia acuminata. The sequence goes on along the minus strand of JAFJYI010000004.1, from coordinate 3,259,771 downwards.
ACAAGTGAGATTTTCTGTTTGTTGAGGAATGGACAGCTGGATGGAAATGACCACAGGAAGTAATTGAATCAAGAATTGATTAGATTTAGTTGGAGAATTTCTGTCATTGACTAACTGCTAGTGGAAACATCATGAATTGAATTTAGAAGCAGCACTCAAGTAATGAGTACCTAAACTTTGGTTATTTTACCTTCGCTAATTGGGTGTTTGGATTATCTTATTTTAAGTAATTTTGTGCCATACAAGTTAAATATGTTTTGAGAAGTTTTTTCTTGTAAAGTGCAAAAGAGCTTAATATATGTGGGCACAGGGATAGTAACCATTGACTTGTATAATTCTTGTGTGATTTTGATTCTCTATGCATTTATCTTGTGTTCATTCTTACCCTTGTTTTTGCAATTGGTGTTTTAGATGATGGCGCTGTTGTTGAAGGACTCCTACCTGAGGATAATATTTCTACTCCAAGTGGAGCCGAGGGTGATTCAGAGGATTCAGATGATTTTTGGAAATCGTTCATCACACCTTCAACCACAGAAAAGTCAATAAAAGCTACCAATGGTTATATTCCAAGAAAGCAGCAAGAGTCCCAGCCGATGAAAGATGATTCTGAAGACTCTGAAGAAGGCAAGTCTGAAGGCAAGCCTTCAAAAACAGTGAGGAGAAATAAATGGAAACCTGAGGAAGTGAAGAAGCTGATCGATATGCGTGGGGAGCTGAACGAGAGGTTTCAAGTTGTGAAGGGAAGAATGGTCCTTTGGGAGGAGATATCTCAAAAGTTGTTGGCTGATGGTATCAAAAGAAGTCCAGGGCAATGTAAATCTCTGTGGACTTCTTTGATACAAAAATATGAGGTTTGTTTGATCTTCTTTCAACTAAAGATATCATATTTAGGATGTGTTTGTACTTTGTATTAGTTTTTGGAAATAGCTTTTAAGATTTATGAGGTAAGCATGTGAGAAAATTGTCTTAACTTGCAGAAAAAAACTTTTGAAACCACGATTTCATAGTTACCCAAACACTCAATTAATATTATCAAGCAAGTCATTTCATGCTTGAAATGATCGTCTGTATTTTGTGTGTCAGATAATTTGTTTCTGGTCATTTATGTTTGTTGATGGTGACTATGGCCATTGTTAACATATACTTGTGAAAGCAGGAGATCAAGAATGGGAAGAGCAGCAAGAAAAGCTGGTCATATTGGGAGGACATGGACAGGATAGTGTCGGGTAACGAGGCACTAGCAGCAAAATGAGCGAGAAAAGTGAAAATAATGGTATTGAAGAAGATAATCACCACCAAAGTCAGTTGCATGATTCTTGATGTTTGGTGTTGAAGATAGCTAGTCCCCGAGTCATTACTCATACTGGAATGAATCAAAAGGTCCACTAACAGAAAGCTTATTGGGGGCATAGGGGAATTAATTATTGTCTTTAGGGGACCCGCCTCTTAAATATTTGTCATAATTAAATTAAATTCATTATTTTGTAAGCGAAGCAACTTTAGCAAAGTAATTTTGCGTTTTGATTGCTGCAAATAGTTTTACTTGTCAAGGTTTATGCGACGTATATAAATCGTGAAGAGATGGAAATTCCTTTCAAGTTTCCCCCAGTATTTTTAGCTCGTTTGACACACACACACACAACGTATATATAAAGCAGGATATTTGTTTTTTATTATTTATTTAAATTTGAGGTGGGACGTGTATATTATGTCAAAAAATCAGCTGAGCTAGCGTACTTTCATCTTTATACTTATGAATCAAATAACATATAATTCATAAATATATTGGCATAGCCTAATAAAAAAAGGTTTTGTTTTTTTTGTAAAAATATTGGCCTGTTTTAAGAAGAATAAAAGGGCATATCTTCCATTTTCGATAGAAGATACGGAAATTAATTTTTACATTTGATTGTTTTTCTTCTTTTCAGTGAAGTAAACATCTTTATGTAATAAGTAATAACCAGTTATCTGCTCATTAAAAAAACGAATCATTTCATTATGAAAATATAACTAGACGATGACCCTCTATTGAGTCTATTCAATTCCTTCCTTAATCCTTAAGTTAAGATTGCCGGGGTGCTAGTGCGATGCAAGTAAAGGATATGAAATTTAAGAAGATAATTTTAGTTGGTGATTACAAAAGGTTAAAAATATGAAAGTAAAGGATATGTGGCCTAAGTTAATAAAAGTCAGGTACGGTATTTGTGAGCACCTATAATTCATAATGAAGATGAAAATTTTAACTTGATGTGTGTCATTTGATGCTCCACTTCAGGCTGCATTGATGGAGAAAGAACCTGTTTGTATTCATTATATAAAGAAATCAAAACTTTTTTAATATGTACCCCCAAATGTTCACCAACAACACGTGTATGCATTTTAGGGAGAGCAAATTGCACCAAATCTAACTTATATCGAGGGTCAAAAAAAGTGGCAATATAAAAAAGTTTATTGATCTTCATAGATACTTATCATATTTCCCCTTCGTTCTGCTTGCCACATTAGCTAACTCTAGCATTTCACATTTTTGTCCACTCATCCAAGAAATGATAAACCATGTAAATTTCACAGAATAAGTTATTGGATGTAACATATAAAGAACTAGAAATTCGCAAAGTCAAATCATAAAAATGACTTAACACCATAGTTATCATCCTAAAATTATTCCAATCTTCCTTTCCTGGCACCCCATCTTCAACATATTTGATGTTAGAGACTGCTAAAAAAAAATTTGAGCTAGCCTTTTAAGAGGTATGAGGACAAAAAAGCATAAAATCAGATGGGCTATTTTTTATAGGGAAAATCTCATTTAGATTCTAAGAACCTGAAAAAATATTAAAAAAAGTCTCATTGTAAATTCCTTTATAAAAAATGTTACAATATAAATTCTTCTATAAAAAGTTCTTCAAAAATCTCAGTGACATATATGATCAATTTTGTTAAATGATTACTCTATAACTTGTCAATATAGTCATATACACTTGTCAATGAGAGCTGCTTTAGTTAACATAGATGGACTTGTCAATGATCACTTATTAATATAGTCACATACACTTATCAACTGAAGCTGTTTTGATTAATATATATGAGCTTGTCAATGACCATTTTATGATTTATCAATATAACCACATACACTTATCTTCACATTTGAAATCTATATTATTGAGGTCTCTAGTGACTTTTTTTATAGAAAATTTTACATTGAGAACTTTTCTTTTCTTTTTTCTTTTTTAGAGGAGAATCTGCATTATGACTCTTGTGATATTTTTTCTAGTCCTTAGAACCTAAGTGAGATTTTCCCTTTTTTATATATCTTTACTTATTATTTTATTTTATATTATCATCCAGTATATGGTTTAGGGTTGGTGGCTTTCCCTTCAAACACAAGTGATTCATTTGATACTCAAACTCCAAACCTTAAGGGTGTGTTTGGTTTGAGGAGAGAGGAGGGAGTGAATGATAATTATTTTGTTTGGTTTGTTAGAAGGAATGAGAGGGGAAAAAAATCTTTTGTTTGGTTTAAGGGGAGGGTGATTTAAGATTTTCGCTCCCCTCCCCTCCAAAATTTTAAATCAAATGAGGGGAGGGGGTTATTTTCCTTTCACTCCCATCCCCTCACCTTAAACCAACTCTATTGGTTATATATTCCATCCCATTCTAAATATAAGATAAACTTGATTTTTTTGGATGAGATTAAGAAAATTAATTAAAAGTATTTTTATTTTTATTTCTCTCTCCAAATTAATATGTTTGATTAATAAACTAATACTACCTCCAATCTTAATTAAAAGACCAAGTTGACTTTTTTTTAAAAAGAGATTAAAGAAGCTAAATAAGTTACTTAATCATTTCACATATTGTATATCCTTTAATTATATATTAGTTTATTAGTTCAAATTAATTAGTTTGAAGAAAAAATAAAAATAAATACTTTAAAGTAATTTAATTAGCTTTCTAAATCTTTCCAAAAAATCAACTATTAGGCTTTTTAATTAAAACCGGAGGAGTATATAATTTAAAAATGTATAATATGTGATTAAATAACTTATTTAACTTATTTAATAAATAAAAAAAAAAAGTTCAACTATCGACATGGGGGATTATCTTTACTTTGATAATGTGAAAACCCCAATAAGCCCTCCTGCCTTTCCCCTCAAGCCAACGCAATCAAAATCGGTTCGCGTCTTCTCCTTTTTCTCGCTGCGCCCCGATCAATCCTACTACACTCGTCACAGCTTTCTAACAGGTACGCCTTGTTTTAATCTATAGATTGTGAATGTTGAATTTTTCATTTGTAAAACGATTTACGAAAATAACATGATTTTCTCTTTTCTTTGTTAGGTTTTCAGCCATGAAGCTCGATACCAGCGGTTTTGAATCGTTTTCTACTCAAATTGAACCCCTCGATGGCATTGTTGGAGACTTTTCGGCCGCCCCAGCATTTGAACTTCCCAGCTCAACTGATGTGAGTGTTTGATATTAGCTTGAAATTTGAATATTCCGTGTTTTAGTTCTTCACTGCAAAGTGTTTGTAATTGAGTTGTAGAGGTTGTAGTCAAAGGCAAAAGATTTAACTTATGCATTTTGTAATGACTGAATCTTCAGCCGTTTTATGAAGGTTTCTTTGTTTTTTTGTGATAGTTTGACGGCTTCCAGAAAGAAGCTATTCAGATGGTGAAGCCCGCTAAGGGTACGACTACACTTGCTTTTATATTTAAGGAGGGAGTCATGGTAGCTGCCGATTCTCGGGCTAGTATGGGGGGTTATATCTGTAAGTAGCTCCCTATCTCATCTTTATTAATTAGTTATGAGTCCATTGGTTTACTGATACCTATGTGCAGCATCTCAATCTGTGAAGAAAATCATCGAAATTAATCCTTATATGCTTGGGACAATGGCCGGAGGAGCTGCAGACTGCCAATTTTGGCACCGAAATCTTGGGGTCAAGGTAATGCATGCAACTTATATCAAACTTTTTATTTTTGTCTGTCTTGCCCTTTTGTTTGCTGAGTTTCTAGCTTAAGTGCCTGCACCCTTGTATCCCAAAGAATACTGTTCTATAGTTTTTTTGCTCTTATTGTTACCATAACAGTTACAAATTGTATGCTTTGACTTAATTTACATTATAGTCATTTCTCTCAGAATTATTTGTCGGGGGCTGCTGCTTAGGCTAATAAATAAGTACATAGAGTAAAATATGTGCTGGTTTGTTTGATGTTGGGAATCTTAGGGAATAAAATGAAGAGAAATTCTTGCCTGTTGTTGGGGAATGACTAAGGTTGAAAGACTTGCCAGTTATTTCTCCTTCATTGTTTGAAGACAGCTGCATATTTGGTGGTACCTTGAACTTGGCATGAAGAACTGCATGTACCGTACCATTGACATTAGTTTCTGAACCTTTTTCCTTCTTTCAGGGCTTATTCATTGTACCTTCCCATTTTAGTTCCCTTATAGACTTAAAACTTAAAAGGCCTACATGTGAACTTTGTTACCTTTTTTTTTTTGCTTTTGATTATTTGCTTCCAAGACAGTTACTTTTTCAATTAGAGGAAGACAGTGCAGGACCCCTACCTGCTATGTTATTAGATGAACCCAATCAACGATTAGAATTATTCTTTCTGTTTTGTTTGATTGCCTAGTGTTATTAGCAGAGCTTGCCTGATGGCTGTAGGGTAAGGGCCAAGCATGGCGTCAATGACCTGGGCTTGTTTAGCTATGTCCATTATTTGAAGAATTGAAGTGCTAATAATGCATGTTGGCTTTATGTCCTGAACTCTTGTTGGGATATTTTTCTTTCCAGAGTTTAGTAGAAATGGCGATAGACTCCCATGTCACCCTTACGATAGAAAGAAAGAAACGTGGGGAAAGCTTGCTTCATGTTTAGATAACTCATTGATATTTTTTTCAACTCTTTCACCCCTTCATATTTGTTTGTGTCAAATGCTTTTCTTCTCCGTGCTAATGCTTGCAATGAACAATTAGAGGAATGACAAATTGACATGATTGTAGACTCTATGGTGTCCCTTCAATTGGAGGGTCCTTCATTAGCAGCTCTTGCTATGAGTTGAAATTGGTTTTTCTTGTTATATCGTATTCGCTTCTGTTTTTTGTTGACTTTGGGCTGTTTGTCTATCTATTTCTTTTTTACTTCTATTATGTGTCTGAGGTGAAAATTATTTTGTCACCCCATTTTTTTACCTGAATAGTACAAAACCAAATACAAGTAAGGTCACAGACAAAACAGATAACGTACAAACCAACCTCTTTCCACATACAGTACAGGCAAAGTAGAAGAGATGCAAGAAATGCATTATAGTCATTCCCTCAGTTTAGTGTGCTTTCGCATCTTTTGTTGGTTTCCATGTCTTTGGATTCCAAGATGAGATTTCCTTTTATACATTTGTTCATGAATAGTGTCCCTAATTCTGTCCTTTTATTTTTAGTGTCGGCTGCATGAATTGGCAAATAAGCGAAGAATTTCAGTAACAGGAGCCTCAAAACTTCTTGCAAATATTTTATACTCCTACCGTGGAATGGGTTTATCTGTGGGAACCATGATTGCTGGATGGGATGAGACGGTAAATTACATGTTCTTGTTACTAAATAAATAGGTTTTGCTTTGTAAATTCAATCGTCTAACAAGTGAATCTCTCTTTTCAGGGTCCTGGGCTGTACTATGTCGACAGTGAGGGGGGAAGATTGAAAGGAACCCGTTTCTCTGTAGGATCTGGGTCACCATATGCTTATGGTGTATTGGACAGCGGGTTAGTTAGCTTTTCTGTTCAGCTATCTGTCAGCTTTATCTTTACTGCTGAATTGTCAACATTTTCCTTGCATTACTAGGTACCGCTTTGACATGTCAATTGAAGAAGCTGCAGAATTGGCCCGGAGATCAATTTATCATGCTACATTCCGTGATGGGGCCAGTGGTGGAGTTGCTAGCGGTATTTTATCCTCCCCTTCCTTTGATTCTCCTTTGATAATATACAGAGTTACAGACTTCCCTAACATTCCCACTCTTCAAAATTGTCCCAGCAAAAAATGGGATTTATACATGCATGCCTGTCAGGCTCATGTTCATTCTTATAAACTAGTGACTGAAATTAGTGATCTTTGAAATTATGGCTCATCACTGACTGTTATGCACCAACTAATTTAGACTTATAGATTGTAGTTTGCATTGCAAGTTCTGACATATGAAATCAATCTTTACTGACTCATGACTTCCATATGATTTTAGTTTATTATGTGGGACCAAATGGATGGAAGAAACTGACCGGTGATGATGTTGGGGAACTTCATTACCACTACAACCCTGTCACTCCCAACACGGTGGAACAAGAAATGGCAGAGGCACCTGGAGCGTAATGGATCAGCTCCACTGGACTTAACATGGGTTGGGACCTTTGAACTCCCCTGCAGCAAATGCAATATTTAGTATGGGAACTTGCTTGGTCAAACTGTTTAATTCTTTGATTTAAAAACTGGTCCGACCGTGATGAGACACTATCTTTTTTCTTTTTTTAATGATAAGGATGAGACACTATTTAAAGTATCAATTGTCGGGTTATGTCAAATATAACGTTAAAGGTAGTATATTTTTATTGTTATTTATCATGTTATTAGTATATAAAAATTGGAAGGCAAGGTGATGGGTTGTTTTCTCTTCAATTTTGCAAAAATATTGTCAGAGGTCTTAAATAATATGCTAATCTCCTTGTAGCCAGTGGCATGAGATGAGATCTCTCATCCTCCTTTAATTTAAAAAAAGAAGTCTTCAAAAATATAATTTTAAAAAATTATGAGAAGTAATGTTAATGTATAATGTACTCGTATAATGATTTTACAATTTTTCTGTTTATATGTATATATTTTCCGGCTTATTTTTGGATTAGCCGTGTTTATGTAGGTTTTTTCCATCTTTTTCTGTTTAGATTAAGTGAAGTGTTAGTGGAAAATAGGAGGACGGGGATACTAGAAATGAAAACTTTTTTACATAATAAAATTGGGGTAGGTAGAGCCAAAAACATGTTGACATTTTATATATAAAAAAAAACATGTTGTTACGGATCGTCACTAAGGCCCAATGCCACGAAGGCCCAATGGTGGGCATATCCAATATAACCGTACGGTTATGGTACGGGAAGAATGGATGATCGGATTTATAGCATAGTGGGCGCACTCACGTTAGTTGCAGTACGTGCACCCCCCACCAAGACAGCATGGAGATCATGCCCGACCATGATCACCATCACGGTGGCCTCTATAAATACAGAGACAAGTTAACCAGGATCTACGTTCTAAATGAGACCTATTATTTTCAGTCACACTGTGCACACACCTCACCCCCATATTGTGTACGGTGATCCCAACCTCCTTTGGATATCTCCCCTTAGATATCGGAGCGAGCCCTTTGATCCAACATCAAAGTACCGGTCCAGAGACGGACATTGACGTTCTATACAAGAACATTGGCGCCGACCATGGGGATCGCTAAATTACGATTCCGTGACTACGATGGCTCACACCGAAGCAACGGTCGGAGTATTCGGCCTAATCAACCACGGGCGGAGGCAAACAAGCGCACGATCAAAGTATATCCCACCGGGGAGGAGCTCCCGAGGGTCACATGTCGGATACGGCCTCCTCTCCTCCGAGGCCAACAAAACGCAAGGCGAGACGGCCCACGGACACCTCGGCTCCAAACCGGATGTCCGCGTTCAAAAAACTCGGGAGTCGATCCTCGAGAAAGTTCGAGACTAAGGAGAAGCGGGACGAGCTCCAACGCCAAGAGGATTTTCGAGTGATCCAACAGATGATGGACGATCAGCTCGAAAGATTCCAAGATTGGGTGCACCAAGGAGGCCGAGACGGATCACGCGGAAAAAAGAGAGCGACGCAGGATGGTAGCGGTTCGTCCGCGGCTCGGAGTCGATATCCACGAAAAAATCGGGGCGAAAGGAGAAGATGAAAGTGCGCCCGGGACGAAAGCGGAAGATGAAAGCCGAGGTAGGGAGAGGAGATCCGGTCTCGGACGTCGGAAGGTGAAGACAAAGAAGTCGCCGGGATACCACGGTCTCGACGATCTCCCGAGTGTACAAGATGAAGTACACGACGAGCCGACGCGAGCCCATTCTCGAAAGCCGCTACGGCACCCTATCCAAAGAACTTCGATCTTACCGATCTCCCGAAATATGACGGAACACGGGATCCGCGCGTCACCTCGAAACATTCGAGTTACTCATGTGGGTCCGCTTGATCAAGGGGAGGTCATCCTACGCTTGTTCGCGGTGACTTTGGCCGGGCCGGCCCGAAGTGGCTCCACTCCTTGCCGAATAATTCCGTGCGCAACCGAAGACTGGCGCGGAAGTTCGAGCTGAATTTCAACCAGTAAAAAGCAGCCGAAGTCCCAGTACACACTGAGCCGAATAAAGCAGAAGAAGGGAGAGACATTGCAGAAATACCTTAACCGATTCAAGGAGGTGGCTCTGCAAGTGCGCTCGCTCTCCGAAGAAGTTCATGTCCATTGCCTCGTAGATGGCCTGGATCCAGCGTCGTCGCGGCCAAGAACATATGTAAGAACCGGGTCTACACTCTCACCGAGTTTTACACCCAGGGCACAAATATCTAGACGTCGAGCAAATGGAGCTGGCCAATACGTGGAACCCGAGAGATCGAGGAAGACATCTCCCGACCCCCGGAAATAAAGGAAGAGAGGAATCCGAGAAAACGCGCCGAGACGGTCGGACTAGGGGGGAAAGACCGGAAGGAAAGTCGAAATATGACAACTACACCCCGTTGAACGTCCCTCGGGCGCAGCTTTGGAAGGAGGTGGCTCAGACGGAGATGAGAAGAGTTGGAAAGCCGAGGCCCCTCCGAAAACCGGCCTACGGACCAATCAAAGTAAATCTTGTTCGTTTCATGACGGGACGGGACACACAACGGAGCAATGCTATGAGCTCCGAGACCCATAGAGAAGTTTATCGGGGAAGGAAAATTGCGCCAATACGTAATTAAAACTCGGGGCAAGAGAAATGGCACACGCAATCAAGGAGGCGGACACGAGCCGTGCGGACCCGAGGAGAGAGGAAAAAGAAGAAGGTCCAACTCCCATGACGCCTTCCCGAAACCGAATTCGTTGCAATGGGATCGGCGGAGGATTCGGAGGCGGGGAGACACAATGAGCCGGCGCGCAAAAGTACTTGAGAGAAGTCCAGGACAATAAGAGACCTCCCAAAAGTCAGGACGAACGGAGGAGGCCGGCACCACCGCCCTTAACTTTTACCATTGAAGAGTTGAATGATGTCGTACCGGGGCATCAAGATGGGTAGTAATCAATCCGGAACCACGGCTAATTGCCTTGGTCAAAAGAAGAGGATATTCGTAGATGCGGGGAGCTCAGCCGACATTATCAGCTGGGATGCGTATAAGAGGATGCAGATGGATGTCGAAGATTTAAAGCCGTGTAAGACGACTCTCATTGGGTTCAACGGAGCGCTCCCCCTCCCAAGGGTTACATAGACCTCGGGCGACGCTAGGTACGAGGGAGGCATTCAAGTCGGAACGGGTCGGGTTTATAGTGGCCGACTTTCCGTCCTCTTACAATGTGATGCGGGGCGGGCCGACTATTCACAAATGGGACATGATGGTATCTACTAAGCATCGAAACTTAAGATGCTTAACAAGAAGGAACAAGTGGTAGTGGTCACGGGGGATCGAAGGAATCCGGCAATGCTATTTCGAAACCCTCCGAATCGGGAAGGAGGGCCCTCGTCTCCACCTCGCCTCGGAAGAAGGGAGAATTCGGCCGAACCCGAAAGACATCAAAGGGTCCGGCGATCAGTAAACATGGTAGAGCTGGACCTTAGGGACAAGCCCGAGATACCACGCCCGGAACCGGAAGGAGAGTTGGAGGAGTTGGTGCTCGGCTCGGATCCTTCGAAAACCACCAAGATTGGTGGGGCGCTGGATAGCGACCTAAAAGCCCGGCTGAGTCAATTCTTAAGGAGCAACCAGGACGTATTCGCATGGACCTCGTCCGAGGTACCCGTATCGATCCAAGGTTACATTTGCCACGGGTTAGCCGTCCGGTAGGGGTCTACCCGGTCGCCCAAAAGAAAAGGAACATCGGGCGGACGGGCAAAAGGCCCTCGACAAGCATGTGGCCGAGCTTACGGAGGCCGGATTCATCGAGAGAGATACAATACACCACTTGGCTTTCCAATGTAGTGATGGTGTTAAAGCCAAATGGCAAGTGGAGGGTATGTACGGATTACACCAATTTGAATAAGGCACTTGCCCGAAGGACTCCTACCCCATGCCAAACATCGATAAATTGGTTGACGGCTCGGCCGGTTTTCGGTTGCTATCATTCATGGATGCATACTCGGGTACAATCGGATAGCCATGCATCCCGATGACCGGGAGAGGGGCGGCCTTCATGGCCGATAAGGCCAATTACTGCTATAAGGTCATGCCTTTCGGGTTGAAGAATGCCGGAGCTACCTACGAGAATGATGAACGAGTGTTCGAAGACCAGATCGGGCAAAACATAGAAGTATATATTGACGACATGATCGTAAAGTCAAAGCACCCAGACGACCACATCCGAGACCTAGAACAAACATTCGAGAAGTTAAGGAGGCATGGGATAAGGTTAAACCCAGCTAAGTGCGCGTTCGGGGCCCGGCTGGGAAATTCTTAGGATTTATGTTGACCAACCACGGGATCGAGGCCAATCCAGATAAATGCAAGGCGGTGTTGGACATGCAAGCCCTGAGGACGAAGAAGGAAGTTCAGCAGTTGATTGGCCGATTAGCCGCCACGACCCGATTCCTACCGAGGTCGGCCGAGAAAGCGCTCCCTTTCTTTAGGCTCTTAAAAAAAGAAAACCCGGGGGGTTGGAGCACGGAGTGCGAAGTAGCGTTCGACGGGATCAAACAATGCTTGGCAACCCCTCCCGGTCCTCACAAAACCCGAGCCGGGGAGACCTTATTTCTGTACCTTCGGTTGGAGAAGAGGCATAAGCGCCGCGTTAGTAAGAGAAAAACCGAATCCGGACAAGCACCGATTTACTTTGTAAGTAAGGCCCTTGAGCTCGGAACTGCGATATCGAAGCTCGAGAAGATGGCTTTCGCCATATTAACTACGGCAAGAAGACTAAGGCCGTACTTTCAAGGACATCCGATAGTGGTCCGAACTAGTCAACCGATCCGCCAAGTATTACATAAGCTGGACCTCGCCGGGAGAATGACTAGCTGGGCGATTGAGTTGTCCGAGTTCGATATCTCATACGAGGCCCGACGCGTAATTAAGTCGCAAGCACTGGCAGACTTCATCATGGAACTCACCCCGGCAGATGCGACCGAGGGGGATCACGGAGGTATAGGGAAGGTGTACGTTGACGGCTCATCCAACGCAAAGGGGAGCGGAGCAGGTATCATAGTCGAGAGCCGGAGGGCGTCGCGGTGGAGCACTCCCTCCGGTTAAAGTTCCGACCTCAAATAACCAAGCCGAGTATGAGGCTCTCCTTGCCGGACTACGGGCCAAAGAGAATGGAGCGCGGAGGGTCAAGGTTTTCACCGACTCACGGCTCGTAGCCGCGCAAATCGAAGGGACCTACCCGGACCAAAGGTCCACTCTTAGCCAAGTACCTCAACAAAGCTAAGGAGATTATCTCGGAATTCCAAGAAGTAATTGTCACCCATATCCCAAGGGAAGAAAACTCCGGGCGGATATCTGTCAAAGGGCAAGCACGAAAGAAGCCGGCAATCATAGAACGGTGATACAACAAAACTTGGCCGAGCCGAGTTGCATTATGACCATCTCGGCGCCACGGATTGGAGGAAGCCCATAGAAGATTATCTAGAGAGGCATTATCCCAACCGATTCGACCGATGCCAAGAAGCTAATGCGGGAGGCCGCCATCTATACAATGGTCGACGACCAGCTGTATTGAAAAGGCTTACATTCTCCGATGATGAGATGCATGGACGAAGCGGAAGCGAAATATGTGCTAGCAGAAATACACGAAGGCATCAATGGCCACCACATGGGGGGCAAGGCACTCGCTAGGAAAGCGCTGCGCGCAGGGTATTATTGGCCGACCATGACGGAGGACGCCAAAGAGGCCGTAAGAAGATGCGATAGTTGTCAGAAGCACGCCAAACTCATTTGGCCACCCCGGCGGAACGAAAAGCATCTCGGCCTCTTGGCCTTTCTTTAAATGGGGCATGGACATCCTCGGACCTTTCAAAGCGGCCCGGGACGGTTCGGGTGGCTCATCGTGGCGGTTGATTATTTCACCAAGTGGATCGAAAGCCGAGCCATTGACGACAATCACCTCGGCACGCATACGGAGATTCTTCAGACACAACATCGTCTCTAGTTTTGGGGTACCAGCCGAAGTGATCACGGACAACGGTACGCAGTTTACGGACCAAAGATTCAAGACTTTGATGTCAGACCTCGACGTCGGATTGCATTTTGCCTCGGTTGAGCATCCTCAGTCTAACGGACAGGCCGAGTCGGCCAACAAAATAATCCTTGACGGGCTGAAAAAACGGATGCAAGACGCGGAATCCAAGCGGTCGGCGGTATGCGGCGTCTTATGGGGATACGGGACAAGTGTCCGTCTTCTACCCAAGAGACCCCTTTTCGGTTGACGTACGGATGCGAAGCCATGATCCCGTCGAGATAGGACAACCATCATGGAGAAAGATGAGAGCCCGCCGGGAGGAGAGGCGTCGAATGACGACGCGCTTATGACGGACTTGGAGCCGATCGACGAGGTCGGAGTAGCGCGCCTTGAGAACTCGCCGCCAAGCAACTTCTAGCGGTGAAGTATAATCGGAAGGTTCGACCCGGTCCTTCAACCGAGGTAACCTTGTACTCCGACGAGCCGACATAGGCAACAAGAACGCCGAGAGATGGCAAGGCGCGGCAAGCGGGAAGGTCCCTACGGGTTAAAGAGAAATTGGGCAATGGAGCCTATATACTCGAAACCTTGGCTAGGAAACCCGTGAAAAGAACTTGGAACACGACAAGTTGAAGATTTACCACGATTAGACCTCGGCCTCGGAGGATGGGGGTACGGACACATCATGCTTGGAGATCGGTTATTGCTTGTTTTCGGTATTTTATTTGAAGAATTTATCTTTCTTTCTTAAAATTTCCCGAATTATGTGTTAGCTCTTTGGAGCGTTTTCATTTTAATGAAGGATTCCTCGGTGGATTTTCGCCAACGTACACAATTGATCGCTTAAGCATTACACCGAGAGGTATATAAACCCGGTCACAAATACGACACATCTAGATGATTTAACACCGGGGCAAACTAGCCCAGTCTAGAGCTCGGTGAAATTGCCTTTTATTGGCCTTCGCGAAATTGACATGTCAACGCTCGCCCGATTTAAGCATTCGAGTTGTCATTCCGACCCGATCGGTCAAAATGTTTAAGTTGTGCGTTACGGACACCTCGTTTAAACAAGTGACAATTCGCCCTTACCTCGGTTATAATCCCGGCCAACGGCTCTGGAACACGGTAGCGCAGTTAGGTTAATACCACGCACGGTTAAAACTGACAACCCTACTATTCACTCCCAGACTTCCCATCTGGTAGAGTGCATAGCTCGGCACCCCTTGCGCCGACGAATCTCTAACTATGTTTAGAATTCAAACGACAAAAAATTCGTAAAATTTACTTTGTCATTAAAACATTTATAACCGGCAAAGACGGGGAAAATTCATGTTTACAAAGGCAGAAACGCCTCAATAAAAAGAAGCTAAGCGGCAGGATTGTTCGAGGGTCTCGCCTCGCCAGATGGAGTCACCTCGGCAGGTCTTGATTCGGCCTCGGGATTTAACCTTGCGCCTTCTACCTGTTCCTCACCTGCCTGTTCCCCACAGTCCTCATCTTCAATAGATATGGACTCATCTTCCGGGGAGGGAGGAGCCGGGTAAAACACGCCGTCCTTCACATATGCTCGGTAGTGATAGCCGTCGACGTTCAAGGATAACTTGGGGTTCGGGACTGGATTTGATCCAACGCCATTTTGAAGCATTCTCGGGCGGTGACTCATGCGGGGTCTCGAGAGACTCCACATTAGCTTGTCGCTCTGCAGCAAGATCCTCTTTAACCAACCCAAGTTCGGCGGCCAGATCGCCTCGTTTCTGCTGGACAGTCTTCACGGCATCCAGGCTTTCATCCAGAGCCTTCTGAAGACGATGACACTCTGAGGTCTTTTTATCCAATGCCTCTTCCGTCATCAGAAGCTCCTCGGTCGCCTTTCCACATGAAGCTGCGGCAACGGCTAGCTCGTCCTCCAAAGGCTGTCACTCGATCGGCCCTAGCCGCGTGGCGGCGGCTACCTCATCCTCCAAAGCCTTCAATTGTCCGGCCGGGGCCTTGGCATTAGCCGCCTCCTCTTCCACGCTTTGGCTCTCGTCAAGGCCTCTTCCTCGGCAAGTTTCGGGCGGGATATCTA
The DNA here is from genome assembly GCA_019022655.1 of Acacia acuminata. Taxonomy (NCBI): domain Eukaryota; kingdom Viridiplantae; phylum Streptophyta; class Magnoliopsida; order Fabales; family Fabaceae; genus Acacia; species Acacia acuminata. The sequence continues at coordinate 3,244,286 of JAFJYI010000004.1, read as the reverse complement.
CCTCGGCGCCACGTGCTTCTCCTTCAGCATAAGTAGCGCTTGGTGAAGACCGAAGGATTTGCAGAGGAACCTTTGAGCTTCATTAATGACGGACTGATCCGTGGCGGACAAAGGAACTCCATTCATAAATCGGCTTGGCGAGAGGAAAGCGACACTGAGCTCCTCGGTCACCCCTTTCTCCCACGAAAGTCCTCGAGGAATCATAGGCACGGATGAGCAACTAGTAGAGGTTCGGAAGGGAGGAGCAGCCACCACGGGGAAACGAGACGCAACGGCTCCCTTAGCGTTCGCAGCCATCACGTCCCGAGCGGGAGGAAATCCGGGGGCGGTGGTGCCGGTCAAGGTCGGAGCGAGAACCTTGTGGAGCTAGGCAGCATCGGGGCGGGATCGGACCCCTCGGGGCGGTGTCCCGGTACGGTTGGTGAGGGCGGGGCATATCCGGAGGGAGTGCGAACGCCTAGAGCCGAAGTGTCCGAGGCCTTGGTTTTCTGGTCCTTGACGACCCGGGCGCCGCCGTGATCTTTCTCCTTCGAGCCCGAGGAAGGGCGCTTACGAGTCGGCGCGAATGCCGTCGGATTCACAAGCGCCAGGTAGCGGGGAAGTTCCGACATGTCTTGAGCCACATAAAAGATAAAAAAGAAGGGGTAAGATAAGTGCAAAAAAGGTTATGACAAGGGAAAACCAAAAAGCGGAATAATTAGCAGGCATGGAACCATACAATCAACGAACGGCGTAGCCCCAACCCCGTTAATAAAGAAGGCGGCACTTCGGATCCTGTATTTCTCAACATATGCGGCAAACCGAGGTATAGAGGCGGCCTCTTCAGGCGAAAGGTCCTCAATCTGAATTTGGTACGAAGAAGGATTCAGATCATAATGGGTGTCGTTCCAGTAAAGAGGAAACTCCCACTCCACGTCCTCTCCTTCGGGCCCTTTCAAAAACCAGGGCCTCTGTCCAGGTTTAGCCTCGACTTTAAAGAAAGCCGTTTTGAAATGTTTAAAGGAGTCCGAGAATGCACTCATTATTTTCCTATCCGGGTCCACACGAAGGAAACCAACCCCTTCAATCTCTCGTCTTCCTTAGATGTCCGGGAAGTAAAAGGGCCGAAATAATGGAAAAACAACGAGGTGGTGCAAGGAATGGGGACCGGAAAGGAAGAGCACAGGCGCTCGAAGGCCACTAAGTAGGCCCATCCGTTGGGATGGAGCTGAGAGGGTGCCAGCCGCAGAGCCATCAACGCCGATATTTGAAACTGGCTAAAAGGAAATTGAACCTTAACATGGGTCAGGTAGTCTCGATAGAAGAAAAAGAAGTTGGTGCGCCCCACTGACCGAGTAGAGCATATCGGCTCACCCTCATCCGGAGGACTGACAGTACAGCCTTCCATCTCGGGAAGTTTAAGACGAGCAATGTCGGCCTTGGACATCGGCGGCCGTGTCTTTAGGATATCGTGGATACCCGGGAATACTTGTCTACATAGCGCCTCGGGAGGACTAGAAGAGTTCGACTCCCGGCGTCGGATTGAATCTTTGTGTGGAGAAGACTGTGAAGCCATTCACCTATAAGCAAAGTAAAAAATGCTAGGATCAGCAAGAGAAAAAAATACCTGAATGAAGTATATTGTCATGCGGGAAAACAAGTGGAACCGGAGGATGGAGATTGCCAGAAGAAGGATTGGAAGGGGCCAAATGGCGGCAAGAACCTAAAATTAATGAAGCCTGGGAATCTTCTCCTCAGGGCGATGAGGAAGGAGCTCTCGGCGAGACAATCCCGGCGAGGGGCCGAGATACCGGCGGATGGACATCCGAACCCTGAGCCAAGGATGAACGATAGAAGTTAAGAGGTTGAGCGGACAGTGCGTCGTCCTCTGCACGAGCCATACTACTCGGTCTAGCAGGTTCCAACTGAACGCTTGAAGCGGCCTCGTATTGAGCACGAACCGGCGTCGGATTCGGAACCCGAGCACGAGCGGATCGGGACCCGGATACACTCCGTTGGCCGGATCCTCCCCTTAGCACGGACGCCAACCTCTCTTCCTCGGAAAGTTCAGAACCGAGAATCCAATAGGAGGTACGGGGGTAACGGGTACGCAAGGCTTCCTCTTCCTCAGGGGTTAATGGTGGATTAGAAGGGGGTAGCGATTACTCCCAACCATCGCCAAAGAACGAAAACCTATAAAGGCGCAAAAGGGTATGTGAAGAAGGCGAAATAAGGGGAAGGATCGTCAAAGATATGTTGTGGCTACAAGAGACGGGTTGAAGGGGATTTCGACCTTAGGAACGAGAGATAGAAGCTACCAAGAAAGTCTACCCAGAAAATCGCCACGACGAAAAACTAACCGGTAAAAATAAACGGAAACCATCAAGTTACACCAGTCCAAAAGCAGGAGAAACAATATACCCGAAGTACTGGAGAAGGAGCGAGCCGCGAACGAAGATGTAAGAGCGCGGAGTCGCGATCGCGAAAAATGGCGAGAGAGTAGAGAAAACGACAATGACAATGGAAATAGTGAAATGAAGAAAATGGAGGGAAAGATGATTCGTATAGGCTCGTGGATAAGCGAAGTGACGGGGACGAAGCGTCTTTTCACCCCGATCAAGGAAATGGCGTATCGCGTGTGCGAGAGAGCATTAAATGCGCACGAAGATCAATGCATGGAGTGGCGCGGCGGTTCGGAGACACTCGCCAATCTTTGAGTCGCCGGATGTCGAGGGGTAATGATGGCGAATGCGGAAAGTCCCTCTCATAAAAAAAACATGAATTCATCGTAACCGGCCCGGTATAGCCGAGAGCACCTCGGTAAGCCACATACGTCCCCAGCTCGGAAATATTCGTTGCACGAAGCCTCGGATAACTGGCCCAAAGAGTCTACCTCGGCTCCTTGAGGTTCCACCTTGGAATCACGAAAGTTAGCGTAGCTCGGCCAATGAAGCCAACACGGGATATAGGACATCTCGGCAGCTCGGAATTCCCGACCTACCGAGCTGGGGGCAACTGTTATGGACCGCCACTAAGGCCCAATGCCACGAAGGCCCAATGGTGGGCATATCCAATATAACCGTACGGTTATGGTACAGGAAGACTGGATGATCCGGATTTATAGCATAGTGGGCACACTCACGTTACCGTTGCAGTACGTGCGCCCCCCACCAAGACAGCATGGAGATCATGCCCGACCATGATCACCATCACGGTGGCCTCTATAAATACAGAGACAAGTTAACCAGGTTCTACGTTCTAACTGAGACCTATTACTTTCAGTCACACTGTGCACACACCTCACCTCTTATATTGTGTACAGTGATCCCAATCTCTTCTAGATATCTCCCCCTTAGATATCTGGAGCGAGCCCTTTGATCCAACATCAAAGTACCAGTCCGAGACTGGACAATAACGTTCTATACAAGAACACATGTTAACAAATATGATACTACCTCATTTCTGACTAGATCTCACATTTAGAATTTTTAGAATTGGAGGCGTATATACATATTAATGATGATAAGCTTTTATAAAATACATGGGGAAATATCACGCGATATTTGTATATCGCATTTTTTCTGTCAAACAAATATTAAATGAAGATTAAGCATTTTGGGATCAGGTCTCAAAAATGTTTATTTATATAAATTAAAATAAAACTTATCTTATATATTCATTTTATCAAAAACTATTTTTAAAGGTTCCGATTACTATTCTAAACCAACGCGCTTGTTTTGCAACTCATGATCGATCCCCACGGCCAATAACCCCATCTTTTGCTCAGACAAGCATATGAGGTGTCTACGCGGACTTCCCCTATGAAGGTGACGATTTTCCTTCATATTGCCACTTGCAACTAAGCCTGCTGACCAAGTGGACATCTAATAATAATGCCACGTGTCCGCGTCTTCATTATGTAAAGTAAATGAAAAGGCATAATAAATATTGTTCAAAAAAAGAAAAGGCATAATAAATGAATCATTACAAATAAGAAATCCTTAACAACACATTGACAACGTAGCCGCCCTGAGAAAATGATTCATTTACACGCTTCCATTCCGCCGACAGACACGTCACCCACTATATACTCCCAAGTCGCACCGTTACTATCGTTCCGTACAGTTCCAACAATCCTGTTTCGTACGCGTTATCCATTTCTATTCTTCTTTCGCTTCTTTAATTTTTTATTCGCAAACAAACACAAGTGGATTCCCGAGAACCACGAAGTCCAATGTTTAATTTCCTTATCATGATTGTCCTCGAACTCTCGCATCAGCTTCCCGCTAGACGTCCTTTAACACGCCATGCCTCAACTATAAAAGCCTCCTCACCACACCACACGTCCTTTTAACACGCCACGCCTCAACTATAAAAGCCTCCTCACCACACCTCAATATCCCATATTCATTCACCAACACGACACACACTCTATTTAAGATTGTTTCGTTTTTGTGTTGTTAGTCTCTCTCTCACACACACACATAGAGAGTAGAGAGACAATATGAGGGACCCTGCAGGAGTGGGAAGTGTGGTGAGATATTTGGATGAAGACGGAGACGGGAAGGTTTCAGCGGAGGAGCTGTGGAGGCGGCTGAGGAAGATGGGAGGGGAAATACCGCTGGAGGAAGCAGAGGCGGCGATAAAGGCATTGGATTCGGACGGCGATGGGCTGCTAAGTTTGGAGGATTTGGTTGGATTAATGGAGAGAGTGGGAGAGGAAGACAAGTTGGAGGACTTGAGAGAAGCTTTTAAAATGTATGATGCAGAAGGTGTTGGCTTCATAACGCCCAAGAGCTTGAAGAGGATGCTTAGCAAGTTGGGGGAATCCAAATCCGTTAAAGAATGCAAACTCATGATTGATACGTTTGATTTAAATGGCGATGGCGTCCTCAGCTTTGAAGAGTTCCGAATTATGATGACCTGATCAAAATACCATATATATTCATCATGTTATTTTGTGTGTATTCATCTGATCTGTGTCATTCCTTTGGTTTAGCTGTGTGTTACGATCCTTGCCAACATGAGTTAGCCTCTGTTAACTCTTTTTTTTTTTTTTTTTTGCCCCCTTTCTACCAATCTGATCGTTGATAGATATATATATCACTAAAATCCGCTAAGATAATTAAAGTATGGTTAAGGACTTAAATGTTGTGGAAGGTTTTGCTCATGAGCTTTGAACACTTGGAAGTTTTGATGGGGACAAAATGTGCCATGAACGTTTAAAAAACTGGGCAATTTTATCCCTCGGTTAAGTAATCCTAGTGGTCAGCATTTGTACGTTAACCCATTAAAGTATCATCACAAGCCAGCCTCGATCTGTTAATACTGTAAACATTATTCACTGCCTGATCCTACAAGGAATATTTGTAACACTGATCGTTCATATCTGTATATAGCTTGCTAGCTCCATTTTTTTTAAAAAGAAAATTGATGAAGGGTCTACCTTTTTGAGATTCAAAGTGCCAAGGCTTTCAAACAAGTGTGTTTCTTGATATTTAAATTTGTGTTCTTCTTTTTATGAAAATGAGACCACTTAATTATCACCTCAACTAACAGTTTGTTGATATAGCTTTCTAACTCTTTATTATGCAATAGATGTATATAGAACGATCAAGGGTAATTCAAGTGGTAGATCTTTTTATTTTTTATAAATCAGATTTGTAAATTAGATTTTTTTTTAAGTGATAAAGATGTTATGTAGACAATCTATGTTAGCATAATGAGGTTAACTAATGTTTGACCCTTTGAGCTGTTAATGAAGGGGTAACATTGTTATATTTTTAAACATCCTGGGTAATATTGAGGAAAAAAAACTTCCAAGACAAATTGCTCCTGAGTGTGTACTTGTGGGAAAAATTGCTACTTAACCCAAACAACTTATAAGGTAAAATTTAGATTTTTTGACAACTTCCTAGAATTTAGATTCACATTCTTTGGCGGAAGATACCAAAATTAATTTTTATATTTGATTTTTTCTCTTCTTTTCAAGAATGATGTGGGGTTAAATTAGAAGAACAAGTCATTCAACAAGTAGCAAAATTTGAATATTTGGAATTTGTTTATATTTGATTTTTTCTCTTCTTTTCCATTCTCATTTGAAAGGGAAGTTTTATGGCCGTTAGATTAAGATCTCAATGGTCTATAATTAGAATTAAAGGTATCATATGATAAAAACATTATTATTATTTTACCTTAAAAATACAAAAAAATATTTTTTTTCATACAAGAAAGCACAATAAATTTGAACAGTTAAAATTATTTTTGTATCTTAAGGTAAATAATAATAATAATATTTTTATCATATGATAAATTTGAACAGTTAAAATTATTTTTGTATCTTAAGGGTCGTAATGATATTTTTATCATATGAAATCTTAATCCAACGGTGGAAAAGAGAAAATGAGGGAAAATGATGAAAATGAGTATAGGAGGAAATCCAAGTCTTTCTAAAAAGAGATAGAGGAAGACTCAAGATAACTATCAATGAGGTTATAGAGTGTGATCTATTGGTTAGTAGTTTGTTTAAAGATTTTTTTTAAATTTTTTTAATAGAGCACAATAGAATTGTGTTATCCATATAATCAACCTTCACTAGCGGGATAAGACTTTGTTCTTGTTAATTGTTTTTCTTCCTTTCAATTAACTTAAGTAAATATCTATTCGAGATAAGCAACTTTCTTCTCATTAAAAAAAAACATATTTTGCTAATATAATAGAAGGAGAATTCTATTTAAATCCAGTTAAAAATACTAAAATATAAATTGAGGCGTATGCTTTTAACAAATTTTAATCAGGCTAAAAAGACCTCATTAGATATTTCTAAATGTTATTAGAAGACCAAAATATCCCCTTGTAGTAAAAAAAAATTGAAAGTAGGTGCATAACTAATTTTGTTTTAATTGTCTTAAAAAGATTTTTGAATTTTCTCTTCTTTAAACATTACTGGAATCATCTAAAAAAAATCAAGATTAGCTTTATGATTTCGCATATCACTTTGGGCTGATCAATTTGTCTTCAAGATTTCGTCAATGTTACATTTTTATTGTACAAATAAAATGAACTAAAAAGCTATAATTGAATCAAGGTGAAGTTTACAATTTCTGTAATCATTCCACAAGACTGAAGATTCACCAGTATAGATGCAAATCATTATTTGCTATTATTATCTCAAGGATTATGCTTTTAGTTTTAAACCAAAACAATGATAAGTGAATGAATTCAACTCCCCCGGTTTAAATCTCAAACTCTGATGTGGAGTGTTTCTTCCGGCACCATCCATGATGTTGCAAATTTTAAGGGATGAAAGAGTGCACAAGTAAAAATTTGCAAAGAATAAGAGGAGTGATCATCTTCAAACCTGAATAACAATGAAAGAAAGAAAGAAAGAAAATAACAATAATAATAATAATAAAAAGATGCCAAAGAAAATCGTTGGGTTGCCTCCCAAGAAGCGCTAAGTTTACTGATCTTGATCAGGACTTCTCAAAACAAACCACTAATCATAAGTATTAAACACCTCAATTACCTTGTCTTCATTCATTTTCAAGCAACAAGATGTCACACACAAAAATTGATTATTCCAGTTAATTCTTGTACTTCCTTAATCATAGACAATCGTGGATTACAAGTATTCCCTGAATTCAAATAAAACACAACATGCACATCTTTACAAATAGATTTATGAGCTTCCAAAATTACCTCGATCTTAATTATAAGAACATTTTTCTAATACAATTTGCACTATAAAAGTATTCCTATAATTAGGACCGAGGAAAGTAATAAATAAGAGATTTTTTTTTAATAAAAGATTATATAATGTATACATCGGTAAGAGTACTATCTAAAAGATTATGATTCCTTTGTTTTTCGGATTCTACTTACACTAAAAGTATAACGAGCCCCCTATTCTTGGAAAAAAAATTGAAGATGAATTAATCAGTCTGAACATGATTTTCTAAATCGTAAAATTAATCTTAGCATGTATTATTTTATTTTAATTTTTCAATTGTCTTATTGGAAAAATTTTCAATTAAATTTAGTTAAAATAATTATTACACCTACCTTCAATATTCTTTTTTTAACTATAGAGGAGCATTCTGGTCTTTTAATAACATCTGAAAATTCCTAATGGGCCCCTTGACCAAATTAAAATTTTGTTGAAATTGTAGACCTAGATTTAGATTTTGGTATTTGTTTAAAGGGTTAAGGACGATTTGGTCAATAAACTATTAGGCTGGGAGCGTCTAACACAATTAACTATTAAGTAGACAAAAAATGCCAACAAACTTTTAAAATGGAGCAAAGAGCACAATACCCCGTTAAATCCCCTAACTGACGTTAGTTAATTTTAGGTGGGTCCCACGTCATTTAAAAAAACAAAAATGCCAAATTTTCTGTAATCTTTTCCCTGAACCGAACCTTTCCTTCTTCAGTTTCATCGTCATCGGCTCGGCAGCAAACACTCACGCAGAAAGAGAGAAGCGAAGAACAGCAGTAGAACACAAACAGTAAGAACGCGCGCAAAGACTGAGGAAGAAGAAACACTCATTGTCTTTAAGTGTCTTAGATGGCGTTGTCGTCGTCGATTCTAGTTGCTTCGGTTTGGGAGAACGGCGAGAAAACGGAGACACTCACGCACGATTTGGGAGAGATGGAAAATTGTGTCGATTCCAGTTGCTTTGATTCAATCGATTTGAGAGCATCGCCGATTTCACGAGTTGAACAAAAGGAGAGAAATGATTTTGGGATCAGCTTGGTGCTCTGCTCGACCGAGAAATGATTAGGGTAAAAATTTGGTGTTACAAAATTCGCGTATTTGGATTCAATTCGCGTGTCGGACTCGTTGATTTCCCATTTTGCCGTGTCCGTGCAACATAGGTCATCGTCGCCTCCTGAATCTTCAGTCCTCCCTTCGGATCCACCTACACTTCCAAAATCGTGGAACACAGGAGCTGGAGAAATCGAGCGAGCTAGGGTTCAAAACTCTGGAAAAATGAGGTCTGACGGTGAGCGAGCTGGAGAAATGGTGGAGTAAACGATAATGGAAGCTCCTTTCCCTCGCTGTTTTTGAACTTTGATGTTTGATTTCCATTGTCTTTCTGATTTCTTTCTTCGATTTCTGATGCTTCACTGGTCTGATTTCTTTCTTCAATTTTCCCTGGTCTGATTATCTGATAATTAAATTCTGTTTACCAATTTGAACGCATTCAGGCGATTTAACAATTACGAGTGCTTATGACGACGTTAACGGTTTGGTAACGGTGTTGTGCTCTTTGCTCCATTTTAAAAGTTTGTTGGTATTTTTTGTCAACTTAATAGTTAATTGTGTTGACGCTCACTAACCAATAGTTTATTAGTCAAATCACACCTTAACCCTTGTTTAAATAGGTTTCTCCCAAGATATAATGTACTAATAAACAATTAATAATTTTATTTCTTTCTTTCTTTGCATTATTATATAGGTAAAAGATTTCTTGATCACGGGAGATAAGTTATCTCCAAATACCCCCAAAACTACGTCGTTTTGGATTAATGAAGGGTGTTTCGTAATTTTGCACCCTTCACTAATTCATCTAAAATTACAAATATACCCTTCATTAATTCAAAACGATGTAGTTTTAGAAGTTATTGGATATAAATTATCTCCCAAGAAATACTTTTCCCTTATTATATTAACCGGAAAAACTTAATATGAGCTCGATAAATGAGAATATCGATGATATCTTTACTTTGACCATGTGAAAACCCCAATAGGCCCCTCGTGCCTTTCTTCTCAAGCCAACGCAATCAAAATCGGTTCTCGTCTTCTCTTTTAATCGCTGCGCCTCGATCAATTCCTACTACACTCGTCACAACTTTACCGGTACGCCTTGTTCGTAATCTATGGATTGTGAATATTGATTCTTTCATTTGTAAAATAATTTACGAAAATATCATGATTTTGTCTTTTCTTGGTTAGGTTTTCAGTCATGAAGCTTGATACCAGCGGTTTTGAATCGTTTTCTACTCAAATTGAACCCCTCGATGGCATTGTTGGAGACTTTTCGGCTGCCCCGGCATTTGAGCTCCCCAACTTAACTGATGTGAGTGCTTGATTATTTGCTTGAAATTTGATTATTCCGTGTTTTAGTTCTTCATTGCAAAGTGTTTCCAATTTATTTGTAGAGTTTATAGTCAAAGGCAACAGATTTAACTTGTATTGCAACGACTTGAATAATCAGGCTTTTTATGAAGGTCTATTTGTTTTTTGTGATAGTTTGACGGCTTCCAGAAAGAAGCTATTCAGATGGTGAAGCCCGCCAAGGGTACTACCACCCTTGCTTTTATATTTAAGGAGGGGGTCATGGTAGCTGCCGATTCTCGGGCTAGCATGGGGGGTTATATCTGTAAGTAACTCCTATCTCATCTCTGTTTAGTTATGAGTCCATTGGTTTACTGTTACCTATGTGCAGCATCTCAATCTGTGAAGAAAATCATCGAAATTAATCCTTATATGCTTGGGACAATGGCCGGAGGAGCTGCAGACTGCCAATTTTGGCACAGAAATCTTGGGGTCAAGGTAATGCATGCAACTTATATCAAACTTTTTTATTTTTGTTTGTCTCGTCCTTTGTTTGCCGAGTTTCTCGCTTTAGTGCTTGCTCCTTTGTATGCCAAAAGTTATTTTGCCGTCATTGTTACCATAATAGTTAGAAATCGGATGATTTGACTTCATTTAGATTATAGTCATTCCCTCAGAATTATTGTCCAGGTCTGCTGCTTAGGCTATAAAGAGGAAGTACACAGAATAAAATAAGTGCTGGTTTGCTTCAGTTGGGAATCTTAAGGGAATGGAATGAAGAGAAATTCTAGCCTGTTGTTAGGGACTTTCAAAGGTTGAAGGTTTTGACTGTTATTTCTGCTTCATTGCTAATAAAAGTTTGAAATTGTCCAAGATACTTAGGTCACAGCTGCATATTTGGTGGTACCATGAGCTGGGAGTGATGACCTATATGAACCGTATCTTTGAAATTAGTTTCTGAACTTTTTTCCTTTTTCAGGGCTTATTTATTGTACCTTCCTGAGTTAGTTCCCTTATAGGCATGAAAGACTTTGATGTGATCTTCGTTACCTCTTGTTTTGCTTTTGAGTATTTGCTTCCAAGACAGTTACTTTTCCAATTAGAGGAAGATGATGCAGGACCCCTACCTGCTATGTTACTGAATACATGTTGGCTTCATGTCCTGAATTCTTGTATGGATATTTTGCTTTCCTCAGTTTAGTAGAAATTGTGATAGACTCCCACAGCACCCTTGCTCAAGAAAGAAAGAAACGTGGGAAAAGATTGCTTCATGATAAGATAACTCATATCAAATATTTTTTCTCAACTCTTTTACTCCTTAATATCTGTTAATATCAAAGGGCTTTGCTATTTCTTCCCTCTGCTAATGCTAATTTTGCAACGAACAACTAGAGGATTGGCAAATTGATGTGATTGCACACTCTATGGCCTTCCTTCAATTGGAGGGTCCTTCACTAGCAACTCTGTTGAAATTTGTTTTTCTGGTTATATCGTGTTCACTTCTGTTAGTTGTTGACTTTGGGCTGTTTATTTATTTATTTAATTTTTGCTTCTATTTGTGTCTGAGGTAAAAATTATTGTCACCCCATTTTTTACCTGAATAGTATGAATTCTTCCATCTCATAAGACAACCCAATACAAGTAAGGTCAGAGACCAAACAGATAAATCATACAGACCAACCACTTCCCACGTGTACAGTACAGGCAAAGCAAAAGAGACGCAAGAACTTCATTATAAATAGTTATTCCTCAGTTAGTGTGCTTGGCTTCCTCATCTTTTGTTAGGATCACTTTTAGAAACTCAGGAAAATACATAAAAAAGGAAAGGTACTTTTTTTGGTTGGACCTTTGACTTACTATTTTGGAGAGAGTTAGATAAGTAGGTTAGCTATGGGGTGGCTGTATTCAAACTCTATGGGAGGGTTAATTTGGGTAGTGTGGAAGTTATTTTTTGGGTCTATATATGTTCCCTTTGGTTCAGCAGGAGAGGGAGAGAAGAATTTTGAAGTGTGGCTTGACCTTTTGGGTGGAGAGTGCCATTCCTCTCGAAAGAGTGGCGATATGTTGTGTGTTTTTGTTAGACTTTATGTCCTGCTGTGAGAGTTGTGTCTGTGAGTGTGATTTGTATCTTTGTTCATTGAGTGTGATTTTCAACAAAGCACAATGACGTCATACGAACCATATAGCTGACCCCACCTAATAGGATAAGGTTTTGTTGTTGTTGTTCATTGTCATCTCTTGTGTTCTAAAGTTGTAATTGTCATCCTTTTTATGCAGTAACAATATTTGAGTTTGTAATCATACCCTCCTCTATATCTATTGCGGAATGTAGAAGAGAAGATGTAGAGAAAACACTCTATATTGATATATTATTCAGATGAAAGAAGTACAATATATATAGGCAGAGTGTAGACGCGTGAAGACGCGTGAAATAAATAACAATAAAGTAGACGCGTAAAGTAGACGCGTAGATCCCTATGAATCGGGTAATAATTATGGTGATTAATGAGAAGGATTCTAACACTCCCCCTCAAGCCGGAGCATATATGTCAACCATTCCCAACTTGTCTCGAAATCCTTCAAATTTTGTTCTCGCAAGGGGTTTAGTCAAAATATCTCGCGATTTGGTCTGCAGATCCTATGTGAGACAATTATTATCCCCACTTCAATCTTTTCTTTAATGAAGTGTCGATCTATTTCCACATGTTTAGTTCTATCGTGATATACTTGGGTTCTTGACCATTTCAATATCGGCCTTGTTATCACACCCGTTGCATTGGGCCCTCATGTTGAATCCCCAACTCTTTTAGTAATCTGATGACCCGAGTCCTTCACACACGCCTTTTTGGACAGCTCTAAGTTCGCCTCTCGCTTGCTTGGTGACACCACTTGTTTGTTTCTTGCTTCTCCATGTAACCAGATTTCCCCACACGTATGTACATCTGTTGAGATTGACCTCCCGGTCTCTTTATCCCTTGCATGGTCTCGCATCGGTGTAGATCTCTATGTTTCGTGCTTCCTTTCTTAAAGAATATTCCTCTTCCAGGGTTTTTGCTTCGAGTAACTCGGAATTTGGTATCTTTAGCCGCCATGTGTTCTTCTTGTGGTGATGCATAACCGGCTCACTATGCCAACAAGATAACTAATATCGGACGAGTGTGAGTTAAGTATATCAACTTTCCCACCAATCTTCTCGTATCTTTCGAGTCACTGAACACCTTTAGGTTTGATCTCTAAGTGGCATCCCTCCTCCATTGGTGTCCCTTCCGGTTGAGTTCCCAACATTCCCCGTCTCGTGTAACAGTCAAGTGTATACTTGCGTTGAGATACCTGGATACCCTTCTTAGTTCTTGCCACTTCCATTCCTAGGAAGTACCTCATTTGACCAAGGTCTTTTACCCGGAATTCAGTTGACAAATCCCGCTTTAAATGAGAAATGGACTCTTCGTCATCTCCCGTAATAATTATGTCATCAACATACACAATTAGTATGGTGACTTTGTCATTGACACGTTTGGTGAATAATGTGTCATCTCGCTTGTCCTTGTGTATATCCAAGCCCTTTTATGCGCTTTGGCGAACCTGCTAAACCACGCTCTTGGAGATTGCTTCGGACCATACAATGACTGTTGAGTTTACACACGAGTTTTTAGGAGCTATTACTCCATCCGGAACTTCCATGTATACCTCTTCCTCCAAGTTTCCATTGAGAAATGCATTCTTTACATCCAGTTGGTGTAGCGACCAATCCAAGTTTGCGCAATTGACAATAGTACTTGAATGGTGTTGAACTTGACTACGAGAGCAAACGTCTCTTGATAGTCAATTCCATATGTCCGAGTATATCCTTTTGCAACAAGTCTTGCCTTGTATTTGTTGATCGTACCATCTGGATTGAATTTCGGAACAAAGAGCCACCTCGCATCCCACGGTTTCTTCCGTTGGGAAGAGTTGTAATCCTCCACGTCTCATTTTCTTTGAGAGCATTCAGTTCTTCTTCTCGCGCTTGTTTCCAATTTGGATCTGCCATAGCTTGTTGGAATGTTTTTGGAATTTGTATCTCAGCACTTTTTACAACAAAACTTTGCATCTTTGCAGCATGCACTATCATACGAGACAAACCTTTGAATAGGATACGAGTACAAGATCTTACCCCTTTTCTTAATGCAATGGGCCATCCTTGTTCCTCAGGATTTAATTCTGAGTTGGAGTCATGGTCGTTCCTTTGAATGGGAGAGATTGTTCTACCAGTGTCCTGTTCAGGTTGACCTTGTGAGCTGGTTGCTATTTCCTGTTGTGGATCAGTCATATCAGTCATCACCCTTGAATTGATTTCAACATGTGTTTCCAGTTCATTAGGGCTAGGCTGAAGAATTGGTGGGTCATCATCTGAGTCAAGTAAGTCAGTGACTATGAGATTTGGTGGGTCGGGGCTGGTATGATTAACTCGTTTCCAGCATTTAGCCATTCAATATCTGAATTCTCCCCGAATGGGTAATTTAGGATAATAAGCCTCGGCTTCGGAGAACACAAGATCTCGAGAGATAATAAGTTTCTTGGAAGTGGGGCGGTAGCATTTGTACCCTTTTTGGGTTGGTGAGTAGCCTAGAAAGATACATTTTTCAGCTCTCGCACCAAATTTGTTGCCATCCGTTTTATGAACGTAGACAAGACACCCAAATATTTTTGGAGGTAAGGAGTTAATGAGATGGCAATTAGGAAAATGGTCAAGAAGTGTTTGAACAGGGAGTGGCATATTTGAGAACTTTGGAAGGCATCCCGTTAATGAGATAAGCAATGGTAAGGAGGGCATCTCCCCGAAAATGGTAGGAACATTGCGTTCCATTAGTAAGGCACGAGTGACTTCCAATAGGTGTCGGTTTTTCCGCTCGGCCACTCCATTCTCGTTGTAGGGTGTAAGGACAGAAGTTTGGTGATGGATTCCTTTTTGATCAAGAAAGGTTTTGAAGACAAGACTCATATATTCTTTTGCATTATCACTACGGAGTACTTTAATGGATGTGTGAAATTGAGTATGCACAAAGTTATAGAAGTTTTGAAATACTTTGGCAATATCTCGACTTATCTTTCATCAAGTACACCCATGTGGTACGAGTATGGTCATCAATAAAAGTGACAAACCACCTGGTATGAGTGAGGTTTGTTATGCGGGCAGACCCCAAATATCATTTGTGAATCAAAATGGAGATGAGGAAGTATATGGTTGTTTAGGATAGTTGGTTCGTGTTTGCTTTGCAAATTGGCATGTTTCACAATGAAAAGGAACAGAATTTTTATTGAACAAACTGGGAAATACATGTTTCATATAATTAAAGCTAGGGTGACCTGATCGACAGTGCCACAACAATAAATCATTATTCTGTGAATTCGAGCTAACCAGAGATGAACCAGATACCCACCTGAACCAGGAAGAAGCACAGATGCTTCGCATACTCCTTGCCAAACAGAATAAGTCATCTTCTGTCCCTGCAGTGAATCTGGTTCAGTCAGGTAATTCTATTGTTGCCCTTAATGCTATGACAACCAGTGGTGATACTTGGATTGTTGATTCTATGCCACGATCATATGACCTAACCAAAATTTACTTCACAACCTTAAATTTTGTCATAAGCACCTCAAAGTTAAAGTCGCTAATGGTGTATTCACAAGAGTTGAGGGGATTGGTACCGTTACATTATCTGATCAATTGACTGTGCATAATGTTCTGTTTGTACCAGAACTCACTTGTAATATGATCTCTGTCAGTAAACTGACTAAAGGACAATAAAGTAGACGCGTAAAGTAGACGCGTAGAGTAGACGCGTAGATCCCTATGAATCAGGTAATAATTATGGTGATTAATGAGAAGGATTCTAACAATATCAATGTAACAGTGAAGTGTTCTATCTGTGAATGTAATGAGCTTCAGTTCTTAATCATACTTCCGCTTGTAATTTCTGTCTTAATATATCAAAGGTTAGAAGTATTTGTTTGGGTCATAATGGTTTTCATGTCTTTTGATTCCAGGATGGGATTTCCTTTTATACATGTGTTCATGAATAGTGTCCCTAATTCTGTCCTTTATTTTTAGTGTCGGCTGCATGAATTGGCAAATAAGCGAAGAATTTCAGTTACAGGGGCCTCAAAATTACTTGCAAATATTTTATACTCCTACCGTGGAATGGGATTATCTGTGGGAACCATGATTGCTGGATGGGATGAGACGGTAAATTAAATTACATGTTCTTGTTACTAAATAAATAGGTTTTGCTTTGTAAATTCAATTATTTAGCAAGCGAATATATCTTTTCAGGGTCCTGGGCTGTACTATGTCGACAGTGAAGGGGGAAGATTGAAAGGAACCCGTTTCTCTGTAGGATCTGGGTCACCATATGCTTATGGTGTATTGGACAGCGGGTTAGTTAGCTTTTCTGTTCAACTATCTGTCAGCTTTAGCTTTACTGCTGAGTTGTCAACATTTTCCTTGCTTTACTAGGTATCGCTTTGACATGTCAATTGAAGAAGCCGCAGAATTGGCCCGGAGATCAATTTATCATGCTACATTCCGTGATGGGGCTAGTGGTGGAGTTGCTAGTGGTATTTTATCCTCCCCTTCCTTTGATTACCCTTTGATAATATACAGACTTCCCTAACATTCCCACTCTTCAAAATTGCCCCAACAAAAAATGGGATTTATACATGCATGCCTGTCAGGCTCATTTTCATTCTTATAAACTAGTGACTGAAATTAGTGATCTTTGAAATTATGGCTCATCACTGACTGTTATCCACCAACTAATTTAGATTCATATATTGTAGTTTGCATTGCAAGTTCTGACATATGAAATCAATCTTTACTGACTCATGACTTCCATATGATTTTAGTTTATTATGTGGGACCAAATGGATGGAAGAAACTGACCGGTGATGATGTTGGGGAACTTCATTACCACTACAACCCTGTCACTCCCAACACGGTGGAACAAGAAATGGCAGAGGCACCTGGAGCGTGATGGATCAGGCCCACTGGACTTAAAATGGGTTGTGGCTTGTGAACGCCCCTGCAGCAAATCCAATTTAGTATGGAAACTTCCTTCCAAGTTCCAAGCAAGGGTACTACCGTACTAACCACCAAGCCACTTTTCTATTCAGTGATTTAAAAACTGGTCCACCCAGGATGAGAGACTAGTTTCTTTCGTTTTTGTTGTTGTTGACGAGGATGAGACACTGATTTATGTATTAATGGATGGATTATGTTAAATATAACGTTAGAGGTAGTATGTTTTAAAACATCATTTTTAAAAATTAAATTTAGAGGATGAGTTGAATTTTTGTATTGTTCATTATCATGCTATGAGTATATAAAATTTGAAAGGCTAGGTGAGGGGCTGTTTCCCCTTCAATTTAGCAAAAATGTTATCATGGCATCAAATGTATAATTTTAAAAAATTATGAGATGTAATGTTAACGTATAATGTTTAATGATTTTACAATTTATAGTTCTATGAAGTATGTATATAAAAATTGATTTTAAATGACAATAATCATGAATGCCATTGGTGGTTTGAATACCTTATTAACATTAGTCGTTGATAGCAAATAATTTCATTGGTTACTTTGTTGGGAGCAAATATAATTATACACTCATGCCTACAGATTAGTTCTTTGGTGACATTGCTGGTAGCAAATATATGATTCTAAGGCATTTGAGTTTGTTATTTTTGTTGAATGAATAAGAGTATTGTTTGGTCAACATACTCCACAATGTCTCATGTTTTATGCTGTCCAGATTTTCAATTTCCACGTTAGACACAGACCTTTGCTTAGAAAGCAATATGTACAATGATTGTTTGTCTTATGGATTATGATATTGTAAACTAATGCCCTATAATTGTTGTAGAGCCTTGTATGTAGGTACCTTTTAGTAGTGCAAAATTTTCAGGTTAACATACAATCTCTTCCTTTGAATCGTTTTCAATCGTAACTATTGCAAGAAGGCGTTGGTAGTTGTGAAGTCAAGGGTGTGTACAATGAATGTTAGCTCTTAGGTCTAATTAGTCAAAAAAGAACAAAAGCATTGTATAATTTTCATATTGGCTTCAGACTGCCATCGGACAATAATAAAGTGAGTTCATTTTGTGCGAGACATCAAATCCTAATTAATGAGAAGATAAAAATTGGTCAGAATGCTTACCTGGTAGAGGCATGCTTGTCGTCTTTTGTTCATCAATAATAGAATGCTTTTAGGCTTACTGTTTTGGTTAAAAAAAATTGAATTGCATCTTGCAATCTGACTGCTCAACAATAAACAGAAAGCTTTGAAGGTGAACTAATTAATACTTGATAGATGATAAAGCACTACTGGCCAGGGGAATATGGACATTGAACAGCTATGTATAACACTCAAAAAACAATGGCATGGTAATTTTTAAGCAACGGAAAGGATAATAAGGTCCAGCAAGAATTTTCCCCACAGTTTTGCCATATTTGAAAGCTAATTAATGGAGCGTGCGGTCAAGTAACAATTAATTCAAAATAAAATATTAAATTTAGAAGGGTAATTAATTAATATACCTTATGGTCCAGCTGGTGAATTGAATAGCTATGACTTGATGATTCAGACATGTCAGGGATACTATTATGGCTAAAATATTACCCCTACATATATGATCGTGCTTCATGTCAAGATATGTCTATTCTATCTCTGACATGTCTGAAGCACAGTTAATGAGGCGTCTCATTTCTTTCGATTGTGAGGTGGTCTCATGTCTGAAAACACCAACTCATGGGTGTAGAAATTTTTTTTAGTTGTCAAGATAAAATATTATCCCTTAACACATTTCCCTCTATCCAAAGTCACTGGCAAGAAGAAGACATTGTGGTTGGTGCTTAGGACCATTTTTGTCAAACGGAGAAGTGAAGAAAACATTGTTGTGAGCTGGTGCTTAAGACCATTTCCAACAAACGGAGAAGTGAAACAATTGAATATGACCTTCTGCGGAAGGTTCTCTACTGATATGAGATTGTTGTGTTTGATCAGTTGATCAATGCTTCTATTTTCTTCTACTTCAAAATCATACAAACGGTTGTTCATATTCTATACACCCTGAATTAATATTTCTCTGTTATAAACGTTTTCCTCTGTATCTTACTCACATGATGTATGAGATGGACTCATATCTTTGCCAGCAAGTTCAATGAGGAACAAACCTACAGGGCAAGTATAGAGGTCAATATTCCTTAAATTTCTTGCTTATGCCACAGACTTTGCAGAATGTATGAAGGGCATGTAAAAAATCTAATTATTATAAGAATTGTAGTGTGTACTTAAATTGTTTTGTCTGTACATCCAGACTTAACTTTTTGTTTGTGGTTAATGCCTTAATGGCATGCCTAATTATAGGATGTAAGAAATTTATAAATGAAGTGCAAAAAACAATGCCTCTAGCAAAGTTAGAGTACAAGATAAATTGGACAAGAAGAAAAAAGGACTAAATATATAACAGATACGATGATATTATGAAGGAGCCGTATGTATGAGAAGATTGGTACGGACGTATGGTTGTCCAGAGATGGGAGCATTGATCGAATTCCCAATGGTCATACCTATCTGCAACATTGTGGGAGAAAAATCTAATCCTAATCAGAACTAAGTTCCAAACATTCACTTTAGAATCAGAAACTCTGTTAACACCGTAAAGTAGAATGTTTGCATATGAGAATGACCATTTACAACAATTGAGTCCATTTCAGGTAATATAAAAATTCTCAGAATACTATCTCAGTTCTTGAAACAAATAAATAGATCCACAGGATACATCACAAATTATATGTGGTTGTTGCAAGTAAAGGAAAGAGAGGCACCTACAAAATGAAAATGTTCAAAAGACATCGTTGCATCATCGGTTGAATTATAACCCGTGAAGAGCATGGGGAAGCACAAGCTCTTTAATATATAATATATAATGATTTTACAATTCATATTTTTATGATGTATGTATATATTTGCTGCTTATTTTCTAATCAGTTTTTCTTATAATGGATTGTAGATATGCAAAAATTAATTTAGTAATATATATATATATATATATATATCAATCATAACAAGACATCAAGCCGTTTTTTCCAACTAATTGAATTAGCCGATCGAATCTACATATATGTGTCTGTGTGTAAATTTTTTTGTCATCCTTCTGTGAAGGAACCCAAGCATGTATTAGCTGATCTAATCTATATATTTGTGTGTGTTGATTTTTTAGTCATCCTGCTGTGAAGGAACTCGAGCATCCATTGCTCACTATGGGTCAAACATGCAACTTTTTGCATAAAAAAAGGCTTAAGGCTGTGTTGAATGTGGATTAAGCCAAAAATGTTGATAAATGCTTCTCCACGTTTAGGATCTAGTTTAAGAGTGGATTTTGTAATAAACGTGTGATCTTTTTTTTTTTTTTTTTTCTCAACATTAATATTTGTTTCCAAACTAATTTATTTAAGTTATAAATTGATATATAGGCCAATGTTACCCGTAATTACTTCAAAAATATCATGTCACATATAATTATAATTAAGTCATTTATTTAGCTTCTTTAATATATTAAAATTAGATTTAGAGGTCTTAAATTAAAGACCAAAATAGTATATACCAACCCAGGCCCTAAATATGGGGGTCAAATAAAGGGTTTACTTTGAACTTAAATATAATATCTCAATCCATTTAATCCCCAAAATTATGATGTTCTTCTCAAAGTATCCCTTATTGATTAAACATAGAAAGAGGGTTGTCATCAAATATAGTTACAAATAAATAGCTTAATTAATTTTCATAATATCCTTAAATTAATTAACTAACTTTTTATATTAGAGAGGAAAGGGAGTAATGTTTAATAATAATAATAATAATACTTTTCCAATTCTATTAAACAAATACTAAAGAAGATATTGTGACAAACAATGATTGATCTCCACCCCCTGACTCCATCTTTTGCTTAGATGGAGTTAGTTTTCCTGCCTATCTTTTGGATAGGTAGGGGATCCTATCCTATCTAGACCGTTCAGATAGGATTAGATGATCTTGATTTTTTTTTCAAAAAAATTATTTTAATGGGTAGAGAATTTAAAATAAATATAATTTTTCAATTAACATTTTTTCAAAAAATAATTTCTTTTATTCAAAAAGTAACAGTTAAAAAAAAATAAAAAAAAGCTGGACTGTACAAATGCAATTTGAATGGTCAGATGCGCCAACGTATTGGATAGGCACCA
This sequence comes from Acacia acuminata, assembly GCA_019022655.1. NCBI lineage: Eukaryota > Viridiplantae > Streptophyta > Magnoliopsida > Fabales > Fabaceae > Acacia > Acacia acuminata. The sequence continues at coordinate 3,222,982 of JAFJYI010000004.1, read as the reverse complement.
AAACGGTTCCAGCTTAGACATGCATATGCAGTGTCTGCGGAATTTCCCCTTGAAGGTGACCTTTTCGTTATTTTGGCACTTGCTGACTAATCCTGCTGACCAGGTGGGCATATATTGAAGGGAAAATCCTTATAGAACAAAAAGAATCCAAAAAGGGCGCCACGTGTCCAAATCCTCATTAAATAAAGGAAATGAAGACATATTTAATTAATTATTACAAACAAGAAGTCCTAAATCACATGGATTAACAAAAAGGGCACCCTATATTGACAGCCACATCCTCATTAAATAAAGTGAAGACATATTTAATTAATTATTACAAACAAAAAGTCCTAAATCACATGGATTAACACACATTGACAGCGTACGTAGCCGCCCTATGAACTTGCATTCCGCCGACAGACACGTCTTACTCTCTCACCGTTATTATCGTTTTATACGGTTCCAGCAGTTTCGTACGCGTTATCCATTTCTGTTCTTCTTAAATTTTTCATTGGCACACATACACAAGTGGATTCCCGAGAACCACGAAGTCCAATGTCTAATTTCCTTATCATGATTGTCCCCGAACTCTCGCATCAGCTTCTAGCTGGACGTCCTTCAACACGTCAAGCCTCAACTATAAAAGCCCCATCACCTCCAAATCCATTCACCAACACTAGAATCCAATTTTCTGGGTTTAGTCACACTCTCACTTCGATTCTGTAAATCATCTCACTCACTGAATATATGTATTTCTTCCCATAAGAAGTATAAATTCAAGATTTCTTCATTCTTGTGCTGTTATAGTCACACGCACACATATATATATATAGAGAGAGAGAGTATGAGGGACCCCGCAGGATTGGAAAGTGTGGTGAGATATTTGGACGAAGACGGAGACGGGAAGGTGTCGGCGGAGGAGCTGCGGCGGGGGCTGGGGAAGATGGGAGGGCAGATACTGCTGGAGGAAGCAGAGACGGTGATAAAGGCGTTGGATTCGGACGGCGATGGTCTGTTGAGTTTGGAGGATTTGTTGGGATTAATGGAGAGAGTGGGAGAGGAAGAGAAGTTGGAAGACTTGAGAGAAGCTTTTAAAATGTATGATGCAGAAGGTGTTGGCTTCATAACGCCCAAGAGCTTGAAGAGGATGCTTAGCAAGTTGGGGGAATCCAAATCCGTTAAAGAATGCAAACTCATGATTGATACGTTTGATTTAAATGGCGATGGCGTCCTCAGCTTTGAAGAGTTCCGAATTATGATGACCTGATCAAGAGGATATTCATGTTATTTTGTGTATACTATATATATTCATCATCTCATCGACCCGTGTCATTCTTTTGGTTTAATTGTGTGTTATGTTCCTAAGGATTATTTGTAAGACACTCATCCTGATCAAGAAGATTATTTGTGTAACACACAATCTACTCATGAAGAGTTAAACTCACAATATATATAATCTTACGCTGAAGAAAGATGTAAGGTAGAAATTTGGTGTCATTAACTTATGTTTGGTAAGAAGGATTTGGAGGGAGGGAATTATGGGAGAACAAAAATTTATGAGCAGGATTTAAAAGAATTGGAGAGGTGAGATTAATTTAGAGGGTAATTAATTAACATACCTTATGGTCCATCTAGTGAATTGAATATCTATGACTTGATGATTCAAACATGTCAGGAATACTATTGTGGCTAAAATATTATCTCGTACATATATGCCCATGACTTTATGTTAATATATGTCTATTCTATCTCTGACATTTTTGAAGCACGGTTAATGAGGTGTCTCATTTTTTTCGGCTGTGAGCTGGTCTCATGTCTGAAAGCAGTCAAGCACCAACTCATGGGTGTAGAAATTTTTTTTGATTGTCAAGATTAAATATTATCCCTTAAATCATTTCCCTCTGGCCAAAGTCACGGGTAAGAAGAAGATGTTGTGGTTGGTGCTTAGGACCATTTCTGTCAAATGGAGAAGTGAAGAAAACATTGTTGTGAGCTGGTGCTTAAACCATTTCCAACAAATGGAGAAGTGAAACAATCGAATATGAGCTTCTGCCGAAGGTTCTCTACTGATTTGGGATTGTTGTGTTCGATCCTTCGATCAATGCTTCTATTTTCTTCTACTTCAAAATCAAAATCGTACAAGTAGTTGTTCATATTCTATACACCCTAAATTAATATTTCTCCGTATTATAAATGTTTTCCTCCGTATCTTTCTCGCATGATGTATGAGATGGGCTCATATCTTTGCCAGGAAGTTCAGTGATGAACAAACCTACAGGACAATATAGAGGTCAATATTCCTTAAATTTTTCGCCTATGCCACTGACTTTACAGAATGTATGAAGGGAATGTAAAAAATGTAACCATTATAAGAATTGTAATGTGTACTTAAATTGTTTTGTATGTATATCCAGACTTAACTTTTTGTCTGTGGCTAATGGCATGCCTAATTATAGCTTTGTAAGAAATTTATAAATGAAGTGCAAAAAAACGATGTCTCTATCTAGCAAAGTTAGAGTACAAGATAATGGACAAGAAGAAAAAAGAACTACATATATAACAGATACGACGATGATATTATGAAGGAGCCGTATGTATGAGAAGATCGGTATGGTTGTCCAGAGATCGGAGCATTGGTCGAATTTCCAATGGTCATACCTATCTGCAACATTGGAGGAGAAAAATCTAATCCTAGTCAGAACTAAGTTCCAAACGTTCACTTTAGAACCAGAAACTCTGTTAATACCGTAAGGTAAAATGTTTGCATATGAGAATGACCATATTATACAACAATTGAATCCATTTCAGTAATATAAAAATTCTCAGAATGCTATCTCAGTTCTTAAAACAAATAAATAGATCCACGGGATACATCACAAATTATCTGTGGTTGCTGCAAGTAAAGGAAAGAGAGGCACCTACAAAATGAAAATGTTCAAAAGACTTCGTTGCATCATCGGTTGAATTGTAACCCGTGAGGTGCATGGGGAATGACAAGCTCGTTAATATATAATGTATAATGATTTCACAATTGATATTTTTATGATGTATGTATATATTTGCTGCTTATTTTCTCATCAGTGTGTTCCTTTTCGATGATTATAATGTATTGTAGATATGCACAAATATATATAGATCCAGAATTTTATTGAGGGGGCATCATTGGCGGGGGATTTTGGGGCTGCCCCCCGAATTTTTTTTTTATTAAGAAAATTTTAAATATATTAAAAAACAAAAGAATATAAATAAGAAAAAAAGAATATAAAAAATATATTCATGAAATCAAGTGAATACTCGATGATATGATAAAAGAGGCAATTATTTTACAAACTTGTCATTTAGAAAAGTAAGGCTAAGTGCCGTTAAAAATGCGGTTACATAAATTATAATGAAGGGTACACACTTAATAAGTTAAAGTACATATATTTTAATAACAAAAGTATATTACAATAAAAATAATAACATTGTCATCTTTCTAGGCCTTATTTTTTAATTCCATCATTTGCCTTATTATCAATGCTATCAAATACATCTTTTCCAATATAAGACACTAAACAATCATTCATCTCCATCCTTATAATGTATGTAGATATGTATTAAGCAAAAATTTAAATTTAGGGCACTATCATATAGGTGGATCTGCCTATATATATATATATGTATGCATATGTGTGTGTGTCTATATATATATATCATAACAAGACATCAAGCCGTTTTTTCCAACTAATTGAATTAGCCAATCGAATCTGTGAGTAGATTTTTTTTGCCATCCTTCTGTGAAGGAACCCGAGTATGTATTAGCTGATCTAATCAAAATATATGTGCGTGTTGATTTTTTTGTCATCCTTCTGTGAAGGAACTCTAGCATGCATTGCTCACTATGGGTCAAACATTCAACTCTTTGCATAAAAAAGGCTTAAGGTTGTGTTAAATGTGGGTTGAGCTGAAAATGTTGATAAATGCTTCTCTATGTCTAGGATCTAGTTTAAGAGTTCATTTTAGTGATAAATCGTGTGATCTTTTTTTTTTTTTTTATCTCAATATTAATATTTATTTTTAAACTAACTTGTTTAACTTATAAACTAATATATAAGCCAATGTTACCCATAAGTACTTTAAAAATAGCATGTCACATATAATTATAATTAAGTCATTTATTTAAATTCTTTAATATACTCAAATTATATTTAGAGCTCTTACATTAACAACTAAAAATAGTATATACCACCCCATGTTCTAAATATAGAGGCCAGATAAAGATTTACTTTGAACTTAAATATAATTTCTCAATTTACTTTATCCACAAAATTATAATATTCTCTCAAAATATCCCCTATTGATTATACATAGAAAGATGGTTGTCATCAAATATAGTTATAAATAATTAGCTTAATTAATTTTCATAATATCTTTAAATTAATTAACTAATTTTTATATTAGAGAGGAAGGGAGTCATGTTTGATTAATAATAATAATCCTTTTTCCAATTCTATCAAACAAATATTAAAAGAAGACATTTTGACAAACCATGATTGATCCCCACCGCCCTGACTCCATCTTTTGCTTAGACATGCATGTGCGGTGTCTACGCGGACTTTCCTCCTGAAGGTGACCTTTTCGTTTGCCTCTATTGCCACTTGCTGACTAATGCCGCTGACCAGGTGGGCATATCATGATAACGCCATGTGTCCACATCTTCATTAAATAAAGTAAATGAAGACATAATTAATTAATTATTACAAACAAGAAATCCTAAATCACATGGATTAACAACAAATTGACAAGTAGCCGCCTTATGAACTTGCATTCCGCCGACAGACACGTCTTACTCTGTCACTGTTATTATCGTTTTATACGGTTCCAGCAGTCCTGTTTCGTACGCGTTATCCATTTCTGTTCTTAAATTTTTCATTGGCACACAAACACAACTGGATTTCCGAGAACCACGAAGTCCAATGTTTCATTTCCTTATTATGATTGTCCCCGAACTCTCGCATCAGCTTCTAGCTAGACGTCCTTCAACACGTCAAGCCTCAACTATAAAAGCCCCATCACCTCCAAATCCATTCACCAACACTAGAATACAATTTTCTGGGTTTAGTCACACTCTCACTTCGATTCTGTAAATCATCTCACTCACTGAATATATGTATTTCTCCCCATTAGAAGTATAAATTCAAGATTGCTTCGTTCTTGTGCAGTTACAGTCACACGCACACATAGACAGAGTATGAGGGACCCCGCAGGACTGGAAAGTGTGGTGAGATATTTGGACGAAGACGGAGACGGGAAGGTGTCAGCGGAGGAGCTGCGGCGGCGGCTGGGGAAGATTGGAGGGCAGATACTGCTGGAGGAAGCAGAGACGGCGATAAAGGCGTTGGATTCGGACGGCGATGGGCTGCTCAGTTTGGAGGATTTGGAGGGATTAATGGAGAGAGTCGGAGAGGAAGACAAGTTGGAAGACTTGAGAGAAGCTTTTAAAATGTATGATGCAGAAGGTGTTGGCTTCATAACGCCCAAGAGCTTGAAGAGGATGCTTAGCAAGTTGGGAGAATCCAAATCCGTTAAAGAATGCAAACTCATGATTGATACGTTTGATTTAAATGGCGATGGCGTCCTCAGCTTTGAAGAGTTCCGAATTATGATGACCTGATCAAGAGGATATTCATGTTATTTTGTGTATACTATATTCATCATCTCATCGACCCGTGTCATTATTTTGGTTTAATTGTGTGTTATGTTCCTAAGGATTATTTGTAAGACACTCATCCTGATCAAGTGGATTATATGTGTAACACACACTCTACTCATGAAGGAGTTAAACTTACAATATAATCTTACGCTAAAGAAAGATGTAAGGTAGAAATTTGGTGTCATTAACTTGTAAGTCCTCAACCTTCATTTAACTTTCTAGCCCTTCATTATAATCTGTAATTATTTTTTTACTTAACCATGGTATTTGACTTGTTGTTTGTAGTTAAACCCCTGGTTATTAAGTATTTGGAGAATTTCTTTAAGGTCTGTTTGGTAAGAAGGATTTGGAGGAAGGGAATTATGGGAGAACAAAAATTTATGAGCTGTATTTAAAAGAATAAGAGAAGTGAGATTACAAATTTTTATAAAGAAAAGATATAAGATACAAAAGTAAGAAAAATTAATTAAATTTTGTTAACTATACTTTGGCTAATTTTTTTTTTAAATCCAACTTGAAAAAGTTTTTCCTCCCTCCCTCCCTCCCCATACCAAACATAAAAAGAAGGGAAAACCTCAAAAAAAATTACCACTTGAATTTCAAAATCTCAAATAAGTTATTTTCTAATAAAAAGAGTTGTCAATTGTTTAACTGTTTTGTTAATCCCATTATTGTTGTTGTCAATAGAATTTTGAAATTCAAGCATTTTTTCTAAGAAGAGCATCAATGCTTTTGTCACAGAATAAATACGAGGCAACTCGGTGTGCTCTCATACCTTACCCTTCAAATTTAGTATGAGTTGTTACTAGAAAAAATTACTATTCACCGATGGCTTCTGCCATATTGATTTTAATTCCATGCGGGTACGAAAACACTTTTGAGACGATGACTCCAAATTTGGCTTGATATTGATCGAATTTTACCCAAACATATAGCCATATAAGAAATATTTTTAACTTGAAATTTCATACATACCCCATACTATTGATAACTTTCAAATTTTTTTAAAAAAAATTGCATCTACCTCTATTACTGAGCGGATTTGGTGGATTGACTCGGACACCAGGTTCATAGACATGGATTTCAATCTTCCACTTATCAAGAGTCCAATGATCAAGTAAGTCCTATTGATTGCACCTGATAGGCTAATTCATGGTGTACATTTAGAGATTTTACATGCCTGTCATTATTGCATAACTTAGCATTAGTTTCTATTAGGAGCCCTTGTTTTGAATTAATCCCATTTTGGGGTTGTCATATAATTCATGCAATCGAATTCTTAAGACTTTTGATGCTACAAAGTGTTAGTTTTACAATACAGCTACCTTAGAAAAAGGAGAGAAGCACCAAGCACCATAAACAAGATCAGGTCAAATTGCCAAGCGAAAAATTGAAGTTTTCTATCACAAGCTTCTGCAAACATGTTGGTCGAAACAAATTTTGCCTGATTGTGAAAAAGGACTCTCTGTGTCACTGGCTTTAACAAACGTGATGTTAGCAAGAGCGAATTGCCCTTTTCTGAATAATGCTGGTCTGTGTCAAGCACTTCGGCGAACAGGATTAGAAGGTTAAACTAAAACAATAATAGTAAACAAATATATGAACTATTTAGTAAGACAGCAAAATACATATATAAAAATAAGCTACAACTTTCGGATACTCCCCCACACTACAAGTTTACATATAGTGGTATTAGAGTTGGCTCTAGGTTATAGATGACTCATGTATACTTTCCCACACTTGATGTCTACATACTGGTATCAAAGTCGGGATGTCCACATACCAGTATCAGAGTCGGCTCTCGGATACTTTCGCCAGTTCTCAGATATTCTCCCACCCTGGAAGTCCAACCCACATATTAGTATCAGAGTCGGCTCTCAGTCAAATCCTTAAGCAATAAATTAGTGTTGGAACAAGAGGGTGAAGTGGAACTGATACCGTTAATAAGTCCAACCCACTATCCATGTACCAATGAGAATCATTCATCGCGTAAGGGCTGGTATAAAAGTCTTGAGGCGCTGCAGAGTACGTAGAGTATCCTTCAGAAGCACGTCCAAGACATTGGAAGCACGTCTCTGCTACATGACCTAGACGTTGACAGTAGTGACAGAATGGGGACCACCATTTCCATTTGCTCATCGACCTCCATAATGACCTCCACTACTAGTTTGAGGGTGCACCCACCACCACGGCCTAAGTCAGAATGACGATTTGATTCAGATCGATGTTCTTTGTATAGGTTGCATTAAAGAGATTAGCAAAGTGATTTAGTTGTTCAAGACGGCTCTCAAAGGCAAGAAGAGCATCGTGTAAATCCACCCAGGTGAGATCAAGCTTATCAGAGAGCTTCACTACTATAATACTATATCATTATAATCGCATCTAACCCGTTTAGAGCGTGCAGGATAAGATCATCCATGGCAATCGAAGCTCCAGTAAGAATGAGTTGATCATAAAAATTCTTCATCTTGTTGAGATATTCTTCCATGGACAGGGCATTTTTGCAAGTCTGGTGTAGTTCGTTTTTTATGATCGTGACACGAGCTTTGGTAGTGGAGCAGGTGAGATCTCGCCCAGCGATCCAGAGTTCTTCGGTTGTTCGACAATGGAGGAGTTGAGCGCCAACCTCCTGCGTCATGGTATTACATAACCATCCAACCAACATTCAGTCAATAGAGTACCAGCTTTCAAAATAGAGGTTGGATCTCATGACACCGATTTCTTCGGCGAGCTTGCTAGGAGGAGCACTAACAGTGCCATTGACATGCAACTCAAGTTCATTGCCTTCAATCAATGGCAAAACAATGGATTCCCAACCAAGGTTACGATCCAACTTGACCATAGTGGTTTAGCTGGAGGAGCTGAACAGAGGATACTTTTTGGCAGCAGCTGAGGACGATGACACAGAATAGACAGTTGTTGAGGAGGAAGACATGGAGGTTGAGACGCTCTAATATACCAAGTGTGAAAAATAGAGATATAGGGTTCTGAAAATATCTGAAGCACCGAATGAATTGATCGTGCTCAGATTCCTCTTATTTATACTGAGTTATGAATTAATATAAGAAAACAGAACTTCTGAAAACAGGACACATATAAAAGAATGGGAAGATTCTACAGCTTGCAAATTTACAGTTGTACATTAATACACTGAACTTGATTATGCTCTCACATGGATCCAAGTCCATTGAAAAATGCAAACTTGGGATTGATACATTGATTTAAATGGGGATTACGTCCTCAGCTTTGAAGGGTTCCAAATTATGATGACCTGATTAAGAGGATATATATTTTTTGATATAAAAAATGGTGACAAAGTGTGCAACCACTCCGAGGTTCTGTTGGACACCAAAGTGGGGACCTCTCCCAAGGAAGTTTTTTGCATTCACAAGGACTCAAAACCGAGACATCTTGCTTAAGCGACCAAAGCCCCTTCCACTTAGGCCAACTCTTGTTGGTCAAGAGGATATATATATATATTCATGTTATTTTGTGTATCCTATATTCATCTCATCGACCTGTGTCATTCTTTTGGTTTAATTGTGTGTTATAATCCTTATATAATCCTAAGGATTATGTGTATGACACTCATCCATATCTGTACGTAGTTTTCCTGTATTTTATCTTCCGACATAACTCCAACACGAGTTGAACTTACGGTAACTTACGCTAATTAAATATTTAAGAGAGGAATATAACCTTAAAGATTGAAGGTTATAAGGCCTCCATTTGTATTTAACTCTAGCCCCTCATTATATTCTGCAATTTGTTTTATTAAATTATGGTATTTGATTTGTTCAAGTTAAACCTCTCGTTATAAAAAGTATTTGGAGAATTTTTCAAAGAAAATTAAATGTCTTTTTAAACATCCAAATCCTTGACATGCTCGCCTCACTTAGTATAATTAGGGGTGGAAATAAATTAGATTTTACTAAAATAAACTTGAGTTTGAAATAGAGATCTATAATTTAAGTTCATATGCGAGATACTTAAAAGTGTAGTTTTAATCTTTTAAGTATGGTTTATTAAGGTTAAAAAGGCTTTAAATGATGTCTCAAGGTCATATATATCCCTTAAAGCCTATAAAAAGCTTACATATGATTTAACTTAAATTTACAATAAAATATTTAACTTAAATTTACAATAAAATAAAAAATTCCATTCATTATATTATAATATCTCATAAAAAACTCAAAAGTTACAAGTTTGCATAATTTGTTTATAATACTACCTCCGATCCTTAATATAAAATATATTTTGAGAGTAATTTTGAGAGTTGATATTAATTCTAAATATTTAATATATTTTTGATTCCATGATCCAATTTTTCACTTGCTGTTTTTCTTTTGTTGGTAAAATATGTCAATATCATATCAATCTTATACCAACCATGCATTTTCTAAGGGGATTCAAAATTAAGTGAGTATTTATGTTATCTTATTTCAAGTAATTTTACATTAGTAAAAGTGTAAAACGTACGCTTTTTGTGCCTATATATATAAATCCCATCCTTTTAAATGGTTTTTCCCGTGTTTTTTAAGGTTCGATTAGGGTTGGCCTCAATAATAAATATATTCTTATCTATTTTACTCTCAATTACTCTCACATAATTTATTTCTCATACATTTTCTTTATTCATTTTCTCACTATTACTCTATGTCTTATTCATAAACAAGGACATTCTTTTAAAACAAATTATATTTCCTACATATTTATTATTAGATATTTTAAACTAATTTTAGCTGGTTTTTAAAATCCCAATTAAAAAGACCTTTTATGTAAGGACAGATAGAGCAAACAAATAGCAACTGTGGGTGTTTTCAAGTACACAAGTATCTTCGACTGATTTTTTACCCCCAACAGCCAAGTATCTCCGACTAAACCTGAGCGTTCCTAGTGATGATCCCGACCCATTCTGAGCCCCACTGACCGGGAGAGGATTTTCTTATAAAGTTGTTTCTCCTTTTTTCTCATTGGCCCGCTGTTAATAGGGAAGAAAGGAGAGAAGTTAAAGTAGTATTGGGATTGATTAGATGACCCATTTAAAGATAATGTCAGCTCAACTGAGCCCCACTCAGGGCAGCTGAATTATAGTGGCTTAATTATTCTAAGCTAAATTCGAGACAATTTAAGGATTAAATTAATAATTAGGGAGAATTCACTTTCAAACCACTAACCAAATAATTAAAAGATTAAAGGGTCCAATTTTTTTAAAAAACAAATTATTAGGCGTATTACAATGCCCAAAAACCATATTCCATTTTAACAATTTAATTACATCATAGCATTAGCAATAATCAAAGGTTAAGGTACAGATTGACCAACAAAATGTCACTTAGAAACATCTAACACAAAAATGTTTTGAAAGTATCAAAAATAACAATGAACAATTAAAATAGAAAAAACTATTAATGAAAAATTTAAAACTCCAAAATAGACCAAAATAAGAATTGTTACTTTCATCATAATTTATTTCTTCATTGATATTTTTATTTCTTTTCAATTAATCATTGGTATTTTTGATACCTTCAAAACATTTCTCTGCCAAATGCTTCATTGGTATGTTTGATACCTTGTTGATCAATCTATACCTTAACCGCATAATCAAATGGTAAATAAATACCAACCATTCTTCCTAGCGGCCTATATTAACTTTTTTGAAATACCGATTAAAACCTTAATAGCTTTCATTCAACGTTAGTTTTGAATCATAATTTACGAAAACGTGAGTATTCCCTAAAATTTTGTTCCGATTTACGTAAACAAACATTTTTACCTACGTAAATAAACATTTTTACCTGATCACAAGCAAACACAATATTTTGGCCAAAACATCAATAGTAATCGACGAAATTGCAAGGGTAACTGAAATAACTCAACCTGTTTTCATTGTTTCGTATCGACCCAAGCCCTCAATATATTCCCACACCACAGCCTCCAAATTTTTAGTTAAATTCTTTCAATATATTAAGAAACAAACGATCAGAAAGGGGCAGACGAAAACCGTCTGATATCATAAATGTCAAGACATACAGGTAGAAAATTCAGAATCCCCAGTTCCTCCCCAAAAGAGGCAACCAAAACGACAAAGGCCCAAGAAACTAACGCTTCACACAGCAACACAAGGGATGCGGCAGTAAACCATTTATTCAGAACTCTCAATTTCCGGGTTCACAGGAAAGTTGACTGTAACTGGGCAAATATAAGGCCATTGCAGTATACCATTCTTAATGACTTTTAGCCATGTGAACAATCAAGTCAACAACACGTGTGCTGCAGCATTAAAGACAAAGCAAGCATTAGCTATCTGCCCCTTGTAATTAGATATCAAGGGATTGGTAATTTTCCTGAGAAAGTAATGCTTAAGCCAGGACCAACTTTAAACAAGATGAATTACCTGTAACCCATCTCGTTGTCATACCAAGCAACAAGCTTCGTAAAGCGATCATTCAAAGCAATACCAGCCTTAGCATCAAAAATACTTGACCTGAAAAAAAGAAAGAATTAACATACAATTCCTAGCACCAAGGACAAATAGGGGAATATATGAATCTAAAGATGATGAGGTAGAGAAGTTGATGCATTTAAAAACTTCCAACCAGGTAATAATCCATACCTGTTGTCCCCAACAAAGTCAGAGGAGACCACATCTTCTTCAATGTAACCAAGGATTCCCTTCAACTTGCCCTCAGACTCCTCCCTGAAAAACAGTATATTGAATCAGACAAGCCAAAAGCGGAGCAATCCCAAAAATCTTCCAGCTAATATAAAAAATATCCGTGCTAGTACAAACCTCAACAATCAATACAAGTTAAATATAAGAATCAGTTAGAGAATAAAAGCTTACTTGATGGCAGATTTAATTTGCTCGTAGGTGGCTGCCTTTTCCAGCCTCACAGTGAGATCAACAACAGAGACATCCACAGTAGGAACACGGAATGCCATCCCAGTCAATTTTCCATTCAGGGCGGGAAGCACTTTCCCAACAGCCTGCCGCAAAGAGGAGTATATTAGTGAAGGAGACCAGATATAGGTAACAACTAACAGTGTTATTTGAACACGAATTATTCACCTTAGCAGCTCCAGTGCTGCTAGGAATGATGTTAAACGAGGCAGCTCTTCCACCCCTCCAGTCTTTATTTGATGGCCCATCAACAGTCTTCTGTGTAGCTGAGCAGCAATAGAGCATGAAAGTCATCATCACGCTTAACACACAAAAATGAAAAACGCTAGATGTTAGTGTTAGATTATACCCACCGGTGATGGAGTGAATAGTGGTCATTAGCCCCTCGACAATGCCAAATCTATCATGAATAACCTACAATTAACAAAGAAAGATTAACACAACAGAACAGGATAGCAAACAAGTACAGTACAAATATCAGAAGGCCTGGTAAGTAATAACCTTTGCCAGTGGAGCGAGGCAGTTGGTCGTGCAGCTTGCATTGGAAACAATATCAAGCTCTGGTTTGTATTCGTGCTCATTAACACCCATGACAAACATGGGAGCATCTTTACTGGGGGCAGATATGACAACCTTCTTTGCACCACCCTGTCTCAAGCAAAACAAGACAAATTTTTATTTCACACAACACTCACAAAACTAAACAGTGATAAAATACCATCGAAGAACAAATATTAAGCAGAGCGTATGTAACACGGAATTTTATGACAATCTTATAGCTAAGCTACAAGACCCATTGCCAGTCAATCCAGGAGATGTTCCATATCAAAAGATAACAGTGAAAACAATTTCATTATTAAAATAAGGTTTTTAGGTTATATGGGATCATTAAGAAAAGCAAACGACAAAGACTAAGGACATGAGAAGGGATAGTGCACAAAGGCAAAACCTTCAAATGGGCAGCAGCCTTCTCTTTGTCTGTGAAGACACCAGTGGACTCAACAATATACTCAGCTCCAGTCTCAGCCCATGGGATCTCTTCCGGGTTCCTGATGCAAAAAGTTACAATGTTAATGTCTAATATCTTCACTTTTGAGACGTACTGTTAACATTTACAAGTACGATCATAAGAAATTTTCAGGAACCTTACCTGTGTGCAAACACAGTGACGGGCTTATCACCGAAAAGAAGGGTTTTAGAGTCCTTGACCTTAATATCATTATGTTTCCACTGCCCGTGAACACTGTCGTACTTGAACATGTAGGTCTGCAGGAGTGGCCAGTTCAGAAAAAGGCAAAAGAAAAAAGTCGACAACTAAGACTACCAACCATGTAAAGGCTGAGTCGCTGAGAGAGACAGCTAAAATCCGATCAGAGAGCTGAGCACAGCTGATCCACTACAATTCTACTTAATATGGTAGTGGAACATGAGCAGAGATAACAGAAACATATACCATGTAATCGGTAGTAATGAAAGGGTCATTAATAGCCGTGATTTCAACATCGTCTCTCTGCAGAGCCACTCTCGCCACCAAGCGACCAATCCTTCCAAATCCTAGAAGTGAAAGCACAAAAGAATAAAAGAACTCGAATCACTTCCGTAAGTAAATGATCACAAAAAGAAAATAGAATAAAAAATAAGGAGGAAGTCAACTATCCGATCTAAAAGAATGAACTGCAAAAGAAACCAGAGGATGTAGATCGTAGTAGAACATCACTTACCATTGATTCCGATCTTGACCTTGCCTGATTTCATCCGAACAAAAACAAGAATGAAACAAAATCAGATCAAAGGATATAAGGTAGAATTATGAATGAAAATAGAGTAAAGTCCATGAAATAGCTGTGATTACCCATAGTTGATGAGTGTGGAGGATACACTAAGGAGCAGATGAAGAGGGTGGAGTAGAAATGAGAAAACAGCGGAAGACAGCGAACAAATATAGCGTAAGGGTTTTTTTGACCAAAAAAAATATCGCGCAAGGGTTTGATTACTTTAAAGACCGAAATGACCGGTGAAGGTAGGTTTGGCACGAGAGAGGCCAAGTGTCTCACTCATGGCTTTTTCGCCTTTTTTAAAAAATTAAATAAAAATAATTATTTCATTTTATTTTTCACATTATTGTTGAACTATAATTACCTTGATCTATCCTATCTACCTGACTGGATAATCGAGAAAGTTTGATAAACTCAATCCAGTGGACAGTCCGAGCTTTTCTCGGGACTTACCTCTTACCCACGCTCAAGGACACTTTAGGATTCAAGCATCTTCTCAATCAAATATGATATTGGCATATTCATTATCCTAATTTTCAGTATTCTCACCTACTAGATTATGATCTTGATTCTGTTCTGATGCACAGATTCCTCTTTTTTTTTTTTTTTTTGGTTGGGTACATTCGTAATTGACAGAAGGAAAAGAGAAGAAGGATGTAGATGATAAGAATTACATATAGATGAGCAGCAGATAAGAAAACAATCTGGAACGTGCTCGAGGGGAATGGAAGAGGTGTAAAAGGACCAGAATGACCATCTAGCGATCATAGAGTAGGGTGGGGTCCAGCGACAAAACGGCTCTATGAACTATGATGCGGCTCATGGTTTTTGACCGTAGATTTTGTAACCAATGATCGTAGGAACTGTATCGTTTTGAGGAAAGGTGGAGAACGAAGGTGATTCGGTGGGCATGCGTGGCGAATATTCGAGGGCACAAGGATTTGGATCCTTTCACGGTGCCGGGTGCCCTCAGGACCAGCTTTTGCTTTTTGGGGTTCGAAAGCGGATTTCATGGGTTAGTTGGTTGATTTGGGATCAACGATCAGCCATGACGGAAAGGTCAACAACGCTACCAGAAAGTCAAAAGAACCCTGTCATGCTATAGGTTGAGGTAAGCTACCCTCCAAAGCTAACCACAATTTGATTTGTCTTTGTTTATAACCAAATAGGAATTTCATCATCAAAAACTATTGGGATAATCACTATAACTTCTAGAAAATTGAATGAAATCTTAAAATATCTCATACCAAATCAGCATTATGCAATGGTAACATCAACAATATAAAATGACAACATATTTATACTACAATGACAAGTCCTCCTATAGTCTTCTTTAAATATAAAATTTAATATGAACTAATTTGAATGAATTAAAGATTTTAATTAAGTTTATTATATGATTTTTTTTTCCAAAATACTGTAACCAACATTTTTAATTGGGATTAATATTTCTTTTTTTCAGCGCAAAATATTTTTTCTATCACATCTTACATAAAAGTGAGTTAGTCTCTATTGTATTTTATCTCTTTCCTCCTTACAATGGGACCCACCCACTTTAATGTGAATGTGGCAAAAAAAAAATTTACAGTAAAACAGAAACATTAAACCCTTCTTAATCTTCTTTCATACTCTCCTACTTGATTGTATTATTATCATTGAGTGAATATCAATAGGTTAATTTGGAAAAAATTTGTTGATATTTGAAATATGTGTTATATTTATCAACTACATAATTGGGTCATACATTAAAGACTAAGCAGTATTTTATTTATTCTCTTATATTTAGATGATTAATTATACCATGACCATAATATCACATGGGAAAAAAAATGTTGTCCAAAATCCCTCTCTCACTCTCAGTTGAGAAAATTTTATAGAAAATCTCCAGAAAAATACAATTAAAAATGGGAAAAGGCAAATTGGTGCCGCCAATTTATTAACTCGCAATCATAATTGAAGTAGGAATCTAAGATTTCTAATTCTAACCAAATGATCAAATTACCTTGAGTTAAGTGACAAATAACAACATCATAATTTACATTAACTACTTCACTTTCATATTTCACAACATCATATTTAAAAAACTAACACATACTCAGGGATAATATTGAGTTGAGGACACAAGTTTCAGGGGTTAATAACAATATATGCATCTATATTAACAACATTAGAGTTTACATAAATGACTTCACTTTTAAGTTTCACAACTAACTTCATATCCTAAAAACAAACACATGCTTAGGGATAATTTTGAGGACACAAGTTTCTTGGGTTAATAATAGTATCTGTATATATATTAATAATATCATATTTTTCTTTAGCTAAACACTTAGTTAGTTTGTTGTACAACTTAGAGGAGCTAGAACTTTTTTTATTTTATTTATTTTTTTCCCCCCGAGGGGGGTAGACTTTATTTTCACCGTTTAATTATCATCAATATTAATTTTGGTTACTCAATCTTATTTAGCTTTACTTATTTGAACTCAATTTGGTTTCCTCAAATTAAATAAAAGCGTAAAATCAATGCGAAATTGGGTTTAGGTACCAAGTTCTAGTGGGAATGATGTTTTTCTCATTACTTTATTACTTGATACAACTGTACACTTGTGGAGTTATAGGTTATAATTTTTTTTCCCTATCAGGATTAATGGTATGAATTTCTTAGCTAAAAACTAGGAGTGGACCAATTATTCCTTTTTTTTAATACACATAGTAGGGGAGGGGTAGGGTTCGAACCCTGGACATGGGAATGGGAGCCAAGCTCCCATGCCACTGCGCTAATAAGGCGCTGGCGGAGTGGACCAATTATTCTATTCATATTGAAACAGGAGAAATGAGTGTCTCTAATAACTACTCTCTACTTAATATCTACACTATTGGATCATGTTTTAATGGGTAAGATTTAATGCTATGTAACCATATTATAATTGAAGATTTTATTGTATGTTGTATAATAATAATATATTTTACATAGTATGAAATCTTACCCATTGAAACATGATTTAATTGTGTAGACATTAAATGGAGAAAAGGGTTAGTGGAAACTCTCATCTCCCCTAAAACAATTCACAAATGTTTTGTTATGATTCTATTGCAAACGTGGTATGCCATGTGGATTTGACTCAATAGAAGGGTTAAACGGTCAATAAAAAAATAATCTAATTAAACCCATAGTTGCCTCGGGTCATTTTAAAGTTTAGATTATCATAAGCTTCTGAGCGAATGGTTGAAGGATAAATATGCACCTTAAACCATTTATATTTTTTTAAAGAATATTATAGGGAGAATTACATTTGTCCCAAGGAACATAAATAATTACAAAAAAAACCCTTAAAATCACCAAATTACACAGAGGTCCTAAGGAACTTTTTTGATTTATTTGTATGGAAAAAAAAAATCCAAGTTTTTAAATATTGTTGTAAATATGGCTATTTCTGTTGTAAATGGACAAATTTTAAATTTTGTTGTAAATATAGCATTTTCATTGTAAATATAGCTTTTTTTGTAAATGACATCTCTACGTTTAAAATCCAAGTATTTAGATGTTGTTGTAAATATGGATTTTTCTATTGTAAATGGTCAGATTTTAAATTTTGTTGTAAATATAGCCTTTTTCTGTTGTAAATGACCTCTCTACGTTCAAAATCCAGGTGTTTAAATGTTGTTATAAATATGGCTTTTTCAGTTGTAAATGACCAGATTTTAAATTTTGCTGTAAATATAGCATTTCATGTTGTAAATCTAGTATTTTTCTGTTGTTAATAAAAATAATATCAAAAAAGTCCTTTAGGATTTTTGTGTAATTTGGTGATTTCAATGGACTTTTTTGTAATTATTTCTGTTCTTTGAGACACGAGCGTAATTTTCCCAATATTATATTGCACCAACTTGATAAACCGATATGTATATGCATGGTGGCTGCAATTGAAACTCTCATTTAGTTATTTATTAATCCCTGAACAGTAAGTAGAGTGTGGTGCAGCTAAATTTAAGAAAACTAAAAAAATAAAAAGTTTAGGTAAATAGCAGCCAAAAGAAATTATTAAAAGCTGAGACAAGCGAAGCCTTCAACAACGGCTTCCAGTATCCTTCAGTGATATATATTGATACTGATTACCTGCTGGCAGTGGTTAGTGAGTTTGTACGGATTTCCCATAAAATATATATGTTATTATATCGATTGATATTAATTTATTAATGTATGTGTGTGCATTTTAGTTATTCACAAACAAATATATTTTTCATTTAAAGTTGAAACATTTTTAATCTAGTATTTATACATATGATAGCAACAAAAACAGTGATGATGATCGCGACGGACAATTATTTAAACTTTTATAACTTAAAACTCTCATATATATATATATATATATATATATATATAATACCAGTAGCGAAACCAGAAAAAAAAAAATTTAGCTTGGGGCCGGACAAAAGAAATAAATATATTGAACTATTTACTAAATAATACTCCCTCCGGTCCTAATTATAAGAACTATTTACGAGAATTTAGAGAGATTAAAAAGAGAAGTTAAATTAGTTAATTATAATTTTTTTCTAAAAATACCCCCGCTTAAAATTGAAAATTACATCAAGGCAAAAGTAGTTGAATCGGTAGCCCCACGCAATTGGTACTCTGATTCTTCACGGTTTCTATAAGCTTAACAGTCCGACAAATTCGATTTCTCCAAGCTCGCAATCTGGCATCGTCGAATCAATAGGTATGTTTCCTATTTTGACCTGTTACCGTCAAATAATATAGACGGTGAAGGCTGGGAGCATTAAATTAAATTTCTATATTTTTGGCTGGTCGTTGATTTTCCGAAAATTTCATGCATAGAGACAACGAGAATGCAATCAAACTGTTACATTTAAATGTTTACATACGTTAGGGGGATATGAAGTTTTTTCTTTTTTTTTTTGGTTTGGAAGCAAATTTAAATGTATATAAATATTTTGTTGTATATTTTTCATGAATTTCTTCTATCAAGAGAGTATCTATTTAATGGGGCATAATACAGATGTAAGTTTATTATTTTTATTAATTGTTGGAAAAAAGATAATGAAATTAATGTTTTATTAGGTTATTTTAGGAAAAAAAATTAATCACTTTGGACAGATAGTTACAAAAAAATAAAATAAAAGGAATATTAAAATTATTTTATTTAAAAATAAAATAGAATATCTCATTTGATAGAATATTAGCGTGTTGTTAAATTAATTGTTGTGGATGAAGTATTAGTAAGGATGATATGAGAAAAATATGACAAAAATTGCTCAAAATTATATTATAAAAAAAGTATAATTGAGGTGTATATGACATTAATGAGTTGCAAACATTATTTACTTTATAGAATATATAGGTGTATAAGTGTATTATTAAATTATTATTGATAAAGTATAAATAGGGGTATTATAGGAAAAAATTTACAAAAGCTATAACTTGCTCTTATAATTAGGACCAAAGCCAACTCCAAAATGTATTCCTATAATTAGAACCGGAGGAGTATTGCATAACATTGAAAATACAAATAAATAATAACCGACAAAATACAAATAAATAATAACCGACAATTATAAATTATAACAAGATATAATATGACACTAACATTTTCAGTAAGTATCTCAAACAAGGATTTTACTTTCCAAACCAATTAAAATCATAAGACAACCAAAAAATAAATCTAAATTGATTAAAATTAGCCATGAATCACCTTCTACATATATATATATATATATATCTACTCATCTAGAATAAAAATAAGACTCTCTCAAGATCATAATCTCAAAATTTTCACTAATCAAAGATAATATTATTGTCATTAGAAAGAGGAAAATGCGTACAATGACTTTTATAAAAGAGATGAGGTGAAAAAAAGTGATTTTGAGTACTTATTTAGTTCTTAAAATAAAGATAAAAAAGACACTTGCGCCCGGAAACTGAAGAAGTTTGACGCCTCTGACTATCTCATGCACACGAAGAAAATGACAAATGAAGGTGGGGTATGTGCAAGCTAAAGGGTCACTGGTCCCTTCAGTTATTATTATCATTCATTTTCTTTAATAGGCCACTTTTTTAAAAAAAAAAAAATCAAAACAAGATATAAGATTATACTATCCTTTTTAGTAGGTATCTCAAACAAAAATTTTATTTTATTTCTCTTACGGCCAAATGAGTAATAAACCAAACATTATCGTAATAAAAAAAGAAGTGTAATTATAAAAGAAAATAAGAGATTAGGTGGTGTCAAATTAGTGATGAAAATAAAATATTAGACAATACATACATATAAATACATAAGATAAGAAAATGTCAAATTGGGATGAAGCTCTCGGTTAGCCATAAGGTGTGTTGTGGACTCGTGTATTGGGCCCAGATATGATGCGGCCCAGTAAGAACACTTTATGACAGAAACTCTCCTTAATCAGGTAAAACGCTAATAACTCTATAATCTCAGCTATAACCACGGGCAGTACAGGTAGTAGAGCAGGCATGCACTGGTAGTGGAGCAGAGACAAGGGCAAAGAGGTGCGCACAGCTCAAGGATCAAAACCCTAGAGGTAATTATTATAAATAGGAGATTTACCTCATAGGTGCATATCCTCTATTCATGATCTTTTACTATTCAGTTTCACGATGCACACATCCCACCCCTTGTTGGCTAAACGTCATACTCGTATTGTACAATGATCATCTGTTATTCTTTGGTGTCTTCCTCATAGGCATCATAGAACAATAATCTCCTCTTTGGTATATAAGCCTATATATCTCGGAGAGTATAATAGATCCGACATAAATCATCTACTAATTCATTAAGGTCCATTTGTATTCTTACAACAGAATAAAATACTTCTGCTATTATAATATGACACGAAATATTGTACGACGCCACATGCAAAGAATCGCGTTCCCAACCCCACTCCATGAAGCGTTTTTTTTTTTTTTTTTTGTCAAACAGAACATATATTTCATTAAAAACATCCCATGAAAGTTAAATATTCTAATTTCTTTCTTTTTCTGCCGAAAGATTCGAAGTTATTTAATTGCATGTTACGCTTACATGCCCATGAATTACTTAGCTTTAAGGTGTGTGATGAAAAATACTCTTCTGGTCCTTATCCTTAATATAAGACAACCATAGATAATTGATATTGATCCTAAATATAAAATATAATTTTTATAGTTGTTAATATTTTTCTAATTTAACCCTAATGCTTTCTTAACAATAGTCAAAGAGGAGAGAGAATTAAGAAAGATGATGACTAGGGAAAATTAGAAATTAAAAAAATGAAAGATTTTAAAAAAGGATGTTTCCTCAACAATAATTTTTCCAATTTGTTAATCGAATCTCAGGGATCATTTCTCTCTCTCCTATTAAGAATTAGGGAAAAGTTAAAAAAAATTAGTGATAATAACATATTTTTAAAAAATACATGTCATATTAACTAAAATTAACTTTCTTTATCTAATTAAATTAGAAAAATGTATCTTATATTAAAAACTAAAAGAGTCGATTCTTTGCTGGTGAATAACTCAGACCGTTCTAAACGCATAAGAGAATAGAATATAAAAAAATTAAACTAACAAAAAATAAAAATATAGTTTTTATTGAATACTAATATCAATAAGAGTATCGTAAATATTTTATATGCAAGTGTTAGCTAGTACTATCCCTATCCTAATTATAAAACCTAGTTGACTTTTTTTAGGAGAGATTAAGCAAGTTAAAAAATAAGTTATTTAATCATTTCATATATTGTGTATCCTTAGATTATATATTAATTTATTAGTTAAAGTAATTAATTTGAAGAAAAAAATAAAAATACTCTAAAATAATTTAATTAACTTCATTAATCTCTGGAAAAAAATTCAATTAGATCTTATAATTAGCTCGAAAGGAATATAATATAATGAAAGTTTTCATTCTATAGAAAACTACTTATACCAAACTGAGCCCGAATTTTCGTTTCAACTTGGATAAATCGTGTCTCCTCTCACCCTCCTCTTCTGCCTCACGCAAACTCAAACCTCAATCAACAGCTGTAGTAGTATATGTTCTCTTGAATGTCGGTGATAATTTGGAGTTAAACAACAGGTTCAATTCTTTTGATTTTTCCGCTGGCACTATTCATAAAAGGAAAGAGTAACATAGTGTTGGAAAATTAACAGATTTATTATTTTTACCCTATTTAAAAAAATTTATGTATATTTTTTGTAACCAATTAAATATTATTATGTCAGGCGTCCTTCCCTAAAATTTTGTTGTTAAATTTACACCTTAATAATAATTTTAAACTCAGAACTGAAAAAGTTCAAATTGATGTGATTATTGTGATCATTACAGGATCAATGTTTTTAAGGCCTTGTTTGATTTGAGGGGAGAGAATAAAAGGGTAAGAGTTTCTAGGGACAATATTAATCAAATTGTCATTAATGAGAAGAATATTTATTTTTGTTGAGAGTGTATTTTTAAAATATTAAAAATTTTCCATAGGCTATTTAGTAAGATAAGAGAAAAAAATTTCTCTCTCCTCCCTCCCTTCAAATCAAACTTCCCCTCAAATCAAAAAAAAAAAAAGAATTATCAACCTTTAAAAAAGAATAAAAAAAGAGAAAGAAATAAAAAGAATATTCCAGTGGTTTGAAAAGCCAAAAAGAAAACCTATGAAGGAATTAATGCAACTAAAAGTTAGAGCAAGAAATAAAGGAATCAACCTGGTGGCTGCAGAAGGGGAAAACATATTGGCGTTGTAAGAAAGCTGAGAAGTGCACCAAGTTTCATCGCCAGATTTATTTAATTTAAATTAATGCCACGATAGCTGAGAGAAATTAGCATACATCTATAGTTTTTTTTTTTTTTTTTTTTATTAGTTATTGTCAAAGTTTTTTGGTAGCATGTATCTATATATTGAATATATGTTAAGATAAAATATTCTATATATATTGTACCAAATCACTCATTTAATTTGTATCGCTTCAGATTTTGACAGCAAAATATGATTCTTTTTTGGTTAAATTTGAGTTGGGACAAGAGTGTCATGCATAATTTTTCTTTTTTGCTTTTTTGGCCAACTGTCTGAAGCATAATATTGTGGCATGATGAGATGTGTTTATTTCATTTGGTTCAATGATTTTATCTTTAATTAAGAAGAAAGAACAACTATTTTATTTTGCAATATGTTATTATTAATACCCCTTAGTCTTTAATAAGACTTATTTATCTAATTTGAGGAGATTATGGAAACTATATAAATTACTTGCTCTAGTTATAATATAAAAAATATTTGTCTAATTTAATTAAATTAATGAAGTTAGTTAATATGATATGTATTTTCTAAAATATTTTAGTTATCTCTATTAATTTCCTCATTCTCACTTCTCCCTAATTATTGTTGAGGGGACATTGACATAGTCGAATTAGGAAAAGACTCACAATTATAAAAAACTATGTATTATATTTAGAACTAGGATCAACTCTCTAAATTATCTTATATTAAGGATGGAAGAAAGTACTTAATTATAATATATGTGACACAATCTCTTTAAAACACTTTTGTGTAACATTATATTATATTCCCTTTTTTTTGTTTTTTTTTATGTAAGACATATTTACCTAATTTGATTATATTAAAGAAGTTGGTTTAGTTAGTTAATATGACATGTATTTTCTAAAACATTATAGTTATTTTCCTTAATTCCATTACTCCCGCTTTCCTTGATTATTGTTAAGGGATCATTACTAAGTGTAAATTAGGAAAATATTGACAAATATGAAAACTTTATCTTATATTTAATTAAAATCAAGATCAACTCCCTAACTATATTTAATATTAAGAACGGGAGGAATATATCAATTTATAAGTTAAATAAATTAGTTTGGAGAAAAATAAAAAATGATAAATAAAAGATATAAAAAAAAAAAAAAGAACAAAAATTCACCTAAGACTAGACTAGGCGGTACGTGGAGGAGCATGTTTTGTCTGTGCATATAGTCTGTTTTTTCTTTGTGCTATAATTTTTATTTTATTTTTGTAACTGCAATTCTGTTTAGATTAAATTTTATATGTTTAAATTTGTTTTTTTATTTAATATTATAGTAATATTTTTATACAATATTAAATTTCAAAGTTAATCAAATACTAAAAATAAGTTGCGAAAAGAATGGAAAGGAAGGTTGGTAAAGACATTTTTCTCCCAACATATTAAATAATATATATAATATATATATATATATATATATATATATATATTCTTATGCACATATGATAAAGGAAAATCCTATTTAAATCTATTTGAAATACCTAAATCCATATTTAGACTAATACTTTTATCAAATCTCTAATTAGGCCAAGACACTTTATTAGAGGCTTCTGAATTAGTTAATTTTATCAATATATCCTGCTTATTTTTCTGGCTTCTTCTTTTTTGTCTCATTCTTTTTAATTAATAAAATCTCTACTTCAATCCAACCCCCTCCCACACCATAAGGTTTTGTTCAGCCGACTCACCAGCAGTGTGCTTATCCTATAGGCCGTGGCGATCTTTAGGATAAATGTTTGGGGGTAAACGTATACTCATTAACTAATTAAGAAAAAAATATTTGGGGAGGCCAAATGTATAAATTTTATATAATAAAAATTCATTTTATATTAAATATTTAGGACAATTTTTTTTTTTTTTTTTTTTTTTTGGCCTTGACCTCCCACTGCCTATAAGGAATTAAGGGTTTTATATCCTTTTGACATAGTAACAAACTTTGAAGTTAAAACATTGTGCCGAGTTAAAAAACCATTTCAATAACTTGTCAATCATGTTTGTCTTCATTATGTTCTTTCAATCACACTAGTGTGGAAGTATAAATTTAAAATTTACTCCTTCGGTCTTAAATATAGGATATAATTTATAGTGTAAATTATACTATAAAATATATCCTATATTTAGGACCGGAGGTAGTAATAATTATTCATTATTTATTATAATAATAAAATCAATTTCTCTTATGTTTTTAGGATGATTTTCCCAGATCTACAGATTTAGGGCTGTTTGGTACAAAGAATTGGTGAGAAAGGAAAGGAACTTTGGCAAGTTCTTCGGTTTGATACACATTATGCACCAATCTTCCCGAGAACCTAAATTTCTGGGCCCACACCTGGCCCACCAATCTTCCCTCATATGTGGGAAGATCAGATTCCACCAAAATTGGTGGGATCTCAAGTTCCCACGTCATTTTTTACATTTTTGAATGATTTACCTCCGAAATTCAAATTTAGCGGAAAGTTTGAATTTGGCGAAATTTTTTTTTTTACACGAGTTCGAACTTAACAAGAGCATTTTTTAAAAAATATATTTTAGCAAAAAAAAAAAATATTTTCCTTTTTTATTTTGAATTAATTCCTTTTGGGGTAAAATAGACATTTCCTAATTCTTTACCAACTACCACCCTTCATTTTCTTCCTACTAAAACAACTCTGCCCATCTTCCCACATCTTTCAAATATTCCTTTCCCTTCTTTTAAGTTCCTTTCTGGCTTTCCCTCCTCAAATTTTCCTTATACCAGACGGGTCCTTATCGTTATGTTGAGCTTTCAATCATTCCGTCAACACTCAACACTAGCAAGATTTTATATATTAGAATTAAAGAGAAATTCGTAGAATTTACTTTTGATTTTCTTTGCCGACTTTATTTCTTCTCTTCTCTGATTCTGTTGCTCAAAATCCCTAGTTCACCTTACCCTTTAATTTTTCCCCCAAATGGTTCATGATATGAGAGGGGCATTATGATCTTTTAATAATATTCAATAATTTCTAATAAGGCTTCTTAACCTAATTAAGAATTTGTTAAAAGTATATGATTGAATTTAAATTTTGGTATTTCAAATAGATTTAAATGGGATTTTCAAATCCTCATAATTTTAAAAATGGTCATTAATTTACACATATTTATATATGGTATTGTACTATTATACTTATGTATTTGGCATTATATACTTACTGGCCAAAAAATTTAAAATTATATACTTAATATAATTTTATCCAATTAAATCATAATAAGTAAATTTTAAAGTGTTAGTAATATTAACAATAAGAATTTGTTATTGACTGAATAAAGTATAAAAACACAAATATCATCTTGGACTAAAAATAGCTATTTTTTTTTTTTGATATACTTATAGTCAGTGGTGCTGTTTATATTAAATTCTCTCACCACACAAGCATACAACAAAGGTTTTTACTATTCGTATTTAAAATGACTGAATATATATATATATATTTTTGGATACAATGACTGAATACTTATTACTCCTTTTGGTCTTAATTATAAAAACTATTTATCAAAATTTAGGAAGATTAAGGAGAGAAGTTAAACTAGTTAATTATAATTATTTTCCCAAAATACCCTTGATTAAAATTAAAAATTACATCAAGACAAAATTAGGTGAATCATTAGCCCCACAAATTGGTACTCTGACTCTCCACGATTTCTTTGAGCTTAACAGTCAGACAAATTCGATTTCTCCGAGCTCGCAGTCTGGCATCATTGAATCGATAGGTATGTTTCCTATTTTGACCTGTTAACGTCAAATAATATAGACGGTGAAGGCTGGGAGCATTAAATTTAATTTCTATATTTTTGGCTGGTCGTTGATTTTCCGAAAATTTCATACGTAGAGACAACGAGAATGCAATCAAACTGTTACATTAACATGTTTACATACGTTACAGGGATATGAAGTTTTTTCTTTTTCTTTTTTGGGTTTGGAAGCAAATCTAAATGCATATATATATATATATATTTGTATATTTTTCATGAACTTTTCTGAAGAATTTTTTTCTATCAAGAGAGTATCTATTTAATAGGGCATAATACAGATCTTGAGATTATTATTATTTTATTAATTGTTGGAAAAAAGATAATGAAATTAATGTTTTATTAGGTTATTTTAGGGAAAAAATTAATCACTTTGGATGGATAGTTACAAAAAAAAATTTTAAAGGAATATTAAAATTATTTTATTTAAAAATAAAATAGAATCTCTCATTTAATAGAAAATAAGCATGTTGTTAAATTAATTATTGTGGAGGAAGTATCATTAAGGGTGATATGGGAAAAATATGACAAAAATTGCTCAAAATTATTTTATGAAAAAAAGTATAATTGAGGTTATATGACATTAATGAATTACAAAAATTATTTACTTTATAGAATATATGGGTGTATTATTAAATTATTTTTACAAAAGTTAAAACTTGCTCTTATAATTAGGACCAAAACCAACTCTAAAATGTGTTCCTATAATTAAGATCGGAAGGGAGTAGTTAGTGTTTGATATCTTCTTTGGTCCAAAAGTAAAAAAACTTATGTTATCCTTAAAGACAAATTGGTTTTCTTTGGTCATGCAAGGAGCTCCATTTTCTCATCAACACTTCACTAAATGACATTGACACGGGCCAATATAATAGTGAAAGATATCTTAAGTTCAATTTCTAAAATGAATTGAGTTGCAAAGGGTCGGACATTTTTATCAAAGAGAAGGGTTCGATCCTTAAGTTGGTTAAGACGCTGGGGGAGGTATCTTTGTTGGATATTAAGCAATCTAATCATACTAATTAACTTAATAAGTAATTAGATCAATGCGGAAAAATAAAATAGAGATCATGGATACCTCCGGCCATTAATTTGTTTCCGATGAAGAAGAGATGAACTCCGGGTTTTGGCTCTTCTAAGTCTTCTCTCTCACTCTGCCCGATGGTGTGTTTTCTAAACGTAAGAGTAGGCTCGGGGGACCAAAACCTTATACACGTCAATTCCAACCTCACGGCCATCACGAGAGATGAATGCCATTAATGTGTAATAATAGGCAATTATTGCGTATTGAATGAATGCCAGATTCTTGAATTGATTGGTAGGTTACAAAACCGGAATTAATGTTGGCCACTTAATAGAATTAATGGAATATTTTTAAAATTAAATATATACTAATATAATAATTAAAATTCCAACATTCCCTACTTGGTCCACACACTTCAGCATATATCACAAGGAAAAACAAAATGCATGGATCATAGTGACAGGTCCTCTTAAAGCGAGTATTATCTTCTATGTATCACAGTGCATCATGTTTCCTAAGCCCATGTGACTTAATGAATAAACCCCATGTTTATTCTAGGTCCAAACTTTAATGATATTTCTCAAAATGAATATGTGCGCGAGAAAATATCGCAAATAGAGTTTCATAAATAACATCGTTCTTACAACGAAAATCACATAAAGGAACCAAGTCTCATTCTTTCTGCATGATCCTTAAATTTCAATGTAGGCATGCCTTTAGTTAAAGGATCGCGAATGATCAACTCAGTGCTCATATGTTCAATAACCACTGTTTTATTTTTAACACGCACTTTTATGGCTAGACACTCAATGTCGATATGCTTGATTCGACTACCACCTTTATTGTTCTTAGCCATAAAAACAGTAGCTGAATTGTCACAATATAACCTCAATAGCCCAGAAATTGGATCCATAATTCTAAGCCGAGAAATGAAACTATTCATTCATACACCATGTGAGGTAGCCTCAAAACAAGATACAAACTCAACTTACATAGTGGAAGTAGCAATTAAAGATTGCTTTTTATTACTTCATGATATAGCTCAATTGGCTAGCATGAAAATATATCCTGAAGCGGATTTTCTTAAGTAAATGCAGCCAGCATAATCTGAATCGTGGTAACCAATCACTTCCAAATTGTCGATTCGTTTGTGTAGAATTAGAGAGAGAAAGGAGAAATATAATCTGAATTGCTTGTCTATTCATGTACATAGTATAGGGTATTTATACACAAGAGAGGGAATAAGAGAGTTAATGAGACATAATGACTCATTATGTAGATTGATTCCCTAATTACTATAATCCCGATTGTCTCTATAATATCTTTCCTAATATAATATACTTCCTAATATAATATACTTCCTAAAATATATATTTCCTAAAACATATATTTCCTAACACTCCCCCTCAAGTTGGAGCATAGATATTAATCAAGCCCAACTTGTTACAAAGATATTCAACCCGAGTCCCACTTAAAGCTTTCGTTAGAAGGTCACCCAATTGGTCACTAGATCGCACATGCCCGGTGGACACAAAGTTCTCCTTGATCTTATCGCGTACAAAGTGACAATCAATCTCAATGTGTTTCGTACGTTCATGAAACACGGAGTTGGAGGCTATGTGTAGAAGCAGCTTTATTATCACACCACAACTTCGCGGGTAACGACGTGGCAAGACCAACCTCCTTCATTAACGGTGAAGCCACACAATCTCTTGTGTAGATTGAGACATGGCTCTATACTCGGAACCGCACTCGACTTTGAAACCACATCTTGCTTCTTACTCTTCCACGATACTAAATTTCCACCAACAAACACACAATATCCTGTGGTGGATCTTCGGTAGCTTTGTGACCTGCATGATCCGCATCACGAAACACTCAATCTTGTTGTGGCCATGATTCGTATAGAGAATACCACGACCCGGTGAGCCCTTCAAATAATATAAGACATGTTCCAAAGCTTCCCCGAGCAACGGTTGGTGCGATCATGAATTGACTAAGCACACTAACTTGAAAGGTCACATCGGGCGGGTTACCGTAAGATAGTTCAATTTCCCAACTAGCCTACGATATCTCTCATGATAGGCAAACGGCTTGATCTTTTCTGGATCAACTTTCTTTCGTACATCCTCAGGTAGCTCATCAAACGGTATGCGGTCATCCATGTCCAAGAAGGGATTAGGAATCATGGGAACGCTATTCGGTCTGCTCCGAGTTTCCCCGGTTTCTTTTAACGAGATCAAGAACATACTTCCTGCGTGTCAAAAGGATGCCTTTCTTACTTCTCATAACTTCTATCCCAAGAAAGTACTTCAAAGGACCCAAATCCTTTGTTTGGAAATGAGAATTGAGGAAGGCCTTAAGTGATGAGATTCCTAAAGCATTGCTACCCGTAATAACAATATCATCAACATATACCACAAACAAAATCATTCCAAAGATCTGTCTGGCGATAAAACACGGAATGGTCACACTTACTTTGACTCGGACCAAACTTCTTAACCACGAGCTAAACCTCATCAAACCAAGCACGAGGGCTTTGCTTCGTGCCATACAAAAACTTTTGAAGATGACATACCTTCGCACGCTCCCCCGAGCAACAAAACCAGGTGGTTGCTCCATGTATACTTCCTCAAGAAGATCGCCATTCAAGAACGCATTCTTAACATCCAACTCGATGAAGATCCCAACCATAATTGGCTGCCATAGAAATGAAGAGGCGAACGAGAGACGGTTTTGCCACGGGAGAGAGAAGGTTTCCGAATAGTCAACACCATAGGTCCGAGCATAACCCTTGGCAACCGATCCCGAGCTTTCAAACGTTCCAAGGAGCCATCCACTTTCGTTTTGATCGTGAACACCCACTTACATCCGATAGCCTTCTTGCCAAGAGGCAAATCAACGAGATTCCAGGTACCAGCCTTATCAAGGGCCACCATTTCGTCTTCCATCGTAGCACGCCAACCGAGATGGGTCAAGGCTTGTTGGAGGCTAGTGGGAATTGTGAGAGAGTCTAAGGATGCTATGAAGGAACATGATGGAGGGGACAAATGATTATAGGAAACAAAGGAAGAAATAGGATAGGTGCAAGTACGCTTACCTTTACGTAAGGCAATAGGCAAATCATCAGGAGGATCAAACACTATGTCAGATTCGGTGGTAGAAAGGGAAGGATCGGGAGTATCAAGGATAGCGAGCACCGGTGCTGGGTCGAAAGTAGGAGCGGGGAGGAACTAATGCCGGATCGACGTCGAAGCGCGTCATCGGTGGGTCATGAACCTCGGTCGACAACATTACTTGCCCTAGCGGGGCCAAGTCGATGCTTGCACCGGTGGGAACAACCTTATAGACCAAGAGATCATCGGGACTATCGGAAGTGGCATCTCGTAGAGACAAGAGATGGGGGTGGAGTAGAGACAGGAAAAACGAAGTTGACTCGTGGAACGTGACATCAGTGGACACAAGGTAACGCCAAGAGTGGGAGAATAGCACCGATAACCCTTCCAACCCTAGAATACCCAAGGAAGACACACTTAAAAGACTTGGGATCAAGTTTGGTAACAGTGGGACAAACATCGCGAACAAAACAGACACAACCAAAGATTTTAGGGTCAACAAGAAACAAGGTGGTGTATGGAGTGGCACCATTGAAGACAGGAGGGGACATACGATTAATAAGGAAGCATGCGATAGACACGGCGTCGCCCAAAAAGGTTTAGGAACATTCATTTGAAACATGAGAGCCGAGCGACTTCTAATAAGTGTCGGTTCTTACGTTCGCAACACCATTTTGAGCCGGTGTATCCGGACAGAGGATCGATGAAGCATGCCGGGAGCATATAGGTTTGAAATTAGGCGAGAAAAGTATTCTTTAGCATTGTCACTCCGTAAGGTTTTGACAAACACACCAAACGAGTTTTGATTTCAGCACAAAAATTGCAAAAGTGAGAAAACAACTCGAACGAGTTTTCATCAAATAAAGCCGGGTGTGGTACGAGAGAAATCATCGACAAAAGTAACAAAGTACCTAAAACCAGGTTTAGACTCGACAGACATGGACCCCAAACGTCGGAATGGACTAAATCAAATGGAGATGCGGCTCGTTTATGAACCCGAGGTGCTAAGTGAACACGATGATGCTTAGCAACCGACATGACTCACATTCTAAAGAAGACACATTACTTAATTGAGGATACATCCTCTTCAAAGAAGACAAAGACACATGACCTAAACGACAATGAATATCAAAGAGGGAGGAACCACCGAGCAAGCAACTGAGCACGCACTACGATCCTCGAAAGTAATGGCCACTGATTCATAGCCCCTACCAATAACTCTCTTCGTCGTAAGATCCTAATCAAACAATGGTCGAAATAAAGTAATGAAACAATTTGATTGGCGCGTAAGCTTACTAGGAGACAAAAGATTAAATGTAAGGTCGTGGACATTGAGGACATGGGATAAGGGAACAGACGGGGTAGGTTCAACCGTGCCAGAGCCAATAACACGAGAATAAGAGCCGTTGGCAATTGTTATACTGGAGGGATTGGCATAAGGCGCATACGAGGAAAACAAATGGTGGTTACCTGTCATATGATCAGTAGCACCAGAATCGATGATCCACTTCAAGGAAGAAGTAGCAAGACTAGAAGCAAGATTACCTGTACCAAGAGCACCGGAAGAACTAGACGTAGATGCAGCCATCAAGCCGTACCAGAAGTAGGTTGAGTTCCACAACAAATAATAGGTGAAGTTCCAAACAACAAATATCAAGAGTGAAGAAGCCGTATGTTCACTCTCTCTCTCACTGTAACGTGAATCAGAGACAGCGGTGCATCGAAAATAAAAAAACAGAACCTGTTTTGCTCTGATGCCATGTAGAATTAGAGAGAGAAAGGAGAAATATAATCTGAATTGCTTGTCTATTCATGTACATAGTATAGGGTATTTATACACAAGAGAGGGAATAAGAGAGTTAATGAGACATAATGACTCATTATGTAGATTGATTCCCTAATTACTATAATCCCGATTGTCTCTATAATATCTTTCCTAATATAATATACTTCCTAATATAATATACTTCCTAAAATATATATTTCCTAAAACATATATTTCCTAACAGTTTGTATTTAAGCATGTACTCTTTAGTCCCTTAAAGGTATCTCAATACTTTCTTTGTAGCTCTCCAGTGGTTTATACCTGGATTACTCTGATATCTCCTTAGCATTCCAATAGCAAATGCAATGTCAGGTCTTGTGCAGACCCGAGCATAAATACAAGGAATGTTTTTCATTTGTTCCCGCTTAAAGTCATTCTTTGGGTACTGGTCCAAATTGAACATGTCATCTTTCACAATAGGAGCTATATGTGGTGAACAATTCCTCAAATATAGTAAAATGAATTGAGTTCAACGCATATAATTTTTAGTTCAGTTAATATTTGTGATTTCCTTTCACGCACATTCATTCATTAATAATATATTCAAGAATATATCATTAACATTATACATTTTGGTCATTTAACCAATAATAACCGATCATTTCCATTGAACCAAGAAATTCTTGTATAGGCTGGATGCGTGCACCATGTCGTCTATATACTATCCAATAAAATGTAATCACATCGATCTCATTAAATCCTATGTATCAGAGAATGATGAGATTTAAGAGATATTTTTAAAAGACATAAATGAAGAAAGAGAAGAAAAATTAAACACATATGATATCATTTTCAAATGAGAGAATGATGAGATTTAAGAGATATTTTTAAAAGACATAAATGAAGAAAGAGAAGAAAAATTAAACACATATGATTTAATGAGATCGATGTGATATGATTTTATTAGGTAGCGTATAGATGACATGGTATACTTGGTTTATATAAGAATTTTTCGAGAACCAAGGAAGGCAATGAATAAAACCTCTTTATGAAGCATCCATTATAACGTATTTCTTTCTCTATAATTTGCAAATACTAACAACATTTGAGATTTTTTTTTAAAGAAAAAAAAAGAATAAACACCAAATGTAAAACAAATCGGCATTAGATTATATTCGTTGAATGATGAACTTTTAATTCAATTCGCACATTCCATCAAATCACATAAATTTTGGTTGAACCATAAATTTCTGAAAATTAGTTTTTACCCAATTTTTTGTGTTTGCATGTGACTCACGAGCATTTGATTTCACCTAAGATGATTTTTTAAACAATGATACATTGAGGAATTATTAATTAATTAATTGTAAACAATAGTTGTTAACACTCTTAATAAACCATAAACAATACTGATGATAGAGATAGATTCGCACTTAAAGCATGGTTTTTTTTTTTTTTTTTTTTACAACGCGTAAATTGAATAATGTATCAACCCTTTATTTTGGACAATAAAACAAATCACCATTTAAATTACATTTAGTGAAGAAATCAACATTTTCCATCTAAATTAATAAGAATTTTTTCAGATTTTATTAATGAATAATTTGTAAATAGCGAAGAACTTGTCTTAATCGAATTTATCTTTTTTCTTTGTATGGCTTTTTCTAAATAAGCAGAACAATGAAAAATTGAATTAGTGTAAGTGTACTGGGTACTTTTTGTAATAGTGATTATAGCTTAAAAAACAACTTTTTAAATATAATGTAGTATGTTATAGGAGTTTTATCTAAATTTATATAAATAAATACTTTTAGCAAAAAAAGAAGATATCTAAAAAGCTTGAATCCGTGTTTGTATATAAGAAGAGACTTGGAGGCGGGAATCATGTTGGCCGTGACAGAAGAAACCGGGAGGTTGCCGTCGACGACAATGGACCTCCTGATAGAGTCTACCTCCGCCGCACATTTGTCTGGTCGGTGTCTTTCAACGACGACGTCGTCTTCTTCATTGTTATCTCCGACTGATGACGGTCTCGTTGGCCCTACGCAGCCATTTGTGATCGGTATGTATAAATAAGCACTGATCTTTTTCCGATCTTCTGCTTCTCGTAATTTTCGATGTTCTCAATGATTCTAGATCTTGCGCATTCATTTGGTTTTCCTGGAAAGTACAAGAAGAAAACCTATGAGTTAAGCTGATTTTCTAGCTTGAACGAGAAGTTTTAATCTGCTCTGCTTATTCAGAAACCAATTAAAAAAAAAGCGCAATGCTCTTATTCGACCTGAAATACAAAGATCTTGCTTCGTCTCTGCTTCTTTATCGGTCTGATTACGTCGCTGCGTTTTTCTCTTTCGGAGAGTTTGAACGTACGAAGAGTTCTGATTTAAAATTTTGATTACTTTGGCTTTCCAACATTTTCTCTGTGACTGCACAATTCTTAAGAGACAAATTAAACTCATGATATGTGAGATTTTTGGGCACTTTGATTTACGTTCTGGCAATCGAACAGGGGTCTCTGGAGGTACGGCATCAGGCAAGACCTCTGTGTGTGATATGATCATCCAACAATTGCAAGATCATAGAGTGGTGTTAGTCTATCAGGTCAGTCATTAAGATGTTCTAGAATCTTCTCCTGTTAAATTGGTCCAGTCACTTTTGCAAATATAATCATTGGACTCTTATTGCTAAACAATGAGTAAATGATGATCGAAATCATTTAATTGATTCGTTGCTACTTATTAATTCTATGCGTCATTACGGGAGAACAATGAAATGTTGTTCTTGTAGGACTCCTTCTACCGTGGTTTAACAGAAGAAGAATTGAAACGCGTCCATGAATATAATTTTGATCATCCCGGTATATAAACCTTACACTTTATTTTGGTTAGGATTGATTCTGAAATCGTTTCTGATATTATACAGCTTATTTTTTGGTTTTATAGACGCCTTTGATATAGAGGAACTTGTAGAGTGTATCAGCAAGCTTAAATCTGGACAGTCTGTTCATGTGCCGGTATATGATTTTAAGACACATCAGCGGTCGTCTGAAAAATATATGCAGGTAGTCTTTGTCAATTATTCTCAGATTTGTACCACAACAATTGATTCGTTATGATTGATATACTTGCCCGTTTATATATCGAGAAAAAAAAAAAAAACCCAATAAGTCAGGAAATCATATTTCCATCAAGAGAATTGCTTAGTGTTCCAGTCACTTTATGGTCTTTCACAACAATGATTGGAGCTCACTATTTGGCAGGTCAATGCATCTGAGGTAATCATTTTGGAGGGCATACTGGTTTTTCATGAGCAACGTGTCCGTGACATGATGAATATGAAAATCTTTGTTGATACAGGTCTTCTTTCCCCATCTTGATATGGTTTCGAGCTATTCTTGAATATGAAAATCTTTGTTGATACAGGTCTTCTTTCCCCATCTTGATATGGTTTCGAGCTATTCTATTACCAATTACAAGTTAAATAAATCGTAGCAGGCTAAATTTTGTATATACTATATAACCGATGCAAAATTCACTGAATGTCCCGCATATAGAACTCTTAGGATGCTCTGTCTTCTTCCTATTAGGAAGTAATCCATTGAGAACAACTATCAAAACCTTATAGAAAAAGTTGCGCTTATACAACCACTTCTGAGCTTTATGCAAATTTTTAATCATTCTATCTTTTGAATTGTGGCAAGTCCCACATTGGGACTTTTGCAAGACGAGAGAGAAACCTTATTTATAAAAGACAAGTTGTGAGATAAAATTGAAGGTAGGAGGGCCTTCCTTTTATAGGCTATGGTCCCCCCCCCCCAAAAAAAAAAAAAAAAAAAAAAAAAAAACCATCACTTGCCACATTTCTACAAATTATCGGTTAGGCTATAAAAAGAGGCCCCTAACTTTAATTCTATCCCACAACTTGCCAATTTCCAAATTTTGGGTTGGTTGCCTCCGAGGAGGCAGGAGTAGTAAGACAAAGTAAAGGAAGCCCCCTACCTTCAATTCTTTGTCGTTTGCAATTCACTAACTTTGTCGTTTGCAATTCACTAACCCTTAGGCTGTATTGTTCCTTGCTCTATCTTCTTCCTATTAGGCTGTAATCCATTGAGAACAACCATCAAGGCCTTATAGAAAAAGTGTTGCTTATACAGCGACTTTTGAGCTCTATGCAAATTTTTAATCCTGCTATCTGCAAAAAATTCCAGCCTAGGCTGAGTTCTTACACTGCGAGGACAAGGATATTATAAAAAACAGAATAAACCTAGCTAACTTACTGTTTTCAACAGATTTGATATCCTCTATTTTGTTGCCTTATACTTGCATGTTATGTAGATGCTGATGTAAGGCTTGCCCGCAGAATAAGACGTGATACCGTTGACAGAGGTAGAGATGTACAGTCGGTACTAGAACAGGCAAGTTTTATTTTTTGGGCTATAAGCAAACAATATGATTCGTGATTTATATCCTTCAGGTTTTGGGTTTACCATTCTAACACACTTGGTCGAAAAGAATAATTACAAGAGTCCAACAACGGCAAGTGATCATTTTTCTTTTAATTTGAGCACAAAGATAATTTATAGCTGTCTCGGAATGAGGAAAGATTAATAAAATACTCCAAATCTGTACCCAATGACTGTACTACAAATCTACAATGCAATATTTCCTTTGAAAGGCAGTCGCTGTAAACTTCAATGACTGCACTTTTCTGCAGATGTTATTCTTCGTACTAAATTTTTTACCAATACTCAACATTGAGTGGCTGATACCGAGACCTTTCTAATGATTTTCAGTATTCAAAATTTGTTAAGCCTGCCTTTGATGATTTCATTCTTCCAACCAAAAAATATGCCGATATCATAATACCTCGGGGGAAAGAGAATGTGGTAGCAGTAGACTTGATCGTTCAACATATCCGCACTAAGCTTGGCCAACATAACCTCTGCAAAGTATATCCGAATTTGAATGTTATCCAATCTACGTATCAGGTGATCGATCTTCTTCGTCATCGTCCTTCCTTTTAAGCTTTTTATTTGCTTCATTTACCCACGGAGATATGGTGTATGAGCATTTCTAATGTTGAAGCTCTATTACAGATTAGGGGCATGCACACTCTAATTCGTGACAAGAATATATCAAAACACGATTTTGTTTTTTATTCGGATCGGCTTATTCGTTTGGTAAATAATGACACCAAATGTAAATGTTTTGATTCTATTAATGATCTTAATGCTTTTTCTACAGGATTAATGTACCCATTTACAAACTAATTTTAGCATTTAAGTTCACAGGTAGTGGAACACGGCCTAGGCCATCTGCCATTTACTGAAAAGCAAGTTATTACACCTACAGGTCCGTCTAAGGGTTTAGTACTTTAGTTTTAGTAATATATTGATCACATGACTGAATATTTTAGTTACACTTATTTTCTTCAGACTGCTGCAGTATTTTTGTTGTTTTTCCGTTCCAGGATCAATTTACACTGGAGTTGATTTCTGTAAGAAATTGTGCGGCGTATCCGTCATTCGAAGGTAATTTCCTAGTTAAAACAGTTTACCGTTGCACTCTAATACATCATATATATTTTTAATTCTCCATAACCATTTCCCAATCTCACATGGTGAATTTTTTTAACATTCCATTAACATTAATAATTTTAGTTCATTTCCATTTCAAAACACTACCTTCTTAACATCATTTAATTTTTACTCCGTCGCACAACTCACGTATCCTACTCCTATAAGCAACATGAGGAGTATAATCCTAATTCAAGTGATCATGTCTGTGAACTTCCTCCTGATCTAATTATTAGTATGGCTGGCCAAGATTGTTAGGAACTTTCGATGATTCAGTTGTTCTTTGAAAAAGTAAATGTATATCTGTGTAGACAAACTGTGTATAAAGTTGGTTTAGCTTTATAATGTCTCAGTGGGGAAAGCATGGAGAATGCTTTGCGCGCATGTTGTAAAGGAATTAAAATAGGGAAAATTCTCATCCACCGTGAAGGTGATGAGACCCAGGTACTAGTTCCTACATCAGCTTTTGTTGTTGTTGTTGTTGTTATGTATTTCTCTGGAACTGGTTCACTTACAATGCATGTTCTCTTCCCTTCTCTCTTTTTCTTCTTCTATATAAGCTTATTTATGGGAAGCTTCCAAAAGATATTTCAGAGAGGCATGTTCTCCTTTTGGACCCAGTGCTTGGTACAGGTGAATTACCATCTTACTATTTGTTGTATCCTCCTTTGTTTTTCAAATAAGATCTTTTATTACCCTTTTGTTATTTTCATTTATTAACAATCGTTCTACTTTCATTATAGTTGTTCTTCATTGCACATGAACCCTCTTAATACTTACAAGATTCGTATATTATTTTAGCCTCTTTTTTAATAGACCTAAATCATATATATTCAAGGAAAAAAAATTACAAATAGAAGCTAATCCTTACCTTTTTTGGTTTCATCATTCACGACCTTGCCGCAAAGGTAGAGGTAAAACAAAATATAAAAATCATGAACTAACTCAGGAGAATCTTTTGCGCAAAAAAAAAAAAATAAAAATAAAAATAAAAAAAAAAATAATAAAAATCTGGCCAACAAGTGTGCACACTGAATTAAGGGAAAATCCCTTTAAGATCCTAAGAAAATGTCAAAAAATTCCCAGAGAAAACTTTGATATAAAAAATGTTATAAGGAATTATTAAAACCCCCAGATAAAGTTATCAATGTCCTACTAAAGGAATTGTTAATAAGAGCTTTTTTACATCAGAAATTTTTTCTAAGATTTTTTTGACATTTTTTTAATCCCTTGATCTTAAAAGAATTTTCCCTAAAATTAACACACACATATGCGCACCCATGCTCATATATATCCCTCTCTACTTTGTGCTACCGATAAAGTGAGTGTCACGCGGACCGTGCAAAATAGTTTCACACTGAACCATTCATCCTAGTTATGAAACTACAGTTTAGCACATATTTACTATCCGCATGATAAATTAATTATTAGCACAATGAGCAAAAATCAGTAACATTTATGGATTTGTACAGGTAACTCAGCCAGCCAAGCCATTGAGCATCTCATACGAAAGGGAGTTCCAGAGTCCCACATAATATTCCTCAACCTCATCTCTGTAAGTTGATTCTAATAGCCGAAACAAGGAAGATGGTGTTTTACCTTCCTGATGTTCCTCAATTGATTTCAGGCTCCTGAGGGAATACACCGTGTATTCAAACGTTTTCCATACCTGAAAATAGTCACTTCAGAGATTGAAGTTGGACTAAATGAAGAGTTTCGAGTCATACCAGGGTTGGGAGAATTTGGGGACCGCTATTTCGGTACTGACCAGTAAATAAGAAAAAGACTGAACTTGCGGGATATCTATATTATTCTTAGAAGACAGCACCTAACTCCTCAATTGTTTATAATGGAGCAGGCATTTATTTATTTATTTATTGAGATGGGCTCCTGTAATTCAACGGTTACCCTTATTATTTAATGAGTAGGCACTTATTTCTTCGTTTATTTTATGGGGCGGGCTTCACTCAATGTGAATTAAATCGCAGTGACTTGTCAGCCATGAAAGTTCCACACATCAGGGATGAGAGGGTTTTTGGGACGGACGCGGCTGAGGTCCTTTTCTCTTAAGGACCTCTGCCGTCCTCTTCTGTCATGCGGCGCCATTTTGGCGCAAAAAAGGTAAGCTGACCTCTTTTTTTTTTTTTTTTTTTTTTTTTTTTTTTAACTACTACCGGTACTAAAAAATTATTTTAGGATACTGATTGGTACTCAAAAATACTAAGAAGTACTTGATAATCTCGAAAAATTATTTTAAGATGTTGAAAAATATTTCAGAGTATGCCGGTACTCAAAGATACCTCGGGATGCGACGGGGATCTTGGGGGCCTTTTTGGTACTAAAAAAATACTTTATGATCTTGAAAAATTATTTTAGGATTTTAGGATATATATTCAGAGAATATATATCCTAAAATAATTTTTCAAGATCATAAAGTATTTTTTAAGTATCAGCCAGTATCCCCAGTTAGCATCCTGAGGTATCTTTTGAGTACCAGTCTGTACCCTGAAATATTTTTCAACATCTTAAAATAATTTTTCAAGATCATGAAGTATTTTTGAGTACCAATCAGTGTCCTAAAATAATTTTTTAGTACCTGATAGTAGTTTATAAAAAGAAAAAAAAAAAGAAAAGAAGAGATCGGCTTTATCGCTTTTTTGCGCCAAAAAACGGCGCCAAGATGGAAGAAGAGGACCGCAGAGGACCTTAAGAGAAAATGACCTCAGCCGCGTCCTTTTGGGACATATATAATATGTGATATGTTTATGCTATCAACTCGAGCTTTTAGCATGATGGTTAACACTTTACAACTTTAAGCATGCTCAGACGGAGGAAACCTTAGATGAGTGACCTCTTTTTCTAAATGTGGGATACTATTAGTCCCATTTCCTGAATACTACCATGTTACCTTTAGCCGTATGATTGCTTTGCTTTTAAATTATAGTTTGATCATTTAATATAAAAAAATTACTACCAAATTTAACCCTCACATGGTAAACAATTATGCTTGTTTTGATATTGTCCGATTTCAAAAAGAACACTTGCATTATCTTGTTTTGATTATTTCCGTTAAGCAATTAGCGTTGACAATAATTAAGCTAAGTACCCGCGTTTTAGGTTTTAACAGCAAAATTCACCAAACTTTGGTAACAACAATCTTCAAAAGAAAATAAAAATAAATGCTTTGATCGTATGGTGGCACGGTTGTAGCTAAAGAAAGCTGAGCCTAAAGCAAACATAACCCTTCAAAACTGATAGATTTGGCACACATCTTTTGAGATATATAGTATGTGTAGTTTAAATCTTATTATCATCATAAATATTACTCTTATAATAAAGGAACTAAATAATTATTATACGAACTCGGTCAAAAAATAATAATAATTAATATACGAATATTAGAAAAAAAAAAGTAGTTATTTATAATAAATGTATTAGCTTCTAAAAAATGTAAAATAAAAATCCTTTAAGACATGAAATCAATTTGAATAACTTCAAAAAAATTGGGATAAGGTGCAATTTTACATGTGCTTTTCCCCGCCGCTTGCACACCACGAGCTTTTTTCTCGAACTAAAAATACACATGTGGTTATGTTTTGAGAGCGCTCGACCACGCGGCGTTAGTCAACCGTCCGTTGACCATTAACTTGGACGGAACGATGTAGACCGACACGACGTGGAAAAAAATTCAAAAATTAGGAAAAAATTCAAATAATTAGAAAAAAATTCAAATAATTAGGAAAAAAATTAAAATAATTAGGAAACAATTTGAAAAAAATTAAAATAATTAGAAAAAAATTAGGAAAAAAATTAAAATAATTATAAAAAAAATTAGAAAATAATTATCAATAAAATAATTAGAAATAAATTCAAAAAATTAGGAAAAAATTAAAATAATTATAAAAAAATTAAATACCCCCATTAGTGGGCCCCACCACCGGCGGCGGCATCGATTCTTGAGGGCCGCCACTCTACAGAGGCAAATTATTTTCGAAAAGAAAAGAATGTATTTTTAGTCTTTAACGACATTAAATTTTCATATGAATATTTTTACTCTTCATTTATTTTATGTAGATAATTATTTTTTTGACAAAAAAAAAATGTATAGTTAAATAGGTTTAAAGTTAAAAAATTGTTAAATTTTGTGATAGAATTAATAAAGTTTAAAATTTTAAGTTACCCCCACCAACGCAAACCGATCAAGGCGACCGACTTTAGGTAGGGTTTTGTGGGGCCCACTAGCGGGGTATTTAATTTTTTTATAATTATTTTCCTAATTTTTTGAATTTATTTCTAATTATTTTAATTATTTTCTATTTTTTTTTGAATTTATTGCTACTTTTTATAATTTTTTTCTAATTTTTTGAATTTTTTTCTAATATTATTTGAATTTTTCCTAATTTTTGATAAACAAGTGACAAAAGTACATTGACGTCGTACATTTAACACAAAAAAAAAGCTAAACCTCTAAACTAGCTCATTATAAACAAGTTTAGGATCTTACATTTAACACAAAAACAAACATCTAAACTATAATTTAGTAATTAGTAATTTGGATTCTAATAAATATGTATTTTTACAAAAATAATTGTACATGCTCCTCCAGTCCTTAATATAAGACATATTTGAAGAGTTGATATTGGTCCTAAATATAAGACAATTTTTATATTTTCAATATTTTCCTAATTTACTTTTATTGATGCTTCCTCAACAATAATCAAGGAAGCGAGGAAATGAGGGAATTAAGAAAGATGAGTAAGGTGTTTTAAAAAATACATGGCATATTAAATAACTTCTTTAATCTAACCAAATTAGATAAATATGTCTTATATTAAATATATAATCAAGTTAATTAAGTGGATTCAAAGTCACATGAGTGTAGACAAAATGAAGGGGAAAAAAAAAGAGAGTTTTTCCCCCTTTTTTCGCCAACTTCATCAATGTGGACTTGTGAAGTTCAAGTCATGTCATGCGATGAATAATGTAATGTAGTTTATTTATAAGTCCCTATTAATATATGGGGCCCACTTCTAGTTATACCACTTGAGGGCAAGGTGGGCAGGTATTCATACACAAATTAGTTGTTTTCCTTTTAATAAAGGGTTAAGGAGCAAATTCACCAACCAAATATTAGATCAGGAGCATCTGACACAAAAAAGTTTTGAGAGTACCAATAATATCAACAAACAATTGAAATTGTTAAAAAAATCACAACGTCGTCGGTTCCCTAATAACTTCTGTTTATAAAGATTGCCACGTGAGATTTTTTGTCCAGGTGGCCTTTTTTTTTTGTCCAAGTGGCCCCCTTTTGTAGTTTTCTTCTTCTTCTTTTTTTTTTTTTTTTTTTTAACACACGAATAAAACAAGAAAACCCAAAGCTATCAAGATTGAGACAGAAAACCCACAACAAAAAAGCTTTTGCTCTTGCAGGAGCAGTGAAGCAATTGATGGTTCTTCTGCCGCTCTTGCTCCTGCGATTGGTGCTCCTCCCTCTGTTTTAAACGAGGCGGTGCTTTGGCTTTTTTCCTACATTGACTCTATTGTCAACCCTAAACAAGAACAACAAGAAGCTTATCATCATCTTCTTTCTCATGGGTGAGCTTGCTTGCCTCTGTGTTCTTCTCCTTCTTCTTGATTTCTTTTATTCAAACTTTTGAAAGTGGAGACCTGAGAATGAAGAAAATATTTGATTTTTTTTTTTTTTTT
The DNA here is from genome assembly GCA_019022655.1 of Acacia acuminata. NCBI lineage: Eukaryota > Viridiplantae > Streptophyta > Magnoliopsida > Fabales > Fabaceae > Acacia > Acacia acuminata. The sequence goes on along the minus strand of JAFJYI010000004.1, from coordinate 3,178,857 downwards.
TTTTTGTGGTTGTGTGTCTGGTTTACTTTCTTTTTTTTCTCTCATTTATTTATTTTTAATTCAATCACTATCTCTCTTATTGTTTCTCTCTCTTCTTCCTTCCTTTTATCAAGGGCATCATCCTCCATTAGTATCCCCACAAGAATACTACTTTTGCCACTTCACTTTCTTTCTTATTTTTTCTCTCCTTCTCTTCTTTAACTTGCTTTTCTTGGCCTTTGCAGGAAGAATATTTTGGCACTCAGAATTATTTTAGCTGACATAGAGGGACAAACCTCGTCGAACCACTAACAACAACAAAAAAAAAAAAAAAAAGTTTTTCCCCTTCCTTTCTTAAAAATTTTTATTTTTAACCCTTGAATTTCATCTTCTTCCAGCCATGGATGGGTATGAAGCAACGAGAATAGTGTTCTCGAGGATCCAGAACTTGGATCCTGAGAATGCTTCAAAAATCATGGGTCTTCTTCTGATTCAGGACCATGGCGAGAAAGAGATGATTCGTTTAGCGTTTGGACCTGAAGCTCTAGTTCACTTTGTGGTAGTCAAAGCTCGAAAAGACTTGGGATTACCCGTCGCAACGCCTTCAACTCCGCCTTCACCATCTCCATTTCTTTCAACTTCTTCGAACCCAATACCCATCTCAATCTCGATAGCTTTGGGTTTTCTCATTTTATCCGTGTGTTTTAAAAACAAAAACCCATTAAAAAAAAAAAAAAAAGGCCACCTGGACAAACAAAAAAAAGGCCAGCTGGACAAAAAATCCCACAGCAATCTTCATAAATGGAAGTTATTAGGGAACTAACAGCGTTGTGATTTTTTAACAATTTCAATTGTTTGTTGGTATTATTGGTACCCTCAACTTTTTTTTGTTAGATGCTCTTGATCTAATAGTTAGTTGGTGAATTTGCTCCTTAACCCTTTAATAAAAAAAGGAAAAGAACAAGGAGAGAGAAAGCAAACCGCAAAGAGGAACACAATTTCATCATTAAGGTGATTTTGGGACATTGATAGATACCTGTAAAATATGTTGGCCTTTAAGTGACTAAAAGCAAAGGCAGCTAATTGTATTATGCATTTCAAGTTACACAAAAATTCTCCACCAAGAAACCAACCGACCTAGAGGCTGCAAAATCCGCAGGTGCAAAATTTAAAACTTGATTGTGTTTTGCCTATCTGCAGGAGCCACACACTGCCACAATGAACGATACGATGGTATAATGACTGCATCAACCCCCAACGCAGACAAGTTGCGAGCATACTCCTGTGATGAAAATATGCAAGAGGAAGTTAATGTCCAAGTGTCAGCAATTAAAAAGTTTACTAGACGACGATATATAAATTCAAACATGATTCTCCATCCCCACATATCACAGTGCCTAGCATGTGCTGGAGTGAAAGCAAGAGAGAAGGGATCATGCATGGAAATGATTATCGTGCCTACCTGAATATCAAGGAACAACTGCATACAGATTTTGTCGGTGTCAGATACGTTATGATCTGAGACATCCGAACTAGCTCCACCCCGCCTTTGCTGCGCTCCTTGCCGGATTCTCTGGAGTGAAGACTCTGTCTTTCTTGCCTGATCATGATCAACGTTTATTAGAACTATTCTAAACATAGAATCCTAAATATCCACAAAAAACTCAACGGTGCAGTTTGACCTTGGACACTTACCACGTTAACAAGATCAGATGCTAATTCGTAATAGCGGTCAGTGATTTCAGTTGCAGCACCTACGAGTACTTTATTTCTGGCTTCACTTGCCAAATATGTTGCAGCCCGCTCCCCATCCAGAAAAGCCTGGAATTGATCGGAATGTCAACAATTTACCGCATAATGATTGAAAAGTATTTATCCAAAAAAGCTAGGTATAAATCCTGTCCACTAAATTATGTCACGTTGCTTGTTAGATGAATCATCAATCTTCTCTACTAAATTATTTTGCACAAATGTAGTATCACCTGTCTCCCAGACGCAAAGATATAGACCATGTCGTTATATAATAAATGCACAAAAGCTATTCCTACCATCTAGGATTAACTTGGAGATTGCATATACAGAAAGAAATCATCTTCTGTATATATCAAATAATAAAATTTCCCATTTCACATAACTGCAAATGGCTTGCATTAATAATAGCTACCAGACTCTCACAACTTAATCAAGCTAAACACACAGTGGAATAGTGAAAATATGAAATAAAAAATTCCACAATTGAACAATACTGCACATCTTAAGGAAAAGAAACACATTCACAATGAACAATACTGCATACCTTAAGAGGGCGCAATACCCCAGAAACATAAGGGGAATGCCTCACAGGAAGAGGTTTATTAGTCATCCTGTAGGTTGCTGTTATTCCCTTCATCTGTCTCAGGTCCTGGATTAATTTTAAACCAGATGAGTAAATGAACGGATTGGAAAAAGGAAGAACATACATAAGCAAAAAAGTTTTCAGAAAACATTATATATCCAAATCAAACAACAAAACCAACTTAAAAACAATTTGACAAAAGTAATTTACCTCAACTGACTTCTCCACAAGTGACTCCACCACTGTCTTGATAACTAAAGGTTCCAAATCTTTCAATGATTGACCACATTGTAAAATGCTCTGCCTTACTAACTCAAGAACATCGGAGGAACAAGAAGATAGAATTTGAAGCACATGTTGAAGAAAATCACCATCAACGTGCTCCTCCAGACATCTAATATCATGTATAATCTGCAGAGAATTTAAGATCTGTTATCATGGAGGTCAAGCACAATCATGTCTTTTTCCTTGGATCAAATTTTTTCCATGTGCATCTTACAAATATGGTAGGCAAGACCAACTTTGGCCATCATAATCATGACTAAGGATACTAGGATAGGTTAACTACAAAAATTCTGTTTAGCAATTTCTTAACTCTTAATTCAGAAAACCCTGGTGAAAAACCTTAGGCATTTCTAGGCAAGAATAATGGGTATCAAATATGAAGTGTTTAACGAAGCAGCTCATGAAGTATTACTTGAGCAAACAGACTAACGATTAAAGAGATGTTAAAATAACATGTAACAAAAAAATTGTCCAGCAGAAAGTAAATAAATATACAACAATCAAGGCATGATGCATACAAGAATAAAGTCATCTGCAACAGCTGAAACAGCCCATTCAGACCCTGGGCTGCTGCTTGTGTTCCCAGTCTTACGAGCAATCAGCCCAGTTGACAACCAACTAGTGTATCTGTAAAATGCCAGAAAATATTGTTATCATGCCATAGAAAAAATAAATGAAATTGGCAACATTCCAGTTTAAACTGACCTTGCAAGAAGCTGCAAGGACAAGCGGAGGAACTTGTCAGAACAAGAAAGGAAAAAAACATCTTCTCTCCAGCACGACCTCAAACTCTCCATTAGAGTAACACTTTGTTTTAGTGTTAAATTTTGATAGCTTGCTTCACCAGGGTCTGAATTTTGAACAAGGACAAGACTGGATGTTGTAAGCACAGAATCTAGGGCTCCTGCTATTTCCTGAAACCTGAAGCAAATGTGGATATCATTTCCATGTTACCAACTACAAACAAAAATTTCTTTAGGACCATGACCATATCTTATAGTAGATAAAGTACCTCAAAGAGAAATATACACCAATATTCCATTGCTTCATGAACTCAGAATAAATGGCTTGAGAACGAAATTTAGCAACAGCTGATCTGGACGGGCAGTAGCCTTGCATGAAATCCAAGGTTATAAAATTTAGTGAATAAAATCTTTTTATACATCTAGAAACAAAATCAATAGATGCGCATGCACATTAACACCACAACATTCTTTCATAATGGAAGGCCTCCATTTTTTATCATAAGGGGAAGATGTGAGATATGCAGAAGGCAGATTTGAGTCTTTTGACAACTACCTTCAAGATGAGCCAAGAAATCTAAGCTTGATTTGTAATTTTTCAAGAACTCTGTTGGCCTTCCAGGAGAAAATGCACCAGGCTTTCCCTTCTGGATTGCAGAGAGAACCTCTTTGAGAATTGAATTGGCCAAGAAGTCAAAAACATGCAACCCGGAATTTTCTGCACCAAAGACCAAACTTCAGACAGATTTAATGTAATCCAGACATACTGCTATTGTATACAACACTGGCATTGTGTTATTGATGGGTGAATATGTTTGATATATTTTCCAAACAATACAATGTAATAAACTATCATATTTCAACAGTTCTATAATCCAGACACAGAAAGATAACTCATGGTCCAGCAGGCAGCACATATGGTCAAAAACAAGTTGAAGATAATTCAATAGTTCAAATTTTTAAATACAAAGAAAGACTAAGGAATACACTAGTAAGGATTGGCAAGGTCCATATAACTAATGCAGTAAATAAATTGATCACATTCAAAGTGAACACAGATAAGTACCAGCTGAAGAAATCTCCAATAAAAATTTACAGTCTTTATCAATGCACTGCTTAATCTGCTCATAATCACTATCAAGTCCTTCTGTAGATGACTCAGCAGCCATGGCTGAAGGTCCATGTGGAATAATCTTCTGTATCAAAGGGGCTACGATAGTGGTACGAAAAATTTCTTCGGCACTCTTGGTGTTATCAATGGCAGCATATGCTCGTAAGCAATTGTATATTGCAGTTGCATCTCGGTGCTCTAGACCATCTACAAAGCAATGGCCCAAGCTTGCATCCAGTATTAGGCTAGCATTTTGTATCCTCTTCTCCATATTTTCAATAAAAGGCAGGTTCTGTACTGGCATAATTGAGAAAAAGAGATGAGCACAGAATGTACCATGGTCTAAAAAACAAAACTATGAAACAATTTAACCTTTTTTCCCTCAATTAAATAGTTCAGATCTTAGAGTTTACGTGTTACAATGAATCGACAATTTCAAACTCCAAAAACTCATGATATAAAGATCAACACACACACACACACATAACATGTTTTTAACTTTTAAGACACATATCAGGCAATAAGCTACCTGGCTCTCTAAATTTTGGCCCACTTACTCTTGGCGTACCTTAACCACATTTTAGAAAGCTTTTCCACTATTTGACATATCAAAGTCAAATGTACACAAAGGTGTGGCTATGCGGTTTACACCACATCGTAATGAAATTACAAGAAAGACAGGAACTGTATCCAGGTAGGTAATTCTTTTTTTTTAAAAAAAAAAAAAAAAAAAAAAAAAACTCCAAAAGTATAGTTCCATTACATTATTTATACTTAAGCTCAGAGAGCCAATAATTATAGATGGATAAAGTAGTGTGGTTTTCAAACCAATTTTTAATTCCTTCACAAAATATTCAACTTCCATTAAATTCCAACCTGTAGTTCTCAACTCAATTGTTTTAATCAATTTCTTTTTTCTTTCAAAGCCTTTGATAAAGTGAAGGAAATTAAAACGAACCTTCGCATGTGTGACATAGAACTTCAGCCGGTTCATCTCACTGGCAATTCTCTCAAGTAGCATGCTTTGAGTTTCTCTAACACTGGTCCCATTCTCAACATGTTGCACAGAAATCCCATTACTCATGGAGTTTCTCTCTGCCAAATTTACATCTCCATTTGACCAATCAGTGGGCACACTAGGTAGCTCCTTTATTAGTTTTTCAACCTGGAATCATATGAAAAAGAAATATATATAATACTATGAAAATAATATTAGTGCACTAGATATGTTTGACTGGATCCTAATTGAATAGATTCTAGAGCTCGAAAGGTATCTTGCATAACTTCTTTGTGGCAACTCCTCCTGCTTAAAAGAAAAGGGACCGATGTGTTTAAATTAATTATTTCTATCTCAAATACTCAACGTTCCAAGTTAGAATTAGGAAAATTCTCTTCATTCCACAACCATGCCAATAATTAATTGATAACAAAATAATCTGGATTTATCAAGGTTATTACATTTTGCTACAGAATTGAAGGAATTGAATCTTTAAGGACATAAACTAATATCCCTATCGTGAAACATTTTGCTAACTTTCAGTCCTTCGAATTCCAATTTAACTTGACACAGTCGAGTGGAAAACATTATGTCGTCACGTTATTGTGACTCGAGTTAGACCGGTGTCAGACAATTCGTAAACTTCATTAACTGCTTAACACAAGAAAAAGTTATGCGACGTTCAGTATGGAAAATTTCCATAAGAATTCCAGGCTGACCGCAGACTTAGGCTTTATGTTATAGATCCGCCTTGTTCTGTCTGTGATTATAGATGAAGTTCCAGCAGATAGAGAAAAAATCATTCATTCACTAGCAAGAGTACTTACCTTAGATACCACGTGAAATGTATCAAGAAGAAGTTCCAAAGTCTCCCTCGCTGAGGCAGCCTCGGATCTTTGCCTTAGCCCGTTCTTCATGGACACGAGCGAACCTTCGACTGATCCCCTGAATTGCTCAATTTTATCCCTAAGCTCTACCAGCGGGGCCCGCATACGCACCACCGCGGCGTCTACATCGACGAGCTTAGTGCTCAAGTTTACGAAATCGGCATAGTCACGATTAATTAGATCAATGAGTTCGTGATTGAGGGAGGACAAGTAATTCTGGAGCTCAGAGCGAAGAGTGTCGAAAGGGACAAAAGTACGGAGCTCCGAAATGTACGATTCAGAATCGAAATCCGGGGATAGAAATGACGCAGGCTTGAACCACAACGGGTGAGTATCGAGAGGATCCGAGAAGAGGTCCACGGCGGATCTGGGCGGTGGAGTGTGGATCTGATCCACCATCTTCCACGGTTCTATCTATTCAGCGTTTGGTTTCTGAGAAAACAACAGAAAGCACTGCGCGGAGCGCTTGGGACCTCGGTTCGGGGTTTTCCCTCTGAACTAATCTCATGTCATGGTGGAACAAAAAAACAAAAAAACAAAACAAAAAGAAATACTCTAATCCTATTATTCTATTTTATATGTAGGGCCAATTTTAATTTTGTAAAATACTGTATGTTTGCTTTAGCAATGGGAACTTGAAAAAAGCTTCTTCTTCTTTTTTTTTTTTTTTTTTTTTTTTTTTTAATAGAAAGACAAAATGTCATTAAAGTAACCCGAGTTTATATGTTTCTACCTCCGGTCCTAATTATAAAAGTTAGTTGACTTTTTTTTGAGAGAAATTAAGGAAGCTAAATAAATTACTTAATCATTTCATATGTTGTGTATCTTTAGATTATATATTAGTTTATTAGTCAAATTAATTAGTTTGAAGAAAAAATAAAAATAAAAATACTCCAAAATAATTTAATTAGCTTCCTTAATCTCTCCAAAAAAGTCAACTATGCCTTATAATTGGACCAAAGGGAGTACATAATAAAACACTAAAATAAGACCTTACGAATTTATAAAATGGGATTTAAACTTCTCATGTTGCATGAGAAGAAGAAGATTCATACACATACATGAAATAGTGGGACCCATGTATATATATAATGCTAATTATATATATATGTGGGTCCCACCATTTTATGTGTGTGATATGAGAAAACACTTCTCCTACAACATGATAAGTGTTTTTCCCTTATAAAATATAGGCCTTGAAATAATTCTAATAGTAACAATAAAAAAATCAAAAAAGAAAATATAAGATTTCTTGCTAAGTAATATTGGTATTTGATGAAAGATCCGAAGGAAGCTGGAAGAAAAGTTTGCCCACATAATAAGTAATTGAGGAAGATGGAGAACCACATTGTAGAAAACTTGTATTACAGATCCAAAAGAGTACAGCAAGATAGTATTTAGAGAGAAAGATGGTTCCAGATATCGCTTGATTTAGCCATAAAAATTAATTAATGGGAGAACCATTATAACAAATAAATCCATGCTTTCCCACTTGTTGTATTTATGAAGAATGACATCCCACCCTTCATTCTGCAAACATTGGCAAGAAGCGACAAAAGGACTTGTTCTGGTGACCTTTCTTTGTTCTAAATAAGTGGATGGGTTAAGGAGCAATTTTTCCAATAAACTATTGGCTTAGGAGCACCCAACACAATAAATTCTTATTTGAACCTTAAATGCAAACTAACTTTTGAAAATGTTAAATCAACACGATGACGTTATCCTTCATTGATTCTTCTATCACATTTGTGTCTTGGATTGTTTCGATGAGTCTTCTTTCAACAATCAAAACTTATTCCTAAGAGATTTGATTTGAACCAACAAGCAAGATACTCATCAAGATCATCTTATGTCGGCCGGTTACAGATGGTGGTTCTTGTACTAAGAGAGAGATGACTGCTAGAATTACCTCTAAGCTATATGCCATACTACGTTTTTGAAGGATTATCGGTCAGCGGTTATCTCGAGTGGTGCATTTAATGAATCTGCTGATGCCATCGATCCTAATTCATTCTTTGTAAGTGAATTTTATAGACTTATTTCTTTCTTGGAAATTTTTTTGTTGTAAGAGAATCTTACAGATTTGCAAGCAGAAGAGAGAGCGGGAAAATGATTCTTCCATCTTCCCGGCGGCATTTTCATCTTGTTCTATTTCTGTTTGATTTTGATGTTGTGTTTCTAATTTTGATTATCTGCAAATGGAAGGATAACGTCATTGTGCTGATTTAACATTTTCAAAAGTTAGTTTGCATTTAAGGTCCAAATAAGAGTTTATTGTATTGGGTGCTCCTAGACCAATAGTTTATTAATAAAATTGCTTCTTAACCCTAAATGGATAGTGCAAAATTCTTGGAAGATGATTATTGCAAGGGGACTTGCTCTTGTGCCTTTATGTAAAGCTTGATTCCGTTTCTTCCATAAAGTATATGCAAGAGACAAATTATTTGATGAGCTAGATGCACGAGCCCATCTCTACAAAGATGGAGGAAGGTATCTATAAGCCAAACCTTAAAATCTATAAAGATGGAGGAAAAAGCCTATTTATTTAAGCCTGTAAAAGTGGTTATAAAACATATGTAAAATGATCTCCCCTAAAATATTAAGGTGCAACATTAGATTATACTCCCTCCAGTATAAGATATATTTGGAAGTATATATTTATTCTAAATATAAGACATAGTTTTCATATTTATCAATATTTTTTTTAATTTATCTCTATTGATATTTCCTCGACAATAATCAAGGATGAGAGTGAATGAAAGAATTAAGGAAAATGACTAGAGTGTTTTAGAAAATACATATCATATTAACTAACTCAACTAACTTCCTTAATTTAATCAAGTTAAATAAATATTTCTTATATTAAGGATTAGTTGGAGTATATCCATTTATAAGTTAGGTAAACTAGTTTTTTAAAAAATAATAAAAATGAGGGACCAAATAGAATCATGTATAATATTTAGGACTAAAATTCACTCTCAAACCATAGATGCTACATTTAATTTAATACTAGAGAGTTATAATTTGCAACCGAAAAAAATATTGAACATGCATTAGTTTTAGATATCTGAAAATCTTCGTTGGCAACAATGTATATATCCGAACATGGTCTTTTCTATAAACCGAGATAAAAATTTTCTCACATACTTACTTTATAAATCGTAAATGATGTTCTCCAAATGAGCATGGGATGTTTGGGAAACCACAAAATTGTAGTTTCAGAAGCCCTTTTCACAAGCCGAGGTAAAACTCCTCTCATATAATTATCTCATAAATTATAAAAACTATTTTCCAAAAGTTAATCCATATAAGTACAAATTGTCGAAGTTGAAGTTAGGCACTAGACTGTGCCGAGGGCATTTCCAAGATGAGAGATTTATAAAGCTATACTATTTTCACTATGGCAAAAACTCAAATGTAATTATTTTATAATTGAAATTTTGGAGACTTTACAATGAAATTTTTTGTGACTTGTATCTCAAAAATATCTTTTATACATTGTTACTTTGTGTGATCAACAGAATCCCATAAAACTAAAAAGGTAACGTATTCATGCATTTATTGTGAATTATTTTACAAGAAAGATATTAATAATAAATCTTCATTTTTTTTCCTTGTTATCAACTTGAAAATACTTAACCATTGATCTGATTCCTCAAATTCTTTGACGGTTGAGATATTTTTCTCTACAAGTATAAGAATCCTTTATTATCATGGCACTTCTATTAAGAAATTCTTGTGAAAAAATCAATCTACCCTGCGATTACAATTTCTTGCAAAATGTCTTCGTGTTTCACTTTTCTGGATTCATAACTCTAATCTAATAGATGCTGGATCCAAACTGTTACTAACAATTAACCATGTCTATAAGTCTTTTATCCACTTCCTACTAATCCTTTTTGTATGTCTACTATATCGTGGCAAGGAATTTTACCATTGCTTTAGGATCTTTCTAGGTATCTGTTAAAATTGTTTTCCTATCTTTTTTACTTAGGTTTTTTAACAACTCTATTAGCACATTAATTGTATGTACTATGTAAAACTCTTCCTTTCTCAATATCATTTTGTCTTATTCCAAAAAAAAAAAAAAAAAAACTTTAGAATACTTAAAAGATCAAATTACATAAATTATTAAAAAAAGGGATTAATGTTTCTGCTTTTGTTGCATAAACATTTTGACTGCCACACTCACATAAAAGTGAGTAGGTTTACTCACTAATATTTTCTCTCTCTTCTCTTTATAATGGAGCCTACTCACTTTTATGTGAGTGTAGTAGACAAAATGTTTATGCAGCAATAGCAGCCCTAAAATAAGAGCTTCATATGAAAGAATATGTAATAAGTATGCACCCCTGAGAAACCCATACCTTCAAAAATAAAAAAAAAAAAACGGAATATTAAACTGTTTAAAATGTTACATATACTTGTGTTTTTTTTTTTTTTTTTTTTGGGGGCAAAGGATTTATTATACACTTTCGATATGAAAAGTGAAGAGGCAACACAAGAAAATCTAGAATAGTGAAATACTCGTATAACTTAATTGAAAATCTAGCACATTATTCGATCTTCATATACAATATTTATGGTACAAACATCTTGCAAATAATTGAGAATATTTCTTGTATGCTCATATTATGCTTTAAAAGAATATTTTCATTAAATAATAAATTACATTCAATATCATGAAGACACATACCCTTAACACTAGTTAACAATAAGATTGAATTATAATGCTACTACTATCGAAATGCATTGCTAAATTCTCCTCAACTTTGATATGAAATCATTAAAAAATAAAGTATAACGAGTGCATGTACAAAAAAGAACCTCCTTCTGATCTTTCATATAAAACCCAATTAAATTTTTGAAGAGATTAAGAAAATTCAATAAATAATTTAATTGTAGTATATGTTGTATATCCTTACTCGTTAGATTATATCTCTGTTTATAAGTCAGGCAAATTGCTTTCTCAAAGTAATTTATTTATCTTGCTTAATCTCTCTAGGAAATTCAACCGGGTCTTATGTCAACGACCAGAGGAAGTATGAAACGTTTCTAGGCGCATGAATGTGAAAAAAGCTTTAAAGTACAAAATAGACTAAAAGATGTCAACTTTCTATGAATAGCATTAAATTAAACTCAAAAATACTGACAGATTTATCAGCATTACACAAGTCCAACAAAACATTAATCAACTTGAAGACCTAGGAAACTAACGAGGGCTCTAACATGCAATTTATGTACATATACCAGGTGATGGTCATGATCTAGATTGTTTATTGTTCCAGCAAATATTAGTACTGAACAAAAGTATATGCACGGGGTCATCTGACTTTTTATCTTCACGTTTTACAAGTAATCTCATAGTCATAAGTCTAGGGGGAAAATATTTCAAAGCTTTTTCTTTGTGGTGGCAGCAAGGGGATGAGGAACAAAACAAAAGCTGTAGGAGCATGGCCAAAATTCTGAGAGGCTCTTCTCCTTTCAAAAAACCACCTTCCCATCATCGGTAAGAAAAAAATTGTCTTTAAGAACCTATAATCCATTTTACAAAGACAGCAGGCGCCCATACAAACATGCATGGTTTGGGAGATGGAGGCAGTAATGGGGGAGACAAATTTTGTACAGAGGAGAAACTCTCACATGAAATAGCTGAGTGCTTTCTTTCTTCTCGAACCGCCTTCGCCGTATAGTTCATTCCATTGTAAGAGCTCAGTCATATTTACGGATTCAGAAGAAACACTTGCACATACCTGGCCCAAAATGACATGAAAAGTTACTTCTTTTATTCCAGAACAAGGGCCCCAGCAGGTGGGGAAAGGAGGGGGAAGCTTAAACAAAAGTTTTCCGCCACATACCCGTTCATGAGCGTCTTTAAAATCCTCCATGTTTAAAGACCGGATATCAGCACTGCCACTTAATGCCGGAGGAGACCTACCTTCAGATAGAGCAGCAGCACGCTCCTGTCATGCATTAAACATCTAACATCAGAGTAGCCAAGCTTCCAATTAACACGTTTTTATAACATGATCAACCAGCTTGTACATGTGGTAAAATGGTTAATGCAACCTACTTCAACCATCACTGGCAAAGTTGCATTCTGCTAATACAACATATAGAAAGAAAACCCTACCTTTTTTTCCTTCTCTAATATCTCTTTAATTGGACGATGTGCCGCAGTCACGCAAAGATTCTGCAGTATAAGAACGAGTATAAAGCATCCCAAACATCAACCAAGTAACAACACTGTCAATTTAACATATATTGTTATATAACGAAAAATGGAAAAGGAACGCCCATAACCTTCAGATCACTTCCAGAATATCCGTCAGTCATATTGGCAACTGCATCCAAGTCAACATCAGGAGATAAGTCCTCTTTAGCTAGTATGACTTTCAATATTTTCGCTCTATTCGGAGCATCTGGCAAATTTACCATCAATCTGCAAAAGACCAAAGGTCACAAAAGATCTAACAAGTGCTGAAACTCTTTAAGCCAATAAATAAGAAAGAAGATGCAGTTGACGATTTTCACCTTCGTGGTAGCCTCCGGATGACAGCCTCGTCAAGGTCAAAAGGCCTATTAGTGGCTGCAAGTACAATAATTCGCTCGGTCTCCTTCGTACGTAAGCCATCCCAGTTCACCATGAATTCATTTTTCATCTTGCGCATGGCCTCATGCTCCCCTGGATTTTCCCTCCTGCCCAACATGCTGTCAACCTGTAGATGACATTAGTTAAAACATATTCTTTTGAATCAATATCAAAAAAGCCACATCCTAAAAAGCTTACTTCATCAACAAATATAACGCTGGGAGCAATTTTACTGGCCAGAGAGAAGACAGCTTTCACATATTTTTCACCCTCACCAAACCACTGCGGCAAAAAGGGGCAAGAAACAAAGTTTCAGAAAGCAAAACAAAATAATACAAAGTGTAAAAAGCACTGAATGAAGCACAGAATCAACCTTAGATGTAATGCTTGACATGGAAATGTTGATGAAGTTAGCACCAGCTTCAGTGGCAACCGCCTTTGCAAGCATTGTCTTTCCTGTTCCTGGGGGTCCAAACAATAAGATACCCTTGCAAGGCTGTACACAACATTTGGAGAAATAGTCTGTTAGGTTAGGTGACACCAAAAAATTGCTTTCAAATATAATATCAAAAATATTCTGATAGAGCTGCTGGGTTTATTAAGACAAATAAGAGGAAATCAAGGAAGACAAAAGGAGAAGGGAATCATTCGCCGTGCCAAGGAATTATCCTAAGCATCCTGATCCTGACTATATGGAAAAGGAAGTGCTGAAAGAGATATATAGTTGCTTAAGGACTTCCAGAGGGAGTTTTGGAACACATTTTCATAGCAAGTGTGGTAAGGAGAGTCTGGCCTCTCAAATGCCAATGGATGTCTGCTGTATAGTTCTAATCATTGTTTATTCTAGTTGTACCCGGGGAACAGGGTTTTGGCCAGAATCAGTGAAGTCTTCTGTAACACTGATTTGATATTTCGAAACTTCAATAGCAAAACCCAAGGATTTCCCTCATTTATATCTTCTATTGTCTTTTCTTGCTGCAATTTTCACTCACTGTTAGCAGGGCTCTATCACAATCCTTTTGCTAATCTTATAATTATGGAAAAAATGGTGATTCCAGAGGGGAAAAAATACAAGCAATGATTCTCAACCACCATCACCAGATGTTTCTAACTTTCAAGATTTAATGAGAGCATTTAAACAACAAAGTAGTTATACATAATGTGCAGAGGCCAGCATCCCATACAACGGCTTCAAAAGTAGGTCATTCCAACAGGTTCAAAAGATAATTTGTAAGGTAATTTGTCTTTGCAATGGCAATCCCACCCCTTTCTTTTGTGGGAGGGCACCAAGAGATAGGAGTCAATCAAACGCTTCAAAAGATATACAACTACCGAAAATGAATTCCACAGAATGCAACGGACTCAATGTGGCAACACATCCTAAATTCGTCGGATGATTTTTCAAAACTGATGGTAACTAAAAATAAGGCAATGACGGTCAGGTCATTTTGGTGGAATTTCCATGAATAGCCATTGACCATCAAGAAATTAGGAAAAAGCACATGAAAAACAGTACTCCCTCCAATCCTTATTATAAGCAACAAATAACCTAATTATGTTATTCGAAATGTAGGTTAGAACTAGTTGGAGACAATAAATGTGTTAAAAATGAAATTTGTTAGCCAAGAATACCCTCATTTATGTGGGACAGAGAGAATGTATGGTGGGGAGAGGATATGTGGTGGAGAGAGTGGGAATTAAGTCAGTAATATGAGTTAGTCAATGGGGTAAAATGTGCAAACAAACAAAAAATTCAGACAGCCTCTACGTGTCTCTTATTAAGAAGAGGTGGCCATGCCCACAATGCTTCTCTTATAATAAGCAGAAAGCACGGTAAACAACTCATTGCAATTCAATTTATAAAGTGAACCTTGGTTAATTGCCCCTTGCAAAAAAGCTCCGGCCTTTGCAAAGGAAGCATCACCAACTCCTTCAGCGTATCCTTGACATTTTCAAGAGCTCCGATGTCATCAAAAGTGACACCGATGTCGCTAGGAGGAATTACGTCAGCCAACAGCCTCTTTTCAAACTCATTTTCTGTTACAACATCCTAGATTCAGCCAAGACAACGAGTAAAATCATTAAGATAACAGCTTTTGAATAAACAGAGTAGTTAAACTTCCATGACAGAATATCCATTATACAATCTAGCGCAAGTGCCTAACAATCACCTTCAGAGACTTCTTCAAGCTCTTGGACTCATTTTGAATGGCCTGCAAGATTCCAATTCCATACTGGATGCTGGTAGCATGGCAAAATGGCAACATCATAATAAGGTTACAGCACAGTAAATATAGTACTTTACATAACTGTTGCAGGCTATCAATTACCTTTCACAGGACAATACAAGCTTTGAATTGGAATCGGCTTCAGGGTTCTGCATGAGGTGGTGGCTCAAAGCCCAGCCAATTATCTTCTCTGCATCTGCAATATAGCTAACATGATATACGAGAGAAATATGACAAGCAAATCCTAAAGCTTTCATATACTTATCAGAACATACTTTCATTAGTAAGTGCCTGGTCTTTAATGCACAAAGTCTCAAGTCCTTCACATTCCATCCCACAACGACTCAAAACCTACAAAAATTTGATAAACCATACAAGTTAAGAACGCCATAACCACCACAGTAAACATTTATATCGCACCATAGAGTTTAACAAAAATCAAAACCTTAATATTTAGTAACTTTGCAGAATCTGACACTTTACTTGCATGAGAAGACAAAACAAAGGAACAGAATAGGAGGAAAGCAAATGGGAATAACATAAGTTATGCTGTTGATTAAAATTCTAAATAAAAAATTTAATAAAATTATTTTGCCATAAGAATAGTGTGACCAAAGAGGGTAGGAACAATAAAATAGACAGCCAATCCCTCCCCTTATTTCATCTATGATCAGAAGAGAGAAGATTGGTGAGGGCAATACCCATTCTCTCCAAAACAGAACTGAAAAAGGTGTTTATCAAACTCCCTTTCTCTCTCTCTCTCTCTCTCTCTCTCTCTCTCTCTCTATATATATATATATATATATATAGATTGCAAGGGTAGAAGAGGAAACAAGAAGCAGGATAAGAGGCAATTACACAGATGCAGTTGATAGAACACAAGAAACTACACCTCATAACTCCAAATAAATATTCAAGGTGTAGCGTCTTTCATTCTAAATCACGTATGAGTAATGTATCCTAGCTGTCTGAAACCAACCCAAATTTACTTGAAGAGATCACTAAATGGCTGCAAAGAACTACATTACCATATGGGGAGTGTTAGAATATTATATATTTATATCGCATTTATCTTTTAATAGTTAGTACTTAGTTAGTGGATGGATGGTAGATGGCAACATCCAATAGCTAAGTATTTGTAAATAGCTTGTACTCTTCCTCATTTTAAGTCAATAGAAACACTTCTTTCTTCACTTTTCACAAGTCTGACAGTGAATAAGACTCTAGAATTATCGTCATGTTCTCTCCCCTCTTTGATACATATGTTCATTCCTAGAAGCCTGCTTCAAATCGTTGTTGCTAGTTGAACCATAAGAGTGGCATTTGCAAAAATATCATAGTCAGTACACTCAAATGTCAAGGTAAAATCTGGCAAATGGAGACTTAATCTCATGTCTCACATCAATAACAGCTGCAAAGTGTGTACAGTCACGGAAGTATGCAAAGCTCATTAGTTCTACTACCACAGAACAGATCCACATCACTTATGTACTAGTCTAGACTTCGAAGTCACAGATCCTTCTTCCTTCTTTTGGTAACCTACACATTTTCATGCTTCATGTTTATGTTTGCCCTCTGGAGGCTCATTAAAAACTGAAAAGTTAATTATAAATTACTTAAATTCCAATGCATCAAGTGGTACACACTAAGAACCAATAGAAACAATTGTTCAAAAGTCAAACGATAGGCCCATATTAGGAACTCACTGTGCGCAGGTGATGCAAATTGGCTTTGATTTTCAGAGTCTCGGCATCTCGATCTAGCTGCTGCTTCCAGGATGCTAGAAGTGACTCATCCTAATGACAGCAAAAAAAATTATCGACAATATAAAATATAAGGAGAGCATGACTGATTATGTGCAATCTAGTGTACAAACCTGTGGCATGTGAATTGCAACTTTATTAGGGAAAAGCTTAGTCAAAGTTTTGTTTGGCTTTGGGACTTCCTTCCCCCTCTCATGCAATCTTCCAAAACTATCCTGAAATTTAAGAAAAAAGAGAGAGAGACCGTTACAAAAATAAATAAAAGAGATATAGTGCTGCTATAGGAGAGAATCCTGTAGAACAAACATCATACAAGACAAAAGACACAAATATACAGGAAAGTCCCATTTCTCTCTTTCCAATGGAGGAAGCAATAAATTCAAATAAGAGATAGGGTCATTACCGGGAAAGCCAAGTCCAGAAGGGCAGTCTGGTTGCTGCCAAATTTCGTAAAAAGCAAACCCCCCGGATGTGACTGGAAGGAAAAATAATTGAAAAAATCAAAGAGTCAATAGGAAACATAGCCAGTGACATAGTTACACGTATGCAAATAAAGGGTACTCAATCTAATTTCGCATCCCACATCAATTACAATACATCTTCCTTTCCAATTACTCAATTCACATTGAACAAAAACGGATATGTCAAGCCCATAACAATACAAAATACAGATGTTTAGAAACTAGAATTTCATCCTTACAAGATTTCATCATAATCAGATTAGATGATATACATCAAACTTTACCCTGATAAATAATCTAGCAGTTGGCTATTATGCACTTGTAATCATTTTCCAGAAAAGCTAGGCATCAGTTTATTCACTCAATTTCTATAGTCACAAAATGCAATCCAGTTCAGGATCATATAATAGTTTTCAATAAAATCAAAACAATGATACCTTCTCCTTCCGACTGTCAGTGTGAGTATGCGAGCCTATAACAACAACATTGTCTGGAAGCTTTTCGAGCTTACTTTTAAATGAATATGCATCTCCATTTCCTACAATAGACTTCTCAGCATCTTTCATAAACAAAATGAAAGGTGCAGTTCTGCTCTCTCTCTGAACAACCTAAAACCAAGAAAAAGACAGAAAAGCTGGAATAAAATTAAAGCACGAAATGGTAATAAATATTTTTAAGACAACAGAGCGGAAAGAAAAGATACCTCAAATAATGTATTGATAAGTAATTTGTCTAACTCATCCACAACACTGTTTTCCAATCGAAGATCGCCAACTAGGACGAGTAAAAGAGATATTTATTATCCAAGAACAAGAACACTTTGATACAAGACTAGAGAAAATCTAAGCATAAATGTATCTTAAAGGTGGAATGATACCATTGCAGAAAAATCCTTGACCCCCCTCACAGGCACCTCCAAGATCAACTCCGTCAGGTATGGGCTTATCAAATCTTACACCAACTTTGGCAAAGGGATTATCATCAAAACATAAGACAACCTTCCCTCGACTTCCATTAGGCGGGCCCCTACATTATACATATGACATTGCTAAGCAATACTAAACGAAAAAATGAAAAACTTTAAACTTCAAACAAGGAGTGCATATATATAGATATATAGAATAAAAACGGGATAAACTATGAAGAGGGATGAATTGAATAAAGATATACTTGAACTCTAGTCGACCAACAATGTTCTCTATTAGAACCAAAAGACCATTTCATTTACTAGCATTTTAGAATTTAAAATGGAGTATCATCTACATGAGAAATTGGGAGTAAAAGCATTCTCCACACTTAATTATTACAATCCCTTTGACTAATTCTCACATAGAAGGTCCCAAACTCCCAAGAAAGAAGTAGTAAAAACCTATACAAATCAAAAACCCCAAGTGAAACCCTAATAGAGCGGCACTTAGGTGTCTCTGCTAGGGTTTTCACTTTTCCCTCATTCTTGAGGGTTTCTTCTCCTCTTTCAGTGGGAGCCCTTGTCCTCTTCTCTGAGGTGTGGCCCTTGGCCCTTTTCCCCATTGGTTAAATCAGTGGGAGTGTGTTGTTTGTTCGGTTGTGTGGATTGTTTTGGCTGGGGGAGTCAGCCAACTCACAAAGCAGAGATAATAGGTTAGGTTTCAGGCTAATTGGTGATAGTGGAGAGCTTTCTCAATGATGGAAACAAGACAGATCACCATTAGGGATGGATTTCGGGAGCAGAGGTTATGGAGGGGCGTGTCTGTTGGTATGGCAATGGCATCGACTGGGGATATAGACCTCACATAGGTGCCACCAGGTTCAAAGGAAGCGGAGTCAAATCGGTATCTACAGGTCCTTCGATCGTACTCTCCATCAATGAAAACAATGGCTGGTTCGTCTACTTGCCTTGTCCCCTGTTTAGAGAGGTGATGTTCTCCTTGAGAATCTATCTTACAGAACCTGATTCAAAACCGCTCTTGTGGATGGATTCCTATTGAAGCAAATTTGGTAGCTACCTGGTTTGCCAAAGCTCATTGGATGGTCTTGCCCAACTGATTAGGTTTAGCGACCTCCTCTTTATCTGCGATGACAAGAGGCGTGCAAAGAGCTTTAGTTGGATCTTGTTGTTTTTCTTTCTTTCTCTCATGGTGTTTTATGTTTTATTGTCTTCTCTTGTTCTATGTTCTACTGTTGTTTTCCTGTTCCTAGTTGTTTCACTCTGATAGTTTGATGTAGAATTTGGTAATGTTTATGGTTCAATGAAATTTCGTTGTTGGCCAAAAAAAAAAAAAAAAAAACTATACAAATCAACAAAAAATGAAGTGTTCTCTTCCTAGCACTAAATCATCTCAATCTACTATAGAACTTATGACCAACAACAAAGCATTATCCCACTAGGTAGAGTCGGCTACATGGATCACACAATGCCATTGTGCCCTATTGAAAACCATATCTTTGGATAGATTATTAACCAAAAGATCTCACGCTAAAAGCTCATTGAGTGTTCGCTTCAATCTTCCCCGACCTTTTTTTAGAGGACTCCATACTGCTTGATCTGCCCTCCTCACCGACTCACTTAATGGCCTTCTTTAAGCATATCCAAACCACCTCAAACGATTTTCTACCAATTTCTTCTCAATAGATGCCACTTCAACTCGTTCGCATATGTGATCATTACAAATCTTATCCTTTCTTGTATAGCCACACATCCATCTCAGGCTCTCAGCATCCTCATCTTGGCTACCCCCACAAATCTTATACTATTGGCTGATTAAGGCAAATCTCTAATGAATATATAATAAACCATGATCATGTACGACTCTGTGTTATAATTAGCCTATTTTGATGAATAAAGTTCCAAGTTTACATTCACTATGCTACTATGTCAAGTCAAAAAGGTTGTGCCAACCTATATGATAATATAAGCATCTCTTCTATAGTTTCTACAGTAGATGCAAAACACGTAAACATTTGTTCGAATGAGAAACAAGAAATTAACCCAGAAAATTTTATCACAAATTTGCACCTTGCACATGTCTGATACAAGCCACTAGAAGATGAGCAACTATATTTCACCCTGTCACCTGCATGATTGTATATGGAGAATGAAGAATGCCAAGGTAATAAAACCAAAGTTCATAATGATGGTTGAAAAATTGAACATTTACCTATTTTAAACAAACAATATTTAGTTGTCCCAGAAGTGGAAGGCGTGGCATCAGTCTCAGTTTTGGGTTGAGATTCAAGGCCACATGAAGTAGGTGCATTTGAAGGGCTAGGCGTATCCGTTTCACTAGTTGATGGGTCCATGTTCCTAGCCAAGTCGGTGGCTGTAGAACTTTGCTTGAAGCAGACGAAGTTTTCTTCATCAAGAATTCCATCTCTGATTAGCTCTGCTTCCTTGGTTGATAAACCCTATTTTCATTCGTAAATCTACCAATCAGCACTTTAATAACTCTTTCAAGAAAAAAGTTTAAAAAAAGATATTGACATATAAATTTAAAATTCATTATCACAGTTTTTACTATGTTTCAATGACACAACAGCAATATAAAAACAGTATGCATGGCTTAGTCCCTATATCAGACGAAGAAGGAAACTTCATCTTACATCCAAAAGCAAATGGCTATCAAATATGAGCAACTTAGCTCCAAAGTAATTAGCAAGGGCTTTTGCCAGCATCTCCTGATATATTTCTGACCCTGCAAACCATAAAAATTTGCAATTTCCCTCAAAATTAGAAGGACTAGTCACAATGACAGAAACCCGTGACATGAAGAGCAAAAGAGGGAGACTGGTGAAGAGAAGCAGTTCAAATGCCACATACCCGCAGGTCCAGAAAGTAAAATGCGTGGGTTGATAGTTGTGAGATCTGATGTGTATTTTGCATGTTCCTTGTGCTTCAAATGAATAAAGCAAGCTGCAACCAAGACATTTTTTGTGTTCTCACTGCAAAAAATGTATATATAAACAATTAACAGCAAAGCTCTAAATCAAAAACCCACCCTTATAGGAGCTACAAGAATAACTCCAACACGCAATATGAAGTCAATCAAGTCAAACTCATAAAGAATAGTGCCCATCATATTTCAAAAATAAAAGGTAATGAGTCCAGAAACCACAACGCATATCTCCAAAAGACTGCCATGTTTTATTTATACAATTGTATAATATCTAAAAAAAAACATTGCAAATAATCAAAAAGTATACCTTAAATAATAGGGAAAGTTGTCAAATGACACTTCTATGTCTTTTCCATCCAATATTGCATCGCAAACATCATCTCTGAACACCGCACAGCGCACAGACATGCTCGAGGTTGATGCTGCCAGCATATCCCTCGTCCCATTTCTTTCTTCCAATACCTGTTTAAAGATACTTTTGCTCAATTTCAGTTTACAACTAGATCGAGCTAAGATCCTGAAGAAAGGCCCTAGGAAATCAGTCATCCCAGAAAGTTTTACATTGCCTGCCTCCTTGTTAGCATCTGGATCGCATTCCATTGGATGATTCTTGTCACTTGCTCCAACGTCAGCTGCTTTGTCACTCTCTACGTTTGGAGCTGAGTTGCCTTCCGGACCATCAAGCTCAATTTCTGTATTATCATGATGAGCAGAATGAGCAGAGACATCAGTGCCCTGGTGAGCTTTATTTGTATTCTGAGACAGAGATTTCCATCTCGGGATATCTTGTCTGAAGTTTGAAAGAGAAGCCAAAATGGAAGCCCCAGCCACAGCTGAGGGGTCTCCCGTTCTCCTTTCAAGCTGCAGAAATTTCCCTACACCACCCTGAATTTCTGCACCCTTAACTGCAACGTCAGCATTTAGCTGCTGAAAAATCTAAGCCAAGACAATTCAAGGAAAACATTCATGCAGATACATTAAATCAACTTACACACAAGGAAATAATGGGGAAGTAGGACGACAGACTATTGATCTAAAGGTGAAAATGGAGAGACAAAAGAATTGCAAAAATATAAAAGGATACATAAGAATGATTTCCCAGCAAACCAAAGACCACTTCATCACCCGAGTTAAGCATACAGTTGGTGTTCTTCTTGACAAGTGCCCCATTAACTAGCACGGATCCTTTGCTACCCGTACTCTCTAGCAAGGCTACAGCACACCCCTCACGCTGAATAGTTTCAGAAACAGAAAATCAAACCAAATTTATATCCTAAGTGTTCACATCAATTAAGTGTTCCAGGACTCTATGAATGGTTATTTAGTGTAAAAATCTACCTGTGTATGCTTAATCTTGCATAGATTGGCACTTATAGTCTGATCCTTCAGGGGGAAATTGCAATTTCTACTGGAACCAATACTGAAGATGGGTGTGCAAATGGAAACATTTGGGTTCTGCACCATATATATATATAGTTATAGTTACTCTGATTTTCTTTTTAAAAAAAATTAACTGATAAAGTCCCCGTGCTCCATGAGTGAACACTCAAACGTGTTAAATGCCAAAACCATTTTTGCACGGTAGAAAGAAAAGGCGGCTAACTAAGCGGATGACTGCCTAATTATATTTCTCATTTCCATTCACTTCAGTTCAATGAACATGAATTACCAGGGCAGACTGCGACAGGAGCCTACACCAAGGCGCTGAGGTCTCAGAACTTGGACTTTGCTTCTGATAAATGTTCCAAGACGACAAAGAACCCCTTGGCTTGTCAACCACCAAAGTCGGCGAAGACCCTTAAAGGTAAAAGGAATTAAGCGTTGAAATAAAAATATATTAAACTTATAGCCAAAGTCAAGTGATGCGTTAATGGCAAATTAAAATTTCAAACAGCTAAAAATGTACCATCACCGATCGGCAGCGCCACGGCGACAGCCGCCGCAGCATCACCCTTGCCAGAAGTCAGACCATCACCAGTGCCATCTCCAGCGATCTGAGCATCGCATTCTCCAGGATCAGCCGCCGGCTCAGGGGTGCTCACTTCTTTAGAATTCTCCGCTGCCGGCTTCGGTTTCTCCGACGGACCACCATTTTCAGCCTAAAAATCCAAGAAAACCATAAACCCAAAACTTGAACAGCCGTTAAAAAACGAACAGAAAATGAAATCTTTGACGCTTCAACATTCGAAAACGTTGAAAACAAACTCAAAAGTGAAGCATTCCTATCCCAATTGATTTTATGAGACCTTTTGACGCTTCGGTGAGGGAGGATTATCATCCGAAGAAGAAGATCTTTTGGAATTGTTGCCAGAGAGAGATCCACTTCGTCTCGTTGAAACCATGCTTCTCCCTTCTGGTTCCTTTGGTTTTCTCCTCTCTATATCGATGAGAGAAGAGAAGGGTGTGGGGATATGAAATGATTTTAACAAATTTTTATTAGATATATAAATATCCTTTTTTTTTTTAATTATCTCGCTTTTCTTCTGTTGTCTAGTTGGGGCACGATGGTTTGGTTTGGTGCTTATTGTTAATGGGCTGATAACATCCACATCACGCGTAGGTTAGAACTCATGTCTTTGATTGGTCCCCTTGGTGGCGTACTTTAGTGGTCTACTCTCTGTACTGTTAATGTGCACCAGGGTGTACCGAGTTGTTGTTTGCATCTTGGTTTTTTTTTTGTTTTTTTGGGGTCTGAATAGTGGCTCTTTTCTGTTCTCTCTTTCTCGCATTCATTGCGTGGAATTGTGTCATCTGGTAGTGGTGTGCTCAGTTGCCAGGCTGCTGTTTGGGCAGAGTTAAAAATTTGACTCCTAAAAAGAGAACACTAAAATGTAAATAAAATAATCAAAATTACTAAAGTACCCATCCAATCGTCTAATTTTATGCTCGGGTAAAAACTTCAGTTTGGCTGTTTAAATTTTATAAAGCCTATTTTCACTCTTTCAACTCTAATCCCCTTATTTTCAAATGATATTTTTTTATGCTAATCATTGGTATTTGAGTAAACTATCCTAATTTCCATTTGTTTTTCCTTAATTACATCAAATTCACTCTATTTTCAAAACATACACTTAAATTCAAAATGTTAAACAAATTTTATTTTTTTATAAGAAAAAAATTTATTTACTAATATGCCCATTATACTAAATTCCTCATTTTAGCCAAAATTATTTTTTAAAATTTAAGATTTTTTTTTTCAAATTGTTAGTTGTTTGTTTTCCTATGTAAAATTTTGAAAATTCTATAATGAATATATAATTGACTAGATATGTTTATAAATGCTTTTAGCAAAGATTTGTGTTTAAAACTTATAATAATGTCTGTCGTTTATATTGTTTTATCAAAAAATATTCATTTGAAATAGGTTTTTAGCCATTAAAACGAAACTTAAATAAATAAGTTTCAATAAATTTAATGAAAAATTAAAAATATAAAAAAAATTAGTAAAATTTAAATCATGAAAGAAAGTTTAAGAATATAATATCGGAATAACATAGCTTCTTTTACCGCAGAAAAATCATTCTCGTAGCAAGCCAAAAAGGACGATGTTTCATCTTATTTTTTCCTCTTTTATATCTAATTTTGCCTCCGATTTTCATACCTATTTCAATCTTCCCTAGAAGCGACCCACAAATAGTCCCGCCAACAACGTAACATGAATGTGAGCATCTCGCAATTATTTTTTCCCACTAAATATGCATTGACTTTGAATGTTCTCACCATCACTTAGATCTCGCCTCAAATAACTTACATAAAATATAAAATGTATCTAAATTCATGGTGATTGGGATTAAAAAAAGGAAGTGCCCGACCATGGAATTTTTTATAAGGTTACTCACACTTCAATCAAGTCTCAGGCCCAATGATTTATTTGACGATTCAGATCAGTCCCTCCTCGCTCGTACTCACTGATTATCGTTGATCTCCATTCGTCATTCCTCGCTGCTTGTCGCCTAGTCTTGTGACTTTTCTTGTTTTCATTCTCGCTGCTCTTGGCATCTCTATCTCTAGTAAGTGGATTTGTTCATACTGTTGGTCTTGTTATGAACTGTAGAGATCAAACACACGATTTAAAATTGTAAAACAGAGGACGAAGATTGATGATTCATCCTCGTGTGTCTTTGGCTTGCATCCCATGTTATACCAATGTAGAGCAAGAAGAGGTGAAACAGATACAAAATGGAAGATTGAAATAGGTCTGAAATAGATCCACTGCCACATATATGTTTTTGGCTTGCTGTAGAATGATTTTTCTGCTGTAAAAGTATATATTTATTCCCATATAATATATGTATAAAAATTATTTGTTCGTGAAAATATAAATATTTAAATAATTTTTGTTTTAAATATATGTATTTTAGCTAAAACAAAAATTTAAAAATCAAACTTAACATTCAGTTGGCTAATTGTTTATGTGTATAAAAATGAAAATCTTAAATATATAAGAGAGATTTGTATAACATACATTTTAATTACCTTTTTATATATTTTTTCAAAATAATTGAGAACTTTATATATTAAAGTAAAATAAAAAGGTGGCTAGTTTTTTTTTTAAAATTTTAAAACATTAAACTTCATAGGCCAGTTTTTAAAATTCTAATTTTAACATTTTTTTCAACAAAAACAAAAATATGGTGATTAAATAACTAGAAAGAAATTTTATATAATTAGAGAGCTGAAATAAAATATTTTGTGAAATTACATTACCAAAAGTACACTTTTATCTACTGAAATTTAAATAAATAAAAAATGAAATAGTATTTAGGGTCAGGATTGGGATAACTACTGACATGCTTTTTTTTAAGAATAATTGTAACTTCATGACTTATCCATCTGAGAATTACTTCATCTCTTTTTTAAATATCTCTTTTTAAATATAAGAGTTGGACAACTCATTTATACATATTAAAAATTTAGTTAAGTTATTTATTTATAAAAAAATAAGTGTTGGTTTCCTAAAGTAACTATGTAATCGTTTGCATAGATGCTACTCTTTTGATAGAAAACCCCTTTAATTTATATAATTAATAGCAATAATTTTTTTAAAAAAATTGAAATTTGAAATTTTACATTAAGGCCAAAAATAAATACTGTATTTTTATTAGCTTGTATATTTAAGAGTTAAGACTTTGGAGATTATTTTTATTAGCTTGTACATTCTTCATTTTTAGTTAATTCTAATTTTTAATTAGAATTAATGACAAAAAACAAAATGATTGTGCGTAATGGAAGATTGAGTAATGGAAGACTAGTAATAGATACCTACTATGGGAATGAAGAATGTTTTATAAAAGTAGGAACATGTGAAAAAATGACAATGAAAGGATTGGTACGAAAAGTAACTAAAGCAACTATAAAATTAAGAAAATTAGTAAAAGACATGGGATACCCAAATGTAATTAATCAAGAAATTCAAGATATTGGACATATAATAAATGATAATGAATTATTAATAATGCACTTTAAACAAGCCTTAGAAATACTATCTAGAGTATGATTTATGAAGATATAGAAGTTGAATGGGATGAAAATAGAAATAAAGTAGTAATTTTATATAAAAGATATAATCAAACATTAGAAATAAATGACACCATAATAGTACCAGATGTAGACATAAATTTTATAAGAATGTTAATAAATAAATTCAAAGAAAAAATTCAAAGATACAAAGGAGTACTAACACCTAGAAATCTAAATCATTACCCAGATTTTTATAATCATATTAGAATGAGAATAAATGAATTTAAAACCGTAAAACATTATTTGAAACAAAGATTGGAATTGTTATCTAGAGTTCAATAAGGGATTTATTTGATAAACAGGATATGAAGAAAATTACGAGTATTATACAAGAGAGAAGAATGATTGGAAGACCACCAAATCAAATAATGGAATGGAAAATATTTTATAAGTGTAATAATGATATAATTAAAGTCTCGAAAGATAAGTCAATGATGAGATTTTTAATTAAGAAAATAAATAAAGCAAATAAAGAACAAAGTAATATAATAGAAAAAATAAAAATTAGACGTCCAGACATCCAAATCATAGATATTTTTAGAAGAAGAATAAGTGAAAGAGATATGGCTAGAAAAACCTTTAAAAAGAGATTAGAAATATTATCTAGAATATGAGTGAAAGACCATTATATTACATATTGATAAAATTTAATTATGAGAAATACTGAGCTAGAAAATATCATGCTTTAGTAGATACAGGAGCAAATTTAACCGTAGCAAAATATAATGTGTTACCGCGAAATGTGGAAAAGAAAAAGTAGAGTTATTAGAATGGAATCAAGCGGAAGAGAAATACATATGTTAGAATTAGAAGCAAAAAATGTAATAGTACAGATAGGAAATTATGAATTAAAAATTCAAGAATTAAATCAATATAATGAACCTCAATGTGATATAATATTAGGATTGGACTTCTTAGAAAAATATTATCCTTTTACTTTTATAGAAAAAGCTTTAGTGTTAACAACACCCCGTAAACATCAAGCTATAGGAGTAAGAATTACAAGCCCATGTAAAAGGAAAGATGAAAAATTTCAAAAGAAGAAACATAAAGAAGAAGTACAATTTTTACAAAATAATGAGCCAAAAAATAGAACACATGTTAGCAACATTAACAATTAGAGAAGAAAAATCTATAGAACAAAGAATATTAGAAAATTTTAGTGAAAACCCCTTAATTCATTGGGAAAAGTCTAAACCGATGGCAAAAATAGAATTGAAAGATTATAGTAAAGAGATAAACGTAAACCCTATCCTTGGACAAATGAAGATAAAGAAGAATTTGTAATGCATATAAATGAAATGAAAAAAATATGATTTAATAAGAGAAAGTGATTAGAATATTCATCACCAAGAATGATTGTTAGAAAACTTAATAAAGAAAGAAGAGGAAAAAATAGAATGGTAATAAATTATAAAAAGTTGAATAGTATAGCTATTAGGAATAGATATCCAATACCGAAAATGGAATTATTATTTAACCTTATAAGAGGAAAGAAAATATTTAGTAAATTTGATTGTAAATCAGGATTTTTTCAAGTAAAATTGGAAGAAGATAGTAAGAAATATACGGCTTTCAAGTACCTACGAAGGACCGTATGAATGGAATGTGTTACCCATGGGATATCATAATAGTCCCAAGATATTTCAAGAATTTGTATCAAAATTGTTATTACCTTTAAGAGATTTTACTTGTAATATATATAGATGACATATTAATATTTTCGAACAATGAGGAAGAATATGAAAAATATTTAAATTTGTTTGTAGATTTAATTGAAGAAAAAAGGTTTAAATATATCACCTAAGAAATCTATATTAAGAAAACAAGAAATTCCTTTTTTAGGCCAAATAATAACCACAAATGGAATAGAATTACAAGATCATATTAGTAAAAAAGTTTTAGAATTTGGTAGAATAACAAATAAAAAAGATTTACAAGCATTTTTAGGACTGATTAATCAAGTAAGAAATTATGTTCCAAATTTAGCAAAATTAACTTCAAAAATATCTAAATTAGCGGGAGAAAAAACTGAGTGGAAATGGAATAATCAAACAATTAAAATAATTGAACAATTAAAGAAAATTTGTCAAAAATTACCAAAATTAACAATATCTTTACAAAGAGATGTAAAATGGATAATTTATACCGATGCCTCGATCAATATTGGGAGGACATTATATCATTAAAATGATAAAGGAGAAGAAATTATAACTAGATATGCGAGTGGAAAATTCTTAGAAACACAATGGAAATATCATTCAAATTGGAAAGAATTACTAGCAATAGTAAAAGCAATAGAAAAATTTGAATTATTCATTGTAAATACACAATTTATTATTAGGACTGACAATACACAAGTAAAATCTTGGCTTGATAAAGGAATAAAAACAGAAAAATTGGCTAATAAAATGTTATTTAAATGGCAAGGAGATTTGGCTTATTATGATTATGTTATTGAATATGTGCCAGAAAGAATAATCTTATTGCAGATTTTATGAGCGAGATGGAATCTAACGTTATTGGATCCATTTAAATTTCTCAGAATGAATTCTAATCGAGACTTGTAATGGATGCCGACAACTTTAGCAGATTTAAACATTTTAAAAATGAATGTTAGTTTGTTAAACAAATCAATGCGGTTCAACCATACAAAATCTTTTAACTAGTATTGCACATCTAAACCAACGGGTTGATACTCTATTCAAAAGAGTAGAGATGTTGGAAGAAAATGGAAAAAGAAATGTAAATACTTGCTCAAGCGTAAAAACAAACCGAAATGCAATTAAGCTCTTTAACCGAGTCATATACTCAAATTGGGTCATCTACCCAAGTAACCCAAGAAAATGTTAGTGGGCCTACTGCCCAAGAAGCCCAAATACCAGCCCAAACACTTCAAACTATAACCCCTTTTAATGAAATTATTAAAGCCCAATTACGAGAGGAAGCCCAAAGAAAAGAAAAAGGAAAAGCCATAGAAGCATCAACCTCACAACCCCGAATTACCAGAAGTAGTTCATTTGACACTTATTCTAAATATCAATTTTTCAAAAAACTTGTCAGAAAAACTGAAAGAATGGAGATTTCAGATCCACATGTTAAATATGCCTCTCATTTTGCCTTTAACAAAGTTGTAGCCTATCCAGGAACTTCACCAGAATTAATAAAAGTCTTATACCAATATGGAATGTTACATACTATTTATTTGCCCGCATAATCTTGATCCTCTAGAAGTTAAAGAATTGCCAGGCCTTGCAAGCGAAGAACTAAAACATATGTTGGAGTTGTAGCACAACACGTGTTTATATCGATTTTATTCCACGGTTCCGGAGATCACACCGAAAAAATATTATCCTCCAATTACTTTAATCAAGTTTGGAACGACAAAGAAACCCATAGAGACGGATGCAGAGATAAAAGAAGACCTTGAAGATGATGAAGAATTTCGAACAAGATGTCTAATATTAGAGCTCAGAATTATCATATTATCTTTCAAGAAATGAAAAGAGCAATTAACACCGAAAAGCAATGGGTGTATTGTAACATCCCGCATTTTAGAATTTGAAATTTGAAATATTGTATAGAAATTATGATGAAACTTTAGCCCAAAATAATTATGGAAATAATTATTAGAATGTAAGAACTCATTTTCTTGAGAAAATCATTATAAATCATCAAGGAATTTATTCTAGCATTTATTTGATAAATAAAGGGAATAATTGAAAAAAAAAAAAAAAGGAAATTTTAGGATTTATGTTTGATAGATCAAGAAGGCTTATACTTGTGTTATTTTCAGCCCAATAGCATCCAACTATAAATCTTTCTATGTAGGCCTAAGTGATACATAAACAATCATCGCTTTCTTGTTTTGTTTTTTTTTCTTCCCATGGCCACGATTCACACGCACAACATTCACAAATAAATAGCCCACCTCATTTGCTATTTTGTTGGGTTGCTCCTTTGGCCCATATGTTGTCAAAATCAAACCAGACTTTTGCCTTATATCAATAATACTTTCAGCCCAAATACCCATGCACATTTCCAAACCATTAGTAATCCATCAAGACCTCTTTTGCGTCATAAAACTAGCAAGAACGTGGGGAAAAAGAAAAATAATGATAATAATAATAATAACCATAAAACCAGATCACGCTATCGGCAAATCCGAACATAGCGCGGAAGAAGACTCGGTTTTCACCGTACACGCAACACCCATGCCTCTCACATCGGAACTCGGACCCCCTTGCTTCTTGAGCCCGGTGCCATATACCTCTCGGGTATTCTTCCTCTGACCGACCCTTCGTTCTCTATTTAATCACCGCTCATTATCTTTTATCCAACCCCATCGGCCTCAACAAAAATCAAAGCGAGCGAAAGTGTAAGAGAGAGATAGAGAGTTCAAGTATGTGGGTGCCCTGTTTTAGAACAAGAAAACAGAGTGAGTCGATTGTCGAAGGAAGAAGGAAACATTGGAAACTTAGAATCTAAGGTGAGCTCTTTGAATCTTCTTCCCTCCAAGCTGCTGAAAATGCTACACGATAGTTTCCTGTGTTTCTTCACGTTGGTTTTGTATAATAGGATAGGTTGGATTAATTGTTGTGGGCCTGTAGTGTTAATTACATATAGACAGCCACTATTCATTGGTGTGTATAAATAATATTTATTATGGATTATAAAAAAAAAGAGAAAAGAAAAAAAGGCATAAACCAAAATACAACTTGGTTCACTAAGTCAAACCGTGGGACCATTTTGAATATTAAAAGGGATCAGGATGCTGATACATATGAAAAGAGAAGAACGCATGTGAATGGAATATATATATATATATATATATATATATATATGTTGTCTTTAAAAGCATTTACTGTCTAAATATATATATGCATGAAAACGCTGCTCTTAAGGGAATGATGTGAGTCTTGTTGTGGAGTGTAGAGAGATATATATATATATATATATATATATATGGCGTCACTGCACTACGGAAAACACTTCACTGGGTAAACTAAATAAAGACATATATATAGCCTTTCATTTGTGTACTTGGGAAATAGGGGTCTGCATATACATTGTTTAGATATATGTATATTATCACCTTGCATGAAAATAATAATAATAATAATAAAGAAAACTGTCCCGAGATATAAGAGAAATATTATTGTCATACACACTTTTTTTTTTTTAAAAAAAGGAAAAATATATAGAAGATTGCTATTATGAAAAAGGCATTTATTGGTGTCATGTACACTTTTGCTTATATAAGGAAGGAAAACGGTGGTTTTGCAATTTGCACTGGCAGTGTGTTAAATTGATTTCAAATTAGAGTATGTGAATGGTTAATGTCGTGGGACCAGGAGGGAGAAAAATTGAGATATGTGTGTGAGTGGTTAAATGTATGTGTGTATATGTATTATGCTATACAGGAAGCATGGAAATGGTCAAGCTAGTTATCTCTGTAAGAGAATAATATATTAAAAGTTAGTGGATATTTACAAATGAACTCGTAATGTAAATAAAGAGTATGAATATTATATCTAAAGAGTATATATGATTTTATTAATATCTAAAGAGCATAATTTATATGATGATGAGTATTATAAATTCCCAATTTAAAAAGTTAGGATGGCCTCGAGAGTTTAAAATAATAGAGAAATAATAATAAATAGTAATAAAATAAATAAATAATGATAAATATTATTATTATTATTATTAAAAGGGCATAAATAAGGGGAGTTATTAAGTAATAATAAATTTGAAAGGAGAATTAATAGTCTCCATAGTTTTTCCATCCCGTCATAATTTACCCCCTTCAAGCATTCCAAATATATTATTGTTCAAAATTTGTATACTTTTAATTTTAATTATGTAGATTTTTAGAAGAGTTATTAATGGTTAGTAAATTGGTTGTGGTAGATTGATTTTTGGCGTGTGTTTGAGCTCTTGGATTAGGAGCGCAGTAATAATAATTAGCTTCGGCGAGAGGTAACCACTTTCCACTTGTTATGTGTACTAGTATGTTGTTTGTGAGTATTTTGTGAAATGATTATGAATATCTTAATAGAAATTGCCTTGCGGAACCTTATGATTTGAATTTTGAATATATACATATTTATTTATTTATTTATGTATAAGAATTGAGAATTTTGATATTATGATGTTTATTATGATAATTATGGAAAGGGTTGAATTGGGAGGAAATGGAGTAGTATATTCCACCACGTGGTGAGGCTTCCATTGATGCATGATGGTTGGCTTTATATTGTCTCACCTGTTCAAAGAGGACCCGACCCACTAGTTCAATGAGGGCATACGACACCCCACATGTTCAATGAGGGGAAAAGGCCCATGGTCCGGGACATGTGCTCGAGGATTTGGTCCGGTCCTCATCACATGACCAGCTGAGCTTTTGAGTAACCAATATGGATGTAACTTAGCCCATGGGTCTAGTCGGAGGAAATAAGGCGGTTCGGTTGGATTGGTGGGAGGTATCTTGGGAATTGTGTTAATAAAAACCGTGATACATAATTTCGATATGAAATTTTGTGATGTGGATGTTGGCAAATTATATATATTATTTTATTTAAAATACTTTGTTATATAAATTGTTCCACATGGCACCTCACTAGCATATATTAGTACTCGTAATGAGTTGGATTGATGGTTACCACATTTTTCCAGGTGATAGTTCCTGTCCGGGTCCATCAGGGAAAACTTCGAAAGCTTAAGTTACTTCTTCTGACAGTAGTGCTTCCATCTTTTGGTATACGTTGGATGATTGTATATTGCCACGTTAGGGCTCATTTTGCATACTCTGATTTATTTTGTATATTTTGGTAATTGATGAAGTATTACTCAGTGGTTGATCAACCCTTAATTAGTCATTATGTTAAGTAAAAATTTAGGACATTACATGTATTATTGCGGTTTAACAACAATAATTGTAGCACTTGGAAAGACTTCACATGACCAGCCTTTGTTCGTGCAATGGTATGATAGACTGAGGAACAACAAGATGGAAAATTCAGAAAAGACAAAGAAGAAGATATGTAATCCCTTGGTAGAGTACTCTAACCACAGGTGTAAGTTTTGTGAAGAAAGAGAAAAAGCCATGCAAGATATAGAAGATCCTAAGTAGATCTCGGTGTCCTTTGAAGATTCGAAGACAAATGGAAGACGACGGGAAAGAGCTTGCGACACCGACAAAGTGCCGACAGCTAATTTGGAATCTAAAAAGCGAAGAAGTGCAAAAATGGAGATGCAACGTGTTCGGTGAACCTTTTGCCGACAATGTATAAATTTTGTAAACAAAAAAAAAATCACAAAAAGACGAAATAGTAAATAGTATATTACTTTTTCAAAGTTGCATGATACGCATGCATGTTACTTGTTTTATGCATTAAGCATTTTATAGGTTTGTGTCATAGCCTTTCAACTTTATGTCTTACGAGTTATTATTATGTCTTGTAATATATCCTTTCACGTGTCTTGTATCGATCTAGCATAGGAAGCAAATCGATATCTTTGTCTGCCTATAAAAGCCTTGTAACCCTTCATTGTAAACCACGACTATCGATCAACAACCCTTTGAAATATCACTCAACTCTCTTTGTACCCAGTTCACTTGAGAAATAAAATTCCAGCAGTTTAATCATTTCCTTTTTTGAAGCTTACTTCAAATATTTGGGGAACAAGTTTAAGGTATGTCTTTTTAATTTCCTAAGGGAATCAAATTAAGGAGTAATATTATCAGCAATTTATTAGTCATGGTCCTGTAAGACACACATGGTTATTTGCTCAAATAAGGCTAAGGTTTGGTTATGATCATATAAGAGCCATAAAATCAAGTTTTAGATTACGCCTCCGGTAGGAAACAAAGGAAGGTCATCTTGAATATGGTCGAAGGAGGAAGGTCGAGAGACTTTTTACTCTCTCGTAATGATATTCCCGTATGAAAAAGGACAGTATCCTTCCAGACCCGGATCATGTTTGGTCAACCCCCGAAGCTTGATGGTTGGTTATAGTATCGTCATACCCATATCTTCTCTATATTTGAGCATATAACCTGGTCAGTTCGCTTATATGGTATCGAAATTGATGGATTAATGATAATATGAAACCGAAGTTTGATCCCTTTTCGTTGATATTGTTCAAGTTTACCTTATTCTGCTTGTTTATTGCATTTTGAATTGTTATTTGAAGCTTTCTCTTTAGCGTGTTTTATATTGTGATTTTAGTTTTTGTTTAGTTTAAGTTTTATTGTGTGTTTAATATTTATACAAGCTATAGTTGTAATATTTAGTTTTAATTATGAATATAATTAAAAAGTTAGAACCTAGAATGTATGAAATAGAATATGAAAAGTTACCTGATAGTTCTTATTTATTGCAAGAAAAAGAAATAGAAACTTGTAATTTTACACCTTTTATATTAGGAGGTCAAGGAGAATATGCAATGAATCAATTAAATTGGAATAATATGTATTTAATGAAACAATTAGGAAGTTATATAAATCTAAATATAAAAGATTTATTACATATATTTAATTTAGAAGAAATAATAAAACAATTACCAGAAGAAACTAGAGAAATTTTAGAAAAAGAAGATTTTAAAAATCAAAAAGATAGATTAAGAGAATTAGCAAAACCATTAGAACAAAAAATATATGAAATTAAAACAGAAATTAGACAAAATACAAAAGAATTAAAAGAAGTAAAAAATGATATTAAAGGAATAAAAAAGGCTTTAGGAATATTTGAAAAATTGGAACCAATAAGTAATAATCCTCAAATAAATATGATGAAATCTTTATATGAATGGGAAAATTCAGATACAACCGTACTAAATATAAAAAACCAAAATTTAAATGTAAATGTAGAACAAACTAGAATAATAACAGAAGAAATTAAAAAAGGCCAAAATTTAATTAATAATAATTTATTTACAATTTATGAAACTGTTAACAAAAATAAAATA
Organism: Acacia acuminata; assembly: GCA_019022655.1. NCBI lineage: Eukaryota > Viridiplantae > Streptophyta > Magnoliopsida > Fabales > Fabaceae > Acacia > Acacia acuminata. The sequence continues at coordinate 3,143,111 of JAFJYI010000004.1, read as the reverse complement.
GATATTGTAGATGGATTAAGACAATTAGAACAATTTTATAAAAATAAAGGAAAAAACATGCAAGATAAATATAAAACGGAATATAAAAGTAATCAAGTATTAAAAAAATGTAGAAATTAGAGATAAATTATTACGAACCGTAGAAACAAAAGATAGATTTGGAGAAATAATAAGTATATTTAATAACGCTCAAACTAGAAAACTAAATATGATGAGAAGTAGAAATGAAAACTCGAATTCGAGAATCGAAGATGAAATAGAAAGATTTATGAGTCAAGAGGAAACAAATTTAGATAAAATAACCTAAGAATTACAAAATTTAAGAATAATAGATCAAAATCGATTAATATGCAATCAACCCAATCAAGTACAACAAGAACAAAGAACAACAACAACAACAAGAAACATCATCATCTAGAACTCATATAGATCCACCAAAATACAAAGAAGAGTAAGAGAACAAAAAATGAGAAGACAAAGAGCTTTAGTAAGAGAAGATTTAAGTAATATTTCAAGTGCAGTTTTTGATATTAGTTATAAAAAACCCAAAACAATTGGAAAAGAATTTATACCCCCTCCACTAGAACAATATGAAACTAGACAAATCCCAAATTCTGGAATATGGTTAGATTTAGATTGTAATTTAGATAATGGAAAAAGGATAGAAGAATGGAGAAAATCACAATTAATAGCATTAATAAATAGAAGAATAGAACCCGAATCTGTAAATATGGTAGTAGAAGCAAGTTTTGTTGGAAATGTTTTACAATGGTGGGAAGGAAGAACAATGGAATTCAGAATTGAAATTAGAAGATTAGAAGAAACGTCTTATGAAAGAAGAAAAATCTTATATGCATCAATTTTAGCAAAATATGAAAATGTTTTAAAAAATGAATTTGTAGGTATAAATGTAGCAAGCCTAGAATATACACAAATTCTAAGAGCTATACGATATTTACACGAAATAGAAATTTGTAGTTTGGAACCAACACATATAAATCAATATATTTGTGAATATAAAAAATATTTTTATGAAGCAAGAATAGTAGAAGCCGAAAAACAAAAATTTTACTTAGATATGTTTTATAGAAAGTTACCAAGATTAATTTCAGAAAATTTAGTAGAAGAATATACACAAATCATGGAAAGTGAAAATAATCCAAATTTTGTAAGAGTAATAGATACAATGGGAAGAAGAGAAGAATATTTAAGAAAATATTTATCGAGATAGATGTAAAGAAGCATGGAGAAATATTAAATATTATAAATTGAATAAATTGATGGTAAAATGTTCGAATTAGAAAAACCACATAAATGGGGATGTAATCAACATAAATGGTTAGCAAAAAATAGGAAGAAAAGAAAAGTATATAAATTTAAGAAATATCCAAGAAAGAAGTTTTTTAGAAAATATAATACTAAAAATAAAAGAAAATTTAAACCACATAAATATTTTAAAAGAAGAAAAAATAGTAAGAATAATAAAAGCAAGAAACCATACAAATGTAGATGTTATAATTGCGGAGATTTAGGACATATAGCAACAAATTGTGATAAACCTAAATCTAAAAAGAAAATGAATATCTTAGAAAAAAATGAAGAATTAGAATTAGAACCCTTAGACATAGATTTAATGGAATTTGAAGAACCCATAGAAAATGAATTAGAAATATACAAATTAACTTATGAATATGAAACTCAAGAATCGAAGAAATGGAAGAAGAAGAATTAGAAAGTTCAAAGATGAAGAAGATATAGAAAAAGAATATATAGATCAAAGTAAAAATTATATAAATATGATGAATGCGAGAAGAAGTGGAAAACAATGAAATTATTAGTAATCAAGAATTCCAAGAATATGAAGAATATATAAACACTGAAGAAAGTTCAAGAGAAAGAAGAATAACATTTAACAAAGAACAATATGATAAAATAAAAGAAAAACATTTAGATATGACAGTTAACAACATAAAAGATGAGAAATTCTTAGATAAAGTAAGTAAAATATTAAAAAACAAGAAAAAAGAAAAATCTCAATGTGTAGTATTAGAAAAGAAATACCCAATAGAATCAACCTTAACGAAGGAATATTAAGAATACCTTTAATAAGTAAAGCATTAATAGAACATGACATTTCAAAAATACCTTTTAAAGATGAAATATCTGAAATATATATTGCAGGAGTGCAAGTTATGGTAAAAGCTTATTTTCAAAGCGGAATAGATTCACCATTAGAATTGTTAATAACAGATGGAAGAATAATTAGTAATGTTGAAGACAGTATTTTAGGAATGATAGCGGGAAATTTAATATATCAAAAATTAAAATTCACTTTAAATACAAATTTTGCAATTAGTAGAGCGAGAAGAAAACATGGATAAATCAATTTTAATATATCATAATTTACATAATGTAAGATTGCAACCAAGATCTAGAAGCATAAGTATAACAAAGAATGATAGGATTAGTATTTACAAATGAACATAAAATCTATAATAAAAATAAAGGAAAAATTACAATAGATAAATATTTTATGCCTGTAATAAAAGAAATTAGAACTGATCCAAAACAAATTACTATACCTGAAATTTTAAAATTAGAATTAGATAATACTAGAAATTATTATGAAATACCCCAAGAAGAATGATAACTAATAATATTTTAGGACAACGATCTTTAAAAATTAATACATCGAAAAATCCAACATTAAACATAAATATAAATCCAAGAAGAAGTTTAGAATATAATAGACCATCATCAAGTAGAATTAATAGAACTCTAAGTCTTAGAACAATAGGTACATCACAAGAAGTAATGGATAATTTTAACCAAAGAAATTTATTAGCAGAAAGACCAATAAGTTCGAGTTTAAGAGAAATTAGACCACAAGATGAAAATTATATAAAACTAGAAGTAAAATCAGATACATCATGGAAAGAAATTATAGGAAAAGTAAACGAACATGTAGGACAAAGTGAAATTGACATAGGATTTACAGAAGACAATCTAATACTAGAAGGAAATCAAACAAAATCTAATGTTGTATTAAGATTTAATAATAGAGATACAATTAATTTAAACCTCTTAGTAAAAGAAAACTTAGGATTTAATTATAAGATAATATTAGGAAGAGACTTTTTAGAATTAGTAAAACCATATAGAATCCAAGATACAAGAATAATGATTAACTTAAATCATCAAACAATTATAATACCAAAATTATCATGATTTTCGAGGACATAACTCTTGAATGGGATGAAAACAAAATAAAATAGTTTTTATATATAGAAGACAAGACATAGAAAGAGAAATGGATGAAACTACTTTAGTTCCGGATGCAGATGTAAATTTAATAAGAATATTGGTAAAAAAGTTGAAATCAAAGATTAAATTATATAAGTCAAGATTAACAACTGAAAATTTTATTAATCATCCGATGTATTTTAATCAAAACTTGAGAAGACTAAATTCATGTAAAACTATAAAATTACACCTAAAAGAAAAATTAGAATTATTATCTAGGATTAATGACAAAAAATGCACTTTAGAGAGCTGAAATAAAAATTATTTGTTCATGAAAATATAAATATTTAAATAATTTTTGTTTTAAATATATGTATTTTAGTTAAAACAAAAATTTAAAAATCAAACTTAACATTCAGTTGGCTAATTGTTTATGTGTATAAAAATGAAAATCTTAAATATATAAGAGAGATTTGTATAACATACATTTTAATTACCTTTTTATATATTTTTTCAAAATAATTGAGAAGTTTATATAATTAAAGTAAGATAAAAAGGTGGCTAGTTTTTTATTTTATTTTAAAACATTAAACTTCATAGGCCAGTTTTTAAAATTCTAATTTTAACATTTTTTTCAACAAAAACAAAAATATGGTGATTAAATAACTAGAAAGAAATTTTATATAATTAGAGAGCTGAAATAAAATATTTTGTGAAATTACATTACCAAAAGTACACTTTTACCTACTGAAATAAAAAATCAAATAGTATTTAGGGTCGGGATTGGGATAACTACTGACATGCTTTTTTTAAGAATAATTGTAACTTCATGACTTATCCATCTGAGAATTACTTCATCTCTTTTTTAAATATCTCTTTTTAAATATAAGAGTTGGACAACTCATTTATACATATTAAAAATTTAGTTAAGTTATTTATTTATAAAAAAATAAGTGTTGGTTTCCTAAAGTAACTATGTAATCGTTTGCATAGATGCTACTCTTTTGATAGAAAACTCTTTTAATTTATATGATTAATAGCAATAAACTTTTAAATAAATTTGAAATTTTACATTAAGGCCAAAAATAAATACTGTATTTTTATTAGCTTGTATATTTAAGAGTTAAGACTCTGGAGATTATTTTGAAATTTCTACTACGTAATGTCTGCCCATGAGATCCCTCAAGGCCATATGTATTTAATTACTCCCACGTTCCTCTTTTTCCCATCTTTATTTTATTTCAGCACACAATATTACCGAGTCTCGGTCCACTATCGATTCTCGGGTGAGATATTTTCATTTTTCACCCCCATTTTTACCATGTCATAAAAAACCCCATTTTTACAAAATTATCTCTAACAAAAGCAAACCATCTTTGTAGGAATTTTGGGTGTACTTAGAATCTGACTGATTCATTGAAGTACCCATACAAAACCGAAGCACCGATACGGACCCGATCACGTTAAGCAACAAATACACCAAACAGATGAAGAGAAGAGAACTTTAAAGAACCTTTAAGAGGGAGGATTGTGTTTGTTATTCATATTATCCACTCCATCAATCATACGTCCTATATATAGAGTATGTATAGTCACATAGAAATATATGTAACTTTTAAGTGTACTAATACATGAGAATAGACATAACTATTAAATCATAAGAGGATATTTATCTTTATAAACCCGTGTGTCTCTATGATAGCCCCCTCTTGAATTAGGCTTTGGCTCTAATCCACCAAAGGTGTACTAGTATATCCCAACATCTCCCACCCACACTTGTGGATTAGATGTTGTGGGTCAAGTCTTTCTCTTCTTTCATACTAAGTGTTTTGCCTTAATTGTGTGGGCATGATGTCTTTTTTTTTTTTTTGGTAGTAAACGGGGCATTCAGCCCATGCTCATTCCTGTATTAAGACACAAACGAGGGTGTGATACACCCACATAATCCCTGTACAAGAACTTCCTAACTATCAGTGGAGGATAATCAAATACAGCATACGCATCCTCCTGTAAAAAACTTAAATCAACAAGGGCATCTGCACAATTATTGCATTCCCTGTATACATGTGAAACTATCAATCTAGAAAACATTTTCATAGCATCTCTAATTGCTCTCGATCCTCGATCCAAATTTCCTCTCATCATCAATCCGGTTGCTGTATTTTCTGAACTACAGCTGTTGAGTCGCATTCCAAAACAATGCTGTCTATTTGTTTGCTGGCTGCTAGCTCTAAACCAGATAGCACCGCCCAAAACTCAGCGTTCAAAGCTGAGCAAGACCCCAATTTTCTTGAGAATCCTCCAATCCAAATATTCCATCCCATCCACGTAAAACACCTCCACATCCAAACAAGCCCTCCGTCCCCCAGGCTCCATCTACATTTATTTTAGCCCACCCTCCAGTGGTGGCAGCCATCTAATCTCAGTTACCACACGTGCCTTACACACTTTACCAAACTCAAATCTCAGCTGGGCATGATGTCTTTATTTGGGTACTTTGTACTGCAAATCCCTTTTTACAGTGATCAGCACGAGACAACCCTAAAATGCATCTTGATGTTGATATAACGCTCGGATGTCCTACATTTACGAATATACACTTTTCTCATGGCCAATCTAATCCCTCTTGAGTTAGTATAAAACTCATATTGCCTTTCTCATATGCATAGTGTGTACATTTATGAAATCACAAAATAATATCATAAGGGACCGGTCTCAGACACCAGCATAGGTGTATATATTTCAGGTAATAATCTTTCTTTTGCATATAATCACTTTGATATGAATCAACCACTTTTGCCCATGGGTGTGCCAAACATAATGTATAGACATAATGTATACATATACATATACATATATATATATATATATATATATATATATATATATCTCTACCCATTCCAGAAAAAAAAAATGATAAGCATGATTTCAAAAACATGAGCATGTAGAGAAACAAACTATCCATGCGTACAAGCAAATAATAACATAAACGCACACCACATGGCTGAAGAGAAATAACGTCTAAATATTTGTTTCATGTAGCAATACCACATACGTTATAGGAAAAACAAAGTTTGCTCTAAAAATAATATTTTAAAGGCCTCAAGAAAACCAGGATTTGAAACCATGTAAAAATTTTGGGCTTATCTGGAATCCGACTGACTTGATGGAGTATTCACATGAAACTAGAGCATTGATGAAGACCCCGGTCAAGTTACACAGCAAATACACCAAAGATATGAAGAGAATAGAACTTTATTGAGATAACCTTTAAGAGAGAGGATTGTGTGTGTTATTTAGACTCTCTAAATTCAATCAAATTATTTGGACTAATAATTATATTAACTTTATTATTAAACATTTTAATCTTAATCGACTTGCAAAACACATTAATTATATTCATTTCACCCCTACAATACTTAAATTAGATAAATGGACAGTATTAGACACTAAATGTACCATCTTAAAATTGTTCATAGAACTATTATATTTGTTAATAATGTGTTTGTTACTTGTAAATAGAATTTAACTTGATCATCCTTCAATATGTTCTTATTAAGAAATTAATTTCACTTATTTATAAAACAATTCCACTTATTTATAGCGTGTTTGTCACTTGCCAATCAGGCTATTTCTCATTTGATTTTGGTTGTTGATAACAAACAGGCATCCTTAGCACATCCTTCCTAGCATATTATGTTGGGATCCAATGTCAGAATTTAACACAATAGCCAAGTTGTCTGATGATTGAGACACAAGACCACATTCAACCTCTAGACCACGTTTTGTTGGATTATCCATCGTTGACTCATTCGAAACTCTTGAGCTAAGTGACGTTGAGTTTGACACATATTTTCTACTGAAGCTTGAGCACTATGAAAAGGGAGCTATTCAAGACTTCCTTATTCTCTAACAAGAACATATTTTGTCGATGCCATAGAGCCTAACATACAACTGCAAAGTCGCGTATTCAGTTATTTCTAGACGCTATCTTATCCTTGACATTCCATCTTATCCATACGTGTAGGTTCAACAAAAAAAACTTCAGCCACTTCTTGGGAGCAACAGTGTCACCAAACTTGCCTCGCTCTGGGACAGTCACAACATACATGTTCGACATCCTCAGGCTGATTACTACACATAGGGTAGGTATCATCATTAGTTAAATGTTGTCTTTTTCATGCAACATTAGTGAGTAGTTGCATGCGTGCTGCAAGCCATAAGCACTACTACAGACAACGCTTTTAACGTATGTTTTTCGGCCTTTTAACATCTAAAAATAAGGGGACACTTATGCCAAGGACGTAGTAAAGTCACTGTAAGGTATTTTTTATAAATACAACGTCCCTTTTTAAAAGGGACGTTGTAAGATATTTTTCTTAAAAAAAAAAAAAATTCTCACATCCTTAGCATGATTCTTCATCTTCATGCGTGGCTTGATGCTCTACCTCAACTCAAGCGCCTCTTTCTCTTTGATAGCGCCGCCGAGAGATTTGGAGAGCGGGAAAAAGGAATCGAAAAAGGAATTGCAGATCTGCAACTGAGATCAGATCTGTGGCACCTCGCAAGCATTTATGAGGATCTTTGAGTAAGCTAGAATGCTCCGCTTACAGAGAAAGCATTGCAACAATTGGAGGAGGCAATGTCTACAAGGTTGTTCGCTTCTCGCACAACGTTGGCTCTAGATCTGAAGATGGTGTAGATGGAGAGCGAAACTGGATTTGTTTCTAGTGGCAAGGCTATTCGCTCAGGCTTCTCGCAGGGCAAGGCTGTTCGCTCAAGCTTCTCAACATGACAAAGCTGAAGTAGAAGCAGAGCGCTCTGGGGTCCAACTATGGAACTAAATGTGACCACACACGAAAAGTTGGTTAAGCATGGACATTTAGGCAACGGGGTTGCTAATTGTTATAAAATCATAATTCTGTAATGAGAAAGAAGAGCGAAAGAGAGGGAAGAAACCAGAATTTGAGGGTTAAAGAAGAAGATAGAGAGATCAAGAGAGAAACAGAACAGAGAGAGACAAAGAGAAAACTATAATTCCATCATCAATCATAATTTGCATTACAATAGGGATTAAACCCTTATTTATGGGCTAGACTGACTTAATAACCGAGCTAAGGCTAAACTAACTAACCAACCCTTCTAACTAATTCTAATGGTTAACTCTACTAACTAACTTTTAACTAATTATTATCTTTACATATCAATACCCCTCCCTAAAACATCCTTGCCCTCAAGGATGGTTGACAAAAAAAAAAATACAAAACTAGATTGAAACAATCTGAAAGCACTTAACTCTAGAACACTTTGGTAGTCATTAAAGAAATCTGTTTTTTAAGCTGTCGAACACTTTACTTGTGTCTTTTCTTTTCTGCTCAAAGAACAAAATTTCCCACACAGCATTGTGATTAACACTCCCCTGAATCAAGCTTGCCACAAACTTTGTCTAGGAGAGAAGGAAAGAATAGAGACCCCTATTTGTAGAAGCCTTGTATTGAAAATACCCAAAGAAATTGTGCAACCCCCAAAGGCAGAGTCATGGGTCTCTTTTCTTTGCTATCAACTTCAAAGCCCATAGCTGTATGAGAACTTATTAAACCCATTGTCCCATTGAGATGCTTTTGCTATTGAAAGAGAATGCCATCCAGCTGTAATCCATCAACATTATTTTGCCACAGAGAGAAATTGCAAGACAGTTGGAAGGTTGAAACTTTACTATGGAGATACTGGGACCTACTACATACATATGCCAAGCTCACATTTTCATTCTTGTCTGGGTTTCAAAAACCAGAAGTAAACCCACTTGTTGGAAGCCCAGAAGTATTCGATATCATTTTTTCTCGTTTGGGCATTTCGATTCCAGACTCCATCACACTTGACTTCAGAACGCTCAAAATTTTCATGTCGAAAGGCGAATTGCACTAACACTAGATGTAAGAGTCTTGGAACTTCGTTAAATCACCATGGCAATCCTCTTGAACTAGTGACACATCTAGCTTGAGTATATTGTATATTTTCACAGCCTTGTCTTGGGTATCAAAAGCTTCTTGAACTTTCAGAGTCCACGACAAAGACCCATCATATTCTTGAACTGTTAAGTCTTCTTTTTTGTCGTCACATTCTTGGGAGTAGTCTAAACAAATCTCGTTCTTTTTTGGACAAGAAGAAACTTCTTGCACTTCTTATGGAGTCTTTTGAGAACACCCACCATCTTCATTATCTTTCAAAACTCTTCTTACCTTCTCCAATCGCCACTGCAAAAATAATTCTTTCGCCCTAGCGACAGAACGAGCCTCCACATGGTTTTTGGTTGAAAGAGTTTGACTGAGTCACAGATTTTGTCTTTCAATCCTCCTACATATGCTACAACAAGGTACTCTTCTGACATTTGGAGCTGGAACCTTGCGACATCATCATGAAAAAATTCATTATAATCATTCACACTGCCAAGCTACCAAAGCCACCGCTGACTACCATGGGAAGTCGAGAATGAAGAGGAAGCCATGTTTCTTGAAATTAATTTAGAATTGTAAGAATAAGGAAATGTAGTGAGAGAGGTTGAGAATCGTCCGCTCTGATACCACTGTTATAGAATCATAATTCTATAATGAGAAAGAAAAGGGAAAGAGAGTGAAGAAACCAAAAAACGAGGGTTAAAGAAGAAGACATAGAGATCAAGAGAGAAATAGTATCGCTAGAGAGAGAGAGAGAGAAAGCTATAATTCCATCATCAATAATAATCTGCATTACAATAGAGATTAGGCCCTTATTTATAGATTAGGCTGACTTAACAACCGAGCCAAGGCTAAACTAACTAACCAACCCTTCTAACTAATTCTAACGGTTAACTCTACTAACGAACTCTAACTAACTTTTAACTAATTATTATCTTTACATATCACTAACAAAGTTCAAGACAGAGTCGGAGACGACATTCACGAGGCGCATAGAAGTTTTCTTCAAATTGAGCTTTGACCCCCTTTCTTTCAAATCAAACATATTTCTCCTATCTTTACAAAAAGGGTTATTTATGAAAATTGAAAATGAAACTTTTTAAGAATCGAAAGAAAGGGGGCGATGGGGTGAGAGAAACTTTACTTTAGGCATCCCAATTTTGAATTAGGACGCCGAAATACAACTTTTGGCATCCTAATTTTAAAAGGGGCGCCAACAATGTCAAAATTTTCACTTATAATTATAAAAATACTATCACTTTTATTTTTTATTTCCCTTTTTAAAAAACAGACGTCTTTTAAAAAAGTAAAATCCATTTTTTTTTTTGTAGTAGTAAAGGTTGTATATGATACTTAGATGAAACCCTGTACATCACAATCGTTATAAATGGTTACATAAGCTGACTTCACAGTGAATATACCATTGCGTTCCCACTTCCACGGCACCGTCATTAGTTAGCTCATTCCCATCAACCACTTTATCCCATGTAGCCTTCATTCCTGCCCAGACATTAGATCCTTTTCGGTTCTCGTTAATTGTTTCATTAGCTTCCAACCTAGTTTCATCAAATATGGAATGGTTCTGAAGCTTTGCATGTCTAAGCCCTAGTCCTCCTCTCTTTTTTGGCTTGCATACTTTTTTGGCTTGCATACTGTGTCCCATGAAACCAAAGACATCTTCTTAAAAGAGTTATTTTTGTCTTTTTACTTGACAAATTAATTTCACGGCAAACTCACTGGATTGTAGTGAAATTTCAGATTTCTTTGGGCTCTAATAAAAAATAATTTGCTATAATGGACCTCATCTTAAATTTTACCAAAATTATTTAGGGAAACGAGGAGTTGGAATTTACCAATTACCATTAGTAATCAAACTGTTTTTATTTGGATCATGAATTTAGGGCCACAAAGATCTGGTTCTTACGCATGGAACCCAAACCGAGGCCCAAATTACCCGGTTCAGTATAAAAGCCATCCACTAGTTCGTATTTCCTTTCTCTACCCTAGTCGTCCACTCAGCCTCTGAGAGCAAGGTGCATAGGGATCCCTTTTCTCTTTGTTCTTATTTACTGATTTACTGATCACTGATAAATCACAAAAGTAGTAAGTGGGCTATTTCTCTTTGGTTCTGTCTTGTTTTTGCCCGATTTTCTATAAATTGTTTCCTGTACTTGAGAAAAATCTCAAATTCGCCTCTCTGTATAATGAGATTATAGTTATTTTTATCAAACACTTAATGGAGTTCTTTATATGCATATTGTAGAAGCAAAGGAATTATATACATCAGAAATGGCAGTCACATTGGCTAATGTTAACTCTGCTTCTGGCTTAAAAAGCTTGACGAATACCTTCTCACCCGCAGTTATATAACTGGGTAAGTCGCTATTTTTGTTGATTTTTTTTTCTATTTTATTCATTCCCCCTCTCTGTTTCTAGGCGGCGCTGATTTACTTTCTCTCTTCAGGTATCAAGCTTCAAAGGACGATATTACAGTATATACAGCCTTTTCTCAGCCGCCATCGGCTGAGTATGTGAACGCTTCCCGGTGGTACAAGCACATCGATGCTCTTTTGAGAATCTCGTAAGTTTTAATCCCATGCCTGATCAATGAAATTCATTTACTCTGTCATTTATATGTGATTATCTGACAGCTCATGGCACGTTTCAATGTTTGAGTTTGTGATGTCTAAGAATGATAGTTAATGTCACTAGTATCCTACTTCTTATTTGATCTATTCTTCATCTTTGACATACAGTGGTGTATCTGGTGATGGATCTGGAGTCAAAGTGGAGGGATCTCTTCCCGTAAAAGACGAGACCATTGCCACTCCTCCACCTGCTGACACAAAGGCAAGTATTATCTTCAATTTTATTCGGGTTTCAAATTATTCATTAACTGGGTTCTCAAATGAATAAATATGATATGATTTGATGTGAAACTTGTTGTCAAAATTTGAATTTGTATATTCATTTACTTTTCTTCTTTTTTAAGGCTGACTAATTGTAACATGTTATTCAGGCCACATCCGCTGATGATGACGATGATGATGTGGATTTGTTTGGTGAAGAGACAGAAGAAGAGAAGAAGGCTGCCGAAGAACGTGCGGCTGCTGTGAAGGCATCTTCAAAGAAGAAAGAATGTATGTTCTTACTGATTTTAGTTTAAGAATGCATGTTCTTACTGATTTTAGTTTAAGAATACATGTTCTTACTGATTTTAGTTGAACTTCCTCTAGGTCCTGACATTTTCTTCCAACACCTATTTTTATGAGTAATGACTTTTTGCTGATTGGATTATCAACTGGGAAGTCATCTGTTTTGCTGGATGTGAAGCCCTGGGATGATGAGACAGACATGAAGAACCTTGAGGAAGCAGTGAGAGGGGTTCAGATGGAAGGATTGAATTGGGGCGCCTGTAAGTTAATTTTTTCTTGCTTATGATAAGTATATCATCCGTTATGCTTTACTTGGATAACCTACATTCATCATGGACCATGCCTTTTGCAACTAACATTATCGATCCACAGCCAAACTTGCCCCTGTTGGGTACGGCATTAAGAAGATGCAAATTATGCTTACTATTGTGGATGACCTGGTTTCTGTTGACAATCTCATTGAGGACCATCTCATGAACGAGCCAATTAATGAATATGTCCAGAGCTGTGACATTGTGGCCTTTAACAAAATATGTAAGTATTCTAAAGCCTTTTTGTTTAATATAGACAGATTCCTGAATATTGAATTTATTTAGTGCGTGTCCATGCAATTTATGACCTATGATTGATATTTGGTTCTAATTCTGTATCGTAACTTCTGTTGCAGAATCTGGGATTTGGTAGACTTGGATGGTCCTGCCAATGCCTGAGAAGTTTCTAGTGTTGAATATCTCTAGTGCCATTTTCGTATTATGAGATGTTTTTGTTTTAAGAAGCTCTCCTGTAGTGTTATGTTTCGTTAATTGTTGTCTTAGTTGTTGCTTATGATTTGCATGTATTGGGCATATGTTTTCATTTATTGTTCGAAGTATTCAACTTTGTGACGGGTGGCACCAAATAATGTCAGCCTTTTTGAGCGAAAATCAATCTGGGGCTTTAATGTTCCTATTATTAGAAAATGAATTTCAAATAATGGTGGTAGCTATATATTCCTATATTTGCTGATGTTGATAGAGATTTTAGTCTTTATCTCTTACAAACCAGAAATAGAATTTAGATTAGTGCATTTAATTTAGTATTGCGGGGCGGTGAGGAACATTTATTAAATAACGAGTTCAAATTCCCCGCTAGTAGAAACTCACATTTTCAATTTAATAATTAAATAATACAACATCTGTCATCTATTACTTATATAACGAGGGACATGGGTCAGGTTGGATGTGTGACTGAGTGGACCACAATGGGGGTTCATTTATTCAAATAAAAATGGGGGATTTTGTAGTAGGTGGTTGTGTGATAAGTTGAATGTTGCTTGTCTTTGTCACATGTTAGATAAATTAAACTATTTTTTATTATTATTGCAAGTGCCACTGTAAACCAATCAATGCAAAAGTGACTATAATAGGGTTATAGAGTATGATTATTTCATGATATTATAGACACTGATCACTAGTAGTTGAACAAATTTTTAAATGTTAATTTGCTTTCATTTTGGTTTTAGCCCCTCAAATTTTAAGTTAGAAGTTTTGGTCCCTCAAATTTTATTTTATTTAAAATATTAGTCCCTACAACTCAATAAATATCTGAACCATTTTGCCTCTAGAAGGCAAAAAAATAATGGTTTGAAATGTAAAGAACCAAAATCAAAATGTGAGTAAACCAAGAAAAAGGACTAAAGATGATATTAACCCAATTTTTAATGAAGATACCCATGGCAATAGGCAAGAACATTTGATTATACGGTGATATATATTGTTAAGACACTAGCCTCATTCGATTACGTAGATAGCATCCAATGAACTTAAAGTGCTTCCCATGAGAAAGTGTCATTATAGATTTGTGATATCAAGCCAACGTTGGGAAATTTTATTCCCCAAAAATATGCACCTCCCAAATGAGACTTAGCCATAATTAAATTACTTTAGAATATATATTTTTTTTTTTTTTTTTCAAACTAATTAGTTTAACTAATAAACTAATATATAATTTAAAGATATACAATATATAAATGATAAGTAATTTATTTAGGCTAATTTGCCCCTTAGTGGGCAAATCTTTATATATTATATAGTTTTCGTACTAACACCGTTAAATTCTATTTTGTTTTTAAGTAATACCGTTAATTCCTATACGACCGTCGATTTCATTTAGTAACACTGTTAGTAGCTACACTCGCGATGATTCAAGTTTGTAGGACATGCATCCCGAGTGTGATCATGTAACACGACCACCTCTTCATTAGTTGGAGGGAGCATCAATTATTATTATCATTATTATTTTAAAAAAGACATTCCTTAATAATTGAATTTTGTTTTATCTCCATAATCAATTGGTTATCATAATTTAAATTATATTTTTTTTGCCAAAAAACATAATAAATAATAGGGAAATTAGTTTTGATTCATTAATAATAAATATAAGTTATTGATGCTTATTTGCTAATTTCTTTTTTAAAATTCCTTTATAATTAATTTTTATCTCCATATTAATCAATAAAAGTAATTCATTAACGATTATCATTTTTTTCCCTGAAAAACATTAATAAATACAAAGGGATTCAGTTTGGTAGCAAATACTAGGGGACTATGTTTGGATCCATCGATTAATACACATAATTTATTAATGATAATTTTCTTTTTCTTTTTTTATATTCCTAATTCGATTCTAATTTGTTTGAATTATGTTTTCGTATTGTGATTCATTATAAAAATTTGAATTTTAGTGCAAAAATATTAATTTAAATTTAACGAATTTCAAAATCCTTATGAAATTAATTCTCTCAACGTTGTATGCTCTTGAAAATTATGAAGAGGCAAAAAAAAAAAAAAAAAAAAAAAAAAAAGGCATGTCCAAGAGCCCACACTTATAGCTGATTTCGTATATTCTATTCTAATTAAGGAATCACATAGATATGAGTTTCCTTGTGCATTGCACCAATACTTGTTATAATTAAATTCCCTAAATTTTGAGAAACGCAGCACCCAATGGGCTACTTGTTGTCGTTTACATGACTGAATTTTCAAGGTAGAGACTAAATAAAAACAAGAATATATGCATTTTGGTGAAACTAAATGATGTTCTGAGTTTTTCACTGTTGGATCACCTTGAGATTTGTGTAAATTTCTTTTATCATACACAAAATTCTCGAGATGATCTAATGGTCAAGAAGCTCAAAACACTTGCTAAGCAGAAAACATGCAGTAATATTTAACCACACAACAGAAACAAAAAAAAAAAAAAAAAACAGTTTGCACTGATAACTAATGCTTGACGAAAAAGGCTTCCTAGCTCCTAATTCTAAGATACTACAGTCTTACCTATCCAACATTATATGTCCTTGAGGGCCGAGAATTTGTCCCACGCTTAGCCATTAGCATTTCTTAGTCGTGCAATAAGCTCATCCTACAGATTTCATTTTTGTGATATTAGTACAAACAAACGCCAAGAAAAGAATAAGTAAAAGGGAAAATGACAGAAAAATACAATTTGAACTTCAAAATCTTGTTGACAACAACTTTAATGGGATTAATAAGAACGGTAAAGTAATTGACAACTTGTTTTATTGTTAAATCACATATTAGGGATTTTGAAGTTTAAGTGGTATTTTCTTGGGCTTTTCTCTAATAAAATGGGCTAGGAATTTGAAAATTAGCCAGCCATCACTGTATGCCAGTTAAGAAAAATAAAAACAGCCAAGAATGGAGAATTGAACTATATGTAAGTTAGTCAGGGGTTGTTAGGACATATATCTGTTAGAAAGTTAGTTAGTTCAGCCTTAGCTTAGTTATTAAGTCACTCTAGCCTATAAATAAGGCCTAATCCCTATTGTAATGCAGATTATGATCGATGATGGAATAATAGATTTCTCTTGGACTCTCTCCCTCTCTCACTTGGTTCAGTTTCTCTCTTGATCTCTCTGTCCTCTTCTTTTACCCCTCTATCTTTGGTTTCTTCCCCTCTCTCTTTCTATACAGAATTACAATTCTGTAACATAATACTTGCCTTCTTTCCTTTGGGCGGAAGGCCTTTAGCTTTCAAGAGAGCTCGAAGCCTCTCTACTGTCAAGCTCTGTAAGTCCCTTTCCCTAGTAGAAGTTTGACTGTTTGATCCCTCTGCAAATTGGAAAGCCAGAAAAGAGACAAGGAATAAGTTATTTATCATGCACTGCAGACCAAAAAAATACGCAGAGTAATACAATTTTAAGGCTCAGCTAAATTATATATGAATATATGGAAAAAACAAACCAACAGGTCGTTGATACGTGAATTTTCATTTGTGAATTAGGATTTACAAGTAAATAGACAACAACAAGGACTATTCATTCCAATTATTAAGAAACACAGGTGAGCAAAAGAGTGCATTGATATGACAGAGAAGTATAGTAACACATAAATAGACTAAAACCAAATAAAAATACTCCTCCCGTCCTTAATAAAAGACATATTTAGAGAGTTAATCTTAGTTCCAAATATAAGACATAGTTTTCATATTTGTCAATCTTTTCCTAATTTACCCCCATTGATGCTTCCTTAACAATAATTAAGAAGAAGAGAGAATTAAGGTAGATAAGTAGGGTGTTCTAGACAGTAGATGTCATATTAATTAATTTAACAATAGATGTCATATTAACTAATTTAACTAACTTCCTTAATTTAATCAAATTAGGTAAATATGTCTTATATTAAGGACCGGAGGAGTACTACACAATGACCATATGAATTCACCTTGTCTAGAATTCACTTGACCATTCATTCGCTTTGCTGAAGCTCTGGTATCTATAATCTTCTCACCGGCCCTGTTTAAAGGATGGGTGAGACAACATTCATAGTCACTTGACTGAGATAAAATATACATTCAATAAATTATGAAGATGTGAAAAATTGTTCACACGAAGGATAGTATGCAGCAGGACAAAATTATTGCGAACGATGTTCACAGAAGAGAGTAAATGCAGATGTTCCTATTGAAAAACTTGTTTATAGATTGTAGATTATTTGTAGAAATTAGAGGATTTGGGAAGAGAAGAGAGGAGGAATCAGAAGAACAGAACAGAGGAGAGGAAAGAGAAGAGAGAATAGAAAATCTGGTGATGCTCTTATTCATTCATCATAAAGCATAGAGATACAATGAAGAGTCATATGCCTTATATAGGCAACATCTCAAGACCCATTACCAAACTAACTAAATGGGTTACGAACAACTAACTAACTACCAATCCCTTCCTAACTAACTAACCTAGTTATTTATTTACAATTTACATATCAACTATGAAGCACCAATACCGCCACGGTGTTTCTGATACGTTACCGATACAGGATGTCGATACGTTACTTCAAAAATACTAATATTTCAATACATTCCGATACATATTAGTATTAAATAATATTTTTAATAGAAAGAGTGTATTTCACATTAACAAAATATAATAAAAGGAAAATCATTAGATAGTGTATTGTGAAACAAGGGAAGTGTATTGTGATAAGCTAATAACCAGATGTCCAGATGATAAGCTATGTCAAACTTACTCTACCAGATATCCAAATGTCCAAATGATAAGCTAGACGCTAGTAACCTCCTAGCATCTCATCAGCTTTTCCCACAAAAGAATATAATTAAAACCAGAGTAGTTAATCGGGCGCTATCGCGATGGGGCGATGCGGAACAGGACCATGCCGCCACAAAAGCTACATGGCAGAGCATTTTGTGATTGCGGCTGAAGCGTTAGTATTGGAGCGTCTAACTCGCGCGATGTCGCAGCTGTTCCGCGCGATTTAGTCACAGTTACCTTTCATCATCTCTCTCAACTCTCAGCTTTAGCTTCACTATTTCTATAGGGAGAAAGAATCGAAGAGCGAAGAGCACACTCACAATCGATTTGGGAGAGATGGTGTCGTCGATTTAGGAGGAAGTAGAACTGAAGAACAACGATTGGGGAGAAAGAAGTAGAATTGAACAACAGTGACGGCGTCGAGTCGATTTGGGAGACTTAGGAGAGACGAAGGCGACCGTATCCTTCCTTGTTGACCATTCCAATTCGGGATTTTCAGTGTCAGCAGCATGTCTGTCCCAGACGCCCATTGGATACGTTGATATCGAAAATTTTGCTGTGTCTATGCTTCATAGCATATCAATACCCCCTTCCCAAAGACATCCTTGCCCCAAGGATGATTGACAACAAAACACAAAACTACACCTAAAATCAACAACAACATAGACTTGGAACTTGAAACTTTTTCTCATTATTGAAGAAAACCATACTCGATACAATGCATCTCCAGCGAGAGCCAACGTCCCAACGGCTCCACTCCATGATACTTTACTCAGCGCTTTACTCAACCTCTAGCCGGTTAGCTCCTCTGGTTAGAACCCTTCGTAGGTAGCCCTTTCCGGTCAGCCGTTTCTCAAAGAAAACAACATTGATGGGGAGTTCCCGGTTTCCCTTTAGCACGGCATCAGTCCCATAGCAACAAGATTTGTTTTTCCAACTTTCTTTTTCTTTTCTTCTTCTTCTTCTTCTTCTTTTCCCCCCACTATTACAACTTTAGAAGCTAGCCAAATAACCTTACTACCATATCAAGATCCGGTACCCATTTATGTTCACATCTCCAAGAACTCACGCTCGCGGCTCCTCCAAATTCCCAATTACATTAAATGCTCGAAAGTCTCACGCTCACAGTTGCGAGAACATGTTCTGGTGCCGAAAGTTGATTCACAAGAACTGGAACTTCAAGGACTCCGGGAAAACCGACTCCCAACAGAACCCAAACACATTCGATGCCATCAGAGGTGAAGAGTCTAGAATCAGTTAAACGATTTCAGAACCACAATCCTATGATGCAAGGGAACCTTAAAGAATCTATCGACGAAATCAGAGATGAACACGCTAGGAACGTTGATCCAAAACACACAATTTTCAAACACGACGAGCATTTGAGGTGAAACCCAGAATCAATCGACAGAATCAGATGACTGTTATTGAAAGCAGCGAGTCAAACCCAGAATCTGACGATGGAATCAAGTGACCTAGAAGCAGAGTCGGATCACCAAGAAGCTAACCCAAAATCATGCGAAGAAACTGGAGAAGCAAAACCCAGAATGGTGTCGCGTGGTGAATTTGAACTTGGTGAGATGAAAACCCGATGAAGCAATGCAATAAGTTTCTTGACTGTTCTTGGATGTCTTGATGAAATTTCTTTGATCATTTTTGAATTCAGGTCCGAGATGTGAGGAAGAAGAATGGCCCAGGCTTGATTCAAGACTACCAAAGATTGAATAGAAGCATGCCAAGGATGACTTGCTCTGATACCACTGTTAGATTATTTGTAGAAATTAGAGGATTTGGGAAAAGAAGAGAGGAGGAAGGAGAAGAATAGAATTGAGAGGAAGAGAATAGAAGGGTTGGGAAGACAAAATCTAGTGATGCTCTTATTCATTCATCATAAAGCATAGAGATACAATGAAGATTCATATGCCTTATATGAGCAACATCTCAAAACCCATCACCAAACTAACTAAAAGGGTTACTCACAACTATCCAACAACTAACTAACTACCAATCCCTTCCTAACTAACTAACCTAATTAATTATTTACAGTTTACATATCATAGATCATATCATATTGTATCATTACAAAATCATACTTTCATAAAAAGTGGGATTGATACCTCTTCCTTGAGCTCTCCGTTCCCTCCTTTGAACCGGAATCACCTTTGTGTTTATTCAGCATGAGTGATCTAATCAGTATGTTTTGTTGATTCGTCTTAATGTACTGGTCCTCTGGATATGCAACAGAGTCAAAAGTTTTACTAAGCAACAACTATCTACTCTAGAAAACATTCAAATTTTGTAGAAATGCACAGAATAGATAGCTAGCATATATATGATGAAACCCATGTTTAAGAGCATAAATAGTGACAGTTTACCCAGAGGATTGTAGGATAAATAATAATCACAATAAATATGGAGCACATAGAAATCAACATTGAGTAAAAAGTGTGTATATATTTTACCTTAAGAAAATATAAGACAATGAAGGTTGGCATGTTTAATAGAGGCAAATTGTACTATGAAGATTGCAATATTACACTTCATTATTATCTTCAAAGTTCAAAGTAAATTGCCCAAAAAATTACACCTGATATCACGAGCTATGAAAATTTTTGTATGATGTAAACAAGCTACAATTTCACAAAATAAGGTCGCTATATAGTGAATACTGTTCAGCATTAGATCGATCCTTTGTCTATTGACATGCCAACAATATAGAAGGACCCAGGTAACAAAGCATATATGAAAGTCTGCCATCTCAAAGTAGATGACATAATGAACTCGATAATATTTCAATAATATGGCAACATTCATGAGCAGCACATGTTATAAGCAAATGAGAAGCATCTGAACCTGATCAAGTATAGTGTTCCTAATGGGAGCTGGAAAGATGTGTAGAAAACTCATGAGCCGCATGATGCATCACAAAATATCAATTATGGAAGCTTAAGTGGCACTTCTAAAGTAGGAACAAAATTGTCTTTTCAAAATGAGAGGCTATTTCATTTGTTACGATACGCATTACAAGCTAGAACAGGCAACAACATGCCAAAATCCTTCAAAAAGAATGAACGAGCAAACCTGGTGGACAGCTATCGTGATCACAAATATAAACCCGCATCCCACCCTGCGGAGTAGTTTGCCAAACAAGATTAGACGGCCAAACTCAAACAAATAGTATACAAGAATTCAATATACAGTAGACACAGTCCCCACAAATATATTTTTCGTCAAGAATTGTAATAATTACAACTTGATTTTAGGTATTAACAGCACCCGATGCCACCATTATAAAAATTCCTACAAAAAGTGTGACACTTTAAATTCTAAAGTCTTTCACTTTACATAACACAGTATTCTAACGACGCTGCTGTCCTAATAATTCTTGCAAAATGCCAATGCCATCTTCAAGATACCTAAAATCAATTGTAATACTAGTAAAAACATGTAATAACATCAGCACTGCACCCTATCAAAAACGCAAAGCATCCAAATTCCGAACTACATTCAATTATTAACACTGGATCAGTTAGTTACACTAATTAAGATGAAAAAACAAGAAATTTAAGCCAAAGAAAATACGGCAGGCATATTATCCAATTAATAAACACTGCAGAGACCAAAAACACAAAATATTACCGGATTCGAAGAAATGACGGTGGATGAGAAGAGGCCTCGAGAGGGAAGATTGGAGAGGAACTCCAAAGCGGCAGATGGTGATGGATTTGCATCGGAAGAGTGCGAAGATGAGCCCTCCATTGAAGAACCAAAGAAGAAACTAGAAACCCTCGAAGTGAAACACAGCGCGAGCAAGGGGAAAGGAATCGATGAAGGTCTTCGAACCAAAAGTTGAGAGTGACTGTTGCCGCTCGCGACTCCCTTAGAAGTTCTGTGGCTAGATATACGGAAAATGCACTTCGTCAAAAAAATTTGGACTCACCATGGACCAGATCTCACCAAAAGTACTGTCTTTTCGCATGGGCACTTGATTTCTTTACTTTCCCAATATAACAAATATGGACGAGTTCTTGTTCATGTTTGGGCTAACGTTCTTGTATTTCTCATACAAAACCAAATTAAGCATTATAACGATAAAAAATTGTTGAAAAACAGAACCCTTTCATGAATAATGGAGGTAGGATTTTTTCAAGGTTATTAATCCCAACTGTAGGGGATTTTTTCATTATTAATTCCAACCCTGGTCGAACCTGGCCGAGATATAATGGGTCAAGATTTAGTAGGTCGATCAAAATAAACTTAGGCTAAACTGCGGTGAGGAAATAAAGATTCTAAGATTATTAATATAAAATTTTGAATATTTTTTCTTTTTTCTTTTTTCTTTTAAAAAAAAATCGGATTAAATTTTAAAAAAAATAAAAAATAACAAACCAATTTAGTGATTCACTAAGACCGTTAGCTAGTTTCCGAACCGAACTAGCTAGTCTAGTCCGATTTAATTATCCTGGATTTCTTTTTGCAATTTTGTGTTTTAGATTTTTATTCTTGTTTAAAAAGAAGCTATGAGTTTTAAGTTAATTATAACAAAATATGGGGCATATCTAGCATCTTATTATTCAAATTTCTAAAGAATTTTTAGGCTCAAAGAATAAGATTAATCATGGAAATCCAATTATCAACCTACTGGGTCATTATTTTGTATATTTAATTGGAATATATGGTATTTGTATGTACATAAATAGCTCGTTGTTCATGCAACATAATGATATATAAATGTATGAAATAGTTATTAAACTCTTGCTTTTTAACTCAACATCTCACATTCTGGCAAAAGAATAACACAACACCACAGCACACACATGCATTTATAAATTTGTGTGTGTGTCAACTCCTTTTACTACCCTACATTTGAAATAGATAAAGAAAGAGTAAATATTTGCCACAAAAATTTGGATTTTATTGGATTTCTAAATAGGGGCCAATCCGATATGGTAAAAAAAGAAAAAGAATCTTTTTGAATTTCATTCAATTCATATATTTTTATTTTTTTCAATTCCCGGGCAAGTTCCAAACATACCACCCTTACTTAAAATGAAATCTACTCGAAAAGGAACATCGGCTCTAACAATTCCGTCTCCGTCTACCAAAACAACCGGAAATGTTTCAAAAAAAGTGCCACGGCGGCGTCGGAAGGCAGGAACACGTGGGCGTGTGAGTGGTGTTTGGATCGTCCCTGCCGGCTGCCTCCGTGCCCGTCCATCGGACGGTCGGCAGGCGATCCGCATCGGTCGTGCGAGGTGGTATGGTTCCCCAGAGGCCGGTTCTTGTGCTAAATATGGATCTGTTTAAAGATGTTATTTAAAAACAGTTTTTCATTCACAGTTTCCTTCTATCCCTTTTAATATACCAAATCTTCTGATCTCAACTTGATGTGGAAGACCAGCCACCACATATATATCATTACAATATCACTAAATACTCTATATGAGTGTATATTTATTTCGAATATCTCATACCTTTTCTTCTACTGTCTCTGTCTGATATCAAATATGCTATTATTGAGCTTAATATGACATTATATAGGACACACAGAAAAAAGAAATCAAGAAAGAGAGAGTTTTAAAATAATTTGTGGGATACCAAACACAACCAGAACTGAAGCTAGGGGTTATTATAATCAAACCAATATTTTTTCTTGGCTGAAGTATACTTTTGGTCTTTTAAATTTACATAAAATATATTTTTAGTTATATAATTTTAATACCATTAACTTTTCTAATGAAAAATGCAAACGCAAGTGATAATAATGTAAATTTAAATGACGACCGTGTAATTAAATGCTATTAAATTTAAATTTAAAATATGAGTAAATTGAAGAATATATAAAATTTAAGTAATTAAATGTTATTAGTCATCGAGTTTGCTGCGTCAACGTTTTCCGTTAGCAACATTAACGATGTTAGAATTTTAGAACCTAAAGCGAGGGCGACGCAAAGTTATGTACAGGGGGGCACGCGTGCCCCCTTGAATTTGGCATTTTTTTAAATAATAATATATATATATTAATACATATTTAAATGATTGTCCATCCTTAAATTAAATGTCCACCCTTAATACATCAAAACTGCATTTCATAATCAGATGAGGATGAATGATTGAATGATTGCTTAGATGAGGATGAATGGTTGAGTGATTGCTTAGTGCCTTATATTGAAAAAGATGTATTTGATAGCATTGATAATAAGACAATTATGATGGAATTTCAAAAAATAAGGCTTAGAATGATGATATTGTAATAATTTTTATTGTAATATACTTTTGTTATTAAAATATATGTACTTGAACTTATTGAGTGCTTGACCTTCATTGTAATTTATGTAACGCATTTCTAATAAAGCACTTAGTCTTGCTTTTCTAAATGATATGTTTGTAAAATAATTGCCTCTTTTATTATATCATCGTGTTAACTTGATTTTATGAATATTTTTTTGATATTTTTTTCTTTTCTTATTATATTCTTTTTATTTTTTTAATGCATTTAAAATTTCCCTTAAAAAATATCCCCCCGCTAATGGTGCCCCCTTAAGTGAATTTAAGGGTCCGCCCCGACCTAAAGTATATTTTATAAAGTTAAGGGACCAAAAAGTATGTTTTGTGTAAAATTTAAAGATTGAAAGTATACTTTAGCCTTTTTTCCTACTGTTCTTCATGTTATTAAATTGGGAAGATGATAGAAAAATAACCTTAAATTGCAAAATCCCAAATCAGATTTATCATCAAGAATTAATAAGGGAATAACAAGGCTTGATAAGTAATTCACAATTCATTTTATCGGAAATTGAGATTTTGTCATTTCAAAGTTTTTTTCATGTGATCTTCTCCATTAAAAGCTATCTGACTCTAAAAAGAGCTCGATAGGAAAAAAATCAGGTTATAGATAATGATTTGTGTTTGGATTGATGGTGGTAGAAGTAGCGGGGTCCACGTCAAAAAGCCGAGAGTGTTATGGAAAAAGCCGGATTCTGAGCTTTTTCCTTAACCTCCTTTTTGAGCTTTTTTGACTTAAAGTTAAGCCAACACAATGGGCAATCCAAACAGACTTTTTTCTCACTGGGTCGGTATTTTAAAAGTTAAAAGCCACTAAAATTTTTACACACCAGCGCTGAAAAATAAGCTACTCTAAACAGGCCCAATAACACGCACCAGAAAACTTTTAAAAGTTGCTAAACTCCCAACACACTTGCCCTTGAAAATAAGAAATCATGATACTACAGGATTCCATAAATAAGCATACAAGCCAAGCAATAACTCACCTAACAAGGCCCTTAAAATGTGTGAAACTGATCTAGGGAGAACAGGGATGGTAAAAATCACACAAACAAGTAGTAAATAACACAAAATGTATCCCGTCAACAGTCACCAAAGACTCAAAATGGTGTTTCAGAAACAGACTTGACAGTACTTTCAATGTTGCTCTGATTTTTGAGACACTCGACTTCTCTTTTCCTCGATACCGGATTGAGAAAATCTCTTTCGAAGGACCTCCAAAACATCTTCAACTTTCACTTCTCTATTTCCCAGCAAAACCATGGCATGATATAGTACATCTGCCATCTCTGAGGCAACTCGTGACTTGTCCTCATTATTCTCAAGTGTTTGACACAGCTCATCGGCCTCCTCTCTGTCAATACAAGTTATTGTTACAATCTAAAGATAAAAGTTCTATGTGTTTGATCTGAGCGTACTCTTCAAGCAAGTGGAATTTATAAGAAAAATAAGAAGAATTTAGAGAAAACCGTCACACAATATTTCACAATATCCATCATACAACAGCAATTTTACAATATGGTCAGATTTTCCATGCCAACAGAATAACATGATCGATTACAAATACTTTACCGAATTTTAGAGCACAGCAAATTATGGTCAAGCAGTAATCGCTTTGTCCATGAAGGCTTTCCAGATTCTCTTTCTGCTAACTCTGCTTTGCGCTGGGAGATTGTTGACTCTAGTGCATACAATGAGGTTAAAGCCAATCTACTTCCTTTGGCCTATCACAGATAAACCCAAATCAGTGAATCCCTTAAATAATAAAGAATGAAATGATTGGGTGAATGAAGCTAACCTCTTGATCCGTTGAAGAGTCAAAGACTGATGTATAATAGCATGTCTCCGACCCGGTGTGACAGGTTGGCCCATCAGGCTTCCCAAGGTATATAATCTAAAACACAATGATTACAGAAGAAAAGCAATTACATACTGTTGGAACTACTAAAGGCAAAATGAAGAATTCAGTATGAAGAGGAAAAAAGGGTCTTACAGAATCGCGATCACAATCAAGGAACACATCATGAATATTAATAAAATTATTAGAGGTCTCTCCCTTTGTCCATAATGTTGACCGTGACCGGCTATAGAATGTTGCCTTGCGAGAGGATATGGTTGTAGCTAAAGCATCTCTGTTGGCAAAACCTTGCATGAGTATGGCTCCTGTGTCCACATTTTGAGCTATTGCAACTGCCAAACCTTTGTTGTCCCATTTCACGCTGTCTAGAAGTAATTCAACCTGAAAATAGTATAACATGTCAGGTTGTTTCAAACCACAATCATATCAGCAGGCAAATTACTGCCATCACTTGATAAATTCTAACTAAAGTATGATAATTTTTATCAGTTGACTCAATCAATAGACCACCTCGCACAGTTTTATATATTAAGAAATGGATGCAGAATCAACTCGCATGAGTGCTACATAACAATACTAGGAAGTACAAAGATAAGAACACCTGAGATAAATAGTCAACCAAGAACCAACTCCTTTTCTATAATATCCTACAGCTTCAGCTTATGTAAAGACAATAATTAATCAGTAACACACTAGTTCGGAATCTCAATTTTTTCTTGTGCACAGCCTTACCCATACGGCTATATCTATTCTTAAAGAGAGAAAATCTAAATTTTGATAGATTATCTCTTATGAAGCATTTTGAGATGTTAACAGTAAATTTACCTTCTATTTTTGCATATGTAATTTCAGATTATTTTCAGCAAAAAGAGGTTGGCTCTCTCAAGAAGGAGCTGTCAACTGGGGTGAATAAACCGGGTTTATTATTTTCTCAGCAGCTCACTTTAGCAATTTCCCAGCAAAGGCTCCTAAGTAGCAACAAACTCCTTTTCACTCTACTTCGCTTTTTATGATTCCATCCCAACATCATGATTTGATGGAACATAGATGAAATAATGTAGGATCACAAACTTTGTAAGGCTATTTTCAGTGATCACTGCCTTAGAGGAAAATGGTTGCATCCTGTAAAGCTAGTAATCCTTAAAAGCCCATAAATGAAGATCCAACTTCAACAACTGGAATAGGGCGAGAACAATCCAGTTACTTTTTATGCCACTCAAAAAGAGAAGACGGTGAATGTGTGTTTTATAATTTCTGTTTCAGTGCACATTGATGAATCGCTTGAAAGCGATATTTGTAATACAAGGGATTCAAGGACAAAACATTGGCTTGCTTAATGATAGTACAGAAAACGAGAAATTGTGCAGCATGGTTCACACATATATTCAAAAAAGGGTCAAGCTACTTGACATATTAATGAATACCTTGGGGTCGATGGAAATGTTTCTATCTGATTGCTGAATTGAAGCAAAGGCTACATGAGGGCGTCCCCTCTTACCATTGAATTTGCCGCAGTCATAGTGCGAAAGATACAGATTGCTCTTTCGAAAAACGGTCGCAGATTGAAGCATGTGTGCAGCCATTCAAACAAACACACAAATGCAGATTCACACACTGTCACTTGCAGCCTTTGCAGTTTTGGAAATAATCAGACTTGGAAAATCCGGAATCGAGCGAAAAAGAACTCAGAGATCCCTCAATCCAATTCAGTGAAGCCAATCTTGATGCTGGTTGGCGAGAATAGAGAATGAAGAACTGCAAGCCCGATAGGGTATGGGTTACAAGATCGGTGAGAGCGAACCCCTTTGGGAGTTCGAGCGAGAGATGGTAATATTTTCACCTTTTATGGTTAATTATAATTATTGCAAGATTGATTTAATAAGAGTGGTTAATTATAATTATTGCAAGATTGATTTAATAAGAGTACATTTGCGTAAGGAAAATCGCTTACTTAAAATAGGGAAATTAAAAATTAGGTTAGTAAATTCAATAAATCTTTAATTAACTTATCGACTCAATTTAAAATTTTAAAATTTAGATTAAATTACGTTCATCGCTTTATCATATTCTCCTCTCAAGGATTTTAATGCTTTTTAACTTATTTTTATAATAAATGTAAATATATATAAACATTAATATACAATAAAATAAAAAAGATTTAATGTTTCTGCATTTGTTGTATAAATTTTTTCTCCTGTGGGACCCACTCACTTTTATATAAGTGCGGCGGAAAAAAAGTTTCGCGAAGAAATCTGAGAAACATTAAACCAAAATAAAATATGATTAACTTAAATCTTAAAAATTTTACGTTTTGAGGAAGAATGATTAGGAATAATTCAAAAAGAAAGTATCAACCATAATATTAATTAAATGATTTCTAGTTGAACATTGAGAATAAAAAGATTATTTTTTACTTTATTTTTTATTCATTGAGAAACAAATGTTAATATAAAAAATAACTTGTTTGATATAGCAAATTGCACATCAAAAATTTTCATTAATGATTTTTTGAAAGAAAAGATATTTATTAACGAAAAAAAATAACCTATATATCACATAAGTAAAATTGTGTGATTAATTAAGATTGATTTTTTTATTGACAAAAAACTAATTTGAGTTCTTTAAAAAATAAAATTTTATTCAAAATATTTAATAAAAACATTTAATTGATAACGATGTTTTATGCGTTTTTCTTACTCAAAACATTCTTTTCCCAAAAACTAATTTGAGTTCTTTAAAAATATAAAGTTTTATTCAAAATATTTAATAAAAACATTTAATTGATAACGGTTTTATGCGTTTTTTTCTTACTCAAAACATTCTTTCCAAAACAAAACTCCTTTGATTTAAATGAATCATATTTTTATCATCAAAAAAATGAATCATATTTTATTTTATTATATATTAAAGTTAATATTGTTCAAAAATATATTAATGTTAATATATATATATATATATATATATATGCACACTTATTAAAAGACTAAGTTAAAGAGCAATTAAATTCTTTAAGGAGGAATGATGTAGAGAAGATTAGGAGATGTAATAAAGTCAATTTATCTATATTTTAAAATCTCAAATTAAGTCTATAATTTAATTAGATTTGTTGAATTTAACAACTTAATTTAGAATTTCTCTATTTTAAATAACTTTATATAAGATCTTCTCTTTGCCCAAACTCAATTTTGCAGTGGGATTTATGTTTAAATATATTCTTTAATAAAATAAAAGAACTCAATCGAGAAAAAAAAAATTGGGCAAAGTCTCCATTAAAAATTAAAAATTTTATTGATAAGAAAAGCCTAAATGAGTCTACGTTCAAAATTTTTAATGAGAAACTTTTCTCTGATACATCTGTGCAAAAAATTTTCCTATGTCCTTGTTACTAATAAATTTTTTAATGAGATTTTTTTTTTTCCCCTCAGAAATCAACTTGATAAAGTAAGAGTTATTTGAAAAGTAAACTAGTTTTTATTATTAGAGATTTTTTTTTTTAAAAAAATTATCGTTTACACTATCACGTCTCATATATTTATTTTTTGAACCAATAAAATTACAACTGAAAAGTTAGATGGAGCTTCAAAGCGGCTATCAAACAAACAATAATCAAATGAAACTTTATAAGCATTTGTTGATGAACTTTTATTGGCAAAAGAAATCAACAAAATAGTATTTGTCTTTTAAAAAATCTTCTTAAAAGAACTATTGATTTTCCCATTTTCCAAAGGTAAAAACCAAACATACCTTTAATGTTTTTATTTAGGATCGAGCAAGGCAGCATTATTAATTATTATTATATGATGACTACATGTCTACATGACCATGAACCGACCAACTAATTTAGTTATAGGCGTCTCCATTTTAATAAATATATGCACACATATATAATTTCAAAGAAATGCATTTCAAAAAACAAATAAATTTCTTATTTAATTTTTGAATTTAAATTAAAAAAATGGATAATATAAATTAAAATAAACCAGGGAAGAAAGTAGTGAATTGAGCGCCTACGCTATACAGGAACCGGTAACAGAGAGTTAGTACGTTTTTCACCGCAAATTTTTTTTTTGGGGGCACCAAGAAATTTTTGTTTCGCCAAAGAACAATTTTTCACTCCATTGTCGAGCCATCACTCTGCGGCCAGCTAGAACCAAGGTGCGCGTCCGGCGAAGGGAGTGCGGACGGCTGCTGACGGCGACGGGAAACCTCTCCCCCAGAAGCGGCGGCGGCATTTGAAGGTGGGTGTTTTCTTCTCCACGTTATATGTGATGTCCTTGGCTAGGAATTTGCGTTCTATGATGCAAAAATATTTCCTTGAGCGTTTGTTCCGTGATAAACTTGCCTGGGCGGATTTGCTTTCATCATTTACGAAATAACTGCAAATTTTAATTATTTCAGTAATAACTTGCCTATTTCAAAAGAAAATGCTTTTCCCCACAATTAAAAGAATGCACACATCTCCTAACCGACTTCTCTTGTAACTCGGTTCCCCTCCTTCATCCTCCGAAGTTGCCTTTCGCATCGCGAAATTCCTAGAGGATCGACAGTGACTGTCACGCAAGATTCAAAACAACTTTGCCTTCTACATCCCATTTTGAGTTCTGAGTACTAAGTCTTCGTTTGATCGTCTGAGAAAGGTGCGCAAAGCTGATTTTGCTTTAGAGGCTTGGAATTTTGCGCTTTAGAAGTATTCAAAATATAGCTCATACCCGCCAAACTTGATTGCCTTGAGTTCCTATTCCATTATTGATATTTTCGGTCTTACTGAACTTTGGAAAGACTTGCATTCTTTTACGAAGTACTGTTTGCTTTTTATGACGATGAGTTATTGAACCGTGTATTTAAAACAAGCACTTCTACTTTAACGTGGATAATCTTACTGTGGCCACCTCTCATCTCTGACATTTGCGCCTGTTGTGAAGATCTCATATCTGTTGCTCTGCATAATTTAATGCGCAACTTTTGATTAACCTTTTTATGACTGATGAATACTTTCACTATTTTGCATTATAAAGCCATTCCTTCAGTTTTTCTTGGCCTTTCAATTTATTTTGTCTTATTTCTGGTCTTTTATGCACTCCATGCTGTGAAGATGGCGAATGATGATGGTTTGAAGGCATGGGTATCGGACCAGCTAATGTCACTGCTGGGATATTCTCAGCCAACTATTATACAATACATTATTGGACTATGTAATTCATTCCAAACCACTTTCCATATTGTTAATTTCTTCTATATTATCTCTAAAACTCATTTTGGAAAATGTACGCCTGGGTCTCATTTGAATTATTTTGGAAATATATTATTGTGGTTGCAGCAAAGCAATCTACTTCACCAGCTGATGTAGTGGGCAAACTGGTTGAGTTTGGGTTCTCATCAACGGGTGAGACTCGTGCATTTGCTGAAGAGATTTTTGCAAGAGTTCCTCGCAGAGCGTCTGGTTTAAATGTTAGTTGTTTTATCTGTGAGGCACAGTGAGCAGATAGCTTATACATATAGATTTACCATCATAGTATCTTTTATTATTTAAACCTTTAAACCTAATATATTTATATGCTCAATAGGGTATTTATACATAAGAGGAACATCTCATTATTTTGATTCACTAATCACTCATAATTCCTATAATCCCTTATAATATGTACTAATTAATTATAATATATTTATACTGATTTATTTCCTAACAAACCTAATATATTGTCTGTTGCATTGTTATGCTTGTTGTATTATGTGCCAGATTTATCAGAAACAAGAGAGAGAAGCTGCAATGCTGGTTAGAAAGCAAAAGACTTTTGCAATTTTGGATGCTGATGATGATGATGATGATGAAGAATCTTCCATGCGAACTGGCTCTGAGTCCAGGAAACCTGAAGGTCGGAAAAAACGGTTCAGGAAGAAAAATGAAGTGGATGATGGTGAAGATGATGAGGCAAAGTTTTTGAACCTAAATATATACTTTCATTTTGTTGGTCCTGTTAAGTTGCTGATTAGTGGTTCTTCTAAGGGCGTTTGACATTGCTTTGATGAAATTGAAACCTGCAGGTAATTGCAAGGGATGAAAAGGAGAGACAAGTTAAGAGGCGAATTTCACCAGATGAAGATGATGGTTCAGAGGTACTTTTTTGTGTGTATAGATGTGTTTTAATGGCCAGAATAGTTTTCTAGATAAAATATGTATGAGACATATATGCAAGTTTCTAGTGATTATAACTTGTGCAATCATCTGGACCTATGTGTATGCTCAAAATTGAATATTACTTAAGTTCGATAACTAATGGATTCAACTTTGCATCCATCTCAGCTGGTTCTCCCATTGGTTAACTAGACCCCTTGCTGAGTGATACTTTGATCCATATGTGGAATAATGCTGGTGAAATTATTATTGTCTTTCATAAATATGAATTATGGAAGCTTGGTCTTGTTGTTTATTCTAGCAGAGTCCCTTGTTGAGATGTTGTTTCTCATGTGATGCCTTAATACTAAGCTTTAGATGAATGTTATGTTAATCTAATGTTGATGTAAAATCAGAGGAAAAAATCTATTATATTATCTTTTTTCAGTTAATCACTTATTAATTAGTAATTTAGAGTTTTTAATTGATGGGGTCCTTTTGGGTTTGTTTTTATGATTAAATGGGCCTGAAGAACTGTTATCCGTTAGTAGTATCTTCATAGGTTGAGGATTCTATTATTTTATTTGATTGTTGTTAGGATTTCTTGTTTTTTATTCCTTTGTAGTCTGCTGTTAATATCTCTTCTGATTAATATTTTAGGGAAATGATATAGTTTTTTGTTTTTTCTAGTTTGGATTCCTTTGACATTAAACAGTCACATGTTTTCCTCATCGGTTTTGTCTTTTATGATTACTTGTCCATATGCAAACAGTCAGAAGAAGAAAGGTTGCGTGACCAAAAAGAAAGGGAGGAATTAGAGCAACATATAAGAGAACGAGATGCAGCAGGGACACGAAAGGTGCTACTGTATATTCCCACTACTTTTTCTCTTCCTCTTACTTCAGTTGTTGGTTTCTGGTCTGCCTATACTTTATTCTTTTCTAATTTGCATTATTTTGCAAACTATCATTTTATGGAGTCAAACAACATTCATCTTGTTCTTTGTTGATAAGGATATAACTAAGTTAGTGTCTGAGTTACTGGCTACATGAATTGACTATGGCTACTAAGGTCTTAATTTTGGTCTTTCCCCTTGAAATGGTTTTGCCTATTATTTTTGTTAAATTGATAGAAAAAACATTATAATACATATGTGTCTATGATTAATTTGGCTTAAAGACTCAAACTAGACTTATGTTAGTGCAGAAAATTTTCTTGGCCCAGCTATTACCCAGTCTTTGTTTGTGACTCTCTATGGTTCATATCTTTATTTTTTTCTCTTTTCCTTACAGTTAACTGAGCAAAAATTAACACGAAAGGAGGAAGGTATAGGCATTTCTAAAGCAGTTTATTTCCATACCAGAAGTATGCATGTAAGCTTACATGCATATTTATATGGATTTGTATGTTGGGTTTTTTGACCTTTCCTCATTCGTTCTTGCAACAGAAGAGGCAATTCGAAGAGCTAATGCTGCAGAGCAGAATGGTATCCATAGTCTAAGGTTTGTTGTATATTTTTTAATCCATTGTTCTTCTGCTATGCATTTTACTTATATACTCAGGAAGTCTTCATTTTATAGCTGTTCTGGTCAATGCCTTGGTAGTCGATGGTCGAGGTCTTAGGAAAAGAAGTGTCCTTTTGTATTTCTCAATTTTTCTTTGATGATAAAAGCATCTCAGATGCTGTAAAGAAGTTTCTTCAATAGGCCCTTGTTCATTGTAGAGGTTATTTTACATTGCAATTTTTCATGAGCATGTGGAGAGACTCTTGGAAAGATTCTAGAGCCTTTTCCTTAACACACGCTCGCATCATACTGCATCAAATTCACTATTATATATCTATTTAGGATGTTCGGTTATACTACCTTGTGCTTCATAATCCTCAGAATACCGAATCTGGATCTCCTCAATTGAGACATATTAACCATCAAATTGTGATCTAATGCTGTTGAAGTAAAGACCTTTGTTTATTTTAAAAAAAAACAAGTTTGCAACTCCCACTCAACACCATTAGATCACAATCCGATGGTACAGAGACATATTTAAAGAAAATCTCAATTAAGGGGATCCAAATCCAAAAAGTCCTTTTATTAAAAGGGAAAAGGGAAAATCTGAGGAATTTCTTCTAACCTATTAATTTCTAGTTATCTGTCAATAGAAATTCCTTGATTGATTTTGTGGAATTCAAGATAGTTTTCTTATCTTTCAAATAGCAATGACTCCTTTGATTAACCATTCTAACTTATATGTATACACCCAATGGCAAGGACTAGATCGCATCACTACCCACCCCAATAAAAGGAAATTGAAACAAAATAAAGGAGGATGAGAAGTGAAATAGATAATTAAGCTACATCTTAGACTTATCTTGAGCATCGTTTAAAGAAAAAAATGTTATAGATTCTCTCTTTCTTATGAAACACTCTTATTTATGCATTAACTAACCTTTTCATGGATTTTTACAGTTGATGTCTTACTGGCTTATACATTTTCGAATTGGCAAAATCTGTTGTCTATATTCTTTCTCATACAAGGAATTAATTTTTGATTGCTTATGGAAAGGGCCAAAGTTAAGAAATATTTCATGACACTTCCTGTTTGTGCTTTTGGCTCAGAAAGGTTTCAAGGCAAGAATACTTGAAGAAAAGGGAGATGAAGAAATTAGATGAACTGAGGTATGATCCTGCTCCATTTGTATTATTTCTTGGTAGTTTTAGATTAGTAGTCTTGACAGTTGAATAGTCGATTGTTGGCTTTGCTAATTAAGCTGCTTTATATGAAATAATATTGAATTCTTTTTTATGATTCGATACATCTTTACAATATAGCGTTTTATCTCAGAGATGATATAGAAGATGAGCAATATCTATTTGAAGGAGTGAAGCTTACAGAAGCAGAATACAACGAGTTCAGGTAACCTATGTCTTCATTTGTCTATTAAGGTTTTCTAGTTCAATTTTTTTGGGTGACTTAGAGGCAATTTTGTTTTCCTTTTGAAAGGTAATGTTTGAACTATGGACATAACTCTTTCATCGTTTTGATTTTAAATTATATTTAAGTTGTGATTGTTTTCCCCTTATCTTCATTGGTATTCCACCCTTTTTTACTTAGAAGAAATACTTCAAATAATATTTGTATAAAACAAGTGCCTCTCTTCTTCCTTTTGCCATTCCAGTGTACGAAAATTTATACTCTCAGCATAAAATTGCTATGTAACTCATACAGAATTTTTCTTTGAGGATAGAATAAGAAATTACACAGGAGTTTAAATCAGAGGTAATGGTTCCCCTTTATTGGGAGGATGCCTTATTCTACCCTAACATCTTTGACACCTTTTCCTTTAAGCTGTTTACCTTCACCCAAGAATGGGGTCATCTTGATGTCTTGGTGAAGAATACTTTTGAATGGTGTTAACAAACTGACAGATTGAGGGCTTAAGATATTCAAAGAAAAATCTGAGAATTAGTTTCTTTACTTCGTCGTACAATCAAATCGCTGGCTCTGCTGTTTTTTTTACTGCAAACAAGTTTAGGCCATGTATCTACATCACCAAGTAACTAGCTCCTTTATGCTCATATGAGGTTGCATGTTCAACTTGTTTGTTTAGGATTTGTACTTGCATTTGTTGTATTCTTCTTGTGCATGTGAATATTATAGGCCTCCTATCACAAAGTGGGAGTGCTTGCAAATATGTGCTCTATTGTCTTTAAATTAGGAAAAGTCTCAGTTCATTCTTATCCCCAGGTACAAGAAAGAGATATATGATCTTGTAAAGAAGCGGACCATGGAGGAAGATGATATGAATGAGGTAATAATGAGTTTATAACTTTGTATGTCTTAATTAGCAGGTTAAAGTTCAGTTATTTATTCCTTGTTAATGTCTACTGAAATATAACTTCTGAATTTGAAACTGCTTTTCAATTATTTTCTTTTTGTTTGAGTTTGTAAATGCTTTCTATGGTCTAGAATTATTAATGCTAAGACTGTGGAACTCTAGACTAGTTTTTGGAATATAATATCAATGTCTCATTGGTAATGAAAGTTGGCATTAAGTTATTTTTGCCAGTTTTGACCTGTATGGAATCTAGGAACTTACGTGGTTCAGGTTCATTGGTAAGTGTTTAATCTATTGGCAGGATCATCATTATATATGTAAAATTTGGATCCAAAACAATGGATAATTGCTATTCTTCTTGCAAATCATACAGCTTTTTCAAAAAAATTTGTGGTTCAAATGTGTTCATACAAAATTTTATCTCCCTCGTGGAGCATCGCATCCCCCCCAAAAAAAAAAAAAAAAAAAAAAAAAAAAAAAAATTCTCAAAACTAATTCTGGATGGTGGTTTTGCCTTCATGATGTCATTGTGTTTGGGTTAATTACATAGGGCACTTTTTTCCTCAAGATTATTGAAAGTAGACTTTTACTTTATCAGAGGAAATAAAAAGTAATATTGCCATGTTGTTACTGGAAGGCTAGAGCATTGGTTTATAAATTAAAAATTTCACTTGCTAATACTACCCTATTAGTTCACACAAGCTAGGGGAAAAAAGCAATTCATGAAATATGTAAATATGGTCCTTGTAAACAAATTTTGATGAGTGAAGATTGGAATATCTGTACAGTAGATATTGTTACTTGTAAACTTAAAGTGTTTTTATGTCCTCATTAAAGTCTCCTATGTCCTCCTTGGAGTGCAGTACAGGATGCCTGAAGCTTATGATCAGGAAGGGGTTGTCAATCAGGAAAAGAGATTTGCTGTTGCTATGCAGCGCTACAGGTTAATTTTACTTCTCATTAGGATAAGCAGTGGTGCTTCAGTTTAACTTATCACCATGATTTCAAATTCTTGGAAATATGGAAAAGGGTAAATGGATATCTCATTGATAATGTCACCGAAATAAATGGAAACTATAATGTCCTGTATTTTGTCAGATTTCTTTTGATGTGAGCAAACATGGGTGAAGTTTCTAACGGTACCTAATCTTTCATTTTATCGTTTATAGGGATCCCAATGCTGAGGAGAAAATGAACCCATTTGCTGAACAAGAAGCATGGGAGGAGCATCAAATTGGTATTTTTTCCTGATGCTTTTTCATTATTTTGTTATAAATTCCAAATACGTTTCCAGTTATTTTTTTGTTGTTTCAATCTGTATATACATCTAATTTATGTTTTTTCAGGGAAGGCAACGTTGAAGTATGGTTCTAAAAATAAAAAACAAGCCTCTGATGACTATCAGTAAGTTGCTTTTATAGATTCATTTTGATGGTAGTTTTATTTTAGAGATTATATAGTGATTTGTTACACTTGCTTATTTCATGGCATTTTATTTTTTACTTCCAATGTTAATGATATGAATGTCTAGTAAATCATGTGATTGATTGGGTCACTCCTTGTTAGATTGTGCAAAACTACAAATAATTAATTGTACTTTATGTTCAGGTTTGTGTTTGAGGACCAGATAGATTTTATTAAGGCATCAGTGATGGATGGAGATGAGGTATGTCAATCACAATTTGATGCGTGCTAGATTCTGTGGAACTATTCTTGTGTTTGAGTTAGCCTCTCTTTGCAGTTTGATAATGAGGAGATGAGAGATTCACTTGAGAAGTCCAAGGCCAAGACAGCTTCAGAGGCACTTCAGGTAGTGTTCTATTAGTGACATTAAGGATGTTTTGAAAGTTAGGGCCGGCAATTTCTACTTTGATGCTGGTATTCGACAAAGAATCCTAAGCATTAGTTTCAGCTACTGATCATCTTAAGCAAAAAAGTGTTGGAGTGGAGAATAGAAAGGCCACAAATTTAACATTCTTGGTATTATATGTCAACCAGAAAGATTGAGTGATGAAATAATCTCATTGGTCATGTATGAATTGGGCTGTTTTCCATTTATATATTAAATTTTTACAGTGTTTTCTTTTATTAAAAAACAGTCAATCTGCAAGCTTGTATGCAGTTTCCTCTCACTCGTAATTGTCTTCTTTATCCAGGAAGAGAGGAAAACATTGCCTATCTATGCATTTCGGGAGGAATTGATCCAAGCTGTTCATGAACACCAGGCATGGCTTACTTCCTACTCTTTTTTTGGTTTTTTTTTTTTTTTTTCGATATCCCCACTACTATTTGGTAGAGAGTGATTTAGATCTCGTATACTAAATTTCAATTTCTTTGGGGATTAAAATGCATATTTTTTTCCTTTGCATGAACTATAATTTCTTTTCGTTATATCTACACTTCTGAGTTGTTGGATATGATGCATTTATGTTAACCTAGGATATTTGAATAAAATGAATTTTAAATTGGTCTGAAGTATAGCAGAACTTTTGGTTTCAAGAAAAGAAATATATTTTAAAAGTAAAAGAGGGTGTTTATGTGATTTTTGTGAAACACAAGGAGATTTTGAGAGTAGGGTCCAATGAATTCATATTTTGTATTATTCAGAGGCATCGGCACAAATCATATACAAGTTTCCTAATTAATCAGGCATAAAATTAGGGCTATACAAGACAGAAAAGGATCCTAGAGATACTATTTACATAATAAAGGTCATAAAGAGGAACAAATCCTTTTCTTATTCAAATTTCCCACAGGTTTGTGTAATTTATTCTACAAATTAAGAAAACTTGGTTCTATGCCTTTTTTTACCAGGGACTAGTTTGAATCTTGTTCTACTAGTTTGGACTTCATTTGTCGCCTGTGAACTTTATTGTGCACCCTCTGGCGCCGTTGGGGAAATACTTGCATATAGTTCTATGTTCATTCAGAGTGTAGAATCTAACAAAGACCCTTGATTAACTGCTTTGAATAGGTACTTGTGATTGTTGGTGAAACTGGTTCTGGAAAAACTACCCAGATACCCCAATATCTTCATGAAGCTGGATTCACAAAGCATGGGAAGGTATCATTCCATTGTTTAATTAGTTTGTATTGTAATGGGCCAAAATTCATTGGTGGGCTTTCTGTGATGTTGTAGTAGTAATTTTGTGTGTGTGCATGCTATTTTAACATGTACAGAATCTTGATGTGTGGTTGTCACTTGTAACTTGTATTTTGTTGTTCATGTTGTGTCTTTGTGAACTAATGTTTTTATATTTGGGGACAATTAATTGCCTGTGCTTTTTATGATTATGAGTATCGTAATATTATTTTAATTGTATCATTCAATGTTATTAATGCAAATTGTAGCAACTTCTGCTCTTCTTCCTTAGTTATTGCAACCTTTCTAGGTATTGGTATTTGGTAGAAATAAATGAAGTTCTGCTGGTTTTTGACAGATTGCATGTACTCA
This sequence comes from Acacia acuminata, assembly GCA_019022655.1. Classification (NCBI taxonomy): domain Eukaryota; kingdom Viridiplantae; phylum Streptophyta; class Magnoliopsida; order Fabales; family Fabaceae; genus Acacia; species Acacia acuminata. The sequence goes on along the minus strand of JAFJYI010000004.1, from coordinate 3,103,667 downwards.
GCCTCGACGTGTTGCTGCTATGAGTGTTGCTGCTCGAGTCTCTCAGGAAATGGGTGTGAAATTAGGACATGAGGTAGGTTCCCTTCATCATTACAATCGGTAATTATTTTTATAAAATGTTTGCTGTTGAAAGGGTTACTTGTGACTAACTCTTGTGTCTTGAACCTAATGTTTGCTGTCATCTGGGATAAACAATCATTTCTAGAAGATTTTCTTTTTTTAAAAAAAATAAAATAATAATGAACTGTCTATGTCTTCTTTTTCCCTGGTTCAGTCTTTCAGTCATTGTTCAAGTTTTCATAATTCAATTGATTTAATTTTTGAAGGTTGGTTACTCCATTCGTTTTGAGGACTGCACCTCTGAGAAGACTATTCTGAAATATATGACAGATGGAATGCTATTGAGAGAATTTCTTGGTGAACCTGATCTAAGCAGCTACAGGTAAGCAAATATTTTTGAGTTGGGTCCTGATTCAGTTGATGCAGTATAATTTTGCTCAAATTGTGTGTAAAATGTTGCAGTGTTGTGATGGTGGATGAGGCTCATGAAAGAACACTTTCAACTGATATTTTGTTTGGACTAGTAAAGGTGAGCAGAAAATGTGTTTTTTTGGATAAAAAATATTTTGTCTTTTATCATTCAAGTAGGCAAGTGGTGGACAATCAGGTTGTTTAACGATGAGCATCCCAACTCATTTCCATGCAATTTGAAGCGTATAATTTCTTATGTCTTGAATTTTGTATCTTCTATATGTATAATAATTCTTTTATAACCAGACTTTGCAATGATTTGCCCAGCTATGTTTGGGGCAGTGATGGCATGTAATTTTTTGTGCTATTGTTGTGCAATGATTTTAATGTGGATGCCTTCCTCTTTATAACCTATCAGAGCAAGATACTTATGTTCTCTGTTTTTATCATAGGATATTTCTCGTTTTCGGCCTGATCTTAAGTTGCTGATCTCAAGTGCCACACTAGATGCAGAGAAGTTCAGTGATTATTTTGATTCTGCTCCCATATTCAAAATTCCTGGGAGACGATATCCTGTTGAAATACACTATACCAAGGCACCAGAAGCTGACTATTTAGATGCTTCTATTGTAACAGCTCTCCAAATCCATGTAACCCAATCTCCTGGAGATATATTGGTGTTCTTAACTGGTCAAGAAGAAATTGAAACGGCAGAAGAGATCATGAAGCATCGAACTAGGGGCCTTGGGACTAAAATTGCTGAGCTAATTATCTGTCCTATATATGCAAACCTACCAACTGAGCTGCAAGCTAAGATATTTGACCCAACACCTGAAGGAGCACGGAAGGTAGTCCTTGCTACTAATATTGCTGAAACATCATTGACAATTGATGGGATCAAGTACGTTATTGATCCAGGGTTCTGTAAGATGAAAAGTTATAATCCCAGAACAGGAATGGAATCCTTGTTAATAACGCCAATTTCAAAAGCCTCAGCAAATCAAAGAGCAGGTCGCTCTGGAAGAACAGGTCCTGGAAAGTGCTTCCGGCTGTATACTGCATACAACTATTACCAAGATTTAGATGACAACACTGTACCAGAAATACAACGGACTAATCTTGCAAATGTAGTTTTGACTTTGAAAAGCCTTGGGATTCATGACTTACTGCACTTTGATTTTATGGATCCTCCACCTGCTGAGGCTTTGTTGAAAGCACTGGAGCTTCTATTTGCATTAAGTGCATTAAATAAGCTTGGTGAGTTAACAAAGGTTGGTAGGCGAATGGCAGAGTTCCCCCTTGATCCCATGTTATCTAAAATGATAGTGGCTTCAGACAAGTACAAGTGTTCAGAGGAGATCATTTCTATTGCTGCTATGCTCTCTATTGGGAACTCTGTATTTTACCGTCCAAAGGATAAACAAGTACATGCAGATAATGCACGATTGAATTTCCACACTGGAAATGTTGGAGATCATATCGCACTGCTAAAGGTTTAGTTATTTAAGTGTTAGCCACTTGACTATTTCCTTAGTGAGCACCTGTGATATTTTAGACACCTAATTTTAGCTGCTTAGGCATTTGGCTTTACCTTCTGCTTATGTTCATTTATTGGAAATTTTTACTGTTCAGGTATACAATTCGTGGAAGGAGACCAATTACTCAACACAGTGGTGTTATGAAAATTATATACAGGTATTTCACATGAGTTTGCTACTCGTAGTTGGTACTTGTTGCAGCTATATTTAATGGAAATATGTATGGGTTTAGCTTGGCCAGATATTTGGTGTTGCTGATTTCATATTTAATACCAAAATAGGGCATGAATGTTCTGAGAAGAATTTATCTTTAAGCATCAGTAGGTCATAATCCTAGTGGAACATGTTTTATGGACATAAGGATTGGATATCTTTAGTGCTGCCAATGTACAAGATTTCCCACTCAAACAATTTAATTGATGATCTCAATATCACAGATTCTGTTACTCTTTTTCCTTGAGGTTGAATTTTGATGGATTGTTCTTTGATGGATTTTCCTGTGATTTGAAGGTGAGGAGTATGAAACAGGCTAGGGATATCCGAGATCAACTTGCAGGCCTTCTGGAGAGGGTTGAAATTGAAATGACTACAAATGAAGGTGACCTGGATGCCTTAAAAAAGTCGATAACATCTGGTAAGCTTACAATAGTTGTACTTGTGCATTCTTTTTCTTAGCCTACTTAATCTAATTTTAACCACTGCAGGGTTTTTCCCACATTCTGCGAGACTGCAAAAGAATGGATCTTATTGGACTATTAAACATCCACAGACTGTTCATATACATCCTAGTTCTGGACTGTCTCAGGTACTTTATAGCTGTAAGCTGTTGATAAATTGCTTAATCCATTTCTCCAATGAATTGTTTCCTTCCTTCTGCAGTAGTTTTTTTAAAAAAATTTGCTTAGGGTATTTCTTGTGAACTAAGCAGGTCAAGTGCAAGACAAACAAAAAATGTAAACGCTGAAATTGGCCTCAGTGCAATTTTGATTGAAATTTTATCCATAACAAGTCTTTAAATCTATTATTGTGCAAATTATCTCGTAACTCTTCATAGCTAATTGATATTGTCAATAAGCTATTAAAAACTGGGCTGGTCAAAGCACTAATGCAAGGTTTAATGGTCAAACTACGGTGGAAACAATTGTATTGAATTGGTATATTTTTAATTTTATATATGAAAAATCTTATATAAAATATGTCATCAATAATTTAATGGTATTGTGATTAAAAAAAAAAAAAAAACGATGGAAGGAAAAGAGCCAACAAGTGAGAAGACAGATGACGAGACTAAGAAGGAATAGGACGAGAAAGCTATATTTGCTTTGATATAATTTAATGCTAGTTGCTTCAAATCTCCTTTTCTCAATTTTTTCAAGGGTGGTTTGGATATTCCAATGTCATTATAATATTCGAAAACTCACTACCTAGTAGATTTCTCCGTTATTGGTGAAGATTAATCAGCATCAAAATTTTACATCATGATCTTTGATTGATGCTTGAGCTCATTCATAATCTATGTCCTGAGGACCTTGTTCTACTCAATTTGAATCTTCGCTCAATGACTATTTGAAGCAATTATTAATCTATGTTGCTTAGACATGAATGTGCAAGACGCACTAGTTATGACTGCAATGTTCTTGTAATGAATATCTAACTGATACTCGTCTGATTGTTATTTGTACTTAATTTACCTCTCAAAGGTGCTTCCAAGATGGGTTTTATATCATGAACTGGTCCTTACTACCAAGGAGTACATGAGACAGGTAGCCCAACAGTTAATCAATTCGTTTTTCTACTATAACATCTTTGACTCGATAATATTTAATAGCTGAAGCCACCTATTGGAACTGCAGGTTACGGAACTAAAGCCAGAGTGGTTGGTGGAGATAGCCCCTCACTATTATCAGCTTAAAGATGTTGAAGATGGTATGCACTTTCCTTTCTAGTTTATTTCTGCGAAGAGTAATTATAGTTGGTGAGACCTTTTCACAAAGAACATAGCCTTTAGCTCAGTTTTTATGTGAATAAAATATTTTAAAAATGATACTTCATCAGCATGCAGGTAAAACAAGTGGCGACTATTGTAGATGATGTTCCCTTACAATTCATTTTTTTCATTAGTACTGGGGTCATTCCTATTTGGGTTTAATCTTAATTTTCTCTAATTTTAACTAATGCTTTCTATTTAGAGTAACTTCTGTTTAAATGTAGACATTTGATTTCTTTCCTTTGAAGTAAAGAAGGAAAAGGAATTTGATTTACCTGGCTTATTGAATTTTATCAATATCTTGATTTAGCTGAGGTGTTCACGTTAAAAGCATGGAGGATTGATTTTGTGATTTGTTATATGTTATTAGACTGCTTGTTAAAGATTGATAGGCTGGTTCCAGAAATTTATCCGTTTTAACATTTGAACTCATCTATAATTAAATTCTGCCATTTTCTTAGAATGTGACATCATAAAAGCTCGTTGCTTGACTGCTTGTAATAAAGCTGAGGATTTGAATTCATTATTAGGTGTTAAGGGTCCATCATAACAGTCCGTTTGCAACTCACAGGAATTAATGAAATGTGTTTTGGTTTGTGTAGTCTGAAACGTTCATGTAATTGCTAATTGATGGTTGTGATGGACTCATTATATTTGTCTCTAAATTTACTTACTAAATTATGATGAATTAGTTTCTAAGTGGGAATTTTGATCAATCACCATACAACAGATCCATGAGTCTTATAGTTTACTTATAGCTGACTTAAACTCTTTGTGGCAGCTTCTTCCAAGAAAATGCCTCGAGGTGCAGGACGAGCATAATCGACCAGACGGAACCGGCAAATTTTTGCAGATGCGTTGGATTAAAGAACATACATCGGAGGTGAATATGAGAAAAGCCTTGCTGTCTGGATTAGGGAGTGTAAATAACATTTTGCAGATTTGGAATAGCATGATTCACATAACGTAAAAGGAAACACATAACAGGGTCATTATATATCTGAAATTGATATTTGTAGTAGTGTACCCAACCGGGGGGGAACTTGAATCATAGAAAAAAAAAGAAAAAATAAACCGGAATGAATTCTTTCTTGTGCAAGAAGAATGTTGTCCAGGCGCGTAGCTCTCGACTGTAAAGGAGAGGGCTTGAGGCGCTTGGTTCAGGGCCATTGGTTTGCCTTGTAGTTTGTTGTATGATGTCAATTTCTAAAGGAAATCGCAAACGTGGTCTCTCTTTTTTTGGGTTTTAGTTTCAATGTGTAATTATGTAACCATAAGGTGTTCCTGAGATGTGTTTATTTATTCCATGTGGTTGCATAAGTTCATTTGATTTGGCAAATACTCCCTCTGGTCCTAAATGTGTCTCCGTCACTTTTAATTTACATGTGTTGACAAAAAAAAAGGTTAAATGCTTGTTAGAGCATTTTATTTGTCGTGAAATTAAGGTACTGTATGGAATTGATGGCTGATGTTGTTATAGAATTTGAATTCGATGGTATAAATGGAAAAAAAGTTATTGGATATTTGTGATCAAAAAATATCTAATAAAATAAAAGGAAGTTTTATGAGAATGTCATAAGACCAGCAATGCTTTATAAGTGTATGTTGGGATTTAAAGGAATAACATAAACATAGAATGTGTACCGAGATGAGGATGTTTAGATGGATGTGTGGTTATATAAGAAATATAAGATTCACAATGATCATGTACGCAAACAAGTTGGAGTGAGAAAATGGTTTAAAGTGGTATGGATATATTCAAAGAAGGTCATTGAGTGTGTCGGTTATAAGAGGTGATCAAGTAATATGGAGTCCTGTAAAAAATGGTTAAGAAAGATCAAAACAAATACTCAATGAAGTTATAGAGTGAGATCTTTTAATTAATAATCTATCTAAAGATTTGATTTTTGATAGAGCACTATGGTCTTATAAGATCCAAATATTCAACCCCACTCTTTTTGTTTATAATAAATCTCATTATCATATTAATTTGTCACTTTTCTTGTTCCTCGTGCAGTAGTTTCTAATAAAGGCATACATGAAAAGGGAGAAAAAAACTACCTACAATCTTATAAAAAACGAAAGGAACCAAATAATTTTCTTAAAAGACGTCTTATATATGTAAAATACTAAAACAAGAGGGAATACATTGCCAGTATACTTGGCAAATAGTTCTTCCAGCGAGCTTAAATATAAGACTCATTTGATTTTTTTAGGGAGATTAAAAAAGTTAATTAAACTATTTTAAAGTATTTATATTTATCGTTTTTTTCTAAATTAAATTGTTTGACTTATGAATTGATATACTACCTCCGGTCCTAATTATAAGACCTGGTTGATTTTTTTTAAGAGGTTAATGAAACTAAATAAAATACTTAATCATTTCATATATTATGTATTCTTAGATTATATATTAGTTTGAAGAAAAATGAAAATAAAAATACTCTAAAATAATTTAATTAGTTTCCTTAATCTCTCCAAAAAAGTCAACTAGGTCTTATAATTATGACCGGAGGGAGTATAATTTAATTATACAGAATATATAATATGATTCAAGAACTTATTTATCCTATCTAATAATCAACTAGATTTTATATTTAGGATAAATGCAGGAACTGTTTTCTACATTTCGTGCACACTATATACAATGGGGTCAATTTATTTTGATAGGGGTAAACCGGCATTCGGCACATTTTTGTTTTAAAAATTTCTTAAAAGTTGAATTATAAGTATGAAATTAAAAGGATACAGTTTTTTTATTTATCACCATCATTATTATTATTTGAAGTAAATACTGCATGACAATTCGGTTTAAATTATAGTACTACCTTTGGTCCTAATTATAGAAACACTTTTGTCAGGGACGGACCCAGGAATTTTACCGACGGGGGGCGAAAATAAAAACTCCTGGATCAATCGTAGCACTCTTTCCTATAATAATCACCTACAAAGAGTATAAATTATTAAAAATATTATTAATAACAAAAGTGAACAGATTAAAATTAGCTATTAGTCATCATCTATATTCTCATAGCCACCTTTTAACAAAACTCAAAACTTATCTAAAATACTAAACCTAAAATATTCTATAATCAGTATATATAAAAGTAGTATCATTGGAAAGATAAAATCATATATAATAAATTTCATGAAGAAAATTTAATTAAAAAAATAATTTTAAGTAGCTTATTGATTCTTAAAATTTACCCTAAGCCGTTGAAAAAATTGGGGGTCAAGAGAGGAAGAAGGGACTAGGCAATTTCCCAAAAGTGCAAAACAAGGTTGGGATATATTCATGGTGTGGACCCCAACTCTTTAATTTTTGTTTAATACGTATGAAATTGAACGAACTGATGCTGGGCTATTGCATGTATATCTCATCAGTTAATATATATAACCAAACCACTTATGTTGATTTTTTTAAAAAAAAAAAAAAAAAATTGTTGGGCCACCCCTAGCCCCCCCTTGTGTCCGTCCCTGAGTTTTGTAATGCAATCTATAATTAAGACCGGAGGAAATATTATATCACTTCTGTCCTATTTATAAGTTCCTTTTAGTAAATCACACATACTAAGGAGGTGGTTAGGCTAACGATGATTATGAGGTGAATTTTCAACTTTACCCTTATTTGTGATTAGTTACCTTCAACTTTTTCTTCTCTCTCTATTTTTAGTAGTAGAATTAATATGGGCAAAAATATCACAATCTCATTTATTTGGTTAAAAGCAAGGTTAAAAACCGGACGGTCACCGAACCGGTTGGGTCTTGGGTTAAGGGTTAGTGGGTCGAGATCGAGTCGGCCGAGTCAACCGGCCTAGACCGTGGTATAAAAAATTGGAAAATAATTAATTTCTCATCACACCAACTTAAATTTGACATACTATATATCATTTCAATACTTTGGATCAGTTATAAAATAATCATATACTCCAATACTTGTGACATATTCGATATTCTTAACAATTTTATTTATAGCTTACATTTGACATCCACTAAGCAGCCAACCGAAAACAAAGAAACCACAAAATGGCGGTCGAGGAGCGAAATAATCGAGAAGTTTGAGGAAGTTGAGTTTGACGGTGGGAAGAGTCGAAATCACACATACGTTGTTTAAATCCAATATGAATCAAATTGCATTCTAAAAAAAAAAAAAAAAAAAAAAGAGAGGGGAGAAATAATTTTTTTTTTTTTTTTTAAAAAAAATAATTCGACCAAAGGTGACCGTCCGGTTACCCCGGTTTTTACCGGTCAGACGGTTTTACCCTAAACCGGACGGTTTCACGACCGGTTGGCGGTTCCGGTCCTCAACCGGCCGTCCGGTCCGGTTATAAATAAATTAAATTTTTTTGATAAAAAGGGCCAAACTTTTTTGAAATAGAATAAATGGATTAGATATATAATAAAAGAGTAGCAAATTGACGTAGAATTTTGTAATGATTATCTTTATGACTTGAGCCATTGATTTAACTGGGAGAGATAACTAATTGACTCAAAGTGGGTGTGTCGGATAGACCCTACCACCTATAAATATAATAATACCCACCCCTTTTAATTCCCATTTGTCCATGTCCATACACTAATTATTGTGGCATTACATAGCTGACAAGTAATGCCCTCATCTAATAATATACAAAATGTAGACGATAGAGTGATCTAAACAAACAGAATTATATGAATTTTGATATTTATTTTTCTGCATCTTATAATCATTTACGCATTATATCAAAAAAATGCCATTTACATACGTGGTGCGGGGAGTTTTTTTTTTTTTTTTTTTTTTTTAAAGACAATAAAATACCACTTGAATTTTAAAATCTTAAATTAATCTAATCATTTGTAAGTGTATATGTATTAAGTAATAATTAACAATTCATTTTAAAAGAAAATCACTTTTTTAAAATTTTGGAAGCCATATTTTCTTTAACTTTTCCCTTTTTGGTATAAAAAATGAAGGTAAAATATGCAATCATTTCAAATTACGTCGGCGACCGAAGTGGAGATCTCTTTTAAAGAAGTCTTTACATTCATAAGGGCTCAAAATCGAGACTTCTTACTTAAACAACTAGAATTACTTTCACTCAAGCCTGCCAGTCTTGAATGTGGATATAAATTTAGATACATTGCATCTAATCAATGTAGGGCTCATTGCGAAAGACACGCGGCGGCGCATGTTAGTGTCGCACACAATTATTATGGCCCATAGTAAAGAGGGGATGAGGATGAGTAGTATGATAGAAAACGAGTAGTATTTAACTATTTATTACGAAGTACAAACAAGATATGGATAAGTAACGCGAATAGTACGTGCAAATGAAGCCAAATTCGTTTACCAGTAAAGTTTATCACAAGTACCGGGCAATGTCATCAGAGTCCTCCAAATCAACGATGGATGATCAAAAGTCTACATATTTAACGGTGAGGATCTCAGGTATAAGATATTAGTAGGTACAGTGGAAGTAAAATTTTCAATTATTTATGAGACTGTCATGATGCACTCTCTTTTTCAGCATTTCGATCACCGAGACCACAGACAGAGACAAACCAGAGAGCTAGAGAGAGACGTTATGGCGGCTATCGGAGAGAGTCCACGGAGCCCAGAGGCGAAGCTTGGGATGCGAGTGGAGGATCTGTGGGACGTTCAAGAGCCACAGCTAAGTCCTACCGAGAAGCTTAACGCTTGCTTCGAAAGCATCCCTGTGTCTGCTTTTCCTTCAGCTCCTTTAAGTCAAGGTGATGATCGTGTTAATTCGCATCTGTATCTACGATCATGAACATAGAATGTCTAGAATGGCTGAATTGTTCTGTAATATTGGATTTCAAGTCAATCCAGATGAAAATCAATGTATTGGTGATTGACACTTGTTTGATCAATTGACACACGCAATCTTTTTTTCTTAGCATCTGGTAGTAGTGGTCTCTTGTATAACCAATCCCTTTCTTTTCTTATTTTTTCTTCCTCTGTAATTGGATTGCGTATGATGAACATGTAAAATTTCTTTGTGTTTCAGTGGTGGAGATAAAATCAGACGCCACCCTACCGGAAGCTGTGGAAACACTAGCACACCACAATATTCTGAGCGCTCCGGTAGTGGATGTTAAAGCACCCGAAGGTGCTACTTGGATTGACAGATATATCGGAATAGTTGAGTTTGCAGGAATTGTTGTGTGGATATTGCAACAGGTTAGCATCCTAACTTGCTTACCTGAGTGGAATTTGCACAAATAATGAAGAAAAATATTACATGCGTGATAATAAAATGTATGTACGTGGGTTGCTTGAATTGGCACCAGGTGATTGTATTAATAGTTTTCTATGCTTTATCTTTCACACTAAAGCTAACATAGTAACTGATTTCCTTCACAGTCTGAGCCTCTATCTCCTAAGAGTCCAAGCAGTGGAGGTGCTAATGGGTTCAGTTAATCCTCCAGAACTTGGGGGCTTTGGATTTGAATCTGCTGCAACAACTTCTGGCAACTATTTTGAGGATTTAACTTCTTCTGAATTTTATAAGAACACCAAGGTTGTATGTTTCACCTAAAGACAAGAATTCTTTTAGGTGGTTTGATTTAATCTTATTTCACTGGCTAACTGTTTAGTAGCACACAGGTTTGTGATATTTCAGGATCATTCCGCTGGGCCCCATTTCTTCCATTGCAAGGATCAAACTCATTTCTGACCATGCTCTTGCTGCTTTCCAAGTATAATATGAAGAGTATTCCTGTGGTAGATCTGGGTGCAGAAAAAATTGATAATGTGATCACACAGTCTGGTGTTATTCATATGTTGGCAGAGTGCGTGGGGCTTCAGTGGTTCGAGAGTTGGGGAACCAAGAAACTATCTGAAGTTGGTCTTCCTGTAATGACCCCTGATTGTATCATTAAGGTCTGTAACTGTCTTAAGTTGAAGTTTTGTTTCTTCTATAATAAAGAGTTAGCTATGATACCATGCAATTATTACTGAGATTCTGAGATCATCTCTTTTGCTTACATCTCACCCACATATGTTGCATAGCAAAGATGCATGAATTAATCTACCGTGCTATAAGAAAGCATGCTTTGATTGCATTTGTAATTCTCTGTTTTTTTCCTTTTGGCTGGAGCCTAATTCTGTGTGTTCTAGTAAATCTAATATTGATTTCCATAATTCTGACACATCTGAAGTAAGCTTTCCCAGATCAAGATGTCTTAAACACAAGAGTTATATACCTCAATTAAACTTAGGCATGTTATTTTTCCTTTCAAAGGAGAGTGATAATCATTGATCTCCTTCAGCTTCACAATGGATGTTTTTTTCTTGTCTGCAGGTTTATGAGGATGAACCAGTGCTTCAGGCATTTAGATTGATGAGGAAAAAGAGGATTGGAGGGTTACCCGTAATAGAAAGGGGTAGCAACAAGGCTGTGGGTAACATAAGCCTACAAGATGTTCAATTCTTGCTAACTGCTCCAGAAATTTACCACAATTATAGGTATTGTCATTACAGATCTATCACTTCTTTTGATTTTCTAAGCGGCATACTCATCGGTTGTTTTATATTTTGCCAGAGCTATTACTGTAAAATACTTCCTGACGGCGGTTAGAAGCTACTTAGAGAAGCACAAAGAGGTGTTCCCAATGTTAAGCACCTTGGTTACATGCCAAAAGGATTGCACAATCAAAGAGTTGATTCAATTGCTTGACCACGAGAAGAGTAATCGGATATATGTTGTAACTGATGATGGTGATCTAGAAGGAGTGATCACTCTCAGAGATATCATCTCAAGGCTAGTGGACGAGCCCAAAGGCTATTTTGGAGATTTCTTTGATGGTGTTCTTCCTTTGCCTCCAGACAGCCGGGTTTAACACTCACTTGAAGAATGAACAGCTTTTCAGTTTCTTGATATCTAATTTCCTTCTTGTGTAGGAATAAAAATTATATTGAACTGTGGCGTCCTATATGGAATGGAAGACGGTGAACTTAAAAAGTGTTTGTGAAGTTCAGTTTGCAATTCTCTTCCGTGCGTCTAACCACAGTATGAGAGTGAGATTGTGTATAATTCTGCTGTTTCTATGAAACCGTTGAACTCAGTTTTTTGTAAAGTAAGCTTCTTCTCAATCGTATAAGTTCTTCTCAATCGTATGAGTTCTCTGTATGGTTATGCCTTCTTGGTCAGTTCTTGCACCTGATTATGTGAAAAAATTTGCAGATCCTGTCTTTTGTGCGTTTCACTGGTTTGAAAAATGAGGTGCATCGTTCATAACTTGTAAATGATTCATCCTGGTGTATTATATATACTTATACTGACCTATTCATGTTTTTATCAATCATTCAGGAGAGCATGGTGAGGAACTATGGATACTAGTAAAAGGACATATTCCAATGATAATATATACTACTACCTCTTGTCCTAAATATACTGGAGGGAATACATCTCATTCATAATATAAGAGCTAAAAATGTAACAATAACAATTATTTATGAATTATATCACTATTGGTTCTTACCGTTTGGTTTTGATATCCTACTTCAAATTCAAAATATAAGACTTAGTTATTATTATTTTTTTTTAGAGAGATTAAGGAGGTTAATTAAGTTATTTTAAAGTAATTATATTCACCATTTTTCTCAAAACTAATTTATCTTACTTATAAACTTATATATAATCTAATGATATACAATATATAATATGATTAAATTATTTATGTACTTTAATTTCTTCAAAAAAATCAACTAGAACTTATATTTAAGATCGGAGGAAGTATATAGTTTTATAAGGACTTAATCTCAATTTAAGTATAGAGATGAAGACAATAACTCATTAAAAAAGACAAGGAGTTGTTAAATTCACGAAAGATATTTGTGAGACTGTAGGGATCAAAACTAACTATTTGAAACTATAAGAACCAAAAACAAAATTCCTAAGAATGATATTAACCCATTATTTATTTATGACTTGAGAATAATATTATTGATAAGACATTTTAATGTGTATATATATATAGATGAATAATGAAATGTTTCCACACATTTCAAAATACTTTGGCACGGTTCGAAATGTTTTAATTTTAAAAATGTGCGTTTTTTTTTTGGGGGGTCAATATAAATGTTAATAGTATAATATATCTATGATATTAAACGCTGATCCTCATAGTGAATACGATCTCTCTTTTTTCAGAATATATTCTCGCGTTTCTTCTTGTGATACTTGGTTTGGACCATTGCAGCAATTAATATACCACAGAAATTGAACACATCCATTATTCTCAATGTCCTGCTTTTATTTATACTGATAATATATAATATTGCAGCAGAACAGGGGGTACAGATTCAGGTTCATTTCAAGAAGCTAAGGTGATTTTCTCACAACCATCATGAACACAGGCCAACACATCTCTGTAATCCCTTGAGATTGTGAAGGAATCATACACTTTTCCATCACTACTTTTCATGTACTCCCACAGAAGATATGAGTGATTGAATGCTGTCAATTTGCCATACCCAAAGTCATGATCTCTGAAAAGACTCCAGTTAGGTGTTATATCGCTGTAGTTTGACAGGTGGCTTCCTCCTCCTCCAACAACAATATGAATTGTTCCATTCACTATTCCAGAATAATGGGACGTCCCTGATTTCACACATTGACTCTGCATTACATACCACTTAAACCCATTAGAAAACCAGTATGAAATTGACCATAAGTTCAGCATTGCAGCATTGAGGAAAAGCTAGAGTAAATTGACATTAGACCTATTGAGCTTGTTTAGAATAATGATTGGAGTCTTCAAAAGCAACTTTTCAATCATAATTTACTATGTACAAGGTAAGTATGTGATAAGAGTTTTGTCTTGACTTGTGTGAATATACTTATAATAAGCAGCTCCAAACAAACACTTAGCCTTCGTTCCGCAAAGTAAGAAACTTACTGCATTTCAATTCTTTTGAGGCACAGGGCTCACTTGAAAAAATGACCAATTTATTCAAAAAATTCCTTCTAATCCTTAATGTAAGACATATTTATTTAATTTAATTACATTACGGAAGTTAGTTGAGTGATATTTTTTTAAGCACCCTAATTATCTTCTTTAATTCTCTCCATCTTTTTCTTACTTAATTATAGTTAAGGGAGCATCGATTAAGAAAAAATGACAAATATGAAAAATATGTCTCACATTTAGAATTAAGACTAACTCTCCCTAATTAGATACTATATTAAGGACAAGAGTGAGTAATATTGTATGATGGTATATGAGGCCATCCTATTTACCTGATAGATGGGGCAGGATCTTTCATAGTTATGGACGTGGCCATAAAATGCAATGTCTACTTTGTATTTTTGCCAGAGACTTTGCAAGCTTTCCCTTCCCATGGGCTCTTCGAATGAGCCTTCCGTGCCATACCAACTATTAGAGGAATATCCCAACACACGATGAGCAGAAAAGATCAACCATGGCTGTTTTCGCCTGTCTACTGTTGCAAGGCAATGCTCAATAAATTTGTACTGTTCTGTTCCCTCTCTCCAGTCATGCTCACTATCAGCTATGCAGAACCTAAACATACCATAATCTACTTTGTACCTGCAAATTTCGCCAGTTCATTTCATATCAGTCAATGAATTCTGAATCTTTTTACTGCAGAAATGTCAAAATATATCTAGTCTACCCTTAGTGGATTAGGGCTCAAGCCCAATACCAATTGGGGCTTTTGTATGAATATGAAGAAATATGGGTCAAAGATAGATTTTTCCTTTATGTTTCAAGTGTTATGATTATTCCTATGTTATCGTACACTAAAATGTTAATATCTACTCCTATCTGACCGTACGGATGCTATATAAAAGATGAGGTATTGAGGATTAAGTAATCTGAATATTAACAAACATAATAAATATCTCCTCCCTTTCGAAAATCCTCTCATATGAACGTGATCCGCATTTGAACAAGTCAGTCTGATTTCAAGTACATCCAAAATTCTTACAAAAAAACTACCCCAATGATGCTCTTTCTATAAATCAAAAACGTAGATCCGTTGATTTGTTTGCGCTCAATTCCATGTTAATTCTGTAAAAAGGTGAATAAATGTGACTAACCAAAATTTGGCTCTGTTCTCAGCAGGCACATAATACATGGTTTCTGCCAGCACTCCACATTCTCCTCCTGAATCTTTAGTATTATAAAACGATCCTGAGTTTGGCCAATCACGTTCATGATTTCCACTGCAGAAACAAGTTTCGATTTAGATACTAAAAAATATATCAATTTAATTGTCAGTGGAAGAGAAGGCAATGGAAAGTATATTCAGATGAACCTTGCAACCATATATGGCACTGCCGATGAAATTGGTGCAACTTGAGCAGTGAATTGGTCCCACTGTGAGATGTATCCATTTGCATATGGCATATCTCCAATGTGGAAAACTATGTCATAATTATCCAAATCCTTGATGAGCTGGTCCGTAGTGTTCAGCGAACCAGGTTGGTAATTAGCGTATTCGTTTGAACCATCACGCTCAGCCTAAAAGACATGGAAGAGAAGTAAATATTTTACCATGATACTACTCTGTAAACTTTATAGCGTAAACTTATATGACTATCTTCATCAATGACTCCTTTGGTTTGATTGAATTAAGGAAGTTAGTTGAGTTAGTTAATATGACATATTTTCTAAAACATCTCAATCATCTTTATTAATTTCTTCATTTCCTCTCCTCCTTAATTATTGTCGAGAAGGCATCAATAGAGGTAAATTAGGAAAATATTGACAAATATGAAAATTATTCCTTATATTTAAGATCAAAATCAACTCCTCAAATAGGTCTTACATTAAGGACCGGCCGGGAGTATTTCTTTACATTTATGGGGTTCTCAGTCATTAAAGATTATACCTTGCCCATGTCACCAAATATGATGACACGCTGCAATGAGTTCTGTCCAGGAAATGGTGACGCCCTGAACTTATAAACATTGCTCCAGACATAAGATCCGTTAGTGAGCATATGCCCCAATCTGTAAGTGTGCCTGAATTTGTAAACAAAAATAAGAATTCTTCAGATTAATTACTACCAGCATCTCTTCGTTTCAGAATTATGATAAAAGAATTCTTAAATGCATACACAAAATTTGGCCACAGATCCTTAAGGAAACTTGTGTGAATAAAACCAGGGTCACGCCAGCCAACAGTCCGAGCAGGTGCACCTGTAAAATCCCAATCTCAATCTCTATTATCTTCTAGTTTTTTTTTTTTTTTTTTTTTTGCAAGGTTTTCCTCATGCTTAGTTTGTGCCCAATGGTATCTTTTTTTATGAAGGATTAAAAGGAATTATAACAGAAGGGTCTTAATAGAGCAGATCTATATAAATTTAAAGAACCTTTGGTAAAGAATAATTAGACTCATTACCACACATGCTGTTGCGAGAGAAAGTCAATGTTCCAGCAGGAGATCGCGTTTGCTTTCCTCCCTCAGGTCCCCACTGAACAAAGGGTGTGGCTTCATCTATGTCATATCCACTTGTCCAGGTAACTGTCATCTGCAATATGGGGGAAAATCTCAAGAAGTAGTTCTTCAAACAATGCGGTATCTTTTTTTAGAGTGTTATAATTAAGATGATAACAATGACAGTATCAAGATTATAGATCATGAATTTTGGGTTGCCTGTCTCTTTTAACTTCATCAATCATCACCAAAATCATTTCATATCAGGATAAATAGGAATGGAGAATACAATTATTTGGACTAAGGAGGTGAAGCATTAAGATGATGAACTTACTTCATCCCAAGAATTCCCTTGAGCAAGGCGTGGATATACAGGCGCTTTAGGATTGGCAAATGATATGTAATTGGAAACTGACACAAGTTTAGGCTGCAATGCTCAAATAATTGTTGCTAGTTAGTTATGAATATGATATAATCATCATCTGCATAATATATATTCTCAACAAATGCTGGACTCTCTGATGTCAAGAGACTTTGTGAATGAAAATACTTGATATGTGACAAACAAATACTGACAGGAAATTAGATACACTAGAGAAGATCATGGACGTATTTGCCAAGAAAATAAAAGATCATAGACGCACATTTGAAAGTCCTCCAGAAAATAATGCAAAGGCGAAATCTGCACGCTGATTGATCAACTGGAACTTCAAAACAGCTTTTCCCGTATTTGCATAGTGCAAGTTGGAGTCATTCGCATACTTGTACTGGTAAAGCGTACAAAGATTCAAATCAACCACAGGAAAAAACCCAAATTTGTTACTTTTCAAATCCGATCTACAAGTTAACTCAATCTGGTGTATATGGTTTTACAACATACTCACCTTAATTGGGGCTGTGCATATGTATGGTTGACTAATCGACTCTCCGTTCTCCGGTGGACAAGTAGCTGAACTGCGATGGATATAAAATCAGATTCCTTTTAGTTCCTTTCCAAAATAATAAGCTGTTCAGAGTTTGACACTACCATGATAAAAACTGGTTCCCAACACCATAATGACAGTGACTGGGGAATTCAGAAGTAAAACTACATCTATCTCAAAGAAGAGAAGTCACCAACCCAGACACAGTTGATCTAGTGATATAAAATCCCGTTAGATCCCTCGAGGAAACACTTGTCCCACGATTGGCAACCACGAACCCGAAACCAAATACATGATAATATCAACAACAACAAAAACAAGAAGAAAAGTGCATTACTTGAAGTTTGCAGGAGAAAACACCCCCACCCAATCATCTTTAGATGGATTAGGAGAATTAAGTTGTACAGTCACCCATTGTGTATCCTCACCCTGCAACCATATGTGACAAAACAATTTAGTTCTGTAAATATATAGCAGGATTTACAATATTAATCATGTTATGCTTAATAGTGATTCAAAAAAAATCCAGAAGGTGATATGGTTTGAAATTTCATATAATCACCAACCCAAGGCAGGGAGTGCCTGATGCGCTCTTGGTGCTCTGCCTCCGGTGCCCCTAAATTTTGAGGCACTTCTCAAATGTTTGTCTATGGTTCTTTTTATTATTATATTCTATATGACATGAGTGATATTTTGATGTTTTATAGGAAAAAAATATTTTTTTTTACAATTTTTTAATAACTTAAGACTCTAAAATTAAAATTTTGTTGTTTCTTTTTAGTTTGGAGCTTATAACTGGGAACTTACTCTACCGGTGAGGCAATTACTCAAACAGCTAGAAGACTAGAAAGGGTGAACAAATTAATTAAAGAGAGATCAAATTAAATATGAGCGAAGTATAGTAGGAACCTTAAGGCCGAGCAAAGAAGGGTTTGCTTTAATGGTGGCGCGAATGTCGAGGGCAAGAGTGGCCTTGTGAATGGCAATCTTGGACAGTGGCTGCTCTCCGATGACGTGATGAACGTTAGCCAAAACGCCGGAGTTGAAGCTGACGAAACACAGCAGAAGCAAAATCATAATATTCACCAGCTTGAACCTGCGAACCACGTCTGCTGCCATCTTTCGCAGATGGAGATTGAATCTTTCACTCACTGCGATGATAAAAAGCATGGCCTTCATGGCTCGAATTTATAATGCTCAAACCTGGCGCTAAATCGTTTGGGTGGGCCCCACGGATCTCATGAGCGTCAATAATAGCACGTGTGAGTGAGAACTGAGCAGTTGAAATTGAAAGTAAATCCATGGCCAGATCATTTGTATTTATGACGACCGGTGTTAGAATAGAAATTTAGAATAGTTTATCTTTGCTTATCAGTTGTGTAAGAACCCCTTTCTATTTTGAAATATTTCTAGGAAATTCTAAATGGTTCTAAGTTCTAACTATAATATTTATTTATTAAAAATTATGTTAACAATATATTATATTGATCTATTTATTTGAAAAATTAAAAATTAAAAATTAATTAATTTTGACCCTATTTACATTAAATTCCTTATATCCATTACATCAAACACATAAAACCATGTGTCCTGTTTTTATATATAGGATTATAGTTAAATGATAATAATTCAAAAATAAAAAACACTTGGTCACACATGAGTGGAGAACCTAAAGAAATGGATATAAAAACTTGATCTAAGTATTTTTTATATGTTTGTGTAGGTTGATTGTCCTTAATTTATAGGTAGTGTTAAATTTAAATATTCTTATAAAATCTGAAAGATCAACAATATAATATTAGGAAGTATAAATGTTTTCCCAATAAAAAAAATTGAACTTTAAAAAATGTTCATTTTTAAATTATTTGATTATTAGCAATTTTAATAACAAATTTTAAATAATCAGTTTTACTTTTGTTACGGAGGAAAATTTGAAATATGCAAAATTTCTTGATTGACAGAAAAAGGACTGCTTATATTATCGCCAAAGAAATGACTTTTTTTTTGGGCGGCAAAAGAAAGGACTCGTTGCATGATCTTTTTTGTCTTTAATTTAACATATAGTTATCTAATTTAATTAGATAAAATAAGTTAGTCAAATTAGTTAATGCGGTATTTTTTATTTTTATCTAAAGCACCGTAATAACTTCTTTAATTTCATTCCTCTTTATCTTACTTAATTATTGTTAATGGGGCATTAGTAGAAGTAAATTTAAAAAAAAAAAAAGATAAACAAATATGATAAATATGTCTTACATTAACTATTATAATCAATTCTCAAAATATATCTTTTCCTAAGCCCAATATATATAACTATTTTATGTAGATTAGAAAAATTAGTTAAATTAATTATTTATAACAAGTGTATAGTAGCTTTCCTAAAACAAAATTCCTTTTAATAAATCTGTCCTATTAGTTAATTGTATGCATTAATAGGAGTAATTTGGGAAAATTCATGAATATGAGAGATAAAAAGGTTTGAAATCAAATAACTAATTCTTATATTTATGATTGCAAAGAGTATAACAATATATAATAAGGATAGGAAAACACAAATATTTCCTACGCATTTGCTCATGTTTTCGAAATATGAGATTGGTTCCTCTCACTTGATCATGTTTCTAGAGAAACCAACAATTGGGTCTAAAGATCTCTACAAACACATAATAGTGGTTAAAAATAATAATAAATTAAATATAATTTAGGGGTAAAATATTTATATTAAAATATAAATAAATCATTGTAATTTGATTACCATTAAATAAAAAATATTTTTTGAAATAAGTAATTATTGGTTTTCACTTTTCACAGATATCCAATAAACCAGACACACCGCTGCTGCTGCTTTTTTTTTTTTTTTACCTGGAAAAAAAAAAACAATACAGAATTTATTGTTTTGTTTTTTCCCCAATAACTGCACGTTTTTTTGGTTAAACAATGACTTTTTTTTTAATTTCTTTGAAGAGAGCGTTCCGTTTTTAGTGAGCTTAATGTCCCCACGCCCCCATCAACCAACATAATGGAAGTGAGAGTGAAACTAGAAGTGAAACTGGAAATGAAAATGACAATAGAAGTGCGTTTTAAAGTATCTTTGGTATATATGTATTTGTTTAAAGGGACAAGATATGTTATTATCACTTTCACTTTATCATTAGATCAATCTCAATTGATCTAACAACGAAAAAGTGATAGTGGCGTTAATCTTACTAAAATTGGTAATGACAATATCATATCCCTTTAAACAAATACATATATACCAAAGATATTAAAAGTAAAAACGCAGAGTTTACTAATGGATTTAAGTGAAAGTTTTAAAAGTTCTGGAGAGGGACTAAAGTGAGAATTTTCAAACTATTTTGGGGTAGAACTGAAATTTCAAAAATATCTGGGTCCTTTTCTGTAATTAATAAATAAGATCATTTTACCCCTAATTACACTAAATTCAATACAAATGTTCTTAACTCAACTTAGTACTTAATCATACAATAATGTCCCAGAAAATGCATTAAAAATCTCAATTTAATCATGTAAAATCATATAAAAAATATGGTTTGATCAATGACAATATTGGACATTTTGATTGATATTGCATTCATCAGTATATGTGTGTATGATGGCAAGTACCTTACTTTTCTCGAATTTTTTTTATATACATATGCAAGTAAAAACTCAGTTTTATTTTACGATTTTACGTTTTATGATTTTTCATTCTCCTTCCGTTTTTAGGTAAAAACTACGTTTTCACTACCATAAGTATATTTAAAATCCAATTATTTATTTTATGTTCGTGTTAGATGAGTGACAGGTTTCAAAGTATCTTAATATTATGGAATTATTGCATCCGTGTGTTACACACGTGGGGAAAACAATATGACGTTTTATTGTTTTTTTGGGTAAAAAAGATCCCTACGTTTATTAGTTGTAGATTTTATAAGCTCAATTGAAAAAACTAAAAAAATAATTACAAATTATGAAAAAATTATAAAACCAGAAATATCCTGTCCCTTTAAACAAATACATATATACCAAAGATACTTTAAAACACACTTCATTCTGATCTCACGGTGGAAAAGTGATAGTGACATTGGTACTGATTAAAATTGGTAGTAACAATATCAATATCACGTCCCTTGTTTTTAAAATAATAATAAAGAAAAAGACGAAAATACCCTTATCTTTGAAAAAAAAAAAAGGAAAAGCCTTCCCTCCTAAAAACAACCATCACCACCACCAGAGAACAGTCTTCGGCCATCAAAAAAATCAGTCATCGGCCACCAAAGAAACATCACCCGCCACCACAATCGACCTACCCATCACAGAACAGCCATCAAACTACCCATGACAAACCCAAATCTTTGTTTTTTTTTTCATATCCGCGGCCTTTCATACTTCTCCTTTTGAAGATCCTATGCTTGACGAAGACAGTGACGATGATGGGTGTCGAGAGATGGTGACGATGAAGGAGTACGCGAGTTCAACTGGAGGCCATAAGATCTAGATGTAGAGCTCGTCGGCAAGGAACGATGGATATAGACGCCGTGAAGATTGGTGGATGCGTATTCGACTTGAGCCCATGCAGTGGCGGAGATCTACATAATTAGTGGGGTAAAGGAGCGAAAATACACATGGGCTTTTCCTTTAGGAGCGCCCAGCACCACGTGCTTTTTTTGGGAGTAAAAATACACACGTGGTTAGCATTTTGGAGCAAAAGTCACACCAAGCAGTTAATTCAACAAACGCCGTTATGTGTTATGTCCACTGCGCAGTGTTACGCTCGGCGATCCCTTTCTCTAAGCTAGTCAAAGCATCTTTGAGAAACAAAATCTCTTGCTTCATCATAAGAAAGGTCGAGCTGGTTCTACATGAGGAATCTGCTAGCGAAGTTCGCGTCGAGTTCGAAGAGTTCAAGACCGACGTCACGGCTTTGTTTCTTGTTGTTCATATGAGGAATGCGAGCCTCGTTAAGAAGCTACTTTTGGTAATGAAATGTTCGAGGCTCATTTTTGTGTGATTCATGCTTCACTTCCTCCGACCAAGTGAGTCCGGACGAGAAAGAGAGGAAGCCGAGAGTGGGAAACCGAGAGAGAGTGGGAGAGAGGGTATTCTACGGTTTCTTTTGCTTTCTGTTTTATGAAGCCAAAAACAAAGGCGAATCCGGCGTGGGTGGGTTTTCTTCATCTTGGGGCAATGTTTCCTGTTTGTGTTCATATTTGCTCTACAATTGTATCGTCACGATGATCTTGCTTTTGTAATTCCTAGATCCTCACGTGTACTTGTATATAATCGGTGATCTTTGGTATTTTGCATTATTTGTGAATTTAGATGCATGTTTTCTTTCATAAAGCGTGATGTCGGCTATTATTGGTTACTTGAAATTCCTATCCCGCATGAGCATACCCGAACGCAAACCGAACCGATATTCTTCATAAGAAGTTAAAAAAAAAAAAGTTTGAGGAACCATGTATATTTTCCGTTTGAAGGGGAGGAAGCCTTAAAGAGGAAGAAGATTTGGAATTTACCAAAGAATGTTGAGGTTGGCTTCAAAGAGAATTTTGGGAGTGTCACAGGAGTTGCCATGTCCGACACTCCAAGTTCTACCTCAATTCTCCCTTGAGAAGGTTGATCACTACAACAACCCACGGAATGTTGGATCCTTCAAAAAGATCATCGGACGATACAATGGAAGCCGGGAATGTTTTCCAAGGAATGCATGAAGCTATTAGCGAGGTTGGGTTTTACGTAAAAATCGAAACACGGTGCGGGGACATGACACATAACGGCGTTTGTTGAATTAACGGTTTGGTGTGACTTTTTCTCTAAAATACTAACCACGTGTATATTTTTGCTCTAAAAAAAAGCACATGGTGCTAGGTGCTCCTAGAGGAAAAGCCCATGTGTATTTTCGCTCCTTTACCCTAATTAGTGGGGGAATCAGGGAATTTTTTTAAGCAAAGTTTTAAATATAAAATTTTGAATTTCAATAATTTCAAAGGGATTGACAAAATATTTTTAAAAAAAAAATCAGAAATTTTGAAATATTGCAAAATTTGAAAAATTATGTAACTACTTTTAATTTTTTCTTAAAATAAAAAATCTCCAACTCCTTGTTGGTAGCAATCAGTGACCAAAGCTTCAATGGCCTATTATATATTTTTTGAATTTCTCACGCAAAAATTATCATTACAGATACTTGAGTTGCTAATAGCGATATTAAAATTGTAAGCTACGGCCTTTTGAATTTTTATTTTTTAAAAAAAAAACTAAGGATGGTTAGGTAATTTCTCAAATTTTGCAACATTTCAAAATTTCAAACCAATCCCTTTAGAATTATTGAAATTCAAAATATTTATTTATCTTTTACCAATTTTAATTGTGTTTTTCTACCTTTTTCCTTATTGTTTGATTATGTGTAACTTATTTTCAACTATGTATAAAATGGAAAATATTCGCACTTTGTTGAGAAAATATATTATATGTATCTGAATATGAGCTACAAGTCTACATCTGCTAAAAACTTGGGTTATTAGATATATTTTATGATAAGAAATTTTTAATTGTCTTTTTCTGCCTTTTTCCTTATTTGTTTGATTATGTGTAACTCTTCCTCATATTTTTTTAATCTAAATATGAGCACTTTGTTGTCCTTATCCACTAATGCAAAATGGTGGGTCTCATAGGCCGCCACAAGTCCATGCCCAAATAACAATTAAGAGAGTTGTCTGAGATCTAGGTTCAAATAGGAGATCTCATGTGAGACTAGCATAATAACCACTACACTATCTAGACAATTCTTATAAGATTCCTTCAATATATATATTCTTAGTATTTGTGTTTGCACCTGCACACATAGGCACAAGTGTGACTCCGCCACTGAGCCCATGAATATCTGGAAGGAAAGCTCAAGGCGAAAGATGGATATCATCAGGTATGGACTTCAGAGATCGACGATGACAAACTTTGGATATCGAGGCCGCCACTAGTGCTTACTACAACCTCTCAAAGGGCAAAAAGGTCATATCTCCAGTTCCATGGGAAGTGGAAGAAGTGAGTTCCCAAGGGACCAAGGAAGTGGGTTCTAATGATACTAGCCTGTTTGGCATGGCAATGCATAGTGGAATAAGCTCTGTGAAAAAAAAAAAAAAAAAGCTAATTTAGACCATTTGAGATAGTTTTTAGGTCAAATCGGCTTATTATAAAAAAGTGGCTTATAATATAAGGCACTTTTTCAGTTTCTAGAGTGACCTTTTTCAACTTTTGAAGAAAAATGTTAGAGATAGGTGATCCAATAAGCAATGTACTATTAAATATACATTTGTGTGTATTCTAATTTAGATTTTAAATATATTTAATTAAGTAATTTAGATTTTTAAATTTTTTTAATAATAATTTAAATTTTTTTAGCAAATTTAAATTTTTATCTTCAATAATCGCAATATATACAATTAATATATATATATATAGGATATATATATATATATAGAGGAAAGTATTCAACTTGACTTTTCAAATAAACATTCAACAAAAACTCATTTAAAAGAATTAAGATACAAATATATAATTGTATAACAAACAAAAAGTATGATGGGTATTGAATAGAGCTGGGAAATCAAACCAAGCCAGTTTGGCCGGCCCGTTTAAACCCTGAATCTTAAAGGATCAAATTATAAAATAGAGCTTTCAAATGAAGTTGAGTCTAAAGGAGCCAATCTTGTAGAGCCGAGGACTTAAAAGGGCCGACCAGTTATGCCAATTTTTATTTTATTTTTTCGACTTGAATGTTTTGTAATGATGCATAATTATCAAGTTATTTATATGAGTATGGATCATTCTTCCTCTGAACTGGAAACTTATTTGGAAGAACCAATATTGAAGCCTAATAATTGAAAAGAATTGGATGTCTTGAATTGATGGAAGAACAATTAATAAAGATTTCCGATTCTTTCAAATATTGCAACAGATATTCTGAGTATTCCAATTGCTATAGTAGCCAATAAATCAGCTTCCAGTATTAGTGTACTTGTTCTAACAAAATAGAGAAGTTCCATTTTTTCATATAATATTCAAGCTCTTATTTGTACTCGCAACTGGATACATGGATTCACATATGATGTTAATTTACTAATCTATATGTATTTTATTTTTGTTATAGAGCTATTTATGCATTTAATTACAAATACATTATAACTATACTTTGATTTTATAATGTGGTTTATTATTTATTGTAGATAAAAATTATGGATGTATTTATGATATGAGAGAATTTTTTTTTGATATTTTTATCCATGAAACAGAGCCTGTTACTCGAAGTGGAGCACAATCAAATGTTTTTAAAATTAATGATAGTAGCGAAGAAGATAAAAATGATAGTCATTATATTCATGTTGTTTAGTGGTAAGCTTCTAATGTTTTATGTGAGTTATTGATGAACACTAGTTTAGTTATAATTATGAATTACGGCTATGTTTATTTGTTGCGAGGTACATGTTGTTTAGATCTTAATATTGATAACATTTACTTGATAAATTAAAACTTAATTGTTGTAATTTACTAATTATATTTCTTTTAAAAAAATAAAAAAAAATTAAAATTAAAATTTTAAAAAATAGTTTTCAGCCTTGTAGAGGCCGACCTTGGCTCATATGCTCTTGAACTGAGCCTTGAAAAACATATATTTTTTCTTACTCTGAGTCTAAAAAAGTTGGCCTTTTTAAACTCCATTCTTAAAAGGACGTTCCTTATTCCTAGCTTTAATATCGATAAGGACAACTTCGGGAGAAGGATGCAGGGCTACCGCGAAGGGGGAAAAACTAAAAAACTGGAGTAATTAAATTCAAAAGAAGGACTGAATTCCCTTAATGAGAGATTGATTGGCAGCAAAGTGGGTGACTTCTGGTAAGATGAATAAACTTTGTGTATTTAATGTTCCTATTTGGTTGTTCTTCAAGTCATGATCATGTTATAAATAAATTGTTGCCCAACTATGTTAAGGATGGACTTCTTGGCTAAGCTATATGGCAACTGATTTACAATCACGTTACAGTGAGTAAGTTTTCTCACTTTCTTTTTAAAAATAATTTGCTTTTGTGGGGCCATAAGTTGATGGAAATTCAATGAGTTTGACATGGATCAACTTTCATTGAAATACTAATCCAATCACAGGTTTAATATTACAGATAACTAATAGGGTTTAATGATCATGGCAGGTTTGTGCTAGACGACATTCCTATCTTTCAGGTGTTGACATAAGCAACATATATAAAGAGAACAGGAAAAATGGAAGCAGGGGAGTGTTGTTGGGAATGAGAAAAGTACGCGCATGCTTTCATTGCCAGCCTAACCAAGAATTTATTGAAGCTTGTCAAAGTAATCGAGCAAGAGAAATTATACTTCATGTTAATGTGTTATAATTTGGGTCTTTCATATTAATGTTTAGTTATGACTTTGTTTTTTGTTTGATCCTAGTGGCAACTAGAACTATCTAGACCTGTACTTTGGTTGTGAATTCAAGTAGTAGAACTACACTTTAGAACATAAAAAGTTGTTAGACATATAAGAATATAAGGACTGATGTAGTTGTGGTCCATATCATGGTTTTAGGTAGCGATATAACTTATATTTTGTGTTGGTATATTTAAAATTCAATTATTTATTTTATGTTCGTCTGTATTTTATTTAATTTTTTTATCACTTAGATGAGTGAAAGGTTTCAAAGTATTTTAATGTTATGAAATAACGCGTGGGGAAAACAATATGACGTTTATTGTTTTTTTGGGTAAAAAAGATCCCTACGTTTATTAGTTGTAGATTTTATAAGCTCAATTGAAAAAACTAAAAAAAAATAATTACAAATTATGAAAAATTTATAAAACCAGAAATATGACAAGACATAGTTGTCTTCGTATGACAAGAGAGGTCCAAACATTAATTATAAATATCTGCTTAAATCAGGGCATAACGATCACAAAACATCTTGTGGCAGTGGTAGCGTTATCAGGTAGTCGGAGATCGTACCATCAAGGAGGGACACTTTTTGGTGTCTCTCTTTAATTATTGCACTGTCTGCTATGCCTGTGGGGCCCATAAACATGTGAATTATGCCACGTGCCCTATTCAATCGCACGACCCTCTTACCCCTCAATTCTCATAATTGACGCTAACCAGCCGGCCCCGCTCCGGGACAAATTTCCACATTGTGATTATCCAGGAATAGGGGTGGAAATAGGTCGAGGGCATTAGGGGCTGCGACGACCTTGTTAAAAAGCTGTCAGACCTGATTTGTTAATTCTCATAATTGACGCTAACCAGCCGGCCCAGCTCTGGGACAAATTTCCACATTGTGATTATCCAGGAATAGGGGTGGAAATAGGTCGGGGGGCACATTAGGGACCGCATGACGCGACTTTAAAAGCTGTCGGGCCGATTTGTTAGGCTAAAGGTCGGTCAAGCTACTGTTTTTTAAGGCTTTTGCCTTAAAAGGCCAGGCCTGGCCTCCAAATAGGCATTAGGCCGGACAGTGGCTATTAAGAATAATTAGTTTTTTTTAAAAAATATATATTAATTAATATCCCCCCACCCTCCCTCACTCAAAGCCTCCTGTTTCCCCTTTCAAACCAAGAACCCTAAGTCCTAAATCAATTTCCCTTACTCAAGCACTGTTTTTTTGCTTTTTACGTTAGGCTTTTTTAAATCTTTTAGGCTGTTTTTCAACCTTTACGTTAGGCCTTTTGTCGGCTGTTTTACATCCGGCTTGTTTTCATTCTGTAAAAAATACAGTGCCTCTTAATAGGCCACGGGCCGGGCTCAGAAAAAATTTTATCCCGTAATTGGCCATAGGTCGGGCTCGGGCACTTCCTTGCATAATGCCTGGCCTTGTTAAGGGTGAGGACGACATGTTTCCACCCCTACCCAGGAACCAGTTTTGGTTGGATAGGCATCATTTGCCCATCGATCCTGGACGGTCGTCTGATTTTATTTTTTTAACTACTACTTTTTTGAATAAAAAAATTATTTTTTGAAAAAATGTTAGTTGACGATTATCTTTATTTTTTAGATTCTCAGATCCATTAAAATAATTTTTTTTTGTAAAAATAAAAAAGTAAAAAAAAATAAGATTTGGATCGTCCGGATCTAATCTAGGCGGTCCCGAAGGAGGGAGCTCTCCCTACCTATCCAAGGATAGGCAAGGAAGCTCATTCCGATTACCCACGGGAAAGGACAAGGTTACTAGCTCCCTTCGCTTATAAAGGATAAGACTCAATTAATGTTGGGAAAATATCATTCAGTCTTAATGAACATAAAAGATATTAAAAAGATCTTAACTCAAAATCATATATAAAAAAAGATTCTAGGAATTTTTTTTGATGTTAGTTGATGAAAATAAAATCCAGGTGTTTAAATTTTATTGTGAATATAACATTTCGTCAGTTGTAAATATAACTTTTTTATTTGTGAATGGTAAGAATTTTTTTGATATGTGATTTTAAATTGAGACTTTTTTGATATTTTTATGTTCTCTAGGACCTGAGTGATATTTTCCTATTAATGTTTTTAAGAAAGATTAAGGAAGTAAAATAAGTTATTTAATTATATTATATATTGTGTATTATTAGATTATATATCATTTTATGAAACAATCTCAAGAAAAATGATAAATATAAATAAGTTAAAATAGTTTAATTAACTTTCTTAATATCTAAACAAAATCAACCGGATCTTACATTTAGAATAGTAAGTAATATAAGATGTAAATTCCGCATTAAATTTGGTACAAATACATATATGTAGACACTATCGATGACATATCATGTGAGATGATGCCATTCAAAATAGTTTAAGGGTTTGTTTGGTATGAGGGAAGGGAAGGGGAGGGGGGAAAAAATCTTTTGGTAGGATATTTACCATTTTGTCATTAATGAAGTGAATATTTTTTTATTTATTATGAGTATATTTTTTAAATATTGAAAATTATCTATGGGCAATTTTATAAAGATGAGAGAAAAATTTCTTCTCAACTTTTCCTCCTCCCCTCCCATTGCCTCAAACCAAAGATACCCTTGGTAATTAAGGGGAGGGTGAATCTAGGCATGTGATTTGGGGATATGTTTAGGATTGTACGTCTTGGAAGGAGGTATTGAAAAGGATCAGACGAAATTAATTAAGCTAATCAAATAGGATTAATGGCATCCGGGTAATTAAGGGGAAGGCTAGCTGGAACCATTCGCAATTGTATAAATACTACTATCTTCAATTCTTACCGTAGGATTTAGTGGATTTTTATAAAAAGGTTAAAGGCCATTTTTGCCAGTTTCCCAAATGGGCGTTCAAAGACCGGAAGTTTTTCATCACAAATTTGCCGGAAGTATGAAAAAGGTACCAAATTTGCCCATCCGTTAATTTTGACCGTTAAGTTTGACTAATCCCCACGTGGCATGCCACCTCATCAACCAATAAGAGTTAAGTATCATTTTTGCCCCTAAGTTTTCAAGAGCAAGTTTGCCGGAAGTTTTCATTAAGGAGCAATTTTACCCCGGAAGTTTACAAAATGTATCAATTTTGCCCTTCTAAATCGATCCAAAGAATACACATGTCATGCCTTGAAAAGGTCGAACTTGAAATCCTTGAGATGTTGAGCTCAAAGCGACCAAAATTTGTGAAGCCGGCCGTCACGCGGGAAGCACCACTTATGATCTAAGCCAATGATCGGTCTATACAAATGTAAATATTATCACTATTGATTTGTTTTTCAACCAATTTTTGGAACAATTTATTTCTCGTTTTTGCGTTTCATTTGCTTAGATCATAAGTGATAATTCCTTCCTGGTTTTATGACAGACCTTTTCATCCTTGTGACCGGACCGAACTTCACAAATTCTCGTCACGCCTTGAGCTCAACATGTCAAAGATCTCCTTCTCTCGACTCCAAGTTCGACCTTTTCAAGCATGACATGTGTGGTCTTTTGACCGATTTAGTAGTCAAATTTAATATTGTGAGAAAGAAGGGCAAAATTACTACTTTTTGTAAACTTCCTGGGGCAAAATTGCTCCTTAATGAAAACTTCCGCGGCAAAAATGATACTTTTGATTGATGAGGTGGCATGCCACGTGTGATGAGGTGGCATGCCACCTCACATTTTAACAATCTACGTGGACTTTCTCGTCGGTTTTGGGTAAATTTGATACCTTTTCAATACTTCCAGGGGCAAATTTGGTACCGAAAAACTTCCGGGTCTTTGACGCTTCCATTTGGGAAACTTCCGTGGCAAATTTGATATTTAACCCTTTATAAAAACATTTATCAATTACGGAATTTTTTTTTTCATTTGCAAAAGTGGGGCACATGATGTTTAACAAGTAAAATAAAAGAAAATGAAGTAACGTACATCTTCACTCTTTTCAGGATGCAGATTGCCTCAGTATCACTTGTCTTAGAATCTCTCAGAAGCCGGCACAAATCTCAATGGAACTTTTTTTTTTTTTTCAAAAAAACCACTGCTCACTCTTTTTTTTTTTTAAAAAAAATAGTATTCAGCATCTAAGTATTTTTTCAATACCAGTTACTCAAATGTATTTTTTAAAGATCTTAAATTTTTTTCAAGATTATAAAGTATTTTTTTTTTAGTATTAATCAGTATTTTAAAATATTTTTTTTAGTAGCAGTCAAAATTATTTTTTCAAGATCGTAAAATAATTTTAAGATAAAGCAATGTGAAGTCTAACAAGATACTTTAAGATAGTGACTGGTACAAAAAAATACTTCATGATCTTAAAAAATTATTTTAGGATATTAAAAAAATATTCTAGGATACTGATTGGTACTAAAAAAAAACTTAAGATACTGAATGGTACTTAAAAAATACTTTAGGTTACTTGATTGGGACTAAAAAAATAATTCCAAGGTACTTACTAGTACTAAAAAAATACTTCAAGATATTGATTGATACTAAAAGAAATATTTGAAGGTACTGAATGATATTGAAAAAATATTTTATTATCTTGAAAAAATTTAGGATCTTTAAAAAAATACTTCTGAGTACTAACTAGTACTGAAAAAATACTCAGGATGCTAATACTATTTTTAAAAAAAAATGCTTCATTGAGATTTGTGCTTCTCTCGGTGGCCCAATGGTTGGGATCAGCTTTGGAGAGATTCTGAGGCAAGCGATACTGAGGCAATCTGCATCCTCCCTCTTTCCATGCTTCTTCACTTTTGATCGGAGTAAATTATGTGAGAATTATATCAGATTAAATTGCTGTATGCGGATCTCCGTGAACATTCAAAAATTTTCTATGTGCTAAATCAGCATCTAATCATTGTCAGTTAAATTTTATTTATTTGGTCATATTTTGCCGTAATTCATAGAAACCGTATGTTAAATTTAAGATTGTCAAACTAACGAGTTTAAGTAAACTCATGACATAGCAGTTATGTAAACTCGTATCGTAAATACGAATAATAAATTTGTAAGAGTTTAATTTTATCATTAAATGAGTACTAATAGTGTATAATTAAATAGTTAAAATATATAAAAAAAAAAAAAAACAACAATTTGATTTAAATATGTTTTGAATCGAAATAATTGAAATTAAATCCATCAACATTCATAATTTCTAGAAATTTCCATAAAATTCATATTTAAAGTCATTAACATGATCAAATCGAAAAAATTCAACACGAGTTTAAGAGTAAATTAACAAGTTTAAGAGTGAATTAACACGATTTTGTATACTAAAAACGGTAAACTCGGTGTAAACTCATTAATTTAACCGAGTTTATAATTGGCACGAGTTCTTTGCTACTTGACTCAATTTAATAAGGTAGGAACGTAAAAACGATGTCTAAAAGAGTCAACTTATAAGTTAGACCCCATCAAGACAAACAAAGCAGGCGACGAGGAGTTGTTCCTATTTTTTTGGTAGTGCTTTTCTGAAAAATAATGATGTTAATATTGTTGGGGAAGAACTTTATTTTCATATGGAGTGGTGTAATATGATCAATCCATCCTTTGCATTAGATTATAAATATAAATATAAATATTAACAAAATATTTTATTTATTACATCTCTTGTCTAGATATCTTGGATATTCTAACATAAAATAATAATAATGGCAGGAATTAACATATCATCATAACTATCTTTCTAGAAAGAAAAAAAATCAATCAAGGCTTTACACTCAAGTGTTTCAAGTAAAAAAATAATCAGAAGTAGTAGAAACTCATCACCAGATGGGTAATGAGCATTTGCATTTGCGTCCTATTAAGATATTAACAGTGTGTTTGGTTTGAGGAAACTCATCACCAGGGAATGAAAGGAATATAGGACTTTTACTAAATTGTCATTAATAAAAAGAAAAAAAGTTTTTTTAATTAAAAGTTTACTTATGAAATATTGAAAAAAAGTTTATGGTAATTTAGTTAAAACAAGATAAATTTTTTATATATAAAAAATCCCCTATTGAAATTTTATCAGCCCCCAATTCATTAGAAAAATGTTTAGTTAAATGCATCAAGAATCTTAGTTAGCATAATGACAAATATTTTTAGTCTTGCGTAGTAAATCATTAATCTCAGTTCATTTTTTTTATTCTGATAATTGTGCACGTGGTTGGTCACTCGTTATTTATTACTCCCTCCTGTCCTAATTATAGGAACATTTTTGTAGTACAAATTACACTACAAAAATATTCCTATAATTAAGACCGGAGATAGTATTATTTATTATTTAGAGCCAAGGGGCACATGCCCTTGTCTACATCACGTACTGATTACTCGTACTGTGATTATTATTATATTTTCTTAAGGAAATGTTTCACGTGTTTATATACTTTAACTTCGATAGCTTCAATTATTTCCAGACTGTCTTACTCTTTACCTGCAAAGCTGCCCCCTTCAAAGCGGACTCCTGGATTACAGTTTGCTGATATATAGATAAAGGGGCGGAACAATCGAGGGATTAGGATGGCCGCTAAAATTATAGAATAGTATTTGCATATTTAAAAAAATTATATTTTAGCCTCATAAATTTTTTTAATTTTTTTACTTTAGTTTCCGGCTTTTTTTCCTATTTGTCACCTTTTTAATAATTAATTACTATTTTTAACTCTTTTTCAAAATATTTCTCCGATGTCATACCATTTATCAACTAAACCAAGATTTAGTCGACTAAATCATGGGTGGCTGATTTTTTAAAAATGGCCCGATATTTAGTCGACTAACTCACTTGAGTTAGTCGACTAAATCCGCAGAGGTTTTTTTAAAAAAAAAACCCGACATTTAGTCGACTAACCCACTTGGTTAGTCGACTAAATCCGACATTTAGTCGACTAACCCAAGTGCGTTAGTCGACTAAATGTCCCATTTAGTCGACTAACCCAAGTAAGTTAGTCGACTAAATGTCGAGGAATTTTAAAAAATCAACCACCATGATTTAGTCGACTAAACCTCGGTTTAGTCGACTAAATGGTGGCTCGAAATATTTTGAAAAAAGAAAAATGGTAATTAATTATTAAAAAGGTGGCAAATAAGGAAAAAAGCCTTAGTTTCCACTAAATGTTTTGTGAAGAGACTAAAATGAACCTATTGAAATGTTTATAGGTTGAAATTTAATTTTATAAACATTTGGGTGCTATTATATAATTTTTGCCCCCTAATTTGAATTCCTAGCTCTGCCTATAGGTAGATAGGGGTGAGTAGGGATGTCTAAGAATCGGGCCAGACCGGGTTGGAGGTCAACCCGAGGTATGGCCTGATAGGACCTCAGGCTGGACAAGTCAGCCTGAGCCCTGAGGTCTGGTCCGGTTTGGTACCAACCCGAGGTCGGGCTGGACTGGATTGAATTGGTGGACTGCTTGGACTAGTCCAAAGAGCCCTTTTTTTCGGCCTTCTTGGAAGGCAATATTTTAGCTCTGGTTTTACCTGACTTCCAAAAGTAATAAAAAGTGACTGAGTGAAAAATGATTTTTATAAGTTAAAAAGCACATTAGGATGTCGGATGTCTAGACTCCAGTGAGTGGCTGAATGCAGAGTGTAGTGGTGATTTACACCAAAAAAAAAGAAAAAAAGAAATGAGTCAGACCCAACCCGAGCAGTCTAGTCTAGTTTGGTCAAATTGTTTTGGACCAAATATTTTTTACCTAGACCGGGTCAGGTTAGACCAACTAGACTGTCCGATTTTTTGGACAACCCTAGGACTGAGCTATATTTTAAAATGAAATAATTATATAATTATCTAATTCCAGATCTACAATATGATATCAACCCTAGGGGTGAGCAAGCACCAGAAGTAGCCCGCCCAACCGCCCGCGCCCATGCGAAAATTCCCGGATGAAGCCCGCCAGATTGGACCCGTGACGATGGTAGAGGCCGCCCAGACTGTATATGTTAAATGGGGCGAACGGGTTAGGGCACGGCCGCCCGTCTCCGCTTGTTTGTATATATATTTTTAAAATATATTATTTACGTATAATATTTAAGTGTTGAACACACACTGCAACACTGATAGTTGGTTCAGTGGTAGGGGTCCCAACTTTTTGCCATAAAGATTATAGGCCCTAAACAGGCCAAGCTATAGGCCGCCTGATAGGGACCTGATCTACTTCCACCCCTAGCAATCTCCTATGTTCCACACAATTTATGATTGGTGTGACTACTACATCACCTCAGTAAGAACTCCCCACTCTTTGAGGCCAGGCTCAATATTGTGGGCATGTTGATCATCCATTTGAGTAATAAAAATTTACAATAAGACAACACATTATTAAGTCACTAATTAATTATTCTCTAAATAATTCATTAGTGAATTAATTATTTGACTAATTATTATTCTCTATTTAAGCTTATCTTATCTATCTTAGGGTACTATAATAATAATATACAACATATTTCACAAAATATTTTTATTAATTTAATAATTACTATTCTCACAAATTTCTTTAATTAAATTTAGCTAATAATATTTTACAATTTATATATCAAATTATTATTTTACAAAATATTAAATAATTAGTCATCTATCTTAAGATTTATAATTAACATACAAAATAATTAATTAATTCACCAATTAATTAATTTATTAATTAGTCTTGTATCCTAAGGTTTATAATAAATCTAAAATATTTTAATTCCCTTAATTATTAATTAGAATTATTATTTACTCTTTTTATTATTTATAATTATTAATAATTTGTAAGTAACTAAGCATCTATCCTAAAGTTATACATTTATTAAGCATCTATAATAAATAAATGTATATAATTAAAAGTTAAATCAAATTATTAAACAATAAACATAACAAAAAAAAATTAAATGTTATCTAGGCACACGTGAAGTCAAGAGTGAGTAGAAAGAAGGCAGAGCAATTGTGTGTGGAGTGAGAGAGAGTAAGATGCTTCCTTCTTCTTCCTTCCGGTGATTCTCTCTTCTCTGGATCTTGAAGTTTCTCAACGTTTTCTCAGCTTAAGGAAAGGAGGGAATGAGATGGAGATTGGAAAGATGAGGAGGTGTATGTGTGTGTGATGAGTTGCTGTGGGTGAGAGTGAAAAAGAATGGAGGGTGAAATGTGCAGAGGGAGTCGGATGATGAGGGAGAGGGAAGGAGTGAATGAGGAATGAGATGGAGATTGGAAGGGGTGAAAGACGCAGAGGGAGTTGGATGATGAGGGAGAGGGAAAGAGTGAATGAGACAATTGCGTGGGAGGCGATTGGGTGGTTTGGGATGAGGGAACTAGCGGCGTCAAATGGGAAGATGCCACTAGTGGCATCAGACCACGTGGCCTCAATGGCGTTACACATCCTGACGCCACTGATGCCGTCTCGTCAGGCGATGCCACTGACTGCCTTATTCCAGTAAAATTTATCCGAAGTACTTTTTTTTTTTTTTTTTGATAAACAAAAAGTTTTGGAGGGTTCGACATCGCCTAGTCGGGGCACGGCCCGGCGATGATGCAGCTTACCGGGACTTACGAGATCGCCTACCAAAGGAGTCGGCGACGGGGGAGGGGATCTGGCCTTATTTCCCTTACCATCTAAAATTTATCCAAGTACTTTAACTGGATATAATATTTAGTAAAGTTGCTACAGTGGTTTTTTTGTCATGGGTTTTGCATAATACTACTAAAGAAGGGGTGTCTGAGGGGGGGATGAACGACGTCGTTATTATTCAGAGAAGCACATGCATCTTCGAGAGTGTTTGCAAGGTAATGTGAACCATACAAAGGAAAGTATTGTGACCAAAAACACAAGGTACTGGTACTGCCAAAATATGCAACAACGAAGACGTAGGTATTCCTGGATATGTTATTTCCCGTGTTGTCAAAGACACACATGTGAGCCATCCTTCACCCAACTTAAACCAGTCTCTGATGAAACCCTCGGTTTTTTCATATGAAGATAACAGTGCGTTTATTGTAATGGAAATACTAGTTTTAATATTATACTATTATGGTCAATTAATGAGTTATATTTCATAAATCTATATATAATTAAGTTCCTATGTAAATCTTCAAATCCTCTTGTCAACAAGTGAAATTTCCAACTTTTCAAGTGTTAAATTGTGTGGTGAAGAAGCACCAGAAAATGCTAAGATAACAAGATTACGTGGAGCACAGAAGAATACAAAGATTAGAGTCCCACATCGTGGAGGGGAGAAATGGGGGAGAGGAAGAGAGACTATAAAAAGAAAGGAAGGACAGCAATTACAACATACTTACCTGGACGGGGTCTTTGGGCGATCAAGAAGGCCCAAGGCCTAGGCCAGTGACCTCCATTGCACTTAGGAGGGGTGCTTGCCTAAGGTCTACCTAAATTGGTGGAGCCTACGTCATAATTTGTGGCAGTGGGGGCCTGCGTTCGCGCGGCCCCTTCCCAAGGATAGTTCAATGTTTATTATTTAATTTCAATTTGGGCCTGGTGGACACAACTTTTGGAGCTTCATTTTTTTGGAGGTATTTCAAACATCATTTTGAAGTTCTTATTTATTTGAACTATTGGGTCCTGAAGTGAGTCACCAATGGCTTATGTGTTCTGTAGGGTGAGAATTTCGAAATTGTTTTCATCCGTCAAGAGTAACCCAGGTCTTACTCATGAAGATTTTTACACGAGACAGAAAAAGATTTTGCAGCTTTGTTTTCATTTTGCCCTTGCATTTTATAACCTTGATATTTAATTCTTTTATAACTTCCTTGATAATTTTCTAACTACCTTACTTTCTCAGTTTCTTGGCATATTAAGGCCTTGATTGCTTTTCCTAATCATGTCGTGGGTTATGCCATAACTAGTCCCATGCATGCATATATAACCTTGGTCTTAGAAAATCACGTTTGGACTTAAAATTGAACAGCCTCGAACATAATGTATTCACGTATTTATAGACAAACTTCTAATTGCATCGCTGAATTTAGTCACGTTATGTTGGTCATTTTCACTATATTTTATAAAATTTACAAAAGCATATCACTGTTGGTCATTTTCAATCTCTAGTAATCTCTCCAAATCTCCTTTTACCTCCACAATTCTTATAGAGCTGTTAGGAGTCCGATCTCCTTGAGTTAAGTCTGCCAGTTGGGTCTTCAATAGATTAATAAGCTTACCATTGTTAGGAAATTCCTTCTTACTCCATGTGATTAACATATGCTTACAACACTTAAGATTACTCAAGAAAGCCTCCAGAATCGAACGATCAATGAGCAAGGGAGGTCTGCCAGCTCTCCTTAACTACCTCAAGAAATTGCCCATGAGATGCCCAAGCTGATTCAAAACAAAAATTCCGTTTCTGCTTATGACTTTCGTGTTGACTTCGAATTAATAGAACATGATGATCGAGCCAAGCGACTCTACATTAAAAACTTGAAGATTGGGAAATTGCTCTCTCAATTGCAAATTACCCAAAGCCCTATCAATACGCTCGCAAATTGTATCCGGGAATTCACGATTATTACACCAAGTAAAGATGAACCATTATAACCTAAATCCTCAAGCTCACAATCAGCCATCATATACTTAAAATTAAGGATCTTCCTCCAAGCTTTAGGTTGGCCTCCACATTTCTCTTCCTGGGATAATATATCATTGAAATCCCCAAGACACATCCAAGAAGCCCTGATGTTGTTGCCAATTCTACGAACTTCTTGCCAACACAATCTTCTCTTATCTTCACTGGGTGGACCATAAATGAAGGTGATATAAGATGGGGTAGAGAAAGTCTCTGACATCAGACTGGTATGGATAATATTAGAGGACGAAAATAGAATGTTAACCGTAATCACATCCGACCACCATAAAGCCAAACCGCCACTTGTTCCCACGGGATTAACAATCCATTCTTCGTTGAAACCACATCTACACCTCACCTTCCTAATTATACTTGCCTTCTGCCTTATTAAGAAGACCAAGTGGGGTTTTTTTTTTTTTGGAAACGTTCTTCCTTCAAGTTTTTGACTTTCAAGGCAACTCCCAAACCTTGACAGTTCCAAGCTAATAGATTCATGGCGAATCAGTGGTTGGTCCCATCCAACCACTGATGTCACTTGGAGAAGATCCCAACTCCATCACAATCTTACTTTTGGCCGTCAACCAACTCTCCGGAAAATCTATCTTAATAGGAGAAGGGGATCCATTAGAAGACCCTAAATTCATGCCATTTCCATTCCGCTGGAGATACTTTGTAACCGATCTAAAATTTGTACTTAAGTCTCAAATAAGATAAAATACGACCCAAAAATCCATTAAAATCTCCAATTTATAGTGAAGTCTCATGAGACATTTGAGTAATACTACCTCCGGTCTTAATTATAGAAACATTTTTGTAGTGCAATTTATACTACAAATGTGTTCCTATAATTAGAACCGCAGGGAGTATATTCTAATTGTGAAAAAATCAAAATAACCTCATTGATTGTAGAGAGAGAATTGGAATATATTGAGGTTATTTTGGTTTTTCTGAGGTTATTTTGGCTTTTCTACAATGGGAATATATTACCCAGATGTCCTTCGAGACTTTACTGTAAATTGAAGATTTCAAGAGATCTTTGGATGGTATTTTGTCTTACTTAGGACTTAAATGCAATTTTCTCAAAAAGGAAAGGAAGGGGTACTGTAACATTGCAACTTCTAACAATAAGTCTGGACTATTTTAATCAAAGTATAATAATATTTTTGTTTTTTGATTGAGCCCTTTGGGCTAATATCATTTTTGGTTTTTAAAGATTGTCTTTAATTTAGTTTTTAATAAAGTTTTAATAAAATGGTTTAAGTTTTTACTGGGTTATAAAAACCAATATTTTGAATAAAATGAGGACAAACTAAAACAATACTTTTTTTTATATCTGTTTAAGGGTTTGTTCTTTTGAATCTTAGAGTGCAAAAAGTTTCTTCTTCTTCCAACACGTGCTTTGCAATATTCGAATTTGTGTTCTCTTTATTTTGAGACTGCAAGTGCTTATTTATTTTTTATTTTTTATTTTTTGATAATACTGCAAGTGCTTATTACATCAACAAACAATGTTAACCCTTTGCTACTCATTCATTCCAATTATAGCCCAATACTTTTTTCTCCTATTAGAAAAGTATATTGGGCCTACTTTTGCAACTCCGTAGTGGCCCAAAGTGATATTGTCAGTTCTAATTTTTACAGATATATCGAAGTTGAAGGCTAATTTACTGGGATTCAATTCCCATATGTAATGTACTGTTATTTGCCCTTATTATTGTCATATATATATATAAAAAAGTTTCAGAAG
The DNA here is from genome assembly GCA_019022655.1 of Acacia acuminata. Taxonomy (NCBI): domain Eukaryota; kingdom Viridiplantae; phylum Streptophyta; class Magnoliopsida; order Fabales; family Fabaceae; genus Acacia; species Acacia acuminata. The sequence goes on along the minus strand of JAFJYI010000004.1, from coordinate 3,063,609 downwards.
GCTAATAAAAAAGAGAGATTTTTAAATTGAATTCAGTGTAAATGTACTTCAGAAAACAAATGAAGATTAAAAAAAAAAAGTGAAGAGAATAATGTGATTTGAGAGTATTTCGTACGTGTTTTTTGAACCCGAGAGATGCCCGACCCTGGTGAGAAGAAAAAAAAACTTTTTCATTAAAAGTAATTACTATTGTTTCATAGACGTGTTAATCTCCATTTTTTCATCAGATGTTGCAAATTATAAAATCACTTTTCAATATTCAGTTGTTTCTTTAAATTTTTAAAATACTTAGAATATTACATAATGACTTTTTTTTTTTTTATAATAAAATTTTAAGAAAGGGGTCTCACCCACACCAAAGCAGATCAATTACGAGCAATGTTTTTCTAGACCTCTAGGATGTCTTCCCCGGACCAACACAGGGATCGAACCCCTTCCCTTAAGGTGAGGAAGACCGACCCCCACGTCAGTTGAACCCAAGGACGAGGGGTTACATAATGACTTGATCGCAGATCAATTACGGCAGTGTTTTGGTAGGCATTGGGTGAGCGTTAGAGTAGAAAAAAGCCCAGTAGAAGGATCAGTAGAAAAAAAGGCCAGTTTGAGGTGTTTGGGTTAATTTTTCTCCCACTGGCCTTATGGAGAGCGTTGGTGGTGACTGTAAGCTTTTTTGGACAGTCCAAATTTCAGCTTCCGGAGAGCGTTGGCAGCAACCGTTGGTGACCGAAAATTCCTCCTCCTCCTTCTCTCGATTTAAGCCCTCACCAACTCCACATTTTCACAATCGACTCTCAACGATTCCTCGTCGAAGATAATATGGCTGATCGAGATCTAGAGCAAGGCGGTGGAACCAAGAACAGAGCATACAACTGAAGAGTCAAATTGACAGTTGCCATGGGACATTTCCGTGCCATGCTCCTTCCCTTGCTCTTTGTTCTTCTTTGCGTTGTCAGCAGAAGTCGTCGAGAGGTCATGGCCCCCGGCGGATGGACATCGATACCTAACATCCAAGCTCCGCACATGATGGAGATCACAAATTTCGTAGTGGCGGAGTACGACAAGAAAAATGGAGCGAATTTGAAGTTGAAGAAGGTTGTGAGGTGAGAGATGCAGGTGGTGGCAGGGACAAGTTACCGGTTGGTATTGGTGACAAAGGACGGATCATCGTCGACAACAAATTAAAGAATTATGAACCATTGGCAACCATATCAAGGGTTCTAAAATAAATGTCTACGGGTTCTAAAAACGGACGTTAAAAGTGTCTTCTATAGTAGTAGGACCACTGTAGTAAATTAATTGTTGGCTTAAGCGAAATTTTAGATAAGAATCACGGTAGCAAATTAATTCACATTAGCTCCTAAAGAAATGTGAAATTTCACTACAATCCCGTGGATGGCTGTAATGAAGTTAATTTATGAAGTAGAAAAAAAAAAAATCCTTTCAACATAAAAGAAGAAACAGCCTAATTTGCAAGTATATGAACACATCATGAACAAATAGAATAGTTCTATGAATAAGGGAAATTAATTTCTTTGCAAATAGCAAATACATCATAAAACTAGTGGAATTCCTCTTTTCTCACAACGTACCATCTTGAAATTGTTCATAGGATTATTCTATTTGTTCACAAGAATATTTATATTTATCGTCTTCTCCATATTAGTTTGTCTGACATATAAGTTTATATATAATATAATAACTTAACATACGATATGATTAACTAACTTATTTAGCTTTATTAACATCTTTAAAAAAATCAACTGAGTTATATATATAGTCATCGTCTAGCATAATTGGTGTTAGCTAAGAGAGATTAGAGTATGAGTGGCAAGTTTCTATTATACAAAAGGATATTACTTGTTTCTATTATACAAAAGGATATGAGTAACTGTGGTCCCACACATATGTAATGTGCAATTCTTTTGGTATATAAAGGAAAGTAGGGGTGAGCAATCACCATCGCTGCCTTTTAGTATATTTGGTGGATTCCAATCCCTTGGCGTAACATTGTTGCCATGGCAAGCTTGATCCGAGTCATCTCTACGAGTAATATACAGTTAGCGGCTCAAAACTGCGATTCACCTCAAAAGATAGAGTTAAGTCCATGGGATCTTGAAGCCCTCCTATTGGATCTCCTCCAAGTAGGCTTTCTCTACCACAACCCCAAAGAAAACAAAGACACAGTGATCCAACACCTGAAAGCCTCTCTTTCTTCCACTCTGGTTTTCTTCCCACAACTCGCAGGCCGTCTCACCGTCGTTGAACACGACGACGACACCTCCTCCGTTTTCATTCACTGCAACAACTCCGGAGCACTATTTATCCATGCCGTAGCAGAAGGCTTGACGATCTCAGACATCCTTCTACCTGTATACCTTCCTCCCATTGTCAGGTCCTTTTTTCCGCTTACCGAAGCCAAAAGCTACCAAGGCACGCACAAGCCACTGCTAGCCGTGCAAGTCACGGAGCTCGTAGATGGCATCTTCATTGGGTGCTCCGTCAACCATACCGTTGCGGACGGCAAGTCGATGCTTCATTTCGTCACTTCCTGGTCTGAAATCTCACGCGGTGTGGGTATGTTGTCCAAGCCTCCCACGCTCGAACGTTGGTTTCTCGATGGTACTGATCGCCCTATACGCATTCGTTTTCCGAAGGAGAAGGTCAGTAATAATTCCCAGCTGCTTCTGCAAGAGAGGGTGTTTCATTTCTCAAAGGAAAAAATAGCGGAACTGAAAGCCAAAGCTAACGCAATGGTATCTTCGAATTATAAAATATCTTCTCTGCAAGCACTTATGGCACATCTTTGGAGGTCTATAATTCGGAACCAAGGTATTTTTGAGTAATGCTTCAACATATATAATTAATTATTATTTTAATTATTAGGTTTGATTTTATCTTAATTAGATATTTTGATTTAATTAGGTTATATTATATTTTAGGGTTAGCTTTAGGTTTCTCTGCATACTTTTACTGTCTTTTATTTAAGATTAATAGTAATAACAATAATATTTAAGAGGATCTTACTTTCGCTCCATATATATCAATATAATCTTTCAAATTTCAACTGATATAGCCCTCAAAGAAGAGGTCAAGTTCGTGATGGTGATAGATTTCAGGCCGAGGATGGATCCGCCGTTGCCTCGTAATTATTTTGGAAACGCACTGGAAGATGCTATCGTGATCATGAATGCAGAGGAACTGCTAAACCAAGAGGGGCTTGGTAAGGCTGGTTTGGAGATGAACAAGGCGGTTGCTTCATATACACATGAGAAGATAGTGAGCCACATGAAGTCTTGGTTGGAAGACCCTAAGCTACTTACAGTCAGTGAGATGTTTTCCGATGTAGTGGATATGGGTGGTTCACCGACGTTTAATGTGTATGGGGTTGACTTCGGATGGGGAAAGCCGGTGGCGGTCCGGAGCGGCCCCGGGGACAAATCGCATGGGACAATCATTGTGTTTGCAGGACCAGAGGAAGGTGACATTTATGCGGAAGTTAACCTTCCTTACAAGACATTGGAGGCCATGGGAAAAGACTATGAATTTATGGATGCTGTCACGCCTGCAGTGGGATTTTTCACAGCAGCTGCTGTTAAAAAAATCACAACTACTGTTAGATCAAGTTTGTAAAATCATTTACTGCACCAGTTTTTACAATGGTTGTTAATTTCAGTAAGTCAAGTATTGCACTCTTTGTACGTTTGCTTTAATCAAATGAAATAAGAATTTAGTCATGCGTTTCCATCATTAAGTTGCTGTAATATATATGTATGTGTGTGTAATCAGAAAGGAGTTTGTTTTGTTTTAATTAATTAATGTATTAGAGACAGTTTTTTTGTCGTTGTTATCAGGTTTTCCAATTAACACATAACAAGTGTATGGTTAACAAAAAAATTTTTTTATTTTTTATTTTTTGTCTCTTAAGTTTGGTAAATTTTATTTTTTTAAAGATCAAATTTATATTGAAGTCAAAGATAAAGGACTAAAATTATACTATTTTTCTTGGTTTTTTAAATAACAATACTATGAATAACGAAAATTGTTCTTTTGGTTTTTTTTTTCCTCCTATTTCTTCTTCATTTTAAAAAATAAAATATCAAAATACCTAAAATATGTTTTTTCTCACTTTTTTAAAATGCAATTTATCTAAGTATTTAAAATATTGGTTGAAAATAGCATAATCAAGTGTTTTTTAATTTTAAAAACAAAAAGAAAAAGAAAAATTGTTTTCAGACAAGATACATGGCATGGGTATGGTCAAACTGAAGTCCCGGTGGAGACAGACAAGATACATGTCCCCCGATGGAGACAGACCCTGTCCCTCTCTTCATTCATTCACAGCTTCAGACATATCATGTTGGGAAAGAAACCATGGATAGAGAAAGTAATAAAATAAAGGGAAGGAGATAAGTATTTGGTAGAACTCTAGAGAAAGTAATAAAATAAAGGAAGTAGATAAGTAGCATTCGGTGGAACTCTTTATTGCTTGACAGAAATATGCAATACATGAGGCTCTTTAAATAGATAAAATAAATGGCTAATAATTACTAATAATCAATAAGTGTTGAAACTTGAAAATCAGGATTTGAGACTGACACTGAACCGAACATATGGCAGTATGGGATTCACAAACACAAAAATATACCTACTAAAATACCGATGTAAAAAATAAATAAACTTGAGCCCCCATCAATGGAAATATCCTTCAGTGACTAACACTAACCCACTACTTTGAATATAATCAGTCAAACCAACATTCACCCTTATTCGAAAACACAAACATTGAGTGATCTTCTAAAGTAGTAGAATTTATCTTTTGATAAGGCCCTCGTTAAAACATCAGCCAGCTACTCCTCTGTGCTACAATATTTCAACGCTATCTCCTCATTTATTACGAGATCATGAATGAAGTGACAGTGAATACCAACATGCTTGGTTTTACTATGAAAGGTGGGGTTCTTTGTCATGGAGATAATTGCTTTATTGTCACAAAGTATCTTTAATTTGTTGGTCCCTTCTGCTTTTGTTGAAGATCTGCTAATGCTCTTCTAAGCCAAATTGCTTGACAAGCTATAGGAGTTGCTGTAACAATTGCTGAGGTTGATAATACTAATGACGAAGCTTGTTTTTTTTGAACTCTAGCAACCACCCCTGAGCCAAGAATGAAAACATTTGCTGAGATACTTCGCCTATCATCAAAAGAACTTGCTCAATCACTATCAATGTACCCACACAATATGAAATTAGAAACTCTAGATATACATAAGTCAAAGTAGCGAACTTACCGGATCATGCATATTAACTTGTCACAATAGGCAAATAAATTTGTTATTTTATAAGTTGTCAAAGTAGGTAAATAAACTTGTTAAAGTAGTCACATAAACTTGTCAAATTACTCACGTTAACTTGTCGTAATAGGCAAATAAAATTGTCATTTTTTAAGTTTTCAAAGTAAGCACATAAACTTGTCAAAGTAGTTACATAAACTTGTTAAAGTAGGCACATAAATTTATCAAAGTATGCATATACATTTGCCATTTATAAGTTCCCAAAGTGGGAACATAAACTTGGCAAAGTAGTCACACCCTTGATAATGTATAACTTGTCAATATAGACACATAAACTTATTAAATTATGCACATTAACTTGTCACAATAGGTAATTAATACTACTACAAAAAACGGTTTTTGGGTCCTAAAAAGACATCCTTTTTTTTTTAAAAGGAAGTAAAAAAAAAAGGCGGTGGCATTTTTGTAATTATATGTGATAAAAGTTGACTTTTGGAGTTTAGGTTTTAAACTTAGACTCCAAAAGTCATGCCTTTTGGAGTCATCCCTTACAATGACGGCGTCTCTAGGTTGCGGATCTACGATTTGGGTTGCAATAGCTTCAACGATTGATAGATTCGTCGACGACAAGGCATGGCACCGCCAGACGGGGTAAAGTGCAACTTGGATTTTCTTTTTTTTTTTTAAATCTTCATGGTTCTAGCCCTCCGTCTGGGTGTCTATTCCGTCGACCTCCCTTCTCCGATTTTGTGTGTGTAGATCGATATTAGTTTCGATTTTGTGTCTGTAGATCTAATATTATTAATAGTTTTTAGTTCGATTTGCCTTTTTTCATTTTGAAATTTCAAGCCGTCGAGCACTGATATTATTGATTCAAGTTTTTGATTTTGTGTAGTCGATTGTTGCTTCTGGTAATCTGTCTTCTTCTTATCTGGTTGTCGGTTCTTCTTGGTAGCAGGTTGCCTACATCCCGAACCTGAGCAGGTTCGGGGTTCTTTTTTTTTAAAAAAAAAAAAAAATAAGGCGTCCTAAAAAATTTAGGACGCCAAAACTCTCCCTTTATGGTGCTTGCAGATACACGTCCCATAGAATAAGGACGCTAAACATGTCAAAAATAGGACGCTATAGGGGTTTTTAGTAGTAGTGTAAACTTGCCATTTTATAAGTTTTCAAAGTGTTACATAAACTTGTTAAAGTGGGGACATACACTTGCCATTTTATAAGTTATCAAAGTAGGCATATAAACTTGTCAAAGTAGTCACATACTTGCCAATATATAATTTGTCAATATTGACACATAAACTTGTCAAATTACATGTTAAATTATTACAAAAGGAAAATAAACTTGTCATTTTATGAGTTGTCAAAGTAAGCATATAAACTTATTATCAAAGTAGTTATATAAACTTGTCATTTTATAAGTTTATTTAAACTTGGCAACAAAAAGGTTTAGTGTTTGTGTGTCTATTCTGACCATTATATGTGTCTTTTTTAAAAAATGTATGTGTCAATTTATGTTAAATAAAACAACTCCGTTGATAAGTGCATGTGCCTGACAATGCCTAAAATGCAATTGATAAGTATGTGCATCTTATCATATAACTTAACCAATAGAGACAATAAGGTATTTCACATTTAGAATTAATATCAACATAGTCCCTATTGAGTTTGTTGATAGGAGAATTTACTTTAAGACTTTTTTTAATGAACTTTCTGGTCATGAGTGTGATTTTATCTAATAATACTTGTACTGAGTGGCAGAGTGGGAATAATCATCAAAGGGGCTTCGATTATTGATTAATATATTAGAAGACTAGTTTAATAATGTCTCCTTATAAAATTATTATTATTATTATTCCAATTTTACCTCTTTTGCTGCTAATTTAATTGTTTTTACGTCGGAGATGACGTAATCCTTTCTTATACCGCTATTTTGGGAAATTGGGATGGCCTCTTGCGTTTGTATCATAGCGATGACAATAATAGCAGTTGATCAGATTTATAAGAAATCACAGTTATAAGACTATATCTCTATTTTAATTGTTATATATATTAAAATAAAAATTTATTTAAAATATGAAAATTAAATTACATTAGATCTGGACAGGCTAAAATGTACAAGAGAGTGAGTTTTTTGTTGGGGGGGGGGGGGGGGGGGGGTTTTCACGTGCACGGTGCAGCCCTTAGAGCAATGTTTTGTGTAGGGGCGGATCCAAAAATTTATGGGAGGCACCATTAGCAGGGGTATGGGGGCTGCCCCCAAAAATTTTTTTTAAGCAAAACTTTAAATACATTAAAAAAATAAAAGAATATAAAGAGAAAAGTAAGATTAAGTCTTTGTTAGAAATAATAACACTGACACCCGAATCATTGTTTGCTGATATAGATTGATAGGAGTGAGCTATATTTTACAGGGATGTTGGTCTGTATCTGAGTGAGCCATACATCGGAGTGATGTAAAACACCCTGAATCGAAGTTGGTCTGTAAAGACTCTCTTTCCGATTTGTTTGGAATAATGATTCGAATTTAATGGTGATTTATAATATATTACGTAAATATGTGAAAGTAATTTTATCTCGATTTATATAAATAAACACTTAATTTAAAGGACCCAATCATAATTCATAAGCACTAAAACACCCTAAATGAATCCCAGTTTGCTGATATAGATTGATAGGAGTGAGCTATATTTTAAAATGAAATAATTATATAATTATCTAATTCCTGATCTGCAATATGATATCAACATTCAACACCACACATTTGCTTTCTGGACCAAAAAAAAACCCACACATTTCCTTCCCAATAAAAAAAGGGAATTACAATCATGTCTGAAGCAAGAGACTTTATCTCTAGAACATATATGTATCCCTTGAAATCATCAGATAAATCTGAAGTGCCAAGAAGTCTGACTCTGATTAAATCTAAAGGTACAATTACTACTTTGACCTTGTTTGTTAAAAAGAAAAAGGAACCAGTAATATTATTAGTTGTTAATGCATTTTGTGGTGATAGTTTTTTAGCATTAGCTAGTTTAATTATCAATATAATAAGTGTGTTGCAAGTTAGCATTTTGACATTGACTATTACAAGTATGTGGTGCAGGTTGACATATTAGTTGTTAATGTATGCTGCAATAGTTATAATAAAACTCGTTTTATTGTCATATAATAAGTGTGTAGGCTGATATTAAAGATGACCAACGCATTTGAAAATGTCGTGGTGTCTTGCGATATAACTCATTTCTTTTTGTGACATGAAAAGAAGAAAATAAGGCTTTGTTTGTTTTTTTTAATCTATTAGAAAATGGTTTTTAAAACAAGATTTGAAAAGAAAATAAATATTGTTTGGGTAATTGTTCTTAAAAAATTGCATTTGAAAAAAAAAACAATTTTTTTTTTTTTTTTTTTTTTTTTTTTTTTGCAGCAATTGTTCTTAAAATAAACTTTAAGAACTCATAGAATGTGAGAGAAAGAGTGAAGAATGTAACGACAACCGACAGAGAGTCAGAGGAATAAGAGATAGGATAAATGAGCATAAAAGATAAAGTGGGCAAAGTGGCCGCGAGTAAGAATGAGAGTAAAAAAATAGCAAAATAGAATAAAAACAATAAACGTGTAAAACATTGTCTCGAGTTTTTTATTTTTAGAAATAAAATTTCTACTTGTTTGTTTTACAAAAAAAATTAAGAATTATTTCCAAACATGTAATCCTTAATAAAAGAGTTAATTGACTTTTTTTGAGTGGTTAAGAAAGCTCAACAAGTTACTTAATTATAACATATATTGTTTCTCATTAGATTATATATCAATTTACAAGTCAATTAAATTAATTTAGAAAAAAATGATAAATATGAATTCTTTTATATAACTTATTTAACTTTCTTAATATCTTCTTAAAAAAATCAGCTGATTCTTATATTAAGAAGAGAGCAAGAAAGTAAACTACTTAAATTTTGCAATAATTTCAAACTACTTTATTATCCTTGTTTGGTTTAAGTGGAGGGGAAGGGAGGATTTTGCTCCCCTCACCTTCATTGGCCCCCCCAAAAAAAAATGTAGGAATGGAAGGGTAATATTTTGTACTGCTCTGCCTAATATATCCATGGTTGTTTCAAATATTCCCAAGCTGTCCTTGTTCCCATTGAAGCAATAATCTAAAGATTTGCTCTTCCTCCTCCTCCAACGGCTATATATATACTCCGACAACCACCAACATCACAGCCTCGTCGTTCCATAGCCCACTGGTGACATGGCCGAGCACACACCATTGAGCAACCAAGGACCTTGTCTCCATTCAACCACAAAGCAATGAACTACATATCTACACCAAGTGACACTTATTTCCCACTCCAATTTATGGCTAAAAAACAGGAAAAAAAAAAAAAATCATGTAGTTTGAGAGGGTGAAAGATGATAAATTGGTTTGCGACGTGGAAGGGATGAAGCATGTGAGGTGGCGGCGACGGTGGGAAACATAATGCGCAGAGGAAAATGGCGGTACAGTGTCATGGACTGAGTAGTATATATAAGTATAATTATAATAATTATAATTTTTTATCAGATAATATCGATAATTTATTATCATTATTATATATGACTGTAATTAATAATTATTCGATATATACACATAATTAATTATTTTATTTAATTTTAATAACTAAAAAATTATAATCTTATATATTAAATGTTATTTATAATTATATTTTATTCAACACTTTAGAAAGTTAAGATAAGGGTAAAGTTCTCCATTTTAAAAAATTCTATCACTTCTCCTCCATAACTAAATAGGGTAACATTAAAATCTCTTAACCTTTTTTCTTTTATCAATTTAAACAAGGTAATATTAAAATCCCTACTCTCATCCCTCTCCCTTAAAATCCCCTGGGAGCAGCCAAACCCACAAGGAAAATGCTCGCCTCAAGCTATAGCTTTCAAACATATGTGAAAGCTACTATTGTCTCAAGGAAACAAGTTTTGGGTTAACTTAAGCTATAGCAAGCACATTCTGTTGGACATCTAAAAATTAAAGATGAGTAATTTTAAAAGAAGATACAATAGAAACACTAAATAATAAAGGTTTTAATTATATTAATGATAACGATACTATACAAGACATCCAAATTTGAGGAACGTAACATTGTACAGTGGACGACGAGAAATGGGAAAAAAGGGGCAAATAATCGTGTTTATGATTGTGAATGGGGTTTGCATAACAAGGAAGAGAGAAAAAGCAGAAACAACGACGTTGTAAGTTCAGAACCGTGCGCAGAAGAATAGATGTGAACCATCCTTCTCCCAATTTAAACGAGTTCCAGATGAAATCCCTGGTTTTCATATGAAGATAACAGTGCGTTTATCGTAATGGAAATACTAGTTTTAGCTATTGTTGTGGTCGATAAGTGAGCTGTTTTAAATAAATCCATGATTAAGTTCTTGTAAATCTTCAATTACTATTGTCAACAAGTGAAGTCTCCAACTTTTCAAGTGTTAAATTGTGTGGTGAAGAAGCACCAGAAAATGCTAAGAGAACAAGATTACGTGGAGCACAGAAGAATACAACCATTAGAGTCCCACATCGTGAAAGAGCGAGATGGGAGAGAGGAAGAGAGCCTATAAAAGGAAGGGAAGGAGCACAATTAGAACATACTTACCTGGACGGGGTCTTTGGGCGATCAGGAAGGCCCAAGGCCTAGGCCAGTGGCCTCCATTGCACTCAGGAGGGGTGCTTGCCTAAGGTCTACCTAATTGGTGGAGCCTACGTCATAATTTGTGGCAGTGGGGGCCAGCGTTCGCGCGGCCCCTGCCCAATATTAGTTCAATTTCTAACTTTTAATTACATCCTCAATTTCAATTACAATTTGGTCCCTTGTATAATAAAAATTTTTTACAATTTGGTCCTGGTAGAAACAACATTTTGAGCGTTATTTTTCTTCTTTCTTTGTTGGCGATATTTCAATTGTCATTTTCAAGTTCTTGTCCATTTGAACTATTCGCCCAGAAGGTCCAGATTTAATGCTTTTTACTTTCTATTTTTTTTTAAAATATTTTAATAAATAGATTATTTAAAATAAAGATAATTTCTCAATTAATATTTTTTAAAAAAATCATTAAATAAAAGAAATTAAATCAACCATCCGACGAGATCCTGGAATGTCCATAAAGGAGGAGCTCTCTCTACCTATCTAAAGGATAGCAGAAAACTAGGTCCTAAAGTTAGTCAGACTTATGTGAGAACTTTGGAATTGTTTTGATCCGTCAGAGTGCTTTTAAGATATTCATGTGATGCCATTTAGAGTGGATTAGGGAAAATCCTTCTGTGGGACCTTTTTGGTAAGAAAAAATCCAAAAAAGGACCTAAGAATATGACCATCCCGAAAGGTCCCTTGGTCCTTTTTTTGGGTTTGTTAAATTTTGGTGAGTTGTAAATGAAACCGATATAGTTATTAACCAACTATATTGTTGTAAATGAGACTTATTTAGTTGTAAAAAAATTGTTATAAATGAGAACTTTTAATTGTAAATTTTTAATGAATTTATCCGTCAGAAAAGGACCAAGCTTTTAAGATTATTTTTTAGGTTTTTTTGCCAAAAAGGTCCATTTAGGATTTTCCCGTGGATTAGCTTTTTATTGGAAAAAGTGGTGAAAATGTATTTGTAGAATAAATTATGTGAAAAAAGTGATTTTAATAAAATAAAAATGTTTGGATATTGTTATAATTGCCTTTTTATGCTCAAATTACTAATTTTTTGTGATAATTACGTATAAATGATTATGTTTTATTTTAAATGGTGAGTTTCCCACGCTCCACATAGGGAGTCGAAAGCCCCTTTTTCGAGGCTCTGGTTTCTGGTTCTTTCTTATGCCGAAAAGAGCTCTTTCATTGAGAAGTTGGTCCTAGAACATTAAATCTCATAATAAATACCAAAAATTATGTAAATTTGTGAAAAAATTATAATATTTTAAGGTACTGATAGGTATTAAAAAGATATTTAAGGATACATATTGGTACCAAAAAATACTTTATGATCTCAAGTTTCTTTTTGGATATTGAAAAAATATTTTAGGGTACTAATGAGAACTAAAAAATACTTCATGATCTTAAAAATTTATTTTGAGATTTTGAAAAAATATTTCGGGGTACTAAAAAAATACCTAAGGATAATGACTGGTACTAAAAAATACTGGTAATGGCCGAGGATAGAGAAAAGCTTAAAAGTTAATAGTTTTTCCAAAACCATGGTTTTGAATAAAAAAACACTTTCACATTTTTGAGAGTGTTGGGCTATTTTTCTCTTGAAACCATAGTTTGACCAAAAAAGGTGTTTTTCCATGGTTATCCAAACAGGCCCTTAAAAAAGTCAGACAACTTTAAAAAATATATTACCTCTGGTCCTCATTATAAAATTAGGAGAGATTAAAGAAGCTAAATAAATTACTTAATTATATCATATGTTGTGTATCCTTAGATTATATATTAGTTTATTAGTCAAACTAATTAGTTTGGAGAAAAAATAAAAATAAAAATACTATATAGTAATTTAATGGGTTAAAGGCCAATTTGCCATGGAAGTTTTGCTAAGGGAGCATCCAAAGACCGAAAGTTTTTGGGTATCAAATTTGTTCTGGAAGTATGAAAAATGTACTAAATTTGCCCCGGAAGTATGAAAAATGTACCAAATTTGCCCATCCGTTAATTTTGACTGTTAAGTTTAACCGACTGTACACGTGGCATGCCACCTCATCAACCCAATAAGAGTTAAGTATCATTTTTGCCCCGGAAGTTTTCACCGAGAGCAAGTTTGCCCCGAAGTTTTCACTAAGGAGCAATTTTACCCCCCGGTTTACAAAACGTATCAATTTTGCCCTTCTTTCCGCATATTAAATTTGACTATTAAATCGGTCAAATGCCACACATGTCATGCCTTGAAAAGGTAGAACTTGGAGTCGAGAGAAGGAGATCCTTGAGATGTTGAGGTCAAGGCACCTTAATTTGTAAAGCATCACTTATGATCTAAGCAAATGATCAATATATACAAACTGCAGGGCCGGCTCGATTAAGCCTGAGCCCCTGCAGGGCCAATTTCAAATTTCTGGCTTATTTTTCAAGCCTGAGCCCTGCAGGGCCAGGGCTTAAACGGGCCCAGCCCGATTTCCAGGCTCTAGTCCCTGTGACCAGTTCGGCTTCACAAATTCTGGCCGCCTTGAGCTCAACATGTAAAGGATCTCCTTCTCTAACTCCAAGTTCGACCTTTTCAAGGCATGACATGTGTGGTCTTTGATTGATCTAATAGTCAAATTTAATATTGAGAGAAAGAATGGCAAAATTGCTACTTTTGTAAACTTACGGGGCAAAATTACTCCTCAATAAAAACTTCCGGGGCAAAATTACTCTTTAAAGAAAACTTTCAGGGCAAAAATGATACTTTTGATTGATGAGGTGGCATGCTACGTGTGATGAGGTGGCATGCCACGTATGTACTTAGTTAAAAGTAACGGTCAAAATTAACGGAGGGGCAAATTTGCTACCTTTTCATACTTCTGAGGCAAATTTGATACCCTAAAAACTCCGGGTGCTGGGCGCTCCTTTAGCAAAACTTCCATCGCAAATTAAGTATTTAACCCTAATTTAATTAGCTTCTTTAATTTTTTTTAAAAAGTCAATTTAGTCTTATAATTAGGACTGGAAGAAGTAACTTGTTATATAAAATAACTGTAACTCAGATCTTACTCAATGGTATGTTGTTATACACGAGACCGAAAAAGATTTTTCAGCTGTTTTAGTCGGGGGGAAGGGGAGGAGGGAAGGAGGAAAAAACGAGAAAGTTATAATTAGTCTTATATGACATTTTCTAACCTTGATATTTAATTCTTTTATAACTTCCTTGATAATTTTCCAATTACCTTGCTTTCTTGGCATATTAAGGCCTTGGTTGCTTCTTTTGCAACTTCGTAGTGGGCCCAAAGTGATGTTCTCAGTTCTAATTTTTACAGATATATCGAAGTTGAAGGCTAATAAATAAGAGAGGTTTTATATCCAAAAAAAAAAAAAAAAAAAAAAAAATAGAGCTTTTTTAAATTGAAATTCAGTGTAAATGTACTTCAGAAAACAATGAAGATTCAACAAAAAAGTGAAGAGAATAATGTAAGCTATAAGTATTTTTATAAGCGTTTTTAAACCTAGAGGTATATCCCGACCGATGAGCTCTCAGACCCAACTTATCTAAACCTTTTTGTAAGGGGAAAAAAAATTCCGTTAAAAGTAATTACTGTTGTTTCATATAAGTGTTAATCTCCATTTTTTCTTCAGATGTCGCAAATTATAAAAATCATTTTTCAATATTCAGTTATTTCTTCAAACTTTTAAAATACTTAGAATGTTACGTAATGACTCAGTCCCAAATCAATTACATGCACCACTGATAGTGTTTTTACCTGCACGTACATCACTAAATTTAATTACATCATTTTGGTCATTTTTCAATCTATTTTATGAAATTTAAAAAAGCAGATAGCAAAAATCCAAGTATCCCTTTTTCAATCTGGTATATTATTAACCTTTTAAAAAGTAAGGAATTAATTTATACATAGGATTTTTCTTCACGCTCTCTAAATTTTTCTCCCAATGAACCATTCGAAGCATAACAGTAATGTAACACTAATAATTAGTAACTTCTTTAAGGGTCAAACTATTGTCATTAAAATTTCAACAACTTTCAAAGTCCACCGGTAAAGCAAGTGAACTTTTCTGATAGGCTGGGTAAGTTTGGTTTGAGGGAAGGGGAGGGGAGGGAAAAAATGAGGGGAGAGGAAAACTTTTGTGGGTCACACTACACTTAATTTTGGTCCAATTTTCTCTTCCTCTCATTTTTTTCTCTCCCCCCCTCCTCTCCCCTCAAACCAAACTTACCCTAACAATGCCACATTGGGGGGAGTGTCCCACATCGGAAAGATCAAAGTGGGAGAGAGGAAGGGAGAGTATATTGTACTACTAGAAACAGGGATAGGGCTAATGAGTCCACATTAGGTGCCCATTCTTAACTACCCAATTATGTGCTCATACCTCTATTAGAGGGATGAACATATTTTTATTTTTTTATATATTGTATTTATTTAGATTTAAATTATATATTTCTTTCTAAATTTATTTTTTGCACTCGTTTCAAATTATAATGTGTGACCCATTAAATGACTTTCATGCAAAGTTTCATTGATGATCCTCTCTATGCGAGGCGAGGGATGATGTCTGTACGGTATCCAAATATGAAAGGTAGATCACTTGATCAACTCAATTAATTCTGGGCCCACAGAGAATTGCTAGTGTCTTATGAGGTCATTAAATAAATTGGGCCTGTTAAAGGGTTTTTTAATTTGTCCAAGTTTATTTATATCAGTGACTAATTGGGCCTAATGGGTCACACACAAAGATTATTCCTGATTGTTTAAACTTAGCAAACTTGAGACAATAATTGTTATTGGGCGTTATCAAGAGTAAAGGTATTTGGGTTGGAGTAGGGCTCCAAGCCCAATGAGGAGAAAATGGCGTCATATATGGTGTCCCCGTTGGGAAATCAGTTTCTCCACAAAAAGGCCCAATGTGTTGGAAGACTAACGAGGTCTTAATCCAAGTTGAATTTTGAATTTAAGTTTAAAATTTAAATTTGAATTATAATTCAAAAGGTTAGGTTATAAAAGATAATTCTGAATTATCTAATAAATATAAATATAAAAATAAATAAATATATATATATATATAAAGATCCAATAATGATTAGATGAAGATAGGATAAATAATAAATGAGGATTGATTTTTTAAAAAATGATTTTGAATTTTAGTTTAAGAGATGAATGTGATCCATCATCTTAAATTATTATTCAATTAATCAAGATATGAATTTAATTTATTATTATTTGGATTTTCGATTCAAGTTTGGATTTTGCCTTTCTTGTGAGCAATTAAATTAGGGTTAGACTCTTATAAAGTATTGATTTTTGTGTGCCCTTTTTATGGACTTTTTTTTTTTTTTTTAGAAAAAAAGGAAATAAATGTGATCAATCATCTTAAATCAATCCAACAATCAAGATATGAATATGATTCATCAAATTAAATTCCATCAATCAATCAAGATGTGAATTTAATGTGACTTGGTTGACAAGTAGTAAACTTATTACCTAAAATCTCTTTCTTAGTGCATAAGCTAAAAAGGCAATTTAGGACTAGGAATTTTTGGCCCATAAAGGCTATAAAAAGGGGAGGGTTGACCTTTTTTAGACATCCTTATGCTCTCTAAATTTCAGTCTTTACTAAAGGTTTAGAGAGGAAAAGGCACTATCCATAAAAGGGTAAGGTTCCAACCTTATTCATCCTATCTTTAACCTAATTACAAGAAACCACCACCTTCTTGAAAAGATAAAAACCCAAGGAAATCAAAACCCAACCTTGTCTTCGCTTAGAAAGCATCCAAAGAGTAGGAGGTTTCAAAAGAAAGAGTTCTCGTTGCAATCAGGGGATAGCCGTGTGGATCAACATTAGAGGACATCAACAACCTTGAGATCTTCAAGTGATCTAAGGTAATTCTAGTATCCAATAATCATTTTATCAAATTATCCTAAACCCCAATATTGTTTCAACGAGTAATCCTGAAACTCATGAATATTATAATTTGTTATGAATTCTTATGAGTACTATAAAAAGTTACGGATTAATAATTAATAACTAAATTTTTGCTAATAAAGCCCAATAACAATTATTGGCCAAAGTTTGCTAATTTTGCTTATTACATGACTTTCATGCAAAGTTTCATGAGGTTGAAAACAAAAATTTTGTTTAATCGTTGCGAAACCAGTAAGGACCTGTAACTCCTTACGGTCTTCATGAATTATTAACTTTAACTCATTACACTATTAACCTTAACTCATTACACTAATTAGTTAATAATTATTAATTTGTAACTCTTTACGGTACTCATGAGAATCCATAACAATTTATAATATTCATAAGTTTCCGGATTACTCGTTAAAACAACTATTGATGTTTAGGATAATTTGATAAAACGATTATTGTATATTAGAATTACCTTACATCACTCAAAGACTTTAAGGTTGTTGATGTCCTCTAACGTTGATCTACACGACTATCCCCGATTGCAATGAGAACTCATTCTCTTGAAACCTCTCACTCCTTGGATGTTTGCTAGGCGATGATGAGTTTTGGTTTCCTTAAGATGATGGTTTCTTAAGATTAGGTTAAAGATAGGATGAACAAGGTTGAAACCTTACCTTTTTATGGATGGTGCCTTTTCCTCTCTAACCTTTGGTAAAAACTAAAATTTAGAGAACATAAGGATGTCTTAAAAAAAGTCCAGCCCTCCCCTTTTTATAGCTTTGGTGGGCCAAAAATTCCTAATTCTAATTGCCTTGAATTTTCAGCTTATGCATTAAGAAAGGAGTTTTAGGTAATAAAAGCAAAGCAGGGGGCAAGGCTAAAAGTGAGACCTATCTTGAAGCTTTAGTTGGAGGACCCACTACTTGTCAACTAAGTCACATTAAATTCACATCTTGATTGATTGATTGAATTTAATATGATGAATCATATTCATATCTTGATTGTTGGATTGATTTAAGATGATTGATCGCATTTATTTTCTTTCTTTCTTTTTTCCCAAAAAAACGTCCATAAAAAGGGCATACAAAAAATCAGCACTTTATAAGAGTCTAACTCTAATTTAAGTGCTCACAAGAAAAGCTCAATCCAAAATTGGAAAATCCAAATCATAACGAATTAAATTCATATCTTGATTGATTGAATAATAATTTAAGATGATGGATCACATTCATCTCTTAAACTAAAATTCAAAATCATTTTTAAATCAATCCTCATTTATTATTTCTTCTATCTTCATCCAATCATTATTGGACACACACACACACACACACACACATATATATATTAGATAATTCAGAATTATCTTTTATAATCTAACCTCTTGAATTTAAATTTCAAACTTAAATTCAAAATTTGAATTCCAAATTCAACTTGGCCTAAGACCCCATTGGGTCTTCCAACACATTTGGGCCCTTTTGTGGAGAAACTGATTTTTCACTTGGGACCATATACGTTACGCTATTTTCTTCTTATTGGGCTTGGAGTCTCACTCCAATCCAATTACACCTTTACTCTTGATAAAGCACAATAACAGTTATTGACCCAAGTTTGCTAATTTTAAACAATCGGGAATAACCTTTGTGTGTGACCCATTAGTCCCAATTAGTCACTGACATAAATAAAATTGAACCAATTAAAACCCCTCTAATGGGACCAATTAAAATCTTTCCTTTCATATTTGGATACCATGCGGCATCATCCCTCACATCGAAGGGGTTTTTAATTGGTCCAAGTTTATTTATGTCAGTGACTAATTGGGCCTAATGGGTCACACACAAAGGTTATTCCTGATTGTTTAAAATTAGCAAACATGGGCCAATAAATATTGGACTTTATCAAGAGTAAAGGTGTTCAAGTTTATTTATGTAAGTGACTAATTGGGCTTAATGGGTCACACACAAAGGTTATTCCTTATTGTTTAAAATCAGCAAAATTGGGCCAATAATTATTATTGGAATTTATCAAAAGAGTAAAGGTGTATTTGGGTTGGAGTGAGACTCCAAGCCCAATGAGGAGAAAATGGCGTCATATATGGTGTCCCCGGTAGGAAATCAGTTTCTCCATAAAAGGGCTCAATTGTGTTGGAGGACCCAATAGGGTCTTAGCCAAGTTGAATTTGGAATTTGAATTTAAATTTTAATTCAAAAGGTTATGTTATAAAAGATAATTCTGAATTATCTAATATATATATATAAAAAAGATCCAATAATGATTAGATAAAGATAGGAGAAATAATAAATGAGGATTAATTTAAAAAATGATTTTGAATTTTAGTTTAAGAGATGAATGTGATCCATCATCTTAAATTATTATTCAATCAATCAAGATATGAATTTAATTCGTTATGATTTGGATTTTCCAATTCAAGTTTGAATTGGGTCTTTCTTGTGAGCACTTAAATTAGTTTTAGATTCTTATAAAGTGCTGATTTTTTGTGTGCCCTTTTTATGGATTTTTTTTTGAGAAAAAAAGGAAATAAATGTGATCCATCATCTTAAATCAATCCAACAATCAAGATATGAATATGATTCATCATATTAAATTCAATCAATCAATCAAGATATGAATTTAATATGACTTGGTTGACAAGTAGTAGACTTATTACCTAAAACCCCTCTCTTAGTGCATAAGCTGAAAATTTCTAAGGTGATTAGGACTAACTAGGAATTTTTGGCCCATCAAGGCTATAAAAAGGGGTTGGACCTTTTCTAGACATCCTTATGCTCTCTAAATTTCGGTCTTATCAAAGGTTTAAATAGAAAAAGGCACCATCCATAAAAGGGTAAGGTTCCAACCTTGTTCATCCTATTTTTAACCTAATTCCAAGAAACCACCACTTTCTTGAAAAGATAAAAACCCAAGGAAACCAAAACTCAACCTTGTCTTCGCCTAGCAAGCATCCAAAGAGTGTGAGGTTTCAAGAGAAAGAGTTCTACTTGGAATCGGGGGATAGTCGTGGGAATCAACATTAGAGGACATTAACATCCTTGAGGTCTTCGAGTGATCTAAGGTAATTCTAATCTCTAATAATCGTTTTATCAAATTATCCTAAACCCCAATAGTTGTTTTAATGAAATCCTAAACTCATGAATATTATAAATTGTTATGAATTCTCATGAGTAACGTTGTTTAATTAGCGTAATGAGTTAAGGTTAATAATTCATGAGGACCGTAACTCATGAATATTATAAATTGTTATGAATTCTCATGAGTAACGTAAAGAGTTACGGATTAATAATTAATAACTAATTAGCGTAATGAGTTAAGGTTAATAATTCATGAGGACCGTAAAGAGTTACGGGTTTCCGCAACGATTAAACAAATTTTTTGTTTTCAACCTCATGAAACTTTGCATGAAAGTCATGTAATAGGCAAATTAACCATCAAGTTGTGGTTTCTTGGAATTAGGTTAAAGATATGATGAACAAGGTTGGAAACTAATTAATTTGAGATACTGGGTGTAAATTTTTTTTCCAAAAAATAGCATATAATTTAAATCTAAATAATATAATATATATATATATATAAAAATAAAAAATATGTTCATCTCTCTAATAGAGATATGAGCACATAATTGGGCACCTAAGAATAGGCACCTAATGTGAACTTTAGGGCCAATGGGTGATCATGTGTTTGGTTTGACGGAAGAGGATGGAATGGGAGGGAAGGAGGTTTAATTTAGAGACTAATATTTAAGTTTTTTGAGGTCTCCTCTTCCCTCCGCTCACCTTAAACCAAACACACCATAAGGCTCATAACTCCATTGCAATTTGATGAGTTGCAAGCCTAAGGGCCCATATGATTGGTGGGTCTTTGGTGTTGGGCCCTTATTCTAATCAAAACCTAATAATACTTGGGTTTTTGGTTTGTGTCATTTGTTAGTGTTAATATAATATTTGATCTTTTAAGTTTGTTTTGAACCTTTAAATTTCAAACCATAATGTAACACTAACGTTCATTTATTCATGCATTACTTGTGAAAGATATTCTTAGTACAGTTCAAGATCTTTTAATTTTTAAAATGTATATGATATAAAAAGACTAACAATATAAATGTTAATACTACTATGACATATCTATGATATAAAATGCTGATCCTGATTGTAGATACGTGTGTTTTTCAGAATATATTCTGGCGTTTCATGTTATGATATCTGGTTTGTACCATGGCAGCAATTGATATACCACAGAATTGAACCCATCCATTATTCTTACTGGTACATGACAGAGTGGAGGTTTATACCTACGACCTCCTGCTACAGTTACAACTACAATACAACTAGACTACAAAATAGTTAAATACAGCAATCTCCTCTGCCCCAAGTTGTCTACTTTTACTTATTGTGAGGGAATATATCATGGCAGCAGACCAGGAGTACAGATTCAGGTTCGTTTTAGGTAGCTAAGGTGATTTTCTCACAACCATCATGAACACAGGCCAACACATCTCTGTAGTCCCTTGAGATTGTGAAGGAGTCATATACCTTTCCATCACTGCTTTTCATGTACTCCCACAGAAGATATGAGTGATTGAAGGCTGTCAATTTTCCATACCCAAAGTCATGATCTCTGAAAAGACTCCAAACAGGGGTTATTTGGGTGTAATCTGACAGGTGGCTTCCTCCTCCTCCAACAACAACATGAATTGTTCCATTCACCGTACCAGAATAGTGGGACTTCTCCGAATTCACACATTGATTCTGCATTACATACAGTTGAACCATTAGAAATCTAGTATGAAATTGAGAAAAAGCTAGAGTAAATTGACAGTTCAGTCTTTGAATCGTTACACACATTCAGCCTTAGTTCCACAAAGTAAGAAACTTGATGCACATTCAACCAAAACAGAAACAGAAACTTATTGCACTTAAATTCTTTAGAGGCACAGCGCTCACTTGACAAAGTGAAATGTGCAGGGAGTTTGTTGTTTTGAAAAACTAAAAGCTCGTACACTTGTTAACTTTTTAAAACTAAGTGGACTTTACAATGGGAAGATAAAATTGCTAGTTTATCCGAAAAAATAGTAATATTGTATCATGGTATATAAGGCCAATCTATCTATATACCTGATAGATGGGGCATGATCTTTCATAGTTATGGACGTGGCCATAAAACGCAATGTCTACTTTGTACTTTTGCCAGAGACCCTGCAAGCTTTCCCTTCCCATGGGCTCTTCGAATGAACCTTCCAAGCCATACCAACTATTAGAGGAATACCCAAGCACACGATGAGCAGAAAAGATCAACCATGGCTGTTTTCGCCTATCTACTGTTGCAAGGCAATGCTCAATAAATTTGTACTGCTCTGATCCTTCTCTCCAGTCATGCTCACTATCAGCTATGCAGAACCTAAACATACCATAATCTACTTTGTACCTGCAAATTTCACCAGTTCTTCTCATATCAGTCTAAATGCATTCCGGATCTTTTAAGTGCAGAAACTACAGCACTGACGCTCTTTCTATAACCCAAAAATGCAGATCCGTTAATTTGAATGTGCTCAATTCCATGTCAATTCTGTAAGAAAGTGAATAAATGTGGCTTACCAAAATTTTGCTCTGTTCTCAGCAGGCACATAATACATGGTTTCTGCCAGCACTCCACATTCTCCTCCTGAATCATCAGTATTATAAAAGGATCCTGTGTTTGGCCAATCACGTTCATGATTTCCACTGCAGAATGAATAAACAAGTTCTGTTTATTCTAATAGTAACAGGTAAATTCTTATTTAGATGCTAGAAAATGTCAATTTAATAGTCAGCAGAAGGAGGTAATGGCAATCAGATGAACCTTGCGACCATATAGGGCACCGCTGATGAAATTGGTGCAACTTGAGCAGTGAATTGGTCCCACTGTGAGATGTATCCATTTGCATATGGCATATCTCCAATGTGGAAAACGATGTCATAATTATCCAAATCCTTGATGAGCTGATCAGTAGTGTTCAGCGAACCAGGTTGGTAATTAGCATATTCGTTTGAACCATCACGCTCCGCCTAAAAGACATGGGAGAGTAGATATTTTACCATGATACTAGTGCGTAAACTTTATAATGCAAACTTATACGACTAATTCAATAGCTGATTAAAGAAATGGTTCGAAATCAATCCTCTCTGATGTAACCATTATTAAGCTAAAAATTCAGAAGATTAGGCAAAAGCAGTTTATCTTGTCAAAACGTAAACATGTCCTGCTGTTATTCATTTACTTTGAGCATTGTCAGAGATGACTATCTTCATCAATGATTTCTTTACATTTATGAGGTTCTCAATCATCAATAAGATTATACCTTCCCCATGTCACCAAATATGATGACACGCTGCAATGAGTTCTGTCCAGGAAATGGTGATGCCCTGAACTTATAAACATTGCTCCAGACATAAGATCCGTTAATGAGCATATGCCCCAATCTGTAAGTGTACCTGAATTTAAAAACTCCATCAGTTTAATCACTACCAGCATCTCCTGGTGTCAGAATTATAATAAAAGAATTGTTAAATGCATACCCAAGATTTGGCCACAGATCTTTAAGGAAACTTGTGTGAATAAAACCAGGGTCACGCCAGCCAACAGTCCGTGCAGGTGGACCTGTAGAATATAAAAATGTCAACGCTATGCAAAATTCTTATTGTTGGAGCTCATCATCTTTTGATAAGCTGCAAACTTCAGTTCTTCCTTTTGCTTTGTTTTCAGAAGGGTCTTAAGAGAGCAGATCTATACAAATAAAGGGCCTTTTCTGAAGGATTATTAGACTCATTACCGCACATGCTGTTGCGAGAGAAAGTCAATGTTCCAGCAGGAGATCGCGTTTTCTTTCCTCCCTCAGGTCCCCACTGAACAAAGGGTATGGCTTCATCTATGTCATATCCACTTGTCCAGGTAACCGTCATCTGCAATAGCGGGAAAAATCTCAAGAAGTATCTTTTGAGAGTGTGTTATAATCAAGGTCATGACAATGACAGTATGAAGGTTAATCATGAATTTTGGGCTGCCCATCTCTTTTAACTTCATCAGTCATCACTAAATCATTTCATATCAGGATAAATAGGAATGGAGAATACAATTATTTGGACAAATATAAGAACTAAGATCAACTTACTTCATCCCAAGATCTCCCTTGAGCAAGGCGCGGAAATACAGGCGCTTTAGGATTGGCAAATGATATGTTATTGGAAACTGACACAAGTTTAGGCTGCAAGGCTCAAATAATTGTTGCTAGTTAGCTATGATATAATCATCATCTGCATATTACTTATTCTCAACAAAAGCTGGACTCTCTGGTGTCAAAAGAAATAGTCTAATGCACTGATTTTGTGAATGAAAATGCTAGATATATAATAGAGTAAAAATAAAACAAACGTTCTATGCTTGCTTTAGCAAGAAAAGGGAAAGTTATGACAAAAAAATACAGAGAGGAAATTAGACACACTAGAGAAGATGATAGACATGTTTGCCAAGAAAAAGAAAAGAAAAGATCGTGACGCACACTTGAAAGTCCGCCAGAAAAGAATGCAAAGGAGAAATCTGCACGTTGATTGATCAACTGGAACTTCAAAACAGCTGTCCCCGTTGTTGTATACTCCGAGTTGGAGTCATTGGCATACTTGTACTGGTCAAGCGTACAAAGATTCAAATCAACAACAGTAAAAACTCAAAATTGCTTCTTTTCAAATCCGATCTACAAGTTAACTTAGTCTGGCATATAAGTTCATTCAATCTGGTATGTATGGTTCACAACATACTCACCTTAATTGGGGCTGTGCATAAGTATGGTGTTTCAATCCACTCCCATTCTCCGGTGGACAGGAAGCTGAACTGCGAAGTATAAAATCAGATTCCTTTTAGTTCCTTTTCAAAATAATAATCTGTTCAGAGTTTGACACAAGCATGATAAAAATTGGTCCACAACACCAAAATGACAGTGACTGGGGAATTCAGAACTAAAACTACATCAATTCAAAAGAAGAGAAGTGAATTACTTGAAGTTGGCAGGAGAAAATACCCCCACCCAATCATGTTCAGATGGATTAGGGGCATTAAGTTCTACAGTCACCCATTCTGTATCCTGACCCTGCAACCATATGTGACAAAACACTTTAGAAGTTCAGTAGACATATAGCATGATTTACAATGTTACATCGTGTCATGTTAAACAGTGATTCAAAAAAATATCCAGTAGGTGAATGGTTTGAAATTTCATATAATTCACCAAACCAGTGTGAGAAAAACCTGCATGTAACGAGTATAATCATTTTCACGCTACACAAAATGCAAAAAGCTGCATAATCTTCGCCATCTCACGCACGTAAAGTTCATAACTGGGAACTTAATCTACCACTGACGCAATTACTCAAACACCTAGAAGACTAGAGAGGGTACGTAAACAAATTAAACAGAGATCAAATATATGAGCGAAGTAGTAACCTGGAGGCCAAGCAAAGAAGGGGTTGCTTTAATGGTTGCGCGAATATCCAGCGCAAAAGTAGTCTTGTGAATGGAAATCTTGGACAGTGGCTGCTCTCCGATGATATGACGAACGTTAGCCAAAACGGCGACGTTCAAGCTGGCGAAACACAGCACCAGCAAAATCATATTCATCAGCTTGAACCAGCGAATCACGTCTGCCATCTTTCACAGATGGAGATCGATCTGAGAAGATGAAATTAAGCTATGTGGTTAATTAGATATGCCGATTTGATTCTGAGAATTCTTCCAGATTGGCCTCTCTGTGATGAAAAAAGTGGCCTTCATGGCTCGAATTTATAATGTTCAAACCTGGCGCCAAATTCTTTAGGTGGGTTCCACCACGGATCTCATCATCGTAAGAGATAGTATTCATTTTGCAAGAGTGAGAAATTGAAAGGAAAACTATGGCAGATCATATGTCTTTATCACGAACAGTGTTGGAATAGAAATTTAGAACAGTCTAGCTCTTCATCCGCAAGAACCCCTTTCCATTTTGAAATATTATTAAATTTTTAATTCATTAATGTGGGTGTTTGAAAGATCATATGATGTAATCAAGTTTTTTTTTATATCAATTAAATCAATATCATGTGTCTTATTTTTTATATGGTTTTATAACTAAATGATGATAATTAAAAAATAAGAAACTGACTTAATTATTTTTATTTTTTTTTAAAACTTCTAAATGAATAAGTTTAAATAAATTGGTTTTGAAAAAAAAAAAATTATAAAACTAATCAATTTTATAATAGGGTTAAAGTGCGTCTAGCTCTGTTTAATATTTTCCCATGCCTGTCTAGTATTTTAAGTATTTATTCATCTAATATCTTAAGTATTAGGATACCCTATGCATTTGGAAAAATATATGAGGATGAATCACAAAATACTTTAAGATATTAGATGTATTCGGAAAAAAAAAAAAAAAAATTTAAGGTGATGACTGCACCTTAACCCTTTATAATATGTTAAAATAGTTTTAAAATGTATGTGTTGGAAATATTTTTTGGTAAGGGGATTGTCATTTATAGGAAAAAAAAAAACTACAAGACTTTATTAAAAAAAAAATAAAATATAACAACCTGATAAAAATAAGAAAAAATTATAAAGACCTATTTATAAATCACTTAAAACTATAAGGACCAACAGATTAATTATAGCCAAAATTTAAAAGATGAAAATATAATTTTAAAAAGCATAAGTGATGATACCTTAAAGAAACATCAAGGATAAATTATTTTTTGATTTTTTTAAAATTTTTATTTTTAATTATATGATTGTTAACAATTATAATAATAAAATTTAAACCATCCGTTCTAATATGTGGTAGAAGAAAATTTGAAATATATAATGTTTTTCTTGACTGACAAATCAAAAGAACTTATTAAATGTATTAAATTGAATTTACAAACAATGCGCTACCATTATAAAGTCGTCAGTCCTACATTCATATCTGTGAGTATGGCTTTCTCTCATCTTAAATATAAGATAATGTTAAAAAATTTAAAGAGATTAAAAAAACTAATTAAAATACTTTAAAATATTTGTATTTATCATTTTTTTAAAAATTATTTTGCCTAACTTATAAATTGATAAATAATATAAGAATATACAATATATGATATGATTAAATAACTTATTTAACTTCCTTAATTTTTCCAAAAAAATCATTTATCTTATATTTAAGACTGTAGGAAGTATTTAATCATCTAATCCTCTTTAAGTAACTAAACTTAAACTACATAAAAAATATTAATTAAAAAAATAACAAACATGTAAAAATAGTACACCTTATTTTTTTCATAACATCCTTATTTGTGAAAAAGGTTAGTGAAGAAATAGTGAAAGAAGTATGAGAGAGAGAGATATAATTACTTGAGGGTAAAAATTAAATAAAAAAAAGAATAAATTGAAGGTTATTATTAGTGTGATTGATCAGGTTTTACTAATTTTCCAAACGCTTAAGTTTTTACGTTTTACTACGACGGGAAAATCTACGGGAGCAATAAATTGTTGCCGCAAACGTCACCTTCAACCTCCACCTGAGGACATGATATATCATAAAACCATCAACAAATCAATATATTCATATATCAGTATCATGACAAATAAGATTTTAAAATAGATCACACTTTCCACGTTATGATTGTAACTTTATTTTTATTTATTTTCCACGTTATGATAGTAACTTTATTTTTATATATTTTCCAATACCTAATTAAAGTCAAGCCAGTTTACACTGGGATCAGTGGGATTAAGTTATAGTATAATTATAACGACAAGAGAATATGCTCTGCCCATTAAGAGATATTCTTATTCACAAAGCTAGCTGAAATAATAATAATAATTACTTCATCAGGGTACGTATATTTTAGGATACATGATCTATGACTTGTAGTTTCCTTTTCTTTTCTTTTTTTTATTTATTTATAAGTATTATACTTTTTCTACTTTTCATCAATCCAAACAAGTTGATATAACCAATTTATGTTGATAAAAAAACTAAGTTAAGTTAATTACTTATAACAAGTGTAAATTGGTTCTCATAACACATTTTTAATAAGCTATATCCTATTTACTTAAATAAGTTAGTTGTATACATTAATAGAAGTACTTTGGAATGGGTAACTTTTAAAATTTATTGTCAAATCTCTCATCTTTTTCTCTTCCAACATAGCTAAATATAAAAAATAATAAATAGGAGAGATAAGACAGATCAAAATCTCATATTTCATAGTATTTAGAAATTTTTCTCAACCAATTCTGGTATTTAAGATTTGAGAAAGTTAAATACACACACACACACTAAAAAAACACAAATATTTCCTACCCAAGACATGTATTGATTCAGTAATAAGATGAGCTGATGCCCCGTGTTCTTACCAAAAAAAAAAAAACACAAATATTTCATACATATCTGCTAGTGTTTTTGAAATAACAGACGAGTTCATCTCATTTGATTTGAATATAATTATTCTCAATAACTCTTTTCCTTATCATAGAGATTTACAACTATCAGACTTCACTTAGTCATATTTTACTCAATGGAGCTTCAACTTGCAAGTTGCAACCGCACACTTTTATTTTTACAAGTAACCTCACATTTTTAAAAGATTTAGGTGAGTTGGGAATAGCCTAGTCCACTTTTGGAGGTTTACGCCAGGCTTAATAGGATCTGGATGGTAGTATAAATAATACTCTTTTGATCCTAAATATAAAGTTTGTAGTGAAAATTGTACTATAAACTTTGTTATATATTTAGGACCGGAGATAGTACAGAAGTTTATGTGGATATATGTAATACTACCTCCGGTCCTAATTATAGGAGTTAGTTGACTTTCTTTGGAAAATTAAGAAAACTAAATAAATTACTTAATCATTTCATATGTTGTGTATCCTTAGATTATATATTAGTTTATTAGTTAAACTAATTGTTTGAAGAAAAAAATAAAAATAAAAAAAAAAATACTCCAAAGTAATTTAATTAGCTTCCTTAATCTCTCCAAAAAAATTAACTAGCTCTTATAATTAAGGACCGAGGCAGTACCTCCTAATTACTATGAGTCATACTACCTCAATCTTAAATTTAAGATTTAATTGACTTTTTTTTTTGAGAAATTAAGGAAGCTAAATAAGTTTTTTAATTATATCATATGTTATGTATCTTTAGATTATTCTTCCTCCGGTCCTAATTATAAAACATATTTAACCAATTTTGGGGAGATTAAGGAGATGAGTTAAATTAGTTAATTTTACTCATTTTCCTAAAATGCTTTTATATAAATTTAAAATAACATAAGTAAAAGTAAATCAACAACAGAACCACATACCTCTCCAACGTAGAATTTTCTTTTTCACGCGCTTTCTAATTGAAATAATGATCTTACTATATAAACATATATATGTGTATGTATATATGTATACATATAGAACTATATGCATACGTACATATACAACACACATATATATGCACGCGTGCGCGAGCACGCGCACACACACACACACATATATATATCTACACACATATATATTGACACACACACACACACATACCCACATATTTGTGTACGTGTAGACACACATATATACATACATATATACACAGACACACACACACACATATATATGTGTGTGTGTGTGTGTGTCTATATATATTTATGTGTAGACACACAATATATATACAGATACACACACACACACACATATATAGACACACATATATACTACATACATATATATGTATATGTGTGATTGTTCGCGTACGTGTGTGTGTGTGCATGTGCGTTGTGTCTTGGTAAATTAATATCAGCTGATCGATAAATAAATTAAAATCCAACAATTTAAAAATTTCACTAACTGGAAGAGTCTACATATCCACATACATATACTTACAAAAAATAAAACACACTTGAGAGAATAAAATAGGGGTATTTTAGGAAGAAATTGACAAAAACTAAAAAAGTTGTCCAATAATTAGGATCAAAACTAACTCCCAAATGTTGTCCTATAATTAGGACCGGAGGGAGTTTATAAGTTAGTTAAAATAGTTTAGAGAAAAAATGACAAATATAAATATTTTAAAATAAAGGTTAATGTGTAAAGTTGCCCCAAAAGTTTTATCTAAAGAACAATGTTTCCTTGTAAGTTTTTTCAAGTTTAGTATCACCCCGAAATTTCAAAACATAGCGATGTTATCCCATACTTTTGGGGCAACATTGAACCCAAAAAAACTCTACCGTAACATTGCTCATCATCAAAAACTTATAAAGAAAATTTGCTCCTTAACCTTTTAAGGTAATTTAATTAGCTTTCTTAGCATTTCCAAAAAAGTCAACTTTATCTTATATTTAGGATCTGAGGGAGTATGATTAAGTAACTTATTTATCTTATTAATCTCTCCAAAAAATTCATCTACATCTTATATTTATGACCAAATATAGTATTACATTATATATCAATTTATAATTAGACAAAATAGTTTAGAAAAAAGATAATGAATATAAATAATTTAAAGTAATTTAATAAATAACTTTCTTAATATCACCCAAAAAAATTAATTATTTAGGACCACCCAAAAAAATTAATTATTTAGGGTAGTATTATTTGACTGATAGATCTCTACAAATGATATTGTTTAATCGATATAATATGTCTCTCTATGAAAAAGATATGTTGTCTTTTTAAGGAAATGATACATACGTAGAGAGCAAGGGGTATGTAGAGTACTATAAATAAGAGTAAAGGGTTCAATTGTGAATCACTTAAACAGAAATATTCATACACTAATTCTTTGTCCCTCTACTGTTGTAACTCTCTTCTTCTTTTTATTTGTGTGGTGTATTTGATGTGGGTATTGTTATAAAAAAACTAATGTAAACACATAAAAACTTACGTTTTTACATTTTTTATTAGGGTCATACATGTTAAAATGTAAGTAAAAACTGTTATGAGCGAAAATTGGTAAAAACGCCTCTCAAACACGTAAAAAAAAAAAAAAAACTTCATTTTAAATTTTTTTTTTATAAAAAGAGAATGAATTTTTTGGGCCTGAAAAAAGGATGAAAAGTTGAAAACCCTATTTTCATCGTACATCTTAGATTCGGGATTACTAAAAAGTGGAGATGGATAGTTATATATAGTTTTTAACGTATTTCCATAATTATAAACATAATTTTTTTTTTTTTTTTTTTATATAATTATATGACTTATATCTTTTAAATATAGGGAAAATTTTAATTAAATACCAAATGAATTTGCAAAACCCCCCGAGAGGTGACGTGAATTTGCAAAAAGACTTAGAGGTGACAAGGACTTTTGGGGTTTTGCAAATTCGCGCCAAATGACCATTTTGCCTTTAGGGTTAAATCATCAAAAAAAAAAAACCCCTCCCCCACGGTGGGCCCCAGACCGGCGGCCACCACCACCACCACCGTCGGCGGCGGCCACCACCACCACGGCACCGACGGCGGCGTCCACCACCACCGTCGGCGACCACCGCCGCCGGCGTCCACCACCTCCGCGCCGGTGGTGGTGGTCGCCGCCGGCGGCCGGAGGTGGTGGACTCCGTGCGTGGCCGGCCCGATGCGTTGGCGGCCGACGGTGGTGGTGGCCGCCGGCGGTGGGGCCCACCGTGGGGAGGGGTATTTTTTTTTAATGATTTAACCCTAAGGGTAAAATGGTCATTTGGCGCGAATTTAAAACCCCCAAAAGTCCTTGTCACCTCTAAGTCTTTTTGCGCAAATTCGCACCTCTCGAGGGTTTTACAAATTTATTTAGTATTTAATTAAAATTTTCCCTTAAATATATGAAGTTGTTCATTAAATTTTTAAAGTGAGATAGTTGATGTGATCGATTGTGATTTTAAAGTGGTAATTTTGATTAGATTGGGTAGAGAAATTAGTGGTAGCACTCCCAATATTATTTTAAAGTGAGATGGTTGATGTGATCGATTGTGACAAAAGGCTCGACAAATGTACTACTATATCTTATTTGTAGATTATAGATCTTAAAAAAAGGTTTGTCCTGAATTGAAAATATCTGGACCGGCCGATCTTTATGTCATGAAAAGCGCGATCAATATTCTACAGAACCCCGTGGCCTGCATGCCACAATATAATTACTATAATCTCATCACCTGCTCCAATTTATTCTGTATTAAATATAAGGTATAATTAATTTTTTAAGAAATTATAAAAACTAAATAAATTATTTAATTATACCATATATTATATATTAGTTTAAATTTATGTAAATAGTTTAAATAAAAAATCATATATATATATATATATTAAAATATTTTAATTCATTTTCTTAATATCTCTGAGAAAAAAATCAGCATTATATTTTATGCAAGATCGGATAAGGATGGAGTACAGGATATAGTTGCCCATAACGCTCAATTCATGGCTTTTTGTCCATCTGATGTGGACCTTTCAGACATGCACAAAAAAGAAAGGGGAAAATGCATTTAAGGGCCCTTTTTGGAGAAATTTTTTTTAAAAAGGGCCCCAATATTTTGAAAATCCCAAAAAAGGCCCTTTGGGTCCTTTCTGTGATTTTCAGAATCAGTATAAATTGTAAATATGGGCGATATAGTTGTTAATAAAAATATTGTTGTTAATAGAAATGATTTAGTTGTTAAAATATTGTTGTAAATGCGACTGATTTAGTTGTAAACGGGTATTGATTTTGTTGTAAATGTGGCTGATTTAGTTGTCAACGCAAATCCCAAGGGCCCTTTCTGGGATTTTCAGAATTTTGGGGCCCTTTTTGGGATTTTTTCTCTAAAAAGGGCCCCCATGTGGATTTTCCCAAAAGAAAGTGACATTAGGTTTTAAAATGACAGCTGCCGCTTTTTAAAAATATTATGAATAAATTAATTATATAAATTAAAACGTTGGTTAAAATTATCTTTTTTCTTTTATTAAATTTGATTAAAATTAGTTAAAGATGATAAACATGTAAAAAATATAATATGGAGTATTTTTTTAAAATACCCTTATTCATGAAGAGTATGTTTAGGAAGAGTGTGTGAGTGAAAGAGAATGAGAGAGAATAGAGGTGGGGGAGAATATGGGTGAAAAACAAGATGTGTAATTCCTTAGAGATGAAAAATGAAATAAATGTATTAAAAATTGGTTGGATAGGTTGGCCCTGAAAGCATGTCCAAATATGACAAACAGACCTAGATGCCATTATCGATTTAAATTTTTAAGGAATTAAAAAAATATTAAAAGAATTCTAGAAAAAATTTTGATGTTAAAAAGGTCTTATTGACAACTCTTTCAGTACGGGATTAATAACTCAATCTATGGTTTTAACAATGCTCTAGCACCTTTTTAATATCAGAATTTTTTATTATGTTTTTTTTTTGATATTTTCTTAGTCTTTTGAAAGCTTAAACAGATTTTCCCTTATTTAAACAATATAGAATGGTAGTCCAACCAGAAAAATAGAAATGAAATTTAGAATCAGGAGACAAGTGACGAAGAGTCTGCTTTGTTAGGGTACTTATTATAATTGAAAGCCAAGGTATCATCATTATGTTTATTTGCTATTCACTTTTTGAAGAGTAATTTATGAAAAACGACAGCAGCAGCAACAATAGTTCTTCAACATAAAAGAAGATTCCCTTGACGACGTCAACAGTTCAACATCAAACTGAAAAGCAACAGCATCATCAGTAGTTCGTCTGTCGCGGCACGTTTAAAAATTCAATTGAAATTGACAAGACGGAGAGATAGAAATTAAAAAAAGGGTAGTATATGGCAATGATTAATGCTACTTTATGTATTTTTAATTACTAATTAAAGTGATTCAACAGGATGAATCACAATCTGAAACAAACAAAAGTTAGTGTGGGTAGGTTTCCCCATAATCATCTGATTAAATCAATTTTTAATTAATAAAGCTGGGGCCTCGTGATGTATTGTTATTTAATACGGTTCCAGAACCTAACTTTGATTCCAAAAGAATCTCTAATAGATTGTTTAGTTTAATTATATTACAGATCATTATATGTAATATCTGTTAGTATTTAGGTGTCTTAGAGACAATCTGTAAGGACAGATCAGCACTATTTCTACGTTATAGTATTTCATTATTAATAAATGAGCATATTTTATCTTTATCATATTTGTGTCTCGCCTTTATTTTAAGGTAAATATGGGTTTGAAGATAAAAGCCCTAGGAATAGAACATGTGTTATTCTTGAGGATCAATGATAGAGATCATGATCATGAGAACTCAAGAACACCGGATATCTATTGCCTAAAACTTGTTCCTAGTCTTGAATCACCAAGAAAGGGCATTGATGATCTCAATAAGACTAAGTACGACATCGTCTACTTGTATAGGGATACAAGGTAGGGACCTCATGGAATACAGGCATGGAGATGTTTTAGGCGATGTCGTGGGTGGATATGTTGGAGAACATATAGCATCGAACTGACCCGCTGAGAGACTCCACAAAGATTCATTGTAGAGAGTATCATTGAATATGTAAAGTCTCTCATTGTTTGATAGTGTAGATCGTCTTGGACTTAAAGGCGTCATCAAACACTATGTCCTAGGGTTATACTTTGACCGTACAACTCTATCCACCTGAAAATGGGGAGAACATTGTACTCTTGGGTGTAACTCGAATGCATGAGTATAGATGGACATGCTGAGAAGACTTACATTCCCCTACAAGGGATTAGTCATTTACAAGACCTAGAGCTTGGATAGCTTCTAATTAACTCGAGAGTCTCATACAAGATAAAGAAAATGATCATGAAGAGTCATGATCCGTTACAGAGTTAATATAAGAAGATTTCTGGTTTTGTGAAATAGCTACATTTAGTCAATTAAGAGAGATGATACTTTATCTTTGCTCTCGACTAAATGTGAATGACGATGTGAGGGATGATGCCTGCACGGTATCCAAATATGAAAGGTAGATCACTTGATCAACTCAATTAGTTCTGGGGCCGCAGAGCATTGCTAGTGTCTTATGAGGTCATTAGATAAATTGGGCTCGTTAAAAGGGTTTTTTTTTTTTTTTTGGTGCAAACGAGGCATTTAGCCCGATCTTATTTCGAATCAAAAAAGATCTGGGATAAGAAGTTCCCATAGCGTCTCTGCGTACGATAAATCGGCAATACAATGTGGGGGGGAATCAAAACTAAAATATAATTCCTCCCGCCTAAAACTATAATCTGCTAGAGCATCTCGCACACTTGTTGCTCTCTCTCAGTATATATGCACAACTTTAATACTTACAAACCGTAGCATTGCTTCCTTTATCTTTGACAAAGACCTTGTGTTCCCATTCTCGCCCGACCGGAACTCCCGGAGAGCGACCACTACCGCATTGGAGTCGCATTCCACAATGACTTTTCCGCACCGCTTGCCGATTGCTAGTTCCAAACCCGTCAATACAGCCCATAGCTCGATTTATAGGCATCACAAGCTCCCAATTTCCTTATAAATCCACTTAACCATCTCGCCGTTAATTCCTCTTACTAATCCTCCACAACCCGCTAGCCGTTGGTTACCACGAGATGCACCATCGGTGTTGAGTTTAATCCAAATTTCCCTCTTCGGTGGCAACCACCCAACATTCACTCTCGGCCTTCGCCTCCGATCCTACCAAATTCCAAGCGTGCTTTCTCTTAATTTCCCCGCACATACTGGAAAACAATGGAGCCACGGCTCTGGTGTCACAAAACCCTCCTCAAATCTGGTTTTGTTTCTCCACTCCACAACAACCAAAACCACACCAAATACTAGACTCCGTCATCCTTCCGTCTAGCTAGGTTCCACTCAAACCATCAAAGTCCTGCCTTCTTACAAACCGATCTTCAAGCCGACCGTTACTTACTTCTTTCCACAAATTCCAGGCCACCTCACAATCTCTCATAACATGCATCAAATTCTCGATCGAGAGGGCGCAAAGAAAGGCAATAAGGGTCCCCTCCCATCAAGTAACATTTCCTCTCACTTGTTAACAATTTGTTGTGCATTGCTAACCAAAGGAACATCTGGGCCCTTCTTGGTCCCCTCCATTTCCATAAGACACCCCACATCCTCTCATCTGTATGTTGCTCATTTTTAATTATGTGGTACATTTCAGCCACCATATACTTATGGTTCATGCCTCTTCCCCACCGAATACTGTCTTCCCAGTCTGATTTCTCTGGGGGTAGAGCAGTCAAAACAACAATTTTGCCTACACCGTTCAGCCGCCTCTCAAGCCTTTCCCTATCCCAATGACCATTTGCATCAGTCATATCAGCCACTCTAAGCTGTCTCTCACCCTCAGTCACATTACCAGGGCATAAATCACATAGCCTTCGTCCTCCATCGAGCCATCTGTCACACCAGAAAGAAACTCTTTCCCCATTGCAAATTTCCCAGCCCATATTCTCACTAACAGCTGGTCCAAGCCTGGCCACGCTCTTCCATATTTCAGAATCTGTTTTCATTACCTTACACTTCCTCACAACTTCCGCTTGCCTGCCATATTTTCCAATCAGCACTTTGGAACATAGGCTACTTGGATCTGCAATTATGTTCCAAGCAACCCGTCCCAACAAAGCTTCGTTCATGACTTCTAGCTTTCTTAATCCCAGTCCCCCATTCTTCTTCTCCATACATATGGTCTCCCACCCCACTGCATGAACCCTCCTCTTTCCTTCATCGCTGCCCCATATGAAATCTCTTTGTAGTTTTTCCATCTTCCTTATCACCCTTGCAGGTAGATTGGAGTGCTGCATAGCAAACACAGCCATTTGATTTGTAACAGCCTGCACAAGAGTAGTACGCCCAGCAAACGATAGTACTTGCTTCTTCCAGCTACTAAGCTTAGCTTGCATTTTGTCCAACAAGTATTGATACTTATTGTTACTTCTCCTCCCTCTAGTTATATGCGCTCCCAGGTACCTCCCCAAGTCCTCCATGCGTTTAAAACCAGTGAAATCACATAGCACATTCTGAGTACTTCTATCCACATTACGGGAAAAGATGATACTGGTTTTTTGTGAATTCACTCTTTGGCCCGAGGCCTCACCAAACTTATCTAATGTGTCCATGACAACACTTGCATTTTCTAAGTTTGCTTCACATATAAGTAGTAGATCATCCGCAAAGAGCAAATGAGACACCTCAACTCCATTTCTACCTAGTTTGATTGGTTTCCACTGGGTACTACGAACGCAATCAGCAATCATGTGGGATAGCTTATCCATTCCCAATACAAACAAATATGGTGATAGGGGATCTCCTTGCCTAAGCCCCCTCTTGGGATCAAATCCCTCTCTTCTACTTCCATTCCATAACAAAGACATATTGACCGACATCATGCATCCTTTTATCACTTTAATCAAATGATCATCAAATCCAATTTCAGCTAAGACACTCTCAACAAATCCCCAAGACATTCTATCATAGGCTTTTTCCAAGTCTATTTTAATGATCATATACCCCATTTTACTTTGCAATCTATTCATGGAATGTACCAATTCCTTTGCAATTATTATGTTATCATGGATGCTCTGTTTGGGTACGAAGCTTGTTTGGTATGGGGACACTAATTTATCCATAAGAGGCTTCAGACGGTTAACTAATATTTTTGCTAAGCCCTTGTAGAGAACATTACATAAGGCTATGGGTCTGAACTGACTTACCTGCTCTGGTAGTTCCACTTTTGGTATGAGAACTATGAGGGTTTCATTGATTTCTCGTATTCTTTCTAGTTGTCTCCATAGTACTTTTATAAACTCAGTCACAGCCTGTCCCACTTCCATCCAGTTGCGCTGA
The DNA here is from genome assembly GCA_019022655.1 of Acacia acuminata. Taxonomy (NCBI): domain Eukaryota; kingdom Viridiplantae; phylum Streptophyta; class Magnoliopsida; order Fabales; family Fabaceae; genus Acacia; species Acacia acuminata. The sequence continues at coordinate 3,025,892 of JAFJYI010000004.1, read as the reverse complement.
TAAAAAAATGCAGGGAAGCCATCCTTGCCAGGTGCCTTGAAGCTGCCCATCTGGAAGAAAGCTTTCTTTACTTCCCCATCATCAATTTCCCTTCCTGCTGCTCTTAAACTTTCAGCCCCAATCGCTCCCCATTGCTGTTCTGTTACTATCCACCCTCTGTTTTCATTTTCCTCACTGAATAAGCTGATATAAAAATTCTGAAACAGCTGTACAATGTCTGCTTCCTCCTCAACCCACATACCATTACTATCCTTGAGTGCATTTACTTTGTTTCTCCGCCGTCTAACCAATGTTTTGGTATGGTAGTATCGCGTGTTGCGATCCCCATCCTCCAACCATCGTCCTCTAGACTTTTGGAACCACATCACTTCCTCTTGCCTTAGGGTACTCATCAATTCCACCTCCAATTCTCTCTCTAGATTAATGAGAAAAGGGTTGTAGTACCTGTCTAGGCTGCACTGTACCCCATTCAATCTGTTTAGCAACCGACGCTTCCTTCCTTCAAGCATTCCAAAAACATCTTTGTTCCACCGTGCTAGAGATAGGCTCAAGTTTGCTAACTTAACATGGGCCTTCTCATCTCCTCTCCAGTTGTCCCTCAAGACCCCTTCAAACTGCTCATGCGACTGCCACATAGCCTCATATCGAAAGGTTTTCTCCCTGGCCCCCTGCCATTCAGTATTTAAATTCACAAATATTGGGTGGTGATCCGAGCAAAGTCGTGGAACTATCCTGGCCACAGCATTTTCAAATTTTTCTAGCCATTCCACATTGCACAGACACCTGTCGAGTCTCTTGAACACCCTTTCAAGTCCCTCCCACTTTGGTCCCTTCCATGTGAAGAAAGGCCCCTTAGCATCCACATCAATAAGCCCACATTCCTCTATCCAATCATTAAATCGCCTACATCTCGTTTCGTTAACTCTGCCTCCACCCTTTTGCTCCAACGGCGTCTTAATCTCATTAAAATCTCCAGCTAACAGCCACGGCCCTGAGATGCTGGAAACCAGAGATTGAAGCTCATTTCTCATCTGCACACGTCTTTGTTCAGAAGGACTAGCGTATACAGCCGTAAACAGCATGCTTTCCACACCCAATTTCAGTTGGCAGTGAATAAATTGATCATTCTTCACCAAGACATCCACACTCAAGTCATCCCTTTCCCAAATGATCCATATTCCACCAGAGAAACCATCTGCCTCCATTCTGATCGACTTTCTAAACCCCCATTGTCGGATGACTTTAGTTGCTTGAGCCCCACTAATTCGTGGCTCTAACATTACCACAATGTCTAACTTATATCTAGACTTCATATCCTTCAGTACAGACGCAACACCCCTGCTAGCAGCACCCCTACAGTTCCAAATTAGTAGTTTTAACATGATAAACTGGTGGTAAAGGTGGCTGATCAGATAGCACTAAACAGCAGAAGCAGGGGTACACGACCCTTCCCCATGCACGTCTCTAGACCCTCTGTTGGAACCGGCACGCCGTCCAATACCCTGATATCTTCCATATCCGCTGCACTAGCATCATTTTCCATTGGCTCTCCGGGATTTAAATTTTCCTTTCCCTTCATATGTACTCCCGTCTCCATACTCTTTCCCATGTACTTCACAGTTTCACACTTCTGCTTTTCCATGGTTGGTAGGCTGTTCAACTTGCTAATGCTAGAGTTTCCCTGTTTGCTTTTAACCCCCGCTCTGTCTTGCCCTCTTGTGACCTCCTCTCTAAGCTCTGTGGTGGGACTTTATCCATGTTCTTCACTCCGCCCCCCTTGTTACTATTCTTCTCGGTTCTGCGCTGTTGTCGCAGGGCTCCTTCTCTCTGTACCTTTTCAACAATAACTACAGGCACTTGCTCTCGCTGCTCCCCTCCCGTTTCTGTATCCTTGGGCTCAGTCCCCAACTCCTCGCTTAAAACAGCAAAGCGTGACCCCCCTTGAGCACCAGACGTTGTGGCAACGGGCTTTCTTTGCCGCCTTACACGCTGTACAGTTTTCCAAGGTCCTCCCACACTCTCCTTCACGGCTGCTCCTGATTTCCCCTCCTCTCTTCCTTCAATCTCCATTTCGCCTTCATTTCTCTGCATATGGAACCTCTCACAGCCTTCCATAAGGTGCCCCACCCTTCCACATTTCCGACACAGCAATCCCATACTCTCATAAACTATACTCAGGACTTGACCATCAACCATAAACTCAGGAACCAGGGGCTTAGTTAGGTCCAGTTCTACACACATCCGGGCAAACTTGCCCCTAGCCCGTTGTGCAGTGTGGATGTCTAATCTTATTGCTTTTCCAATAGAATTCCCAAGATTGAGCAAAAACTTTTTATCAAACAACAAAGCAGGTAGGTCAGGGAGCCTTACCCAAGCAACAATCGAGTCGATCTTTTCATTTCTAGGATTGAACGCCGGCCTCCATCTCGACACGCTTAAGTACGCATCTGCAATTACCCAAGGTCCTCCAGTGAGTGCCTCCATGTAATCATCGAATTGCTGAAAGTTAACCAGGAAGAATCGTTCTCCAAGTCAAACACGTCTATGCTTCCCTTCCTTGCCCAGATTTGGCTCAACTTCTTCACCATAAAGCCATACGATAATTGGCGCCCCATCAGTTTCACGATCAGAGTTCTCCGAAAAGGTTTTAACAGCCTTTCCCTCTCCTTTTCTTCTAGCTCAAACACCGGCCTTAGTGGATTAGAGAGGTCCACTCTTATGCCATCATTCGGATTTAGGACCTTAGCGAAGTCCGTTCCAGCGCCATAATCTTCTATTTCCTCATCCTCTTCATCTCTGGCCCATTCCCACCAGCAGGACTTCGATTTCAAATTATGCAGCAAGGATTCTCTATAAGATTTCGGCTGAGCCGCCTTGTCATCCGGTTTCATCCATGGCTCCTCACGACTGCGCAGCGATTCACTACCAGTAAATTCCCCTTCCGCACCACTGACCTTCCGTTTCCTTCGATTCATCTCTTCCCGATCCTCCTCCATCGGTTCCTCACTTTCCCCTCCTCGCAAGGCGCGATCGGAGGGGCCGCTCATTTCCTCCGTCACAGTAGGTGGCGGAGCTCTCGTCAATTTGGCCGAAGGCAAGCCCTAGCAAAGCTTCGAAAGTATCGCCTTAGCAGGCGCTCCAGCTAAAATTAAGGTAAATGTGTATTTGGGTTGGAGTGGGACTCAAAGCCCAATGAGGAGAAAATGGCATCATATATGGTGTCCCGAGTGGGAAATCAGTTTCTCCACAAAAGGGCCCAAATGTGTTGGAAGACCTTATGGGGTCTTAGGCTAAGTTGAATTTGAAATTTGAATTTTGAATTTAAGTTTGAATTTTAAATTTGAATTTAAATTCAAGAGGTTAGGTTATAAAAGATAATTCTAAATTATCTAATATATATATATATATATTAAGATCTAATGATGATTGGAGAAAGATAGGAGAAATAATAAATGAGGATTGATTAAAATGATTTTGAATTTTAATTTAAGAGATGAATGTGATTCATCATCTTAAATTATTATTAAATCAAGATATGAATTTAATTCATTATGATTTGGATTTTCCAAATCAAGTTTAGATTGAGCCTTTCTTGTAAGCACTTAAATTAGAGTTAGACTCTTATAAAGTGCTGATTTTTATGTGCCCTTTTTATGAACGTTTTTTTGAAGAAAAAAGGAAATAAATATAATCCATCATCTTAAATGATTGATTTAAACAATCAATCAAGATATGAATGTGATTCATTATCTTAAATTCAATCAATCAATCAAGATATAAATTCAATTCATTGTGATTTGGATTTTCCAATTCAAACTTGGATTGGACCTTTCTTGTGAGCACTTAAATTAGGGTTAGACTCTTATAAAGTGCTGATTTTTGGTGTGCCTTTTTCCTGCACGTTTTTCTAAGAGAAAAACAAGATCCTCATGCTCTCTAAATTTTGGTCTTTACCAAAGGTTTAGAGAGGAAAAGGCACAATCCATAGAAAGGTAAGGTTCCAATGATCTTACTCCTCCTATCTTTAACCTAATCCTAAGAAACCATCATCTTCTTGAAAAAGATAAAAACCCAAGGAAACCACAACTCAACATTGTCTTCGCCTAGCAAGCATTCAAGGAGTGAGAGTTTTCAAGAGAAGGAGTTCTCATTGCAATCGGGGATAGTTTGTGTGGATCAACGTTAGAGGACATCAACAACCTTGAAGTCTTTGAGTGATCTAAGGTATTCTAATATCCAATAATTGTTTCATCAAATTATCCTAAACCCCAATAGTTGTTTTAACGAGTAATCCTAAAACTCATGAATATTATAAATTGTTATGAATTCTCATGAGTACCGTAAAGAGTTACGGATTAATAATTATTAACTAATTAGTGTAATGAGTTGAGGTTAATAATTCATGAGGACCATAAGGAGTTATGGGTTTCCGCAACGATTAAACAAAATTTTTGTTTTCAACCTTATGAAACTTTGCATGAAAGTCATGCAATAGGCAAAATTAACCAACAATATCTTGATGCAGATTATAATGTTCGGTTGAGTTTATGTAATATAAAGATGATTACATCAAATTATACTACTAGGACTGATAAATGGGGAAGCAGACATCCATAATGAAGTGAAAAAAAAACATTATTGCCATTATAATTTTTTAAATTGACAAAAATGCCCACCTATAAATGCGGTTAAATGTTAAATAATTACCACCATTAGATATTGAAAAAATGATTAGTAATATAAAATTTTAAAAATTTCCCCCCATTAAAAAATTTATATTCCATAGATAAAAATATTAAAATATCCCATTAAATAATATTCTCACAATTAAATATTAAAAAAATTACCATGAACTCACCTGTACACTACATAATATTTTCACAATTAAATATTAAAAATCATTATAAACCCAACAACATGTACATCACATAAATTGAAAAAGTTACCATGTGAAAGCGGAGTAAATCACCAAGAGGGGGTGAATTGGGGATTTTAAAAATTCCTTTCAAGGTACTCTGAGACTTAATAGCAAAATAGAGCAGAACAGAGGAGATGAAAGAATAGCAAGACACATCAAATTTATTTCGGTCACAACACTTGACCTACTTCCAGTCCCCAGACACTCTGAGATTTTCATTAACTCACAAGATCAGTTACACACTTTGCACTCGAAAGTTATCCTCTCACTAGGATATACTCTGTAACATTCTGAAATTTAATAGGATAAATTAATACACACACACAGATTGAAAACGGCAAAATCGACCACGTTAAAGGGAGGGAGTAACAAAACTTCTCCCCCCATTTTACCCAATTCACCCCAACACTTTACCCTTTCACCTCAACACTTTACCTCTTTCACTCACCTACTTTACCCATATTTACCCCCCAATTTCACCGTTCACCCCCTCCTCAACTAATATAAATACGCACCTTCGTGTGTGTATTCAGGTAGAACAATCCGAGTGTAAGAAAAAAATAAATAGAGGAGAGGAAGAAGGAGAGAGGGAAAACGTAGAGATAATTATTTGGGGATACTAGTAGTGGTAGTTGCTTTTTGGTGATTACTTGGGAATTAACGAGTAACAGGTAACTCTGAATATTCTTCCATATACTTGTGAATTGTGTATGATTATAAATTATATTTTTTATAAACTGATTTATATGTATTTGTATTATAATAATATTATTATAAAACCGAATATTACAATATTGTACCCATAAAAATTACAATTTTGTACCCGCGAAAATTATAGGTTTGAGCCCAAGAAAATTACAGTTTGTGGCTAGCAAAAATTATGGTTTTGCCCTTGAATTTCAAAAATGACAGTTTAGTCCCGAATTTCAAAATGATAGTTTAGTCCTTCGAATTTCAAGAATGACAGATTGGTCCGATGAGGTTTTATAATATGTTTGGTTTACTTTTTATGATACTTGATAGAAGCGTGTTTTAATATACTTTATTTTATTGATATAATTATTATGGTGGCGGTATGTGATGGGTTGGAGTAAGGAGGAATTTAAATGATAAGATTTATTTTTGTCACCGCTTGGTGCATTGTGGATGGTACTTGTCAGGCCCCATCTTCCATGTTTTCCTCTGGCCGGGATTACATTGGAGTTGTGGGACACGTGACACCTCTTTAGTTGTTACTTTTAAGGAGGGAGCCATAGTCCATACTTAAGCTCTATACCTTTGGCCGGGTGTATTTTAAGTTTTGGGGAGCTTGGAACCATCCAGAAAAATGAATGAGTTTCTCTCGGACTATATGTTAGCCTATGGCTCTAGTCAGTGGTACAAAGGTGGACAGTGATATAAGGGAGGCTACATATTGCATATTGTAAGTCACAATTTGACATAATGATATTACTTTTGCAAAAGAAATCTTGTATGAGAAATTATGATATATACAAATATATTTATTAATCAACTCCTATTTTGTTATATATAATCTGCTTGTGTACGGTAGAACTTTCAGTAGTTACTGAGATGTGAAATCTCATCTTATATAAACATTTTTCAAGTGAACATTCTAGTAGGGAGCATGGGAAGACACCTATAAAGTGAGCTTTGAAGGCTCTTTTGTACTCCTGTAACTTATGTTATGTTATTTTTATTTGTCATGACCCTAAGACTTCTGCATTGTATTTAACTCTGAAATATTTTGGAAACTTATTTTGATTTTGTACTATGAATTTTATTTGAAATGGTTATATAATTTAATGATTTGGATATTGATAATCCCTGCTTGAGATCAATTCGGAAGTACCTTTTTTGTATTTATTATTATAACGATTAAATTCAATTGGTACAACTAGAGTTTGCTAGAAGAGGGAAACTTAGAGAGCTATCGGCTAAGTGCAAACTGGAGTTTGTCAACACAAACTCGAGTTTTTATGAAATTTGAAAAACGTTGAGAAATACTTGACCAAGAGCAAACTGGAGTTTTCAAATCAAAACTAGAGTTTGCTTACGCTTAAAACATTGGAAGCTCTCTGTCTTACACAAACTTGAGTTTTAAAGCATAAACTCGAGTTTGCCTTAACTTGAAAAACTTAGAGTGCTCTCTATATGACACAAATTGGAGTTTTGGCTGTTTTTAGAAAACTTGAGCTACTTTCTGTCAAGTACAAACTCGAATTTTCAAACCTAAACTCAAGTTTGCCTTTACCAATAAGTTTTTCAACTTACCAAAGACAAACTTCAATTTGAGTTTACAATTGTCAATTATCATCAAAATACATAGAGAACTAATACCATGAACCCAACATGTACATTATACATATATGTATAGTTAGGGGTGATTTTGTCTCTTACTATGTTATTACCGTATATCTTCATGTTTGATGTAATTCAACCAAAAGTTTTTATGCATATGCATCATTTTTCCTTAACACTAACCAAACAAATTCATATAATCATTATTATATTGCATTACATTATATTCCTCTGATTATGTCAATCAAACGGTCACTAAATTAGCATACATTTGATTATTTATATTTGCATCAAATTTTATTTTAGTCCCTTAATTTTTAAATTGAATTCTTAGTCATTCTATCTTAACACCTTTAATTTCATCTAACAAAAAATGTTGAATTATCAAATTTAAATGATGATTGTGTAATTATCATATATGATATTTTGTTAACTTAGTTTTCTTTCAAGGGATAATTGTGTAACTTAGTTTTCTTTCAAGTACGAATAGATAAAATTAAGAATTCCCAATTGAATTTTTTTGGGCCAATTCATTCAACAATTGTTTAGTTGGAAGGTAAAAAGAATATGATGTTGCTTAACATAACGCCAAATGCTTTTTGTCATGCATAAATCGCTAATCTTATCTATATTTTTTTTCCTGATAAATGTGCATCGATGTGGTTGTCAACATCACGTACTCATAAATTACTGTTAATTATTGATAATACAATGTATATATTTAGGGGCGAGGGGCAAGTGGGAGGCACATGCCTTAAAGTAATGTTTCACGTGTTCACCCTCTAACTTTAAATTTTCAAAGATTACGTGTAAAGCTGGGCCAATTCATTAAACAATTGTTTAGTTGGAAGGTAACAAGAATATAATGTTGCATAATTAACAAAACGCCAAATGATTTTTGTCATGCATAAATCGCTAATATTTTCCCTATTTTTTTTAAAAAAATTCTGAAGATAAATGTGCATGGGTTTGGTTGTCTACATCACGGACTCAAATTAGTATTAATTATTATTAATAAAATTAAATGTATATTTAGAGGCAAGAGGCAAGAGGAGGCAGATGCCTTTGATTCAATAGGGAGAATGACATTTAAGTCGGGAAATAATATATTAATAAGTCTTATAAGTTGTAAGTGATTCACTTGTTAATTCTTTCAATTCACTTATCAATGAAGACTTTTCTGATATTTCTAGATTTGCAATATAATATTCATAAATGTCCTGGTGATACCGCTTGAAATAGTAATGGTTGAAGTGACTTATTTTAAATTTAACTTTTGTAAACGTAAGTAAGATAGAATAAAAATTATATTGTAAATATGATTTGTGTTGGAATAAGGTGGTAAGAGTGGTTTTTTTTTTTTTCTAAACTGAAACTTCTTTGGATTACTGTTTGAAAAGTCAACTGAGATAGAAAATGACAAAAAAAAGTATGAATTTTATTGAGTACTGCATGTATATTAGTTGTATATATTATGATAATTGATGATAAAAATTTATATTTGATAAAAAAAGTTAAATTATTATTAGAAAAATATTAAAAAAAAAAAAAAAAAAAAAAAAAACTCTAGGGAAGGGCTAATGGAGAAAGTGAGGTGGAAGCTGTCGGTTTTGGTGAAGGAATGTAGATGGGAGAATCTGGAATATTGTGAGAGATGGGCAAAATCGACGTGAAGGTAGTGAATGAGAATAGAGAAGGTGATTATGGTAGGCTGTGATTTCGACAGAATAAGGCAGTAATAGAGAAAGGGAAGAAGATGACAAAGGTGGCTGAAACAGTGATGAAGGAGTGAGAGAAATCAACAATGATGAGATGGTGAATGAGAGACAGATTCCGACTGTGATGACGGCGGAGAATGATGCCGCAGACGGTGGTGGTGTAACTTCATTCTCCCTCTCTTTCTTCTCCAATTTCATCCTCTTTTCTCTGTCCTTCTTCCCTCAAAACTCTGCTTGAGTCTCACGGCCACAATTACGAAGGTTTCGGTGATGATGGCGAGTGAGGATCGAGGGGTCGATGGAGGTGGTAGTCGACGATGAAGAGGGAAGAAAGTGATGGTAGTGGTGCTTGGGGAAGTCGTTCAAACCTTCTCCTTTCTTCGTCTTAGCTCTGGTAATGACACAAGAGCATTGTGCACTGTGCAAACGGTCGAAAGTCGATGCCACAAAGGTGGCTTCTTTCAGAAGTCGTTTTTTCAAAGATAAGCTCATCATAAATAAAAGCTACTCCAAACGCCGGAAAACACTTAATTCCCCCCACTGGACTTTTAATTATGGCCACTGGGCTTTTAAGGCTGTCATACGCCATGCTAGACAGGGCCAAATGGCTTACTTGTGCTTATTTACAAATCCACATACATTATTGATAATGGCTGAGAGTAGTTGACAACATCACACATTTTCTTTCCCATGAAAATAAAGAAGACGAGCTGAATTGAAAAAGCAGCAGAAACCCAAATTTTGCAATAATCTCATACTCCTTGTTATTTCACATACAAGGAAAATGTTCACCTCAAGTTAAATAGCTTTCACACATTTGTAAAAGTTGGTAATTATTCTAGCAAAAAGAAAGTTGATAATATTGTCTGGTGTATTGATTTTGATTTGTATATCTGAAAACAAGTTTTGAATTAGTTTGTAAGCTATAGCTAGCACATTTTGTTGGAAATTTTAATTATTCTCTCCGGCTTTTAATATAAAATATATTTATCTAATTTAATTAGATTAAGAAAGTTAGTTGAGATAGTTAATATGACATGTATTTTAAAAATTGTCATAGTCATCTTCCTCAATTCTTTCACTCCTCTCCTCTTTGATTACTGTTGAGGAGACATCAATAGGGTAAATTAGGAAAATGTTGACAAATAAGAAAACATTATCTTATGTTTAGGATCAAGATCAACTATCTAAATATATATTATATTTAGGGTTGTAGGGAGTATATAATAAAGATGAGTAGAACTCATCTTTACAAAGGGGTGGTTCAATGCAAAAGGCTCTTACCAGGTGAGGTCTGGGGAATAATAAATAATGTACCCAGCTTTACCTTGCAAGTGGAAAGGCTGTTTCCAAAATTTGAATATGTGATCTCCAAGTCACATGATAGCAACCTTGTTAATACGCCAAGACTCACCCTTATAATGAAATGAGCAAAGCCTATTATAGAATTGAGTGTGACTTTTTTAAGGGCAGTATTGTTAAAAATGGGTCTTTGTGTGAAATGGGTGGATTTAATAATGAAATATGTCACTTCTGTAAATCTAAATTTATGTTTATAAGGAAGGAAGGTTGCTACTCTTAATCTTGAGAGGGATTGAGACAAGGGGATCCCTTATCACTTTACTTATTCATAATAGTGGCCGAGGTTCTTTCTAGCATTCTGAGTAAGTGTGTTCAAAATAAATTCTTGAAGGGGATTAAACTAGCAAACAGTTGTCCAATTTTATCACACAATTTTTTTTTTTTTTTTGCTGACGATGCTTTTCTGTTTATGAATGCTGGTGAGGAAAATTGTTGGAGGTTAGCTCAGTTATTGAAATTGTACTGTGATGCATCTGGCCAGCTTCCTAACTTGAGCAAATCAGGTATCTAATTCTCTTGTAATGCTTCGGACAATGTAAAGGAATCAGTCTGAGAGATATTGGAAAATATTTAGGAATCCCAAGTGTATGGGCTAAGTCAAAGGAGCAAGCTCTATCTTATGCAAGGGAAAGGGTGAGTAAGAAGGTCATGGGATGGAGTAGGAATCTTTTGTCATTTGCTGGAAGAGAGATTCTTATTAAATCCATAGTTATAGCTATTCCACTTTCCCCGATGACATGTTTTAAGTTCCCTAAATATGTAATATGTAAACAATTGGACAGCATAATTGCCAATTATTGGTGGGATGGTACAGGGAATGGTGGAAAGATTCATTGGAGGGCTTGGGGATCGTTAACTGAAGCAAAGAAAGATGGTGGGCTAAGTTTTACAGATTTTGAAATTATGAATGACGCCCTTCTAACAAAGACAGCATGGAGGTTGCTTCAGGAGGGGCAGAGTTATGAAGAGTGTATTTTCCTAATGAGTTTTTCTTAGATGCTTTGAAAGGGTACAAGGCCTCTTGGGTGTGGTCCAGTATTCTTGTTGGAGGGGATGGGTTGTGCAGAGATTTATTGTAATGGAAATACTAGTTTTGACTATTACTGTTCTGGTCGATTAATGAGTTGTATTTCATAAATCTATATATAATTAAGTTCCTACGTAAATCTCCAAACCCTCTTGGCAAGAAGTTGAATTTTCAATTTTTCAAGTGCCAAATTTTGTGAAGAAGCACCAGAAAATGGCAAGAGCACGAGATTAAAAGCGCAGAAGAATACAAAGATTAGAGTCCCACATCGTGAAGGGTAGAAATGGGGGAGGAGAAGAAGAGATATAAAAAGAAAGGAAGGACAGCAATTACAACATACTTACCTGGACGGGGTCTTTGGGCGATCAAGAAGGCCCAAGGCCTAGGCCAGTGACCTCCATTGCACTTAGGAGGGGTGCTTGCCTAAGGTCTACCTAAATTGGTGGAGCCTACGTCATAATTTGTGGCAGTGGGGGCCTGCGTTCGCGCGGCCTCTGCCCAATATTAGTTTAATTTTTTATTTAATTTCTATTTGGGCCTAGTGGACCCAACTTTTTGAGCGTAATTCCAATTTTTTGGAGGTGTTTCGAAAATCATTTTGAAGTTCTTATCCATTTGAACTCTTCGGCCCTGAAGTTAATCAACAATGGCTGATGTGTTCTGGACCCTGGAGGGGAGAAGTTCGAAATTGTTTTGATCCATCAATCATGAACAATTCATATAAATACTTAGCTTTTAAGATATTCATGTGAACCCATTAAAAATAGTCATGTAAAAATATAGTGTGGTTTTTTTAAAAGTGTGCATAACAGTAAGTGTAAAATTAATTATGTGGTTATAAAAGTGGGGCAAAAGTTATATATTCCATTGAAGTGACTGGGGAATATGTGACTTTTGCTCCATTTTTGTAATCACATAGTTATTTTTGCACCTAAAAAATGTTTAGTGGTTGGACTGATTTTTGAAAAAACCACATGTATTTTTGCATTTTAACCTAAAAAATATAACTACTCTCTCTGGTCTTTATTATAAGCCATCACAAACCAATAAAAACAATCAAAATCAATGAAGTTGTTTTAAAATTTAAGTAATTTCCCATATTACCCCCTACTAATTGCATTAAACTCTAATATTATATTAATTATTACTCTCATCCACTACCCATATTAATTAGGAGATAAAAAAAACTAATGCTCACCGGAAATAAGTAAGTGCCTTATAAAAAAGACCGAATATACTTGATAATTAATATCTTATAATAAAGATTAGTGGGAGTAGTTATATAAAATATAACTACGTCATAATTTGTGAAATAGGTTCCCAATGTTAGTTTAACTTAATTTATTTGGGCCGTTGATTCAATCAATTTTTTATTTTTATTTAAACTTGATGAATTCTGTAGCACGAGAACTCTGAAATGTCTGCGGGATAATAAATTGATCCTTAAATTTAAAACCTACCTGTTTAAATGATTTTGCAATTTCGGTGTTTTTTTAGTCTTCTCTTTTCAAGAAAAAAGCACAGGTAATTTTGAATATTCACTTGTAGTTCTATATATCGGAAATTTAGCATGCATTTATACGATGATTTCAATATTCACACACGGTTCTAATGTGTGGGCTGGGACTATACAGGCCTGTTTGGTTCAGTGCAAACCAAAGAAAGGAAAAGGAAAATGGCCATTTTCCAACAGCATCTGTTGTTTGATTCACATTCTCTCAATATAATGTTTTCCAACGGTGGGGGCATTCGTTTTCCCTTATACATAGGATTGGTGGGAACCCATTTCTTACAGATCAAAAGACCAACTTACCTTTTTCTTGCTTTTGGTTCGTTTACCACGCTGGTGGTGTGGAGAAAACATAATGAAGTTTGTCAGCAGAAGAAGAGAATAAGGAAGAAGAAGGAGGAGGTCAATAGGGTGCTCTCCAAACTCTCCTCCGGTCGATTCTGAGCTCTTGTTTCCACTTCCCTTTCGATCTAGTCTCCCCTATCTCGTGGCTCCAAGCGCTCCCATGGTTGTTAAAGTTGTTGTTGTTGTTGTTCTTATTATTATTACCTCATTTATTTTATTTCCTCTTCTTTCATCAACTTTAAAGGAACCACCCTTTTGGAATGAATAAAAAGAAGGGCTGGACCTAATATAAAAAGGCAGAACTCACGGGTTGGAAAATGGAAGCAGAGGGAGGCATGGTTTTGGGGCATTATTCATTGACTATCATCTTCAATAGAGAGAGAGAGAGAGAGAGAGAGATGCGTTGTGAAGGGAAGTGAGGACTGTTCAACGTCTTGGAGCCACAATTGCGTGATATTGGACATGCGTAAAAGTGAAGAATTGCGAGTGTAAAATGGTAAGAGTGTTCCAATTTTACACTTGAATATGGTCGATTTAAGGACGCACGCTCGAGTGTAAAAAATTGACACTCAGGTGTCCAATATCCACTACATGGTATAAAAAAAATATTATATTCTTAAGAAAAATGATATTTTGTCTTATTTTCTACTTTATTTTCTTTCAATCAAACGAAAATTTTCCTATCAACCCATTTTCTTTTCTATTGTGAATCAAACGCATTGAGACAATATTTTCTGTTCCATTTCATTCTTTTCATTTCTATTCCTATCTTTTCTTCTATCCAATCGGGGTTAAGTCCACATGGGATAGGGTTGAGGAGGCATAGAGCAAGTCGCTGATGGGGCAATTGTGCGATGGAGATGGTATCACAATAATGGGAACTTCAGAGTTGAGAGGCCTTTCTTATCCAGACTCTGGAACTGGCAATCTGAGGGACAGAATATGTAAAGCTTAAAGTGCCCCAAAGATGTCAAACTCTTCTTGTAACAGCTTGCTCCCTAATCCACGCATGTGTTCCGTGACTGTCATCTTACTAATAATCTTGCCTCTGGAAAGAGGTGGTGGATCTTGGGATAAATATTTGGGGGCCAAATGTATACTCATTAACTAATTAATTTTTTTATGATTTTATAACATGTTTAAAATATTCAGAGTTATAATAAAAGTATTTTAACAATTAATGTATAAGATAATATACCTTTATCTAGTATAGATGTCATATCAATTACAAAATGAGAAGATATCATGGAATTCCGGAAGATTTCCTGTTATATAATATATCAAAATATTAAAAGTTAACAATGTAATTTATAATACAAAATTAATAAAACACTATACTAAATGAAACAATTAAAAATTACCTTCACTTAAAATAATGTTCTTCGCTTCTTTTAATGACTTGAAATCTTCAATAATTGAATCAAGAAATAAAGTATCACTATTTCACTTTCAATATGAATTACCATACTATCTCAATAAAATCATCTTCCATCTTGTTACGCAACCTTGTCTTAATTCTTTTCATTACTCGAAAACGAGCGTTCTATAGCAAGCAAGAGTCGAGAAATCATGGAATAATAGGCGCGTTACCATACTAAATATAAATAGAAAAACAAAATCATGGAATCAAGACCAAATAAAGTAAATATAGAGTTGAATCAGAACAAAGAAATAAGATGAGAGGAATTTACCTGTAGCAAGTAAGAGCCGAAAAATCACAAATGAGTTGTCAAAGGAATGGAGATTGGGAGAATAATAGGCGCGTTACCAAACGAGTTATCTTTGACATAATTGGAATAATCAATCAATCACATTTAATTTCTCATTGTCTATTAAATTTAATTAATTGGTTGAACAATTCCCATATTCTGTTGCTTAAATTAAAAGATCCCACATTCCTACATTTAATTTGCATAATTAATTTTTTTGAACAATTTTTTTTCCTTGGGGGCTTGTGGCCCCCGCCCCTTCAAAGATCCGCCACTGTCTAGAAAGATATTTGCTCGTTCACCCCTCTAAAATGGAGTTTGTTGGGATATTTTAAAATGAAAAGATGTGTTTGTTGGAAAGTCACGTCCTTATAAATTAAAAAAACTTATGTGAAGTGTTGTGTAGGGAGTTTTAAAATTAAATGTCACTAATGTTATGTTTCTTTGATTCCTAGAAACGCATATGAAAGGTTATGACCAAAGGGGCGAGCCAGTTTTCATATTTGTGGGTGCACAATTAATGAAGGGATTTGGGGGCTACCCCCGAATTTTTTTTTTCAATAAAAGTTTTAAATGTATTAAAAATCAAATGAATATAAACAATAAAATAAAAGAAAACTTCAACTTATTATAGAAAAATAATAATCAAGAGTCAATTAAGTTATTACAACAATGATTACAAAAGCATTCTTCAATCTTCAATTCTTTATTCCTTAAAAATATTGCATTATATCTTCATCATCAATCTTAATAAGTTTGTCAAGAGTTCTCTAAGATCATGTAAGGTAAGTTTGAAATGTCTATGATAGGAGAATTAAATTTCTTCTTAGAACTTTGAATCAAGCAAAAGAAGAATGAAATATTTATTTTCCAAACCAAATACCGTGAGAGCTTCTTAAGAAATATGGAACGGATCACTACAACAAAGCTGATACCCCTATAAGCTCAACGACTTTTGTAATATCCTAATTTTTACTTTTAGGATTTATTTATAATTAAGGATGAAGTTATATATGACTGTCTCATATGATTAATCGTTCTTTCTTTTAATGTTGTTTTGGAATCACATATAAAACTACTGCTGCTACATGTGTTTTTCATATTGATATTCTATATTTTTTAATAAAAGAATGAAAATTAATTAAGGACCTTAGAGGAAGATGAATGTTGTTAATTGTTATTTTCATTTCTTTTTTATTACGCTGATACAATGAGTGGTTAATTTATCAAATTAATTGGATTGAATGAAAAGTGAGATTTTTTTTTTTTTTTTTTTTTTTTTTTTTTTTTTGGGGAGGGGTAATAAAGTGGAGAGGAATGAAGGGGGGGGGGGGGTTAATAAAGTGGAGAAGAATGAGGAAAGATGCGCTGAAATGAAGAAAAACTCAGGGAAAGGAATAAGAAATGAGAAAGGCCCAAATGTTCGAACCAGTGACCTCTTGGACTACAATCAAATCCTCTACCACTGAGCTATGGACCCATTGATGCTAATAAGTTCCAGCTAAATAATATATATATATATTCTCAAATTTTATGGGTGCACTTGCACCCACATGCCTAAGTGTGGCTCCGCCACTGGTTATGACCAAAGATTGTTGGTGAAATGTTGTGTTGGTCTTTTAAAAAAACCCCATATACTAACCATTGGTTATTAAGTTATGTTGGTTCATAAATCTAATATATAGTTATGACTTTTAATTAAAAATGTATTGCTTCAAGAGGCACCACTTCAATACATCATCACTTCATGGTTATAAATACCATGCACCATCACTTTATTTGTGACATATGAAAATCATAAATCATAGAATATCAACAGATCAAACTCATTACCTTTGTCTTGAAGTGCACACAAAGATAAAATCAAATTATCACTTTGTAAAAGCTATTGTAGTCTTGGCTTGAGTGTTGAGAGTGTTAGTTAAATGAGTCTCAACCTAACATTCAAACGCGACCTCATGAGTAGGAAAAACAAATTTTTTTTTTGTCTTTCCTTAATTTGCAGCGGAAACTATAATCAATAACCACAGCTCTTTAAGGTTATCATGACTTATATAAACACTGAACACATTTGTGAGTTTTAATAGGCGCTCATGAGAATCCATAACTCTTATGGTCCTCATGAGTTAAAACCCATATTTAAAATAAATACTCATGGGTTCCTATAATGTTATCATAAGAACCCATCACAAATGGTACATTCAATGTTTTCAGACTTTTAATCATGTGATTAAAATTGATGCTCATGAGAACCCATAACTTTTATAGTACTCATGAGTCATCCCAATACTATTGGTATTCCCAGGAATATTGATAATGTGATTCCCGTAACACTTACGGGAGATTATGAGATATTCCAAGAAAGGATCTACTCATTAAAATACGTGAGGGGTTTTAGGATTACCTTAGATCACCAAAGACCTCAAAGTGTATGACGTCCTCTAACGCTGATCCACATAGTTATCTCCCGATTGCCTTGAGAACTCCTTCTCTTTGATTCCCCTCTTTCCTTGGATGCTTGCTAGGCGATGCAAGGTTGAGGACTCAACGTTCTTGGGTTTTTTTTCCCTCTTTCTCTTTGGATGGCGCAGGTTTTTTCCAAGAATGCTGTGTTTTTAAAATATGACTCATGCGTTGCATTATATTTTTCTTCCGGCCAAAACCTAGATCCCTTTTTTTCTAACCGAAAAATAATAAGATAATTATATCTTATTATTCTAAAGGTTAAAATCCTAGGTCCACCAAGTTAGCCGCAAAAGATGAGACTAATAAAATCTCAAATCTTTTTCCACGGCTTATTCCCAAATTTCTTTCTAGTTCTTTCTGAAAATTATGAGATTCATAATCTTATAATTTACACGGTCAAAACTTAATTTATGGTTAGAAGAATTATGGCCCATTAATTGGTATTATTTAATTAATCAAGATTATGGATCTCATCCAAATCTTTAATTAATTCTTGAATTAATAATTCAAGATAATGGATCTTATCCAAATCTTTATTGGAGGTATATTTATATTAGATAATCCTAAATTATCTTTTATAATATAATCTTTTGAATTTAAAATTCAAAATTGCCTAAGACCGTGTTTGGTCTTCTAACATACTTGGGCTTATTAATGGAAAAATTAATTTCTCACTAAATAACCATATATGACGCCATTTTAATAGATTGGGCTTGGAGTCCAATTCCAATCTAAATATACCCATTCTTTTGAGAAAGCCTAATAACAACTATTGGCCTAAGATTGCTAATTTTAAGCAATCAAGAATAACCTTTGTGTGTGACCCATTAGGCCCAATCAATCATTGACATAAATAACCTTGAACTAATTAAACTCCTTTAATGGGCCTAAGTTATCTAATGACCACATAAGGCACTAGCAATGCTCTGTGGCCCCGGAATTAATTGAGTTTATCAAGTGATATACCTTTTCTAATTTGGATACCGTGCCGGATTCAACCCTCACTACGTCATTCACATTTAGTCGAGAGCAAAGATAAAGTATCATGTCTCTTGGTTGACTAAATATAGCTTTTTTCACAGAACTAGGAATCTTCTTCTATTGACTTTAAGATGGAACATATATGACTCTTCATGATCACTTACTGTGCACAGATTTCCGAGTCAACTAGAAGTCATCCAAGCCCTACCGGTCCTGTGAACGACTAATCCTTTGTAGGAGACTGTGAGTCCTTTCGGCATGTCCATCTACACTTATGCATTTGAGTCATACCCAAGAGTACATTGTTCTCCCCATTTTCAGGCGGATAGAGTTGTACAATCAAAGTATGACCCTAGGACACAGTGCTTGATGACATCCTCAAGTCCAGGACGATCCAAACTACCAAATGTTGAGAGACTTTTATATCCAATGATACTTCCTACAAATCTTTGTGGAGTCTCTCGACGGGTCTGTTCGGTGCTATTTGTTCTTCAACAAATCCACCCACGACATCAGTTAAAGCATCATCATGCCGTATTCCATGAGGTCCCTACCTTACATCTCTATACAAGTAGATGATGTCGTACTAGTCTTATAGAGATCACCAATGCCCTTTCTTGGTGATTCAAGACTAGGAACAAGTTTTAGGCAATAGATATTCGGTGTTCTTGAGTCCTCATGATCATGATCCCTATCATAGATCCTCAAGCGAACACTTGTTCTATTCCTTGGGTTTTTATCTTTAAATGCATATTAACCTTAATGTAAAGGCGAGACATAAATATGATAAAGATAAAATGTACTCAAATACATAAATCATAAAATACTAAATAGAAAAAGGTGTTCCTTTGTCAAAGCAAATTGTCTCTAGGACACCTATTACTAACAGAGAGTGCAATCCATACTCAAGAGTCTTCATTGTATCCTACATAAATTATAAAATACTAATGTCAAAGCAGATTGTCCATCAATCCAAATTGCACCCCATAATATAGGTATAAGTGGGAGCAAATTAAGCTTAAAGGAAAGTGTTGCCCATGTCTTAAAGACATTATGCACTACTTTCTTCTTCACCTCTTATTCTTATACTTGTATAAGACACTCAGCCCCCTCCAATAGAGTTCTCTACTCTGAACTTTAATGAATGGATTTGGTGGAATATCAGTGATGGCCAGTTCTTCCTAATACTAAAATATGCTGGTGGATATGGCGTCGATGGAAGTTGTTTATATTTGAGAGAAAAAAGATCCTAATAACATGCTGGTAAATATGACGTTGAGTTCTAATGGTGGTGTAAGTTAAGGGCTGCCAAGTTTACCAAAGTTAAAAAAGAAAGAAAAAAAGATCATGTTTCATAGAAGTTTGAATACAGCTGACTGCTAATTATTTATAGGCCAGGTA
Organism: Acacia acuminata; assembly: GCA_019022655.1. Classification (NCBI taxonomy): domain Eukaryota; kingdom Viridiplantae; phylum Streptophyta; class Magnoliopsida; order Fabales; family Fabaceae; genus Acacia; species Acacia acuminata. The sequence continues at coordinate 3,006,154 of JAFJYI010000004.1, read as the reverse complement.
ACGTCTTTACTTGATTGTTTCATAAAAATCCAAGTATATCCCCTCTTTCTTCCTATATACTTGATTGTTTCCTGGGTAATGGTTTGTTATTATACCTTTTTCTTTTTGTTAACAACTGGAAGAGATCAGAATAGATCAGTCTGTGGTGATGCAAATTCTTGCACAACCAATACTCTTTGCTTCCTCATGCAGAATCCACTGTAGAGCTCCTGGTGGCTTGTCTAAAAGTCCAAACCTAGCGCATGCGTTGCCAGGAAGTTTGCACTTCTATTCCCCTCATGGTAAACATATATGCAAGATATTGACCTACCAATCCTGATTTAATAGCCTATGAATGTTCTTGATGAGTCCCGTATGAACATCGGAGCCACTTTCCTCACGTTGGATCAGATTTAACGCGACCAAGCAATCAATTTGGACTAGAACACGTCTCTACCCTGTGGGTCACGCTAATTCTAGACCATCTGCCATAGTCCACAGTTCCGCATGAAGAGACGTGCATGTTCCGATATGTCGGCAGTAACCCGTAATCCAATGGCCTTCATGATCACGAATGACACATCCTGCCCCCGCAAAACCTGAATCACTTTTCTTAGCTCTATCACAATTCAAAGATATATGATCATGAGGAGGCTTGAGCCAGGTAATAAACCTATCTTCCTTCCTCCTTGTGGCACCACGTGCAAGACACACCAAATCGGTCGCCTCTTCACTGAATTCCACGACATGTAGTTTGTGAATTAGCTTTAATACCTAGGGTTGCTCATTCTGAAAAATAGCCTTGTTCCTAGCCTCCTAAAGCTTCCAGCATGTGAGACCAAACAAGGTGCCCTATCTCACTTTCCCCCTGAGATGTCGTGTCTCATTCGCTAGGTTCTACAGCAGCCACCTTCTAAGGCATCTTCCAAGATCATCTTAGTTTTTGAAACCCCACTCAGCACTAAGCCAAACTTTGGAGCTAAGGAAACGTTTTTAGAGAAAAATATCTTTGTCTTCATACTACTAACCTTGTGACCTGAGAAACATTTGTAGTGCCGAAAAGAACTAAATCTTGTGCAAAGAAAAGGAGGGATATAGGGGCCCCTCTATCCATCCTGATAGGCTTTTAGTGATTCTCAAGGGTAGATCTAAAAATGAATGAAGGGTGGGCACGAGTGATGGAGCTAGGATTTTTTGTTTGTGTTTGCATAATTAGTGGGAGGATTTGAGGTTCAGGGGCAAGGCCCCCAATTTTTTTTTTTTAAAGGAAAGTTTTAAAATGCATTAAAAAATAAAAGAATGTAAATTTAAAAGAAAAGAATATCAAAAAAAATTCATGAAATCAAGTGAATAATGATGATGTAATAAGAAAGGCGCTTATTTTACAAACCTCATTTAAAAAGCAAAGCTAAGTCTTTGTTAGAAATATAGCTATATAAATTACAATGAAGGTGGGTACTCAATAAGTTCAAGTATATATATTTTAATAACAAAAGTATATTATAATTAAAATAATCACAATGTCATCCTTCTAGGCCTTATTTTTTGGAATTCCATCATAATTGCCTTATTATCAATGCTATCAAATACATCAAAATTTTAATTTCCTTATTTTTTAGAATTCCATCATAATTCAAGGGTGGACACTTACCCCCTTCTCTAATACCTACATCCGCCCATGTTCTCAACTACATGCTTATTAATGACCTGAGACAATCCCTCCATGTACAGACCTCCTGTTTAATTCCCCTGGTGGGTTTGAATTCCTCAAGACGAGCTCCATTCCACACACTCTCATACTACATGTAGAGACACATAGCATCATTGTCTGTACAAATTTACGTGGAAGCCCCGCATCCAGGAGAGAATCCTCAATAAAATCCCATCTCAAACGATAATACGCTTTCTCTTAATCAACCTTGATTGCCATCCACCCTTCATTATCACTCTAGCTCCAATTTTAAAAACTTATTTTCTAAGGTGATGATAATTTATCTATAATTTAGTGCATTTTTATAAGTTACACTTTATTATCACTTAATTTAAATTTAATTTTTGTACAAAAAAATAAACTTACCAATAACATTTTCTCCCCACATTTTTTTGTAGGGATAGTGACGGAGAATGATTAAACAAATTTAACTTTTGTTCTTGTAAACCTCTCTCTCTCTCTCTCTCTCTCTATATATATATATATTTTAAAAATCCAACCAATATTTGTAGTGGATTTGAAATTGTTACAAACATTGTCACCTCAACTGCTACAATATAAACTACTACAAAAACCGTCACCTTAAGCGCCACAATTGCAATCGTTACACATATTCCTATAAATACCCTTACCACACCTAATTTCAAACAACCCTTTTTCATTTCTTTCCACCCTTCTTCTATCTCTCGTTTTTTTCTCTTTGGGGTGAAGATTTCCTTAAGAGCTGAGCAAATTGATCAAATATGGTGTTTTTTTAAATATTTGGTTTCAACATTTTTTTTTTTTCCTTCTTATAATATTTATACTAATTATTTTTTTCTTCTTCTCAAGGAATTAAGGATTTTTTCCCAACATTTTCAACATTCATTCCATAATTAAATGACATCTAGTGGACAACATAAGTTCTTATTACCTACACATTCTCAATATTAAACCTACATAATACTGATCTAACTTAATTTAATCATTCTTCTCAAATATTTATTACTATCTTTTAAATTGTTACTTCAATAATAAAACATTCAGCATAATATTGGAACAATGGACTCAAATTATTATTTTTCTTTTTTTTTTTTTAATTTGTACAATATCTAGTAGCAATTTTCAAACCGTTACAAATTTAAATTCAAATTTAGATTAATTTTTTAGCACAACTTTTGAAATTTCATCCGATACTAGTAACGGTTTTATAACCGCTACAAATATTTTGGCGCTAAATTTTTTAAATTCCTTGATGTACTTAGTAACGATTTCAGAATTGCTATAATGTTGACCCGACTTTTTAATTTTAATTTCCAACCACACCAAAATTTTGACACTAACGTTTGTAGTGGTTTTAAAAAAACCGCTACAAGCCGCTTAGATAATGTGTTATCTATATACACAACTTGTAATGGTGTGACATCTACCTACACAGTAGCAATTATGTTTACGTGAGTAGCGGTTCTTAAAAACCACTGAAAAAACGTTTGCAATAGTATGTTTTGTAGCGGTTTTTCTAACCGCTACTACTGTCGTTTGTAGCAGTTAAAATAATTATAAATACACCATTTTAATCACTGCAAAATGACAGTTTTTTTATGGTGAGTAGGATGAAGGAATAAATATGCCAATGTTTGGAAAAGAACTTAGAAACACATGTAATACCACAACTTTTTTTTTTAAAAGAAAAACTTATACAGAATTAGGACTTCTTTTCTTAGCTGACATATGCAATTTTATTTTATTTTTTATTTACGAAATTAAAGTCACAAATTAAGTTCCTTTAATTTTTCAGCAAGTGTCACACTCTCTGAATTTTTCATCCAATGAATCATTTGAAAGCATAGTTTGTTAGTAAGGAATATTTTTTATGTGCATAATGATCAGGCATTTGGGCTACTCATCTTTCATTCATAATATTTAATAATTGTTTGATTCCTATATTACCATATGTGTGTGTATATAAGAATCTTTCAGCATTTCCATCATTCATGCACATCACATGGATTCAAATTCAACCGTGCAGATAAATTAAATTAGTCTAGAATTTCCCTTTTGCGTTTATTTGATAAGGAAGATCAATTTTCCCTGGTTTATCCAATTTTTATGAATTGAAAATTTAAAAATTTTCCATAAATTTTTTAATAATATATCTCCTTAATTTCTAATAATATCTATCTCCTTAATTTCTAAATAAACATATAAGCATTGTTGTTAAACTTGTGAGTTCACATTTCGAGTTTATCATTTTTATCTTTCTAACTTACAAAATCATATTAACTCACTCTTAAAATCGAATAAATTTTTCAATTTGGTAATGCGTAGTCGCTTTATATATTAATTTTATAGAAGTTTCTTTGATAAGCATAATAAATTATGAATGTTGATGGATTTCATTTCAATTATTTTGATTTAAAATATATTTAAATCAAATTGTTGTCATTTTATATTTTAATTTTTTAATTATATAATAGTAATACATATTTATTGATAAAAGTAAACTCCAGTGAGTTTACTATTTGGGCACACAATACAATTTTAAGTCACTGTCACGAGTTTGCTTAAACTCGTGAATTTGACAACCTTACATATAAGGGCATTAAGTATTATTCCTAAAATATTTTCTCTAGAAGATAGCATAAAATTATTTTCCAAAACCTTGTCGGGTTCTAAAAATTTCAATAATATCCATCTCCTTAATTAATTTTGGACAAACATACATATGGGAGTTATTAGGTATTATTCCTAAAATATTTTTTTTTCTTTAGAAGATAGCAATTACTTTTCCAGTCCTAATTATAAGACCTAGTTGACTTTTTTTGGAAAGATTAAGGAAACTAATTAAATTACTTTAGAGTATTTTTATTGTTATTTGTTTCTTCAAACTAATTGGTTTGACTAATAAACTAATATATAATTTAACGATACACAACACATGAAATGATTAAGTAATTTATTTAGTTTTCTTAATCTCTTCAAAAAAGTAAACTAGATCTTATAATTAGGATCAAAGATAGTAATTAATAAGTTCATAATAGAATCATGAATCAAGAATTATTTTTCAAAAAACTAGTGGGTCCTAAAATTACTATCCGGACCATTGTTGTCAAACTCGTGAGTTGACTCTCCGAGTTTACCGTTTTTACATTTCTATCTTACTAAATCGAGTCGAGTCACTGGTAAACTCGTATCAGCAGTAAATTCGGCTAAACTCACGAGTTTACACACCGAGTTTAGCGTTTTTATGTTTTAAGCTTACAAAGCCGTGTTAACTTTTTCAATTTTGTCATCCTCAACGGCTTTATATATAAATTTTATAGAATTTTCTTTGTTAAATATAATAAATTATGAATGTCAATATATTTAATTTTAATTATTTGGATTTAAAATATATTTAAATTAAATTGTTGTCATATTTTATATTTTAATTATTTAATTATACATTTTTAATACTTGTTTAATTATAAAAGTAAACTCTTACAAGTTTACGATTTGAGTTCACGATCGAGTTTACGTCGTTTGTCAATGAGTTTTGCTTAAATTCGTGTTTTGATAACCTTGATCCAGACCCTTCATTTGACTATAAATATGTGTAAGAAGAGCCAGCCAAGCAAGCAGATCACATTGGAATTGTGTTGAATAATTGTGAGAAATAAGGAATCATCACAATGGAAAAGACTTCCTACAAGTTAGCTCTCCTGCTTGCCCTTCTTGCTGCATCTGCATGTCTTGGTAATTATCACAACACTCTCTCTCTTAATTTCTCTCATACATATATTCATGATTTAATATAAATTTAAATAAATCATTTTTGGTAATATGATTGGGCAGGGCTTTCGGCAGTGGAAGCAAATGGCAATGACAATGATGGAGAAGGATTTGGTCATGTTTTAATCAGCTGCACTCCCCAAAATGTTGTTTCTGCTTGCCGATCTTTACGTTGTATAGATGGCCATATTATGTGCGTAAATGGCGAGTGTAGATGTGTTAATGATTAGTTGTGTTATTATTACCCATGTACAACCTATCTAGTTGTGCCTTTGAAGATAATACCTTAAATAAAGTACTACTAGTTCAATAAAATAAAATATTTGCTACCTATTCTTCTTTCTCTACAGTCTACACATATATTGTTAATTTGTGAGACATTGATTGGTTAGAATCATGTTTCGCCTTATTTTAATGTTAAATGGCGTTGCTTGCATAAATTTTTTGAAATTAACCACATGGGGTTTAATGTCAAAAATTTAAACTTTAAAACATCATGACGCCATGCAACTAACCCAAAATATATGTGGCTTTGTAGATTTTGGTCTAAAATCGGGGCGGTTTTTGAAAACTCAAAAACAATTCTTTTTAACCCTTTAGTAGTTTCATCTCTACTTTCAACAACTTTTCTTATTTTATAGATATGGTTGAAAATCCTTATAAAATGCATGGAAAGGATCAAAGAAATACGTTGACTTTTCTAATCTGTTTATCACCATATCAAAACATCAACATATGCCATAAAACTCTCAAACAGATATCCTCTCTGCATTATATTAATAGTTAACACACCCCATAACAACACTTTTCCTCTCCTATTATCTAATGTATATGAATGTATTGTTGTCAAACTTGTGAGTTTACTTTCAGAGTTTACCGTTTTTACATTTTTAACTTATAATAACGAGTCGAGTCACTAGTAAATTCGTGCAAATTGCACCGAGTTTACCGTTTTTACATTTTTAGCTTATAAAACTGTGTTAACTTACTTTAAACTTTTATGTTAACTTTTTTGATTTTGTCATACTTAGCGGTTTTATATATAAATTTTATATAAATTCCTTTTGTTAAATTTGATAAATGATGAATGTTGATGGATTTAATTTCAATCATTTGAATTTAAATAATTTAAATCAAACTATTGTATTTTTATATTTTAATTATTTAATTATACACTAATGATACCTATTTAATAATAAAAGTAAACTCTTATGAGTTTACGATCCGAGTTCACAATACGAATTTGTGTCGTCATTATCATAAGTTTACTTAAACTCACGAGTTTCACAACCTTATATTTATGTATGTATGTATGTTAAAGCCAACACACGTTCTAATAAAAACCAAGAAGCAAAACTTTCCAAGATTAATTTTCAGATCACCACAATTTTTGCTACTTGAAAATCATGGACAAAGTTTCCCTCAAGTTAGCTTTCCTCGTTCGGCTTATTGGTATGGATTGTACTCGTTCCATTTCTCTCTTATTTGCCATGGCAAAATCCAAATCCGAGATCGAAAAAGTTTCCATCGGGGCTTTTTGCATTCACAAGGCTTAATACAAGGTCATGGCAAAATTGTTTGAAGAAATTAATACAAGCATCAATATTTATTTCAATCAGAGAATAAGTTTTATTTCTAAGGCCAGTTTATATGTAAAGCTGAGTGGTTTTTACCGTGACACTGATATCATACATGACGAAGTTATATAACGACTCAGTCAAAGCTTAATTACATACATCACTGAATTTGTTTCCTTGGTATGTTATTACATCAAAAAATTTATTTACGTAAATTGAGACAAAACTTATCTCATATACCTTAAATCATGTTTAAAAGCTGCTTTTAAAAGCTCCAATCGCTATTCTAAATAAGCACACTTATAGAATTTGGCTTTTGCGTTTAGTTGATAAGGAAGATCAATTTTCCTTGGTTTATCCCCAAAATGTTGTTTCTGCTTGCCGATCTTTACGTTGTATAGATGGCCATATTATGTGCGTAAATGGCGAGTGTAGATGTGTTGATGATTAATTGTGTTATTATTACCAATGTACTACCTATCTAGTTGTCCTTTGAAATTAACCACCTAAATAAAGTACTACTAGTTTAATAAAATAAAATCTTTGCCTCCTATTCTTCTCTCTCTCTAATTAGTTGGTTAATTAGAATCATCTTTCTCTCATTTTAATTAGTTGGTTAATTAGAATCATGTTTTCATTTTTTCTCCAAAATTTTCCAAAAGTCTCATTTTTAGATCAATGTTAAATGACGTTGAATAGTTACTTGCATAAAGTACAATTATTCTTACTAGTCTCAATAATGCAACAATCTAATGAATAACCGAATTATATGTAAATAAAAAGATTGGTTAAATACAATAAAATATATAAGAAATGAAATTTATTTTGGGAAAATCTCATATAAAGGCGGTTGAATTACCCAAATTCTAATTTGGGTTACTAAACTTAACAAATTATAAATAGGTTGTGTGACACAATTAGGGATTTAAAATTTAGACCAAATTATCTCTATATCCCTTAGTTATTATTTTTATTTTTTTAAAAAAGAAGCAAAATTGGAGATGAACCAATCAAGCGATCTACAAATTCTTCAGAACTAATAGAAACCAAAACCCTTGAAGTTTCTTCAATTTTTCCAGTCGAAATAATGCCATCAATATTATGACTAAATTCATCCTCAAGACTGGACATGAGAGAGAGAGAGAGAGAGCGACGATGCGACAGAAATCCGACTTTTGACTTTTCTTTCTTAGATTCAAATTTCAAAGATCACCTACCTAACCTATCAAGCTTAGCGAATATAGAATCAATGGCGGATATGGATCAATCAAGAATGAGAGTGGGATGAGGAGCGCAAGACTCCAAGGAACGTCCAGAATCAGATTCCGGCGATTCTTGTTTGCCCGCCGCCACCGCAGAAGAATCCCATGATGATGGCAGACGACAAGAGACTAGACCTGCAGCCGACGAGCGAGTATTTTAGTCCCCTGATCTTAATACGTTTTCAAAGTTCTACCACGGAAAGCAACATTTGCGTAGGTAGAATATGAACGAATTTGGTTATTGTTATTATTTTTTCCTTTTTGTTTTGTTCTTTTTTTGGAGTGAAGACAAAGAATTAGCTGTGTATATACAGATTATTATTTTGCGATTTGCATAGTTTTTATCGGGGGACATCCACCTTACGGTTTTTCTTTCTTGGGTTAAGGGTATTATTGGAAAATAACTAATATTTAAATATTCTAAATTGGGTCATTGACCCAATTTAAGATTTTTTGAGTTTACCAACCTTATATAGAATTTTCCTATTTTAACCGTCTTTATATGAGATTCTCTAATTTATTTTCGAGTATTCCCTTATTTTTGGAGAGGATAAGTATAAGAGATAAGAAATCCAAAAAGATATGTAATTCATTGGGAAAAAATAGAAAAAAATTAATTAAATTTTTAAATAAGTACAAATTATAATTTATAAAAAGGACTAGCCTCATCCTAAAAATTATAACTTATATGTATGGTTTGTAATCACTACAAATAAAGTCATTTTTTGCGACGGAAAAATTCCGTCACAAAAAAGGCAAAAAAATCAATTGGCATTTTCCGTCGCAAAAAAGTGTGTCGTAATTGCAATGGAAAATAAAATTGCGATGAAAAACAAAAATTCCGTCGCAAATTTCAGCATTTTGCAATGGAATTCAATTAAAATCGTAGTGACGTAATTTTTTTTCCATCGCAAATTTAATTTTATTAAAAAATAGATATAAAAAATTATAAAATAACAAAAACTTGTATATCATAAAATATATAGTAACAATCATAAAGAGTTTACATAGAGAAAAACAAAATATAAATAATAATAATGTGAACAATATGAACTAAAAAATAGTGTAAACAACAGCAGTATGATCTTCATTATCATCGTCACTAGGATGATCATTATCACTAAAAACCGACCCTGTACCCTTGGTTTTCAATAGGGACAGGAGTTGAAGCTGCACCTCCCTCATCATCGCACCGCAGTAATGTCGATGCGGCTCAATTGCTTGCGACTCATCTCGCTATTGTGTCTGGCTTAGCTCAACTGCTTGCTCCTGCACCAACGGCTTCATCTTCTTCATCTCATTTGCAAAAACAACATTAGGAAGTAATTAAGTTTATTTTTTGTACTTCATTTAAATGGATAAGGGAATGAAAATGTAACAATCAATATCAAATGTATTACGTTTACCTTCAGAAACACTTTACCAAACAGACCCTAAAGAAGAGTACTTGCTGAGAAGGGAATCCTTCACATTGGAACCTTCAATTCAAGTTGTAATATTTGGCTAGCTTCTATTCCAGTCATAGTTGTTTCCAAAAAAAAAAAAAAAAAAAAAAATCTGAAAAAAAAGAATTGTAAATATCAACGAAGATGAATCTTTATTATAATATTTGATAATGGCATTTTTTTGACCTGAATTGAGAATGACATTTGAAAGTAAAGTGCCTAATTCTGTTTAATTGAGAATCTTAAATTTATAATTGGTTGAATCATATTTGCAACTTATTTTTTTTTTAAAAAATAAAATTGTCGAGGACATAACTATATTCATTTGTTCTTTTAATTTGAGACCTAACCGTTATTCTCCCTTTATTATGGATAATTTAATTCATCTATATGCCCCTTACTCTTCCCAAATTGCCCATTTAATTTCCACCTACTACTCATACATCATCATGTACTAGCTAGGTTGAATATTCTAAAGTAATGCTCATTGGAGTGAAAACGATAGATACAAAATTTTACCACAAAATCCTCTCAGAAATTCGTTGTAAATTGTGTTTCTTTTGTAAAGTATATTTAGATTAGATACAAAAATTATACCAAAAAACAAACAAACAAACAACTCCACTATATATAATCAAAGCATTATATCTCAATCAAGTGTATAAACCACAACAAACATGTCCAAATACAAAGCAACTATCTAACAATAAATGATAAAAAAGCTGGATTTTTTTTTTCAAACCTACATGGCAAAGTGGTGACGGCGGAGACCAGAAGGGGTGGCGACAGGGGTGTCGGCGGAGACTGGGGGCGGCGGCAACACGGCGACGGGAGGTGGAGGACAAATGGTGAAGAGGGAGAGCACAGAGGGAGGGACGGATCGTAAAAATGAAGGAGGAAGAAGAAGTTGGGAAATTTAAAATGGTTTGCGACAGAAATAAAATTCCGTTGCAAACTAATTAAAGTTTGCGACGGAATATGTATTTCCTTGTAAACTAGCGGTGCAAAATGCCGGTGTTTTGCAACGGAAATAGAAATTCTGTCGCAAAACTCAAACGGGCTTTTCGTCACAAACATTACTATTTTGCAACGGAATTACAATTCCATCGCAAATACCCCTAAATTTGCGGCGGAATTTTTTCCGTCGCAAATTCCGTTACTAATCAACTGTTTTCTAGTAGTGAATATAATCATGCGATTGCCTCTATAATAGGGACAACACTCTTCTATTCTTTTTTATAAGAGATAGTTAACCGTTGATAAAAAAAAATGATTAAAATTAGTTATACAATAAATATAAAAGAAATGAAACTTTTTTAAACTTCTATTCCCTCTCGTATGGCTAATTTTTTTTTTTTTTAATCATTATTTTGATACTAACAACTTTCGATTTACCACTTCCAAATTTAGGTACGCTATATAATCCCTTCGATGTTTGAAAATTTAAATATCCTTAATGTTTTAATTTTTAACAGCCATTAATTTTGTTGTTAAAAATTAAAACATCAAAGAAGTGGCTTTGTATATTTTAGCCTAAAATAGGAACAGTTTTTTAAAACTCAAAAACTGATTTTTTTTTTTTTTTATACCCTGTAGTAGTTTCATGTACTTTCAACAACTTTTCTTATTTTATAGATATGGTTAAAAATCCTCATCAAATGCATGGAAAGGATCAAAGAAATTAGTTGGCTTTTCTAATCTGTTTATCACCATATCAAAACATCATCATATGCCATAAAACTCTCAAACAAATAACCGCTCTGTATTAATAGTTAACACATCCCATAACAACACTTTTCCTCTCCTATATATATAATGTATATGTATGTATGTTAAAGCCAACACACGTTCTAATCGAAAAGCAAGAAGAAGCAAAACTTTCCAAGATTAATTTTCAGATCATCACTACAATTTTTGCTACTTGAAAATAATGGACAAAGTTTCCCTCAAGTTAGCTTTTCTCGTTCTTCTTATTGGTACAGATACTACTCTCTCCGTCTCCATCTCTTTATTTACCATGGAAAAATCGTTCGAAAAAATTAATATTGTTTGAAGCATTAATATTTATTTCTATCAGAGAATAAGGCCAGATTATATGTAAACCTGAGTGTTTTTTACATTGACACTGATAGCATACATATGAAATGATATATTCTCTCTGATCTGTAATATAAGAACTGAATAATTAATTTGTGTATATTAAGAAAATTAGTTAACTTAATCATATATATATATATATATATATATTATAGAAAATGCATGCACATTATGCTACTCCTCTGACAGAAATCCACTTACCATACCATATGCAATCAATAAGCTTACTTTGCAAATGTGTGTGCTTACGAGTACCATACATGATAAAACAATCCAAACTTGTACACGTACGTACACCAAAGTTAAAAATTTATTGTAGAGTTCATTTTTTTTTTTTTTTTAACAATAAGACTGGAATCAGAGAGATGATATTATTATATGAATACATGCAGGATGTTCAGTTGGGAGGGAATTAAGCTCTGGAGACGAAGAATTTGAGAAAGGAGTCGGCATGGTAAGTGAGATTAGCGAGAGGAAGAACGACGTCGTCGTAGATGGGGAATTATGCGGTGTGGGTCGGTGCAAGATTGTATTGAGGTGCCCTCCTGGATTTTGCGGTGCCAACGTATGCCACGGCAAGCACTGTGACTGTGAATGCGTTCACCATCATTAATATTCCAAAATTGTTCAAAAAAAAATCATTAATATTCCAAAAACTAATTGATAATTATATTATTAATATTAACATGCCATTAAAACCTTGCTTTGGTTTCATATATGAATAGATGTGATTATGAGTTCAATGTACCTGGTTTTGAGTTGTTCACAGAAGATATAGGTCTTCTTATTTCTTGTCATTTTTTTTTTCAAAAAGATAAACATGAAATATAAATATGTGGAATTGTCGCTCCAAAACAAGTGGAATGATAATTCAAATGCAACTTATGAAGAAAATCATGAAGAACTTCATTAATAACAAATGATTGTTTATAAGAGACAAATTAACCCTTTAAAGGTGATTACCAAATTCTAAACTCATAAGCGAGGTTTTAAACTCGCGAGTTTAAACAGACTTATGACAATTGAAATAGACTCATTTTATAAGTTAAAAGCGTAAAAACGATAAACTCGGTGTGCAAACTCGCGAGTTTAACTAAGTTTACAATTGACCCGAGTTTCTCATGAATCAACACAATACTTTCTATAAACTAGAAATGTAAAAATAGTAAACTCATAGAGTCAACTTATGAGTTTGACATCGATCTTTGTAATACCCAAAATTCTCATTTATCTTAAATACAATATTTTTGATAATTAAAGCCTATTTAAAATAGGTGAATATGTGGTCTCAAATTTTGAGATATGTTTATTTTATTTTCTAGTTAATTCTTCCTTAGGATTAGGGTAGCCAATGATTTACTAAATTTTGTTAGGCATCATAAAATACCATAAAATATAATAAATACCATATTATGCTATGGTTCATGTAGGATTTAAAGGAGCAAGAAAGTGTTGTGAAAATACCTAAATAAATTTAGAGAAATCAATGATAATTAATGATTAACTAAGTCCTCATTAAAATAAATAAATTGCACAAGGCTTTATAATTAATTAAAAGACCTTAAACACCAATTGTTATGATTTATTAAGGAGACTAAATTTACTAATACCCTATAATTAGTATTTAGTTCATATTTAATCCATAAAGGGCCATAAAGAATTATCAAGACACTTGGGACAATTAAGGGGCAATTACTAATAATTAATGAGCAATTAAAATTACACTAATGGAATATCTAGGTAATTCTTCATAATTAATGTTAATAGTCACCAATTAAAGTTGTATTAGCATAACTAAAAGTCAAGAACCAATAAAGGATTAGGATTAGCACTAAATAAATTTGTAACAATCATCAACTACTCTAAGAACCACTAATGCAATAATCAAGAGGCAATTAAGCTCTAGATTAAGATGTTAATTAAACTCTAATAAAGATTTGAAAAGTCAACAATTTCAACTATGATTTAAAGGCCAAGAATTTATCTCATAAAGCTAATCTAATGACCCTAATTCATTCTAATAAAGCTTAATCCACGTACATAAGAGAACAACCAATGGCATAGCTCCCACATGTGGATGTTAAAAGCAACAAAACTCAAAAAGATGGAGCGGGGGGCACGGTTATGGTGGCTTGGGAGAGAAAAAAGAGAGCTAAAAATCAAAGTACCCACTTGCATGGTGAGTCATAAAGATGGAGACTTTGAAGGCAAAATGAAAGAGGATAAAAAGTGAAGTGGAAGAGGATAGTGTACTAAATGGAAGAGGATAAAGTGTTGGTAGAAAAATCAAGAGAGAGAGAGTCAAGGTGTCATCCAATGAGAAAATTACACATAAATTAATTAGATTAATCAAGAGGATTAATTCAAGACTTAAGCTAATGACAACCTATACGAACTAAATTGTATCTTGAAATCCATTAACCATGAATCAAATATAGGTAGAGATTATGAACAAGCATAATTCAAGCTTGAGATTGACTATAACCAAAGTCATTTCCTCAACTTTTGAGGATTGTGTCCAATTGAGAAAAAGAGAGATTATGGTCTCTAATTAAAGCTAAAAATTTCAAGAGTTCAAAAGCAAAAAGAAAATTTGGATCAAACTTCATTAAGATCATCAAATGAATTTTTATCTAGTAGAGTGCACTACAAAAACATAGAAGAAGCAACTTGGCTTGTCCACTAAGTTAGAACACATGGGATAATTTGCAAAAAAGTAAAGTTGGAAGAGGATATTGTACTTTGGATAGAAAATGGAAGAGGATAAGGAGAGAGAGGGGGATCAGATTTGGGAGCATTATAGGGCTAGGATTTGTGCTCTAAAATAGCCTGGATCCAAGGGGTAACAATGCATAAGAGTTGTTAGAAAGTTAACCCCAAAATTTGCTATAAATAGGGAGGTGATGCCTTCATATTTTCTCACCAATTCACAAAGCAACAACATCTGAAATATAGAGAGAAAGTGAGAGTGAGAGTCTTGGAGAAGAAGGAGTAAAGTTCTTGGTAAGTTCTCTAGCTTTAGTTTTGAATTCTTTAAGTTCTAGTTCTTAAATTCTTAGAATAGAAGTAGCGTAGATCTTAAAAATGCTAGAATAATTTTATTTACATGTTTTTATGGTCAAAATTGGTTTTATTTCAAAAAAATGATGAGGAGGTTATATAGCAAAATTTCTCGGAAGAAAATCATCAAAGTAACGAAGTTCGGGGAAATTTCATCGGTTTTGGAATTTCTGAGTCATGATGAAAACGCCAGAATTTCATATTGAAATTATGGTCACAAAATTTTGGGAAAATTCATGGTTAAATTAGACATATAGATATTTTTAAATATGCCAAGAACATGTTAAAATGAGTTCTGTACAGTGAGATAAAAATCCTCAAAGTTGGGCTACGAATTTATAGAGAAATTCTGGGAAGAGGTTCAAAACTTAAAACCTGGGAGTGATTCGTGAGTTCTGGGAAAAATTTATTATTTTTAATTGAAAATATACATGCTAAGGATTCCAAGGAATTTTACGGATCCTCATTTCAATTTTTGTAGAATTAATTATGATTTTTCAAAGTTAGACGAAAATCTGCCAAATTTGTACCAGCGTTGCTCTACGAATTTTGAAGGACTAAAGTGAAAAATAAATGTACCAAGGGTTAAAAGGGTCATTAGTGACTAGGATATCTCCTAGAATATTATTTGTAAATTAATAAATACGATATTACCATTATAGGATAAGCGGCCACCAGCTGAACGTACCAAAACATCCAACGAAGGTACGGACGCGTACTGTAACACTAACTCTGATGTTTACTGTATACCTATATGTGATGGTTGTATTCATAGACTGAGATTCTATTTTTAAAAAGTTATTGAGCATACATATACAGCTGTATACGGGTTATGGTATTGATAACGCCGTTTAGTTTTCCTAGCGCGAGGACACGAATAGGTACATCGTGGCACTTTGGTGAATAGTGCGACTATAATAACGTTCATATGCGGTGGTTGTGTTCGGTTATTATCTTTCATATGTGAATATTGCTGTGATATCATGAATAAACTGTCATACATACTTGTTACATGAACATGAGGTTAACCGATTACCCGAGGTTCAATGGGCATTGAATCTCGGCTCTTACCATAGCTTCAGGATCCGGAGTAAACGAGATCAAAGACAAGGGTAAGCAGCAGATGTAGGAACCAGCTGGAGAAAGTCCTATTGACATGTACTTTACGATATCGACATTTGAAAAAAAATTGTAACGCTATTAAAAGCACATACATTACAGTGGATATTTATCAGTTACTTTTCAAATATTATTTACTTCCGATGCTCTACTCTGATCAAGATACTGTGAAAACGCTTTCGAAAATTGGGATGTTACATTTTGGTATCAAAGCTAGTTAACATTAACCATGATTGGGGGTTCTCACAGTCTGATCTGTGGCGAAGGATTGGCTCTTACCCTGACATGGCCAAACGTTCTCCGAATGAGGGACCTGGTTGCACTGGGGGCGTGTGGATGTACCTTGAGCCGTGAGGCGGTGCGTAAAACTAGCGGCTGAGGTATCTTATGTTGTCACGGCGTATGGGCGCTACGGAGACATTTTGGTATCAGAGTAGACATCCTGGCACGAATTTAACTATGCTACTCCAAACAGTCTGGTGTCTAGAAAGGGTTTGTGGTTGTCAATTAGTCATTGTTAACCTCGGCGAGGCTTCCACAAATACACCGGCCTGGCCGATTGTTCGAGTAACGGAGTTAGGTTCGGAGTTTTTCAACTAAGAGCATTTTACCTGGCAAGAACTGGCTCAGCTTATAGTAAACCATTGGTGCCGAAGGCGGGCTAGTCTATGTGGGTCGATCATTCAGTCGCCGTAAAGTCGGTGAGACTCCTATGATAGACACCTACCTGGCCAATCGGTTTGATTAGCTAAGTTGGGCTCTAAGCCATTATCTTAGAGCATCTTTTGAAAACAAGTACTTGATAGAACCCCGGTGTTGTTGTGGTGATAAACACGAGTTTCCTATGTAGATTATTATGGGAAAAGGAGACATGTAGCACGTCGATTGGCCGTAGTCTCTAGAAACGTAAAAGTAAGACCCAACCCGGAAGCAACAAATCCACCCCTATGTCTATGCTCGAACCGTAACCATATTTCCTCGCTCCAAAATACCATTTAGACCACGAGTATATGCCAACTACCCCGATGACGAACCGAGCGAATACCACCCGAACAAAGATCTTTGCTAATAAATGAGACCGAACCTCGTAGTTGATCCGGAACCCGAGTACCATTTCGGACAGTAGTATTTTGACGAATCCTACAACCCTAGACCAAAGTGAATCATTTCGACCTAGTATATTAATCTAAACCAAGTGTACCACCTTGAGCCGGTAGATCACCCAAGCCCTGAAAAACCCCTTGTACCCATTCATAACCATAAACCCTCAGAAATATACCATCCTAAGCTGAGCTTATTGTGGTGTGAAGGAAATGGAGAAGAGACCCTTGCTATTTATAGGCAAAATGCCAAGGTTAAGGTGGTGATTTACAAGGTAATCCAATTTTCCTTCTTTCCTCTTATCCATTAGATCAAATCTCACTTTAAAACTCCAAATCTTCACCCTCCAAGCAGCTGGCTGACATGCCTACACCTTTTGGTCATTTAATTTGCTTTTGAATTAGCAAAATATACCATGGTTCAAGGCTCCTAATTGGCTAGTTGAAATATTTGACTTTTCAACCTAAAATTATTATGTGACAAATCCTCTCTCCTTCCATTTTGTGCAAGGCGCCATTTTCATTAACTTTAGTGGCTGAATATTTAAACTTTGATTAGCATCCTAATGAAGTGTTTGAATGCCTTTTAATCACACCTTTTATTGGCTAATCTAATTACATGAAGTTTTAGGCTTAATTACTTGAGATATCATATAAAGATACTTGGCTCTCATTGCACCAACAGTGCCCGGCTAAAATTGTTAACTTCTGGGCTGATTCATTAAGCTTAATTATCAACTTAATCAAATGTTTACATGCCCTCTAGCTAATTACATGTATTATTGTATGACTTGTTGCTAGCTAATAATGGTCATTAATGCTCTATTTAACTAGCTTAAGCCACTCTAAATCAACTGCTATTGTGGACTTTTGGGGCTTTTTGTGATGTCATTTAGATGTCATAATCAAATGATTAAGTGTCTCTAATCACCACTTTTCCAAATCTAATTGGTTGCTTAATTAATTATATTACATTTGTAACGCCCCAAATTCCATACTTGAAATCGTGTCAGTTGACACTTAGTTTTAGAAAAATCGACAGAGTTTGAGGTGCTACCACTCAGAGTAATGCGAAATGGAGAGCATGCACTTACGTTTGGACAATGAGTGACTGACATAAAATGCCCAGACATATGCTGATGCCCCGACATATACTGGTTATATTAAAAACAATCCCAAAGGAATATTCATGTGATACATTTACAGAACTCGTGTAATTACAATTCTTACATGGTAACTATACAACCTTAAACCAAGCCTTAACTAGACTTGGGGCAATGAACCTAACTCAGTTAATCAAACAATTTGGCTAGGCCGGTGTCTAGTGGAAGTCCCCTCGAATTCACGGCGACTCACTGACTGAACCGCATAGACCAACCCTTTCTAGACACCAAATGATTTGAAGTAACCTTATTAGATTCATGCTAGAAGGTAAGCTTTGTTTAAACTTCTTCCGCATTTGCTTTGACCGGTGCCTCTTAACGGCTTCGTCCATCAGTGCCTCTTCACGACTCTATCTACCGGTGCCTTCTCTATTCCAGGTTCCTTTCCTGAACTTTAATCAAATCTGAGATCCAATACCCATCGGACCTCAGGTAACAGTTAACCTCATGTGAAAAGTATCAACAATGTATGTATGACAGATGTTCATTACATTACAGTAATAACCAACACATAAGCACACAGCAGATGTAAGGTTTAACAACACAACAATACATAGCACACAGCACATGTAAAGTCTATCCATGTTTGCACTAACCAGTGTCATGATGGCCCCTTGTGTCCTCAGCACTAGGAAAACTCAATAGTATTATCAAGACTATAACCCATATAAAGCTGAATGTATAAACAGGTGACCTAAGCCCCATAAACTTAGTCACAGTGCCTGGCCCAAGACCTTGTCTTGTCCATCACTTCATGAATCATTCTATCACATACATGCATACAAGACACATCAGAGTTAAAGTTACAATACGCAAACGTACCTTTCACCGCGTCATTGTCAAAACGCCCGACCTTTGAACCCGACTCCGGACTTCCCGGATATCCTATACATTATTGTCGGATTATTATATGATATTTGATAAATATCATATTGTTTAGAATAATATCCTAAAGGTTTAATTTACCTTTCTACCCTTGGTGGATTTGTTATTACCATTTTGCCATTACACTTTATTAAAAACGAAGTGCTGGATTTTTGGGCAAATTTTGCAGCAACTTTGGAAAATTATAATTAATTCTAGAAAAATCAAAATGAGGTGCTGTAAAATTCCCCAGAATCCTTAGGATGTCTATTTTGATGAAAAATAATTTTTACCCAAAATTTGTGAATCATTCCCAGTTTTCGTGTTTCCAACCCCTGCCCAGATTTTTTCCAGAAAACGTAGCCTTTATTCAATAATTTTTATCTCTTTGTAAAAAACTCAAAATGACATGTTCTAGGTATTTTTGAAAATCCATAGATGTATAATTTAACCATGAAAAATTTCAGATTTTATAACTTCATCTTTAACATAAAATCATGGCCTTTTTGACACTGACTCCAGATTCCTAACCGAACAATTTTTCCAGAACTTCGCTACTTTTGATCTTCAACTTCCAAAAATTTTGATCCAACATATTTTCCATCAAATTTTCGAAATAAAGCCATTTTTAACCATAAAAACATGAAAATAAAATTGCTTTGGAAATTTAAGATCAAAACATAACTTATCTATGAATTTAAAAGCTAGAACTTGAAGAACTTACCTTGCTCTTGTTTCAACTCCTTCAAGCTTCCACATCACACTCTACTCTCTATATTCAGATGCTATTGCTTGTTTTGGTGTGAAAAATGAAGTGAACCCAAGCCTCCAATTTATAGGTGAAAATTTAGAACCAAGCTTTATTTTGAAATTTCCCACAACCAATCACTTTGACTTTCATCCATTGATTTATCCCTTCATGTAGAATCAATCCCATCCCTTAATTGTTTTAGAAAACCCTAACTTAATTCCAAGTTTTGCTTTTGAAAATTAATTTCATATTATTATATTAAAAATTTCTCTTTTATGTTAATTAACCAACATTAACCCTTATCTTTGCCTCCAAGTTTTCTCCATTCCTCCTCCTATCCCTCTCTCTCTCTCTCTTCCAACTCTCTGCCCTTATCCTCTTCCATTCATTAATGCTCCCATGTGCAATTTTATCCCATGTGTTTGATTAGATAATATTTAGATTATAATATCATAATTCCTTCTTCTTTTTCAAGCTAAGAAACCGTGCCTTCCAAAGCCATTTAATGTTCTCTTTTTTATTATACCATGATAATTAAATAATAAACTTCATATAGATCTTCCATGTGATGAGCCACTTATGTGCACCTTAGGGAAATTGATTGATTCATTTAATTACCATGCTAACCTAAAGCTTAATTGTTCTTTCATTGCAAATGTCAAAGGTTAATTGATTTGCCACTTAATCAAGGCCATTAGTGTTTTATAATGTGTCACACAAACAAGAACTCTAGCTTCCTATTGGTTCCTTAAATTTCACATGAATTAAGATTAAGTAGGTAATTAATTGGAACCTTTGGATTAACTTTATTAGATTAAATCTTGACCTTCTATTTATGTAGAAAATTCCTACAACTTTTTGAAGATCTTTATTTAATATCACATGTGTTTCTTATCACCAATTTGGCTTCATCATTACCCCACATGGCCAACCGAAATATATGACTTCCTTGGGAAAATTTTATGATCTCATTTGATCACACAATTAATGGTCTAGTTGCCCCTTAACCCCAAGTATGTAACATCCCAATTTTCTAAAGTGTTTTCAAAATAGTTTGATCAGAGTAGAGCATCGGAATAATTTAAAAAAAACGAGTATCCGATAAACCTTCATTCTTGGTGTGTCACGGTTGCTATTACGATTGGTACAATTATCCGAATAGTTAATAATACGGTGATACAATAATTCATAACAGTCTTCTCCACCCGTGTCCTCACACGTGCTGTTTACCCTTGTCCTCGGTCTCGGTTCCTCCGGACCACGAAGCTATAGTGGTGAGGTTCAATTACCATTGAACCTCGGGTAGCGACCCACCTCATGCTTATGTAAACTTATGTATGAGATATTCATGACATTACGGCAATAATCAACATAAAAACTCATAACAAATTTGTCCGGATAAAGGTACACAACCACTGCATATGTCCGTTATCTCTAGTCCGCACTATTCACCAATGCCACGATGTATGGTCGTGTCCTCAGCGCTAGGAAAACTCAACGGCATTATCAAAACCATAACCCGTGTATAAAGCTGAATGTATAAGTAGTGATCTAAGCCCCATAAACTTAGTCACGGTGCATGACCCGAGAGACAGAGTCCCGTCCATGTCTTTATGAAAGTATCTATCACATATAAGCATACAATAAGCATCAGAGTTAGTGTTACAGTACGCGTCCGTACCTTCGTTTGGTGATATCGGTACGTTCGTCGGTCGGTGTATGATCACATATATCCTATAATGGTAATATCGCATTTATTAATTCACAAATAATATTCTAGTAGATATCTTAGTCCCTAATGACCTTTCTACTCTTGGTGGGATTATTTTTCAACTTATTTCCAAAATTTCATAGAAAAACGCTGGTACAGTATTTCTGGGCAGATTTTTGTCTAACTTTGAAAAATCATAATTAATTCTTGAAAAATCGAAACGAGGATCTGTAAAATTTCCTGGAAACCTCACCATGTCTATGTTTGAGAAAAAATATTGGTTTACACCCAGAATATGTGATTCATTCCCAGTTTGATGATGTTCATCCTCTGCCCAGAATTTTCTAGAAAAACGTAGCTTTATCTCCAGAATTTTTATCTCCCTCTACAGACCTCTAATTAATGCATATTCTATATCAATGGAAAGCTATACATGTCTACTACACACATGAATTATTTCAGAATTTATGAAGATGATATTGCATTTAAAATATCACTATCTAACTGCCTGACTCCCATTGCCCAGCAACACCCCACAATTCCCATCTTACTCTAACTTGTTTTATTAATCCTAGAAGTCACTCCCCAACATGTTTCCACCTTGTCAGGCATCTTTCAATGTAATAAGGCTTGAAAACAATTATGGGAAATTACTTTACCTATTTCCTATATTAAAACTAACAATTCTACTAAAAGCTACTAAGAACTAAAACTAGAAACTAAAAACTAAAGACAAGCTTACCTCTTGAAGCCTCTTGCTTGCTACCTCCTTCTTGCTTCTACTCTATTAGAAATCAACTCTTGAAGTTTGATTTGGTGTGAAGAATTATGAAGGGCAAGGCCCCTATTTATAGTAAAAGCTTATGAATTTTATCCCTTGGATCAACTTTTCTTATCAAGGGCTAATATTAATTTGTGCTTCTATGGTGATACAATTTGTGAGCAAATGCTTCCCATCGGTTAAAAACAATTACATTGGATTTAGCTAATTATCTTAATTTCCAAAATTAAATCCCACATGTGCTCTAATAAAAATCATATTTTAATCACTCTCTCTCTCTCTCTCTTCCATAATCTTTTTCCTTACTTTAACGAAATTCATTTTTGGTTGCACGATCAATCACTAATACTTTTAAATTCTGAGTATGCTTTTTTGATTAGTAGTTGGATATCCAGATTTATGGTCTAATTAGATTCCCTGGTTGTACTAAGCTTATTCTTCAACGTTGCAAAAATAGCCTTTACTAGGCTTACTTTTCGGAGTTAAATTACGTGGGTTCAAGATAAGTCCTTATATTTTCTCCAGGGTTCCTACTTCTTCACAACTATTTAAATTTGTATAAATTCTCACTTTATTTGTTTTTTTGAGTTTTTCTTTGTACATAAGATATTCTTGGATTTCAAACCATTATCCAATTTACTCTAGGATTTCAAACTTTATCAAATTTGCTTTAATTTTCTTTTTCTCTCTTGATTAATTGATTTAACTAATCATGAAAATTAGTGCTTAATTAGGAAATTATTATTTCACCCTCATCTTATACTTTTATTTTGCCTCTTGATTATTTTGCAACTAATCCCGATTAGTGCAAGCTAACTTGTTCATTTAACTTTTGCTAATTCTCATTAATTAGCTTAAGTGTTTTCATAATATTTTCTTGCTCATTTGTTCATATGAGAACTATAGTTTAATATGGTATTTATATCATATTTTATGATCCTTAAATATAATTTCAAAATTGGCCCTTGATTCTTTATTAAGTTAAAATATCCCTAATTGATGACTTTTAATTGCCACTAAATTTATTATGGACATTTATAAAATTATTTTAATTAACGTAAATTTAATTGTCATTTATTTATTGGTAATTTCCTTTAATTGATTTAGGTATTTTCATAACATTCTATGACTTTCTATAATTAAATAAAACTATATTGTAATATAATAATCTTAGGGTATTTTATGATATCTAAACCAAATTAGAAAATTTGGGTCTTTGGTTTATTTACTTCTACAAACAAAATTCCCTAAATTAAGCTACTAAATTTTGAGACCACATATTCACCTATTTCTAATAGGTATTATTTGCCCAAAAATAGTATTTATGAGAATTATAAATTCTTGGGTATTACAAAGTATAATTGTGTAGTTGGTTTGTTACCATATCAAGGTGTGTTTGTGCATTATCATAAAGATTAATTGTGTCTTTTGTAACACCCATTGAATAAATCTTATCTAACCTCATCCTATCCTATCTTCTTCCATGTGCTTTCATTAATGACAATTTAATGCAAATCTTATCCTATCCTTGTCCCATGTGCTTAGTTGCCTTTTTGGACTTTTTCAAAGATGACCAATAAAGCTTAATTAGCAACTTAATTAAGTGTTTATATTCCTCCATATGGGCTACACGGTTTTTAGGAATTTTGGGACAAGTTATGATGCCTTTTTAATGACATAATTAGGTGCTTAAGTATCTTTTGATGCCAAATGCCAATGTGCAATTGGTTGCTTATTTAATCAAGCATATTCATGTATTATTAACCAAATATTATTTCATCTTTATTGGCTTAATTATGTTCAAGTATAATTAGCCCTCTTTTGATGATCCTAATTTGCCTTAAATCATCTTGGAGCATTTTGCAACTAATCTCAATTAGTGCAAGCTAAATTGTTCATTTATTGTTGCTAATTTCCTTTAATTAATTTAAGTGTTTTCACAATATTTTCTTACTTAAGTGAATATGATAATCTTGTTGTATTTTATGATCCCTAATTAAAATCTTAAAATTGGCCCTTGATTAATTTAATTTCAAGGGAAAAATTGCCCAAAAATTATAATAACAAATTACAAATTTTTGAGACACATATTCACCTTTATTTAATATGTATTATTTATCAAAATATAGTATTTATGATAAATAGGAATTTTTGGGTATTATAGCATTTGGGTATTTTCAAGCTTAATTTTCTCTTCATTGGCCTTTAAAATTTGAAATAGAACAGCCCTAATTTTGATGCTTTTAATTTGCATATAGTCAAACTGAAGAATTATGCAAATGATCTTAATTAGTGCAAGTTTAATTGTCCAATATTTTTTTGCTAATTTCCTTTAATTTGTTTAAGTGTTTTCATATTACTTTCTTGTCTCTTTTGGTTATAAAATAACCATTATTTTATGTGTTAAATATCACATTTTATGATCCCTAAATACAGTCTTATAATCCATAGATTATAATAACTTGAGACACATATTCACATTCATTTTATGCTAATTATTCATCAAAATATAAGATTTATGATGAATATAAATTATAATATTACAAAAAAACAAAAACAAAAAGTTAGCTCTTATACAAAAGAAGGGTCAAATTTCTAGAAGCTCCTCAACTCGCGTTTCCTTATACATTTTACTTTTTTAAATTAAGCTCAAAATGTGACATATCTATATTGGCCCTTCAAGCTTAAAATTTGAATTCAATTATTCACATTCCTTGAATTTTCAAGGACACATGTCCCTTGTCATTTTTTTTATTCAAACTATTATGAAACACCAATAATTCCTTTGAAATTTAGGTCCTGTAAAACTGTTGATTTTTTCCTATTATAATATTCTGTGCTAAAAACAATACTTCTTGAATAACAATAATATATCATTGAATTTTTTCTTTTAGTATATTTTATACATTTTATCTTATAAAATAATGTTTCATAAAATATCACTTCTCATATAATAGATAGAAGATATATAGTCAATAATACATGATATTAGGCAGGATTTGTCTCACCCCACCTTAGCGGGCGAGCCAGATTCTAGGTCCGGTGATACAAAATTCACTTACTACATGAATATTACATAGACTTGGAGTATTGTGTTTTGACTTGTCTTTAGCGCCACTTGATATAAATTTTATATTTGTATTGATTAACGTTGGTTTTAATGTTATTCTTTTCGTTGGTTGTTATACTACTCAATCAGAATATACAATGTATTTGCATAGAGTCTTAGATAATAAGTGACAGTATTCATGACTTGTTGTGAGAAGAATGGGCAGTCTTTCTAAATATATGTGTGTGTGTTAATGATTTGATAATTTTAAATAATCTTTTTGTAAAATGATGATTGAGCAGGGCTTTCGGGGGCTGTGGAAGGAAATATTAATGGCAATAATAATGGAGAAGGAATTGGTCAAGTTTTCGAAATCAGCTGCGCAAACGATGGTGACTGCATTCACTTAAGGTGTATAGATCCTAATCCTGTAGTTAGGTGCAAAGATGGCAAGTGTGTTTGTTCTCCCATCGCATAATAACTTGCAACTACTCTATGTTCTCATCTATCCAAGAGTTTGTGTTGTCACCAATATAATGTACGGACCTAGTTGTGCCTTTGAAATTGATAAGCTAAGTGGCATCTGATCGAATAAAGTACTACTAGCTCAATATATAAAATAAAATCTTAGGAAAATGACATGAAGGTTCCAATTAAGAGAAATAATATCAAAAAGTCTCATAACTTATTGATGATAGCTCATTCACTTGTAATTGATGAGTTATAAAACTTTTCTGACATTATTTTTCTTAATTAGGACCTTGATATCATTATCCCTAAATTCTTTGCTTCGTATATGTTCCCCCCCCCGAAAAAAAAAAAAAAAAAAAAAAAAAAAAAAAAAAAAAAAAAACAACAAAAGGCGTGTGTTATAGATATATTGTTAATTTGTGTGAGACATTGGTTAGAATTGCGTTTTGACTCATTTTAATGTTAAATGCATGTTTGTTTTAGTCTTTTAGAAGTGCTTTTATGACTTACAAGGTAAATATGTGAAATGAGTTTTATTTTGACTTGTAGAAAAGTACTTAAAAAGTGCTTTTCTTAATTTCCCAAACAATCACTAAAACAAGTTGTTTGCATAAATTACAATTATTGTTACTAGTCTCAATGATGTAATAATCTTCATTTTTTCCTGATTTCTCAAATTATAAGATCATTTTTTAACACCTGACTTGAAATTGAGAATTATTTGTTATTTGTACATATATATATAAGTGTCTGTATAGGAATTACTGAAAAGTTATTTTTAAAGTACTTTTATGCAAAGTTGAAATAAAACTCTTCTCACATACTTACCTTGAACACCGTACAAACACTTTTAAAAAGCTAAAAAAAAATGGGCACTAAGGTTTGTTATCTCGTGTTACGTATAATAAATAATCTATGATTTCCCTCTTTGAGGCTTAGAGGGCAAATGGTTCTCACATTTTCTAATAAAGTGTGTTTCTTAGGATGCAAATTTGTATTATCCTTTTTACAAGGGTGATGTCCCTTACCACGTCAACTATCAACTTGTTGATTTAAGAAATGAAATTCATTTGCAAATTATATGCCCTTATTTATGGAGAGGGCGAGTGAGAGAAAAATAAGTAGAAAAATGACCAAGAGATATATATGTAATTAATTGGAGATATAAATAGAAAAAAAATTCAGACCAGTACGTGCAAATTAAAATAATAATTTATAAAAAGGACTAGATAAAGCTATCCCAAAATATATTTTCTAATCTTTATTAACATATGAAAACATCAAGATATGGCAATAAAATATCAAGATATATGCCTTGAGACTCTAACTAATAACCGTCTTGCGTTTATAATTAAAACACCCCAACACAACACTTTTCCTCTCCTCTCTCTCTCTCTCTCTCTCTATATTGGCGCTAACTCGTTCTAATTGAAAATCAAGGAAGCAGCAAAACTTTCCAAGATTAATTTTCAGATCACCACAATTTTTGCTACTTGAAAATCATGGAAAAAGTTTCCCTCAAATTAGCTTTTCCTTGTTCTGCTTATTCGTACGTATAACTCTCTCCATCTGCATATCTTTATTTGCCGCGGAAAAATTGTTCGAAAAAATTAATATTATTTGAAGCATTAATATTTATTTCTATCAGTAAACAATTAGTTGAGTTTGTAGGCTAAAACATTTAACCTGCACGTTAAGCTAAGGCCAGTTTATATGTAAAGTTGAGTTTCTTTTACAGTAAGCACTGACGGAACCAGAACATAATTTTAGCTTAGGCTAAAAAATAAACATATTAAACTATTTACTAAATAATATCACATAACATAGAAAATACAAATAAATAATAACCAAAAATTATAAATCAAAACAAGATATAAGATGATAGCTAGTAATATTTTCAGTAGATATCTCAAACAAGAATTTTATTTTCCTCTCACAACCCAATAAGTAATGAACCAAACATTATCCTTATAGAGAAAATAAAAGATTAGCTAGAGCAATTATTGGCCAAAATAAAATATCATATAATAAACACATATATATACTAACAAATTTTAGAAGGTCAATGGGGGCCTTACAAGTGGTTCCGCCACTAATGGCAACACCGATAATCGAACAAGCGTGCAAACGCACATAAAATTACTACCTCCAGTCTTTAATATAATATTTTGTTTATAGTTTAATTTATTTTATGTTACCCCTCGGGTCCTTAGTATAAGACATATTTACCTAATTTGATTAGATTAAGAAAGTTAGTTAAGTTGGTTAATATGCTATGTATTTTCTAAAACACCCCACTCATCTTCCTCAATTCCCTCATTATCTCTCCTCCTTGATTATTATTGAGGGAACATGAATAGAGGTGAGTTAGGAAAAGATTGACAAATATTAAAACTATGTATAATATTTATGATCAAGTTCAACTCCCAAAATATATCTTATAGTAAGAACTGGAGGAGTATAAACAAGATTTTATATAAAGAATGAAAGATAATAAATACTCCCTATACTTCATAATATAAGAGTTATGGATAATATAATTAATTTATGTATGGTGAGAAAATTAGTTAAGTTACTTATATATAACAAATGCACGTTGTGTTTCGGCAGTTCAGCAAAAAAAAAAAAAAAAAAAAAAAAAAAAAAAAAAGCATTGTTTTTAAAAAACTATTTTTCATCATGTGTATTGTAGCTACTCTTTGACAGAAACATAAGCAAACAATAGGCTTATTATAAAAACTATTATAAATTTGTAAGACAAAGGGGATTGAGATCCTATATTATCAGGACCAAGGTAAACTCCTTGTTCTGCTCCAATATTTAGGACTTATATGCTATAAATGTGTGTGCTTACTAGTGCTATGATAAAACAATCCGAGCTCAATACACCAAAGTTAAAAATCTATTGCAGAGTTCAGTTTATTTTTTATAATAATACAGGAACTAGAGAGATCATATGTCACTGTCAATGCCTTCGCCATCATTAGTATTCAAAAATCTGTTTATATTATTAATTAATCTGCCATCAACATTCCATTAAAACCATCTCCTGGTTTTAACTTTCATATATACATGCAGGTATGCGATTATGAGTTCAATGAAACCTGTTTATGAGTTGTTGACAGAAGATTTAGGTCTTTTTATTTCTTGTCAGTCTTTTTTAAAAAGATATAGAGGAAATATGTGGCTTGTGACTTCCATTGCACTTAGGAGGGGTGCAAGCTTAAGGCCTGTTTGGTAGACGGTTTCGGTGGGAAGGGAAAGGAAGATTAGCAAGTTCTTTTATTTAGTACGTTTTTTGTGTCAAATCTTTCCGAAACTCAAGTTCCCAGGCCCACTAGTCTTCCCTTATATGTGGGAAGATAAGATCCGATCAAAATTGGTAGGATCTCAAGTTTCCATATGAACAGTGACACTTTTGGACATATTTACCCTCGATAATTTTTTTTTCCTATAATGCAAGAAAATAGCATTATATTCAAATTTATGTGATAACTTCAAACTTATTCGATAAGTTTGAACTTGCGTAATAATATTTTTGTCAAATTCGAACTTGGCTAGAAATTTTTTTAGACAAAATTCGAACTTGGCAGGAGAATATTTTAGACAAATTCAAACTTGATAAGAGGATTTTTTTTTTTTAAAAAAAGATATTTTAGCAAAAAAAATATTTTTCCTTTTCATTTTGAATTAATTACTTTTGAGGGTAAAATATGTATTTTTTGATTCTTTACCAATTACTACCCCTTCATTCTCTTCGTACTAAACAAATCATCTTCCTTTATCTCTCAAAATCTTTCTTTCCCTCTCTAAGCTTTTTTCTCTCCTCAAATCTTTCCCATACCAAAACGCGGGGCCTTAAGGTCTACCTTATTGGTGGAGCCTACGTCATAATTTGTGGTAGCTAGGGCCTGCATTCGTGCGGCTCCTTTCCACAACAAAGCCCAATCCTTTTATTTTATGTTTCATGAATGAGCCCATTTGCAGCTTTTTTGTGCAATATTAACAATTAAATCGCAGACATTAACAATAATATCCTAACAATTAAATCGATACAACAACTATATCGTTAGCAACAACTATATTTATTCAACGTTTTTCAAATAATACCGAAAAGACATCTTACTTTTCTTTGGGTCTTTTTTGATAATTTTTTGGTTATTTGAGCCCTGAGGGATATTTTCCCTATTTTTTATGTGCATAATGATGAGGCATTTGGGCTACTCATCTTTCATTTATAATATCTAATAATTGTTTGATTGCTATATTACCATATGTGTGTGTAGATAAGAATCTTTCAGCATTTCCATCATTCATGCACACCACATGGATTCAAATTCAATCGTGCAAATAAATTAAAATAGTATAGAATTTGCCTTTTGCGTTTATTTGATAAGGAAGATCAATTTCCCATGTTTTATCCAATTTTTATGAATTGAAAATTTAAAAATTTGCCATAAAAATTCAATAATATACATCTCCATAATTTCTGGATAAACATATAAGCATTGTTGTCAAACTCGTGAGTTCATATATCGAGTTTACCATTTTTACGTTCCTAATTACAAAATCGTATTAATTCACTCTTAAAATTTGTCTAAATTTTTCGATTTGATAATGCATAGTAGCTTTATATATGAATTTTATAAAATTTTCTTTGATAAGCATGATAAATTATAAATGTTGATGGATTTAATTTCAATTATTTTGATTTAAAATATATTTAAATAAATTTTTTATCATTCTATATTTTAATTATTTAATTATATAATATTAATACATGTCTATTGATAAAAGTAAACTTCTGTGAGTTTACTATTAGGATACGCAATACAATTTTAAGTCACTGTCACGAATTTGCTTAAACTCTTAAATTTGACAATCTTGCATATAATAAGGGTATTAAGTATTATTCCTAAAACATTTTCTCTAGAAGACAGCATAAAATTATTTTCTAAAACCTAGTTGGGTTCTAAAAATTTCAATAATATTCATCTCCTTAATTTCTGAACAAACATATATAGAGGAGTTATACGGTATTATTACTAAAATATTTTCTCTCTAGAAGATAGTAATTAATTAATAAGTTCATAATGGAATCGTGAATCAAGAATTATTTTCTAAAAACCTTGTTGGGCCCCAAAATTACTATCCAGACCCTTCATTTGACTATAAATATGTGTAAGATCAGAGCAGCCAAGCAAGCAGATCACATTGGAATTGTGTTGAATAATTGTGAGAAATAAGGAATCATCACAATGGAAAAGACTTCTACAAGTTAGCTCTCCTGCTTGCCCTTCTTGCTGCATCTGCATGTCTTGGTAAATATCACAACACACACACACACTCTCTCTCTTATACACATATATTCATGATTTAATATAATTTTAAATAAATTATTTTTGGGAATATGATTGAGCAGGGCTTTCGGCAGTGGAAGCAAATGGTAATGACAATGATGGAGAAGGATTTGGTCATGTTTTAATCAGCTGCAATCCCCAAAATGTTGCTTCTGATTGCCAATCTTTATTTTGTATAGATGGCCAGCATGTTATATGCGTAAATGGCGAGTGTAGATGTGTTGATGATTAGTTGTGTCACTATTACCAATCTACAACCTATGTAGTTGTGCCTTTGAAATTAATACCTTAAATAAAGTACTACTAGTTCAATAAATTAAAATCTTTGCTACCTATTATTCTCTTTCTCTAATTAGTTGGTTAGAATCATGTTTCGCCTCATTTTAATGTTAAATGCGTTGCTTGCATAGAGTACAATTATTGTTACTAGTCTCGACGATGCAACAATCTTCATTTTTTTTTCCTCCAAGATTTCCCAAAAGATCATTTTTGGGGATAATATCATTTAGATCTCAAATAAAAAAACAATATAAAAAATGTCTCCATTGATAAGTGAATAATTACCATTACAAGTTATAAGAAATGTCTTCATTTTATTTTTAATAATAATTCAGGAACTAGAGATATGATAGCGGCAAACACCGTCACTGAATGCCTTCGCCATCATTAATATTCCAAAATCTGATTTTAGTATTAATTAATCTGCCGTCAACATTACATCAAAACCATGTTTTGGTTTCAACTTTCATATATACGTGCATGTATGCGACTATGAGTTCAATGAAACCTGGTTATGAGTTGTTGACAGAAGATTTGGGTCTTGTCACTCTTTTTTAAGGAAATAAATATGAAATATACATATGCGGAATTTTCACTTCAAAATAAGTGGAATGATAATTCAAATGCAACATGTTAAGCAAATCATGAAGAACTTCATTAATCACATATTTTACAACAGGAAAATCAACCCTTTTAAGGGGATCATAATCTTTTAAGGACTCATTGAATATACTCATGTTTCCTGTTAGGAACATTAGAATACGAGTCCCGCATCGATTAATACAAAGATAAATAAAAATTCAGTGTAAATATACGAGTAAGTTATTGTCCCATTAAGAAGCCCATTTTGAGTTTCAGCTCATGACTTCGCTTAAAATATGCGAGTATTAGGCTGGCTCATCTCAGTTCTACTTACTTTTCAAAAATTATATATCTTGAAGACTTGAAGTTGAAGGCTAACACATAAGAAAGGTTTACATTGAAATTCAGTGTAAATTTACTTCGGGGGGAAAAAAAATGAAGAAAACAACATTTTTTAGATTGTATGAAAAGTTTTGCCATTTAAATAAGTCCATGCGAAGTATTTGCTATTTGTTTCATAAATGTGTTTATCTCCATTTTTTAATACTTCTGCAAAATTATAAAATCATTTTCCAAAATTCAAATATTTTATCTTCCCATTTGACGCATGTTTGTCTAGTCACTTCCAATTTTAAAGATACAAAGATTTTTTTTTTTAAAAAAAAAAAATCAAAGATTAGTAGGACGTTACATATATAATGGCTCAGTTAAAACTTAATTACATACATCACTGATTGTTATTACATCATGCGTCACTGAATTTACAAAAGCAGATGGCAAAAATCCAAGTGTCCCATTTTTCATATATTTGCTTGTTTCCTTGGTATGTTATTAGCCTTTTAAAATGTACGGAATTACTCTTCCATTTGTAATATAAGACATATTTATCTAATTTGATTAAATTAAGAAAGTTAGTTAAGTTGGTTATATGACACGTATTTTTTAAAACACACTAGTAATCTTCTTTAATTCCTTTTCTTCCTTGATTATTATTGAGAGAGCATCGATAGGATACATTAGGAAAAGATTGATAAATATGAAAATTTTATCTTATATTAAAGACCGGATGGAGTAATTAATATATACTATTTTTCTTTGTTCACGCTCTCTAAATGTTTCATCCAATGAACCATTTAAAAGCATAGTTTGTTAGTAAGGAATATTTTTTATGTGCATAACGATTAGGCATTTGGGCTACTCATCCTTCATTTATAATATTTAATAATTGTTTGGTTGCTATATTACCATTTGTGTGTGTAGATAAGAATCTTTCAGCATTTCCATCATTCATGCACATCACATGGATTCAAATTCAATCGTGCAAATAAATTAAAATAGTATAGAATTTGCCTTTTGCGTTTATTTGATAAGGAAGATCAATTTCCCATGATTTATCCAATTTTTATGAATTGAAAATTTAAAAATTTTCCATAAGAATTTCAACAATATCCATCTCCTTACATTACAAAAAAAATGTCAATTCATAGCGGTTAAAATAAATCGCTATAAATATACGAATTTGTAGCGGTTTATACTGAAACCGCTACAAATTTGTAGCGGTACATGATTCACGCCACTAACGACATTTGTAGCGGTTATCATAAACTAACCACTACAAAATATGGTGCCAAGTTGGCGTCAAATTTGTGGCGATTATTTTGTAGCGGTTTATTTATATAAAACGCCACAAATATGGTGCTAGTTTGGCACCTTATGGCGTGTCATTAGTGGCGGTTTATTTGTAATGGTTTATATCAAAAACCTACTACAAAATGCCAAGAGTTTGAACTATTGTAGCGGTTATAAAACCATTACAAATTTTCACGACGCATGAGGTAAGGTTTTTTCATCTATAGCGGTTGGGGTAACAGTGAATAGTTTGTAGCGGTTTTTTTAGTTAAACCGCTACAAATGTGAAGGTCTTAAACACGTCACAAATAGAAGTTATACAAAAATAATAATAATAAATTTTTTTTTTTTAAAAAAATATGTTCATATTTGTAGTGGTTATTTAGCTAAACCGCTACAAAATATGATATTTTAAATTTATTTTTTTTAAAAAAATACCAATGAATTTTTGTAGAGGTTTTGTAACCGCTACAAAATGAAAAATAACCGCCACAAACGTTAAACCGCTACAAAAATCGTCACATCAACCACTACAAAATGTGTAATATTGAAATTTGAATATTTCAAATCCCGCCACCATTCATTAATTTGTAGCAGTTTTTAGTATAACCGCTACAAAATATGATATTTTGAAATTTATTTATTTATTTAAAAAAATACCAATGAATTTTTGTAGAGGTTTTGTAACCACTATAAATCGAAAAAAAAAACCTTTATAAACGTTAAACCGCAACACAAACTATCACATCAACCGCTAAAAAGTGTGTAATATTGAAATTTATATATTTTGTATCCCGCTAAAGATCATGAAGTTTGTAGCGGCTATTAGTTCTCTATGTGTTTTGATGATAACTGACAATTGTAAACTCAAGATGAAGTTTGTCTTTGGTAAGTTGAAAAACTTACTCATCAAAGGCCAACTCGAAGTTTTGGTTGGAAAACTTGAGTTTGTACTTGACAGAGAGTAACTCAATTTTTATGAACTAAGGGAAACTCCAGTTTGCGTAGGCAAACTCGAGTTTGTGAGATACAGAGAGCACTCCAAGTTTTTTACATTGAGACAAACTTGAGTTTAAGTTTAAAACTCGAATTTGCACCATACAGAGACTCTTCAATATTTTCTAAAGTAAACAAAACTCCAGTTTGTAAGAGTAAACTCGAGTTTTGGTCATACAGAGAGCTTCCAATGTTTTGAACTTAAGCAAACTCCAGTTTTGATATGGAAACTCTAGTTTGTGCTAAATGAAGAGTTTTGTCAAGTGTTTGTAAATTTGACCAAACTCAAGTTAATATATTCAAAACTCGAGTTTGTGCTTGGCCGAGAGTCTTAATACCTTTCATCCTGAACAAACTCTAGTTGTTATGACAAACTCTAGTTTGCACTTGGCCAAGAGTTTTCTAAGTTTTCCAAAGTTTTGAAAAAATTCGAGTTTGTGTCTATAAACTCGAGTTTGTACTTTCATGTTTTTACCCATTTTGAGAAAACTCCAGTTTGTTTAGAAAACTCCAATTTTTACTTGGCAAAGATTTTTCAAAGGTTTTTAGTTTTACGTAAAACTCGAGTTTGTGCCAAGCAGAGAGCTTTGCTCTCTTTAGTGATTTTGAAAACCCGCTACAATTTGGAAACTTTTGAGCTTTTGGAAAACATGTTTTCACTATAAAAGTCCAAAATTCGAGTTAGTCATTAATGAACTCGAGTTTTGCTCTATGTTCAAAATGTGCATCTAAACTCAAATCGCAACATTCTTCTCTGGAAGAAGGAAACTTGAGTTAGGATTTGGAAACTCGAATTTGTCTTCTAAGCAAAGTTACAAACTCCAGTTTGGATGAACAAACTCGAGTTTGTGTCGCAAAGTTGAAAATCAAATTGCTCGAATTTGTGAAATCTTCATGTTTGATCTTAATACTTTGTATCATCACTCATTACTATTCTTAACTATGTTTAATCAGTTTGTTAGTAAGTTTCAGATAGTTTAGAGGATATTAAATGAAGATTTAAACAAAAGCAAAAAGTGATGTCAGCACATTAAATGCAATGTCCAGAAAACTTGCACCCTTTTAGACAATCATTCTACACACGTTGCAAAGGGATTAATGCTTCCTTTCTAAATCCAGTAGCTGCTCTTCCAACGGATTAAAATTTAAGAAGTCAACCATAAACTTCTGTGCAACTGGATTAACCAAAGAGTAGAGAGAGAAGAAGACCAAAACTCAACCTAATCCTTCTTTAATGCTGTCAACGGTCACATTGAAGATTACAACAGTCATTTAATGCTCTCTTCATATAAATAGAGTTGCATTCAATTCTTCTCAACAACTAATATGTAGAAAATGAAAATCATTCAAGTTTCCAACTACTCTTAGTTTTCTACTATAAAGTATCTTTTGATACATTTGTACTTTAGTGCTTATCTTTATCTACTCTTAGAGAGAGTTTCATTTATTGAAAAACATTCAATGTAAGAATCTCAAATCGTGGGACTTGGAGATTGAGATATTTGATTATAACTTGTAAGGGGGAGTAAGTTCTAGTGAGAGAATTACTCTAAGAGTTACTGAGTGTGTAATCATTTGAGTTAGTGAAATCCCGGACGGACGTAGGTCAAGAGGTTAAACCGAACCAGTATAAATTCCTTGTGTCTTGCTCCTTCTACCATTGTTATGTTCTACTCTGTTTTATATTCAAAAATAGAGTTCTTCGTAAAGAATTTTAAAATCCCCAATTCACCCCCTCTTGGTGATTTGCTCGACTTTTAGTGGCTTTAGTAGATAAACCGCTATAAAGAGTGTAATTTTGAAATTTGAATATTTAAAATCCGCCAACGTTCATTAATTTGTAGCGGCTTTTTGTATAACCACTACAGAATGTGTATTTTGAAATTTATTTGTTTTAAAAAAATACCAATGAATTTTGTACCGGACAGGAAAAAAAACCGCTACAAACATTAAACCGTTACAAAAACCGTCACATCAACCACTACAAAAGTTACACATATCCCTATAAATACCTCCACCGTACCTCATTTTTCTTCACTCTCATTCATTTCTTCACACCCCTTCTCTCTCGTTTTATCTCATTTCTTCATACCCCTTACAAAATATTTGATTTTAATGTTTTATTTTTTTTCCTTCTTATAATATTGATATAATTTTTTTTTTTTTTATCCGGAACTTTAAGGATATTTCATTGACATTACTTCTATCATCATCAACATTCTTCCTATAATCAAATATCATCTAATGGACAACATAAATTTTTTTTTTTTTTTTGCTCAGAGGTGGATAACACAATAAGTCCTTATTATCTATACATTCTCGTTATTATACCTACATAATATTTATACTTATCTAACTCAAGTTAACCATTTTTTAAATATTAAATATTATCATTTAATTTGTCACTTAAATAATAAAAATATTCAACATAATATTGTAACAATGAAATCAATTTATGATATATTTTTTTTTCAATTTTGTAGCGGTTGTAAAACCGCTACAAATTTTAATTCAAATTCTCGCTTAAATATTTGGCGTAATTTATGAAATTTTATTCAATATTTGTAGCGGTTTTTGGCGCCAATTTTTTTTTTTGAAATTCATCATCTTGATCACATCTTGTAGCGGTAACTCAAAACCACTACCAATACAGTAGGGGTTTTATTACATGAGTAACGGTTTTATAAAACCACTACAAAACATCTTGTAATGGTGTATTTTGTAGTGGTTCAAATATTGTCTACAAATACATAATTTTAACCGCTACAAAATGTCAGTTTTTTTAGTGTTAATTTCTTGAACAAACAAATGAGCATTGATGTCAAACTCATGAGTTCACACACCGAGTTGACTTTGTTTTTACGTTTGTAACTTATAAAATCTTATTAACTCACTCTTAAAGTTAGACTAAATTTTTGATTTGATAATGCATAGTAGCTTTATATATGAATTTTATAGAAGTTTCTTTGATAAGCATGATAAATTATGAATGTTGATAGATTTAGTTTCAATTATTTTGATTAAAATATATTTAAATCAAATTGTTGTCATGTTATATTTTAATTATTTAATTATATAAAATTAATGCATATTTATTGATATAAGTAAACTCTTATGAGTTTACTATTCTAGTACACAATACGATTTTACATCATTATCACAAATTTACTTAAACTCGTGAATTTGAGAACCTTGCATATAATAGCATTAAGTATTATTCCCAAAATATTTTCTCTAGATGACACCAAAAAATCATTTTCCGAAACCTTGTTGGCATAGACGGATACTTGGGAGGGGGTGCTAAGGGTGGCCCCCCCCCTTTAAAATTTAAAAAAAAAAAGAAAGAAAGAAATTAAAGAGTTAAATATAATGCAGATTGTGGTTATGAAAAATTGTTTTTCAATCTAATTTGTACTTAATATCCAACAACATTCTATACTAAAATTGGTTGGGCTTTAATTATTCTCTCCAGAGTCTCAAGATATTTCAAATGCTTTACATATGGTTTCAAATACAAAAGAATTACTTCACAAATTAAGAGAGATGAGTTGGGATGCTTTCTTGGTTCATGTTCAAAAATTTTGCATAAAACACGACATTGACATTCCAGATATGAGTTCAAAATATATTGGAAGGAGATATCGTGCTCGAAATGAACAAGGTAATTTTTTTACTAAAAAATTTTATAGGTAAATATCTTTTGTGCTACAATGATTATCAATTGCAAGAATTAAATAGCAGGTTGAACGATAATACTGTTGAATTACTTGCTTTGAGCATGACTTTAGATGCAAAAAATAGGTACAAATCATTAAATAGTGATAATATTTGCAAACTTGTTGATAAATTTTATTCTAAAGATTTCACAAAACATGAAAAATTGCATTGAAGATGGAGTTACAACATTTTGAGCTTGACATTCCCTATAATACCCCAAAATTGTAAATTATCTTAAATACAACATTTGGATAGATAATACCTATTCTAATAGGAAAGTATGTTGTCTCTAAATATTGTAGCTTAGTTATTTTAAATACCATATTTTGATAAATACTACTTATTGAAAAATAGGTGAATATGTGGTCTCAAATCTTTGTAGTGTATTTATTTTATTTATTGGGCAATTTTCCTTAGAATTTAATGAGGCAAAATCCAAGTTCCTAGTTTTCATGTAGGGATCATAAAATATCCTATAAATAACAAATTGATGCATAATTCATATTTAATCATAAATATCCAAAAAATGGCAAATCGAAGTGTAGTTCATATTTAATCAATAAGTATCATAAAATTATCATAATTGAGCATAGTTTTGAACTAATCATAAGAGACTATAAAATGACATGAAAATACCTAAATTAATTAGAGAAAATTTCTAACAACTAATGGGCAATTAAATCTACATTAAATAAGATATTAACATTTAGTTCTTATATTATCAAAAATAAACCATAAAGGGGTGTGAAAATGCTTAAATTGATTATGGAACATTACAAACAATTAGTGGATGATTAAGTTACAATAAATTAAGGCAATAATATTAAAGTTCTTAATTAACTAAGTAGAATGTATAAAACCATCAATTAGGGTGTTTTACCTTAATTAATAATTAAAGGGCCAATAATGTAGCTCCAAAACATTATCCAAGCAATTAAATAAAACACAAAACAAATAAAAAGAAAAAGATGAAGGGGGCATATTTTTTGAAGACTTGGGGAGGAAGTAAATCTTTCAACACATGTTAAAACTTGTTGGTGAAGTTGGAAGCATCCAATACTTCATGAGCAAGTTTCAATACTTCATGAACAAGCTTCAATCCTTGGTGAGCAAGGGAAAAAAAAAAAAGGATGAAGGAAGAGAGAGGGAGGGGGGGCACGGTTTTGAGAGCTAGAAGGTGAGGATGAGAGCTTCAATTTTTACTTTGATCCAATGGCCACAAAACAAGATGAAGTAGGTTAGGATTATTTACCATAGTTGCCATACCCTTTTACTATAAATAGGGGCATTGGCTCTTCAAAAACTCACACCAAAACAAGCAATAGAAATCTGAAAGTAGAGTGAAGTGAGGTTGAGTGAGAAGTAGCTTGAAGGAGTCCAAGCATTGGTAAGCAAGTTCTTGAGTTTTGAGTTTTTAAATTCATAGATAGTTGTGTTTTAATCTTAAAAATGCTAGAATAGTTTTATTTTCATGTTTTTATGGTTAAAAATAGATTTATTTCAAAAAATTTATGAAGGAAGGGTTAGAGCAAAATTTCGGAAGAAAAACACCGAAGTAACAAAGTTCTAGTGAAATTTTTTGGTTAGGCGATTTAGCTGAGTCGGTAGTAGAAACGTCATAATTTTGAATAGAAGATGAAGTCAATTAATTTTGAAATTTTTCATGGTTAAAGTAGACATATAGAAATTTCCAAATATGCCTAGAGTGTGTCATTTATAGTTTTGTTCAAAGAGATAAAAATTCTTGAAAATAAGCTACAAAATTCTGGAATTTTTCTGGGCAAGGGATGAAGACGTGAAAACTGGGAATTTTTCTTAAGTTCTGGGAAAAATTTAGTATTTTTTCCTAAAAATAGACATCCTAAGGAGTCCGGGAAATTTTATGGATCTTCGTTTCGATTTTTGTAGAAGTAATTATGAATTTTCAAAGTTAACGTAAATTCTGCCCGAAATGCTGAAAGTAGCGTTTTTTTTTGGGAAAAAAATAAAAGGATAATTAGAGTAATAAATCCACCAAGTGTAAAAAGGTCATTAATGGCCAAAATATCTCTTAGGATATTATTTACAAGGTGATAATGTGATAATACCATTATAGGGTATCCAGAAACAATCAGAAGACGTACCGACCGAGTAAACGTACCCCTATTCACGACGAACGAAGGTATGGACGTGTACTATAACATTAACTCTGATGTTTATTATATGCTTACATGTGATAGATGATTTCATAGACTGAGACACTGTCTTAGATCACTGTATATACATTCGGCTTTAAACACAGGTTATAGGCTTGATAATGCCGTAAAGATGTTTTCCTAGCGCTGAGGACACAAGCAGCTATCGTGGCACTGGAGAGTGTAGACATGTGTGTGACTTTACATCTGCTGTGTGCTTATGTACTGTTGTTGTATTAATCTTGCATCTGCTGTGTGCTTATGTATTGATTACTGCCTTAATGTTATGAATATCTCGTTATACATGTACTTGTCATATTTGAGCATAAGGTTAACCATTACCCGAGGTCGATGGGCATTGGACCTCGGCTCTCACGATAGCTTCGTGGTCGTGGACCGAGGGCCGAGGAGAAGGGCAAGCAAAGACGTGTAGAGTCTTTGGCCGAAGATTTCTATTTTGTTATGTACTTGTCTATTTGAATTACACGGATAATTGTACCGCTAATATTACTAGCACAATTACTCGCAATTAACATTTGAAATATTTATCGTTACTCACTTACTCCGATGCTTACTTTGATGATAAATAAAAAAATAAAAAAATCCGCTTTCCAAAAACGGGGTGTTACATTCCCAAGCATCCAGATTTTATTAATTTATCAACTACATCTGAATTATGCCAAGGATTGGCAAGAACTGGAAAGTTCAACATTCACCCTCTTATTGATAGAATGATTAGACTTGTACTCACTCTTCTAATTTCTACAGCAACTACTGAAAGATCTTTCTCTGCTATGAAGATAATCAAGAACAGACTTCAAAATAGAATGGAAGACCAATTTCTTGATGATTCTTTGATTACATACATTGAAAAAGTAATTGTTTTGAGTTTTAGTATGGATTCAATTATAAATGAGTTTAACAATACAAAAACACGTAGAGTAAGAGTCAAATGAAATAAACTTAATTTCTGTAATATATTTCTTTCAATTTTTTGTATATTAGATCTTTGTCGTATTTTAAGTACTTCTATTTATGATGCAACATTTTGTATTTTCGCCCCCCGTAAGTAAAATTCCTGGATCCGTCCCTGCTTGTTGGGTTCTAAAAATTCCAATAATATTCATCTCCTTAATTTCTGAACAAACATATATACGAGAGTTATTAGGTATTATTCCTAACATATATATATATATATATATATATATATTCTCTTGATGAAGATAGCAATTAATTAATAAGTTCATAATGGAATCATGGATTATTTTCTAAAAACCTTGTTGGGTCCTAAAATTACTATCCAGACCCTTCATTTGACTATAAATATGAGTAAGATCTGAGCTAGCCAGTAGCCAAGCAAGCAGATCACATTGGAATTGTGTTGAATAATTGTGAGAAATAAGGAATCATCACAATGGAAAAAACTTCCTACAAGTTGTTACTCTCTTGCTTGCCCTTCTTGCGGCCTCTGCATGTCTTGGTAAATATCACATCACTCTCTCTTAATTTCTCTTATACATATATTCATGATTTAATATAATTTTAAATAAATCATTTTTGGAAATATGATTGGGCAGGGCTTTCGTCAGTGGAAGCAAATGGTAATGACAAATTGACAATGATGGAGAAGGATTTGGTCATGTTTTAATCAGCTGCAATGCCCAAAATGTTGCTTCTGGTTGCCGATCTTTACGTTGTATAGATGGCCATATATTAAGTGCGTAAATGGCGAGTGTAGATGTGTTAATGATTAGTTGTGTCATTATTACCAATTTACCACCTATCTAGTTGTGCCTTTGAAATTAATACCTTAAATAAAGTACTACTAGTTCAATAAAATAAACTCTTTGCTTCCTATTCTTCTCTCTCTACACACACATTGTTAATTTGTGAGACATTGACTGGGTAGAATCATGTTTCGCCTTATTTAAATGTTAATCAAATGGCGTTGCTTGCACAAATTTTTTG
This sequence comes from Acacia acuminata, assembly GCA_019022655.1. NCBI lineage: Eukaryota > Viridiplantae > Streptophyta > Magnoliopsida > Fabales > Fabaceae > Acacia > Acacia acuminata. The sequence goes on along the minus strand of JAFJYI010000004.1, from coordinate 2,963,559 downwards.
AAATTAACCACATGGGGTTTAGTGTCAAAATTTTAAACTTTAAAACATCATGACGCCATGCAACTAACCCAAAATATATGTGGCTTTGTAGATTTTGGCCTAAAATAGAGGCAGTTTTTGCAAACAAGTTAGAAATAAATTGCATCTTGTATATTCCTTTTGTATTATATTCTAGAATATTATTGTATACTCTAGAATAATCTTGTAGGGACACTTGTCATTGTATTATTGATTGTACACTTCTATAAATAGAATGATGGAGGCTCAAGCTATTCTTTGAGCTTGACCTAATTTTCCTAAAACTTTAACTTGGTACCAGAGCACAAAAAGCCAGAAATGGCTACCCAATCAGAATCAACCACCTTTTCTTCATTGTCTGAAAACCCTAACCCTAATTCCTCCATTACTCCCAATACTCAGTCCCCAAGAAACTCCACTGTAGCCACTGTCCTTCCCACGTCTTTTTCATCTGTGCTTCCCACGTCGCTACCCACCAGTCAAAGCGTGTCCCATCTTCATCAATTCCAACCACCCTCATCTTTCCCATTTCCATCGTACCCACCATTCCCTTCCATTGATCCGAGCCTTCGTCACCCAACCCACACCTTCACGACTTTTTCTCAGATTCCGATCTCCACCTCCGCCGCACACACTCTAACTTCGCCTTCCTCCCTTCCTCCTCCACCTCCATTCACTCAGTCGTCCTCCATTTTCTCGTCTACGGTCATTCCGCCATTCTCCACCTGTTACCCTTCATCTTCACCATCACCGTCGGTTTTTCCCCATTTTCACCAAGCTCCGTCGTCATCTTTTCCTTACTTCAACGAATCTCAGTTTCTTAGTGCTTCTATGCTCCACCACGTCCTCAAGTTCCTGCTCAATCCACTCCATTGTTGAGCTCCTTACACCAGGGCAGTCCCGTCAAGTTGGACGGTGACAACTTCCTTATCTGGGAGTCGATGATCATGCCTATCGTTAGGGGCCATCGGCTTGATGGTCATGTTCTTGGCACCAAGCCTATTCCTCCTGAATATATCTTTGATTCAGCTGAACAAGTGTGCCCCAATCCAGCCTACGATGACTGGTTAGCCACTAATCAGATCCTTCTTGGCTAGCTTCTCGGCACCATGACAGTTGAAATAGCAAGTCAGATGACCGGATGTAAGACTTCAGCTTCACTTTGGAAAGCTATTACCGAGTTTGTAGGCGCCAACACCAAATCTCAAATCACCTTCTTGAAGGGTGAATTTCAACAACTCAAGAAAGGCTCTCTCAAGATGAGAGAATATTTGGCCAAAATGAAATCGGTTTTCAGATAATCTAATGCTTGCTGGATGTCCCTTGCCACTCAAACATTGGCTAGTTTAGACACTGAATACACGCCGATTGTGGTTTTGCTGTCTGAGAAGGATCACTTGTCATGGTCTGAACTTCAGTCTAAATTACTCACGTATGAATCTCGTTTGGAGCAACTGCACTCTACCACCTCTACCAATTTGTCTCATGCTTTCGTTGGTTTGACCTTCCAATCTGACCACAATCAACAATCTCAGTCTCACAGAGATCATGGACGTGGAGGTAGGAGAGGCAGGGGTCAATCAAACCGAGGAGGCAGAGGATACTCCTCACATCCCAAACCTGACAGACTATGGTGTTATCTATGTGAAAAACCAGGTCATGAAGTAGCTAACTGTTTTAAACGTTTTGACAAGAATTTCAAGGCTCTCACATGCAAGCCTGACTTTGCATCCGCCTATATTACCACTCCAGAAACAACAATTAATCCAACATGGTATTTGGATACAACAACTATCCACCATCATCTCCACACTCTTCATCTCTTATTTCAGACTCCTCCCAAATATCAGATTCCTCCACTTCATCACCTAACAATCTCCTCTCTTTATCCACTCACAACTCACCACCTGTTTCTTCACCCACAAAGCCACAAACAGCCACCCCTCATCCTACACCGCCACTACCAACAACTCATCCTCACCCAATGATAACCCGGAGCAAGCTTGGGGTTTCTAAACCCAAGTTTCCTTATGTTGGCAATTGGCTTAACCATTGCCTCAGATTCTGTCCCACAAACAGCAAGGCAAGCTTTGGCTTCACCTCTTTGGAAGCAAGCCATGATAGAAGAGTTTTCAACTCTCCAAAGAAATGCTACATGGACTCTTGTTCCTAGACTTAAGACACAGAATGTTGTTGACAACAAGTGGATTTTTAAATCCAAATTTAATTATGATGGTTCTCTAGCCAAGCGCAAAGTAAGACTTGTTGCTAAGGGGTTTTAACAAAGTAAAGGGATTGATTTCTATGAGACTTTCAGCCCCGTAATTAAGGCTTCCACTATTCGCATTGTTCTGACTCTTGCTGTTTCTTTAGAATGGGACATAAAGCAACTTGATATAAATAATGCTTTTCTCAATGGTTTCTTGTCTGAACCTGTCTTTATGAAACAACCAGAAGGTTTTGTTGACTCATCTAAACATGATTTTGTATGCAAATTGTCTAAAGCTCTCTATGGTCTAAAACAAGCTCCAAGGGCATGGTTTGATAGACTTGGTAATGTGCTCTTGCTTGGGGGTTTACTAATTCAAGGAGTGATATCTATTTGTTTGTCAATTTTGACAAGACTCAGATCTTGATGATTTTGATATATGTGGATGATATACTTGTGACTGGCAGTAATTCCCATAGTCTCAAATGTTTTGCTTCCAAACTTCATTCTATTTTCTCATTGAAGGATCTTGGCTCTCTTCACTATTTCCTTAGAATTGAAGCACATAGAGATAGCACAGGATTGTACTTAACTTAAGGGAAATATATCTATGATTTGCTTGATAGGTTCAACATGAATAATGCCTCACCATGTCCCACCCCTATGACTGCCAGTAAGTCTTTATCTGCATACTCAGGTGAACTACTCTCCAACCCCACTGAATATAGAAGTGCAGTTGGTGCTCTCCAATATCTGTGTAACACAAGGCCTAATATTAGTTTCAGTGTTGGCAAACTGAGTCAGTTTTTGTCCCAACCAACCACTGAGCATTGGAAAGCAATGAAGAGAGTATTAAGATATCTTATGGGAACTATTCATTATGGTATTCATGTGAAACCAACGAGTGTTCTTGATCTTTCTGCTTATTCAGATGCCGATTGGGCATCTTGCTTGGATGATAAACATTCTATTGGGGGATATTGTGTTTTTCTAGGTAACTCACTAGTGACTTAGTCATCTAAGAAGCAATTTGTTGTTTCTCACTCTAGCTGTGAATCTGAATATCGTTCTTTATCTAACACTGCATCTGAACTGAGTTGGATTAGATCATTACTTTCTGAGTTGTTGATAGGACAAAATTTTATAGCCTAAAACTCCGCAAAGTGCACGGTCGTATCAAGTAATAAAGAGTAAGTAAGATATCGTTCCTATGAGGACTTCGTACCCACAACTTCGCAAGCATTAATTTCACAATTTCGTTTAAGTTGAGAAAAGAAAATTAAATTTAATTGAGAAAAAAGAAGTTAAAACTAAAATTAAAACAAACAAACTACCGAGACAATGAATGAGCAACCTAGAGTCACTAATCCCTTATTTGATTCTTAGATTTTATCCCCACTAAATTAACTTTGACTTAACTTAATCGCCTAATCTAGATTATTAATATCTATAAATGTCTTCCTATTCCACCTATATACCTACCTTAATTAATTATGTCATGCCTCACACAACTAAATAAGATGCGTTTTAAATCCGGCTCACTCTAATTTGATTATGCGGAGCTTCTAGGTATATTCCTATCCTAGACGCAAATTAGATCAAAACCTAACTTCACATTAAATTTAAACCTAATTCCACATTATTTAATCCCAAGGTCAATTTAGGATTCCATCTTCCAAGTTTAACCCTAAATCCCCAAAACATGCTCAATGGTGATCAATCACTAAGCAATAACAATGAACACAGGATTAAATAAACTGAAATAAAATTTAGCAAAACCAATCCATGGGAATAATCTCTAAAACCCAAACAAGTTCATAGATTCTCTAGGTTGCAAAACCAACTAGCCACACATGGCTTTATTCAAATCCATAACAAAAAGATGAAACTCAGGTGCATAGAATAAAGAGAGAGAGAGGAAAGAAAGATTCTCCGTCGCCTCCACAAATCCTTCCGTCCTTCCGTGGAGATGATGAAGAGAACTGAAACAAATTTCTACTCCTCTCGCTTCTTCGTCCCTTCCTTCTTGTTGTCTCCCGGATCCTCCTCCTTCTTGTCTCTCGCCTCCCTATTTATAATTAGGTCTTGGGTCACTGATTCTCCTTTTCTTATTAAAAAGATATCTCATATCTTGTAATCAACTCCACCAAATCACACAATTGATTTTGTTTCTATTTTTCTTGCGTGAGACCATTGAATTTGACTGATTGCATATCCTCTTAATTGCTTTTTATACTTCTTTCCAAATCGCCTAATATTTCCCGCACATAAAAAAAAAAGATATGAGTAGATTTTATGTCGATTTATTCTTTGATTCTCGAGTTTGATTCAATGATGGAAAAGTCAATAAAAGATAATTAAATAGGTGTATAATATCAATAATTCCAATTAATTCTCATAAAATATACACACATTTAATCATAAAATATACACTTATCGGTTGCATTTGAGATTAAAGTAGGTACCTACCATATGGGTTGATAACACTAGTGCAGCTGCTCTTGCCTCCAACCCTGTGCATCATGCTAGAACAAAGCACATTGAAATAGATGTGCACTTTGTTAGGGATCAAGTTTTATCTAAAATGCTGAAGGTGTCCTATGTACCTACAGCGATTCAGATTGTTGATTGCCTTACAAAACTACTACACAACTCTCGATTCTGTTTTTTTATAGATAAGTTGGGTGTCACTCTTGCTCCCATTAAAAGGCATTAGCAACACTACTACAGAAATTAGCTTTTGCGTCCCTGATTGGCATCCTATTCTTAAAAAGGAAGTAAAAAATGCGGTGGCATTTTTGTAATTAGCAAGTGACTTTTGGAGTCGAATTTTAATTCTTAAACGCCAAAAGTGCAGCCCTCGTGCTAAAAGCAAGCAAAAAGTGGGCCCAGACGGAAATAGGGAAACAATTTGGAGTCTAAGTATGAGAATTAGATTCTTTAGGTCCGAATTTGGAGTCTAAGTTCAATTAGGCCCCTTAGGTCATTTTTCCCCAACACAAAACCCATTCCCGCGTTGTCTCCCACATGCGTATCCATCGATTCTCATTCTCTCTGATTTCTTCTCAAACCCTGGTCCGCCTTGTCTCTACCCTCACTCCGCAATTGCTCCGTCGTCCCTCCGCTCTAGCGCTCTGCTCTGCTCTGCCATCTGAATCAGTCTTCATCCATCTCTCGCAACTCGTATAATAAGTTTTCTTGTTCACATTTTGAGATTTGAGTCATATAATGTGATTTTTGTTTCTTATGTTTAGGTCCTCTTGGAAAGTTGTTCCCTTTGATCCTCATGTTGGTCCCACCATTGATTGAATTGGTGAAGGCCCCATCGTATCTATTCGGTATTCTTTAGATGCGAAGGTCATAGCAATCCAAAGGTCAGATCATGAGATACAATTTCGAAATAGAGAGACTGGGGAAACATTTACTCATACGTGCAGGAAAGACTCTGAAAGCATACTTGGATTTTTCTGGACAGATAGTCATACATGTGATATTGTTCTTATTAAGACTAGGTATATCAAATTTCTTTTTTTTTTTTTTTTTTTTTTTCCAGATTTTTAGGTTTGAAAGAATCTTCATTCAAGAAAAATTTTCTTTTTGGACTAAATAAGTTGATGCTCATTCTCTGTGTATTTGTGTCCTTGGTTGAGTTATTCCTGTTCTGAAATTGATTTCTTTTTGGTGGATTCTCTTCTCCCCAATAAACCTTCTGAAGTTTGACCTCCATCTGAAGCTTTTACTTCCTCTTGTATCTATCCTGAAATTTGTATTACATTAATCAATGATTTTTCAGGAAAGAAGGCATAATGAACACAAGAGTAGTGTTTATTCAAAACTGACGAATGCATATTTTAAATGCTTAAATAAATTGCAGTGACACTAAACTGCTATGTTGTTTTCTTGATTTGTTGGTTGATTTTTCCCTTTTTAATCCTCTCTTCCCTTGTATTTTTTTTTTTTTAGAGAATAAGAAAGAGAAAGTTCTATGATGAGGATACAATATTCTGATATCATAAGGGGGAAAGTATAGGAAGGAATTTATAAATTCATCTAAAGAATACAACATTACACTCGCTTCCCATATCTCAAGGATAGTTGTAACAAATTTCATTGTTGAGCACCATAAGGATACAAAAATGCTCTGACCTTGACAAAAGTTTCTGTATCATGCTCCAATATTTCTGCAATCTCCTACAATTCCTGGAGAGTTTTGTTTATATTTTTAATACAGAGATATGTTAAAGTGCAATTATTTGTTTCCACAATGGACTAGACATGTATGCATATAATTCTGATTCAAAGTCATTGCAATTAGTGGAGACGAAGAAATTGAAGGTTAGTTGGTATGCTTACACACATGAAAGTCGTTTGGTTCTTCTCGCATCTGGAATGCAATGCAGGACATTTCATGGATTTCAGGTAATGTTATGTTTACTTGTTCTTGTCAATTTATAGGGCAGAGGATGTTTACAAACAGATTTAGTTATTGTATTTTCCGCCTCTATTCTTTTTAATTTGCCTAATGCAACAGTACGTTTGTTTAGATTTCATCTGCAGATATTGTTCGGTTGCCAAGGTTTGAGATGGTTATGGCCAAATCTGATGCAAATAATAAGCCTGTTTTAGCAGCTGAAGACATCTATATTGTTACTATGTAGGTGTCAGTTATTAGCACTACAATAATTCCCAATAAGAATCAATTAGGAGAAACATTCAGTGATAATTTTTCTAATATTATTAGCACTACAATAATTTTCAAGACTTGCAACTCAGGACTGTACAGAATAATTATGTTTATCCTCATATTATAGTTTTCTCATACTTCTTTCTCCTTTTTAATGCTCATAGCCTCATAGGTTTACAGAAGGATTGTTAATGTAGTGCACTGATAATAGATTATAGGTTCACTTCTAAGCTGCGTCTCATATGATTGTAGTAGTTGCCATCGCAGCATGCTTCACTGTATGGAATCTTTTGACAGAATGATATTCATGGTATGTGCAGGGTTCTTTGCCAATTTATTCGAGCAGGATTGCTGTGAGTGTAGTGGACAACGTACTTCTTATTCATCAGATTGATGCAAAGGTTGTTATACTTTATGATATATTTGCAGATTCTCACGCTCCTATATATCTGCACCACTTCCTCTATTGTTAAGGGGTCTCCCAAGGTCCAATTCTTTTTCATCTCGATCAACTGGTAGAGAAAGTGAGAGTTCAGATGCTAATCTTGTGAGTAATCATGGGGCAGTCACCTATGCTGATACATGGTCTTTCCTAGTTCCTGACCTGATATGTGATGTGGCAAATAAGTTACTGTGGAAGATTCAATTAGACTTAGAGGCAAGTCTATTTTCATTTTTGATTCAGTACGACTTGTGGGGGTTTTCTTTAATAAGTTGACCTCTGTGATAGGCAATTTCTGCCAGTAGCTCAGAGGTTCCATTAGTATTAGAGTTCTTGCAGAGGCGAAAGTGGGAAGCTAACAAGGTGTCTTTTCCTTCACTATCTCCTTCGATTCATTTTTAATAATTCTTCAGGGTGCATTATTGCAGCACTTGTGAATGGTTGTCTGTCATCATTTGAACTCAGTCTGTGGTGTAGCTATCAGTTCTGTTGGAATTTTGACCGCTTTATTTGGTGATGTATATCAAGGGGATGCTGAAACATATGCTAGCTTAGTTCACAATCATGGTAATTTGATATTTTTTAAGTTGTTGGAGCATGATCTGTCTAATTTAGCCTGTAATTCCTGGCATGTGCATGGATATTCTGTCAAGGTAATGAAGGGTAGTATTGATTACGTGAATTATTATGAGAATTAGATTACAGTGGACAGGTCATTGAGATTCTCACTTTCCATATGATTAAAATTTTAAGAATGACTATTATTGTTAATTTGTTATATCTTCTAGTTTAATTGATGATTATGCTTGACCTGGCAAAGTTGTTTGGAAAATTGGAAGATGCGAAAATTGATTAATTTCGTATTTGTCCTTTTTGGGAGTTTCAGACACCAAAAAATATTCTTACTGAAACACAAGAATTTAGAATTCCTGATAATCATATATTGAGGCACTGCAAATTATTTGTTCAAGGTGGCCCTTACGGAAGTGAATTATATTGACATTGCATTAAGTGGCTTTGAACTTTAGTTAGTAAATAAATTAATATTACTCACTATTCTTGGTGATACTTATTTAGTTTAACTAAGTTGACCTCATTTTTCAGGTCGAAGTAGAGAACCGGCGTGGGTTTATCTGATAGTAAGTAGTTTGTTTCCATTCAAGTTATTTCATTGACAGTGGAATTCGATATGCCTATATTCATTAAAAAGGAATTTAAGTAACTGTTTGCTTTTGATTTATAGTGCCCTCAACAACCAAGGGGTTGGGAGTGTGGATACTACGTTATGCTCTACATGTACTCCATCATTCAGAGTGGACGTACTTCAGATTTTGAGGAGGTACTTTTTCCTTCATTCTCAAATGATAATATTTTTTGAAGTTGTATTTTAGTTGTGTAATTAATTCATTCACTTGATTGATTTAACTTATACCTTATTTTCTATTTTACTGATTTTTGGTACTAAGGATGCCTACTCAAACGAAGAAATCGATATGGTTCAAACCCGTTGGCTGGATATCTTCTGCAACACATAGATGAATGAAGTTAGTCTTCATATTGCTTGATTATTAGCAGGTAGCTAGACAACATTTTGACACTTTGTTCTTCTGCAACACATAGATGAATGAAGTTAGTCCTTATATTACTTGACTAGTAGCAGGTAGCTAGACAACATTTTGACACCTTGTGGTGATTGTTGTACATAGAAGTAGTAGTAGTTACCACTTGAATTAGTTAGAACTGATTGGTTGAAATGATTTGAAGTTAGCCAAGTTTGTTGTTACTACTTTGCTACCTCTTTATGTATCTCGGGATATTTTTTATATAAAGGTGCATATATTCTGCTTCTGTATAAGGTTAGCTGAGCTAACCTTTTATCACATTCTGGTGATTGTTTATGTAAGGATGTTTTTTGTAACAAATTGTGGGATAGTGAATATACGAAGGAATTATTAAAAAAAAACACTTAAGGAGTCTAATTCTTATAATTAGACTCCTAAAGTGAGACTTAAGGAGTCTAAGTAATGGAATTAGACTTCTAAAGTGAGACTTAAGGAGTCTAAGTCCTACTATTAGACTCCTTAAGTGAGATCTGAGAGCGTAATTGTGATGACTTAAGGAGTCTAATTCCGACTATTAGACTCCTTAAGTGAGATCTGAGAGCGTAATTGTCATGACTTAAGGAGTCTAAGTTATGGAATTAGACTCTTAAGTTATGACTTAAGGAGTCTAACTTTAAAATAGGGCTCTTAAGTTTTCCCTATAGCGCCCCCAGGATATACGTCCCGGGGAAAAGGATGTCAAAAGTACAAAAAATAGGACTCGTATCCCCGTTTTGTAGTAGTGCAAGCTCTCACTTTGATCAGAAGCAAGAAGAAGAAGATGGTTCAAAGTGAAGGAGGCAGTTAGAAATAAATTATTTCTTGTAGATTCCTTTTGTATTATATTCTAGAATATTATTGTATACTCTAGAATAATCTTGTAGGGACACTTATCATTGTATTATTGGTTGTACACTTCTATAAATAGAATGATGGAGGCTCAAGCTATTCTTTGAGCTTGACCTAATTTTCCTAAAACTTTAACTAAACAAAAAATTTTTCAACAACTTTTCTTATTTTATAGATATGGTTAAAAATCCTTATAAAATGCATGGAAAGGATCAAAGAAATAAGTTGACTTTTCTAATCTGTTTATCACCATATCAAAACATCAACATATGCCATAAAACTCTCAAACTGATATCCGCTCTGCATTAATAGTTAACGCACCCCATAACAACACTTTTCCTCTCCAATATATATAATGTATATGTATGCATTATTGTCAAATTAGCGAGTTAACTCTCAATTTATCGCTTTTACGTTTCTAATTTACAAAACGAGTTAAGTCACCAAGAACTCATGTCAATTGTAAATTTGGTTAAACTCGGGAGTTTATACACCGAGTTTACCGTTTTTACATTTTTATCTTACGAAATTGTGTTAACTTACTCTTAAATTTGTGTTAACTTTTTTGATTTGGTCATGCTTAGGGGCTTTATATATAAATTTTATAGAAATTTCTTTGTTAAATTTGATAAATGATGAATGTTGATGAATTTAATTTCAATTATTTGAATTTAAAATATTTAAATCAAATTTTTTCTATATTTTAATTATTTAATTATACACTACCGATACCTATTTAATAATAAAAGTAAACTCTTATGAGATTATGATTTGAATTTATGTCACTATCACAAGTTTACTTAAATTCGTGAGTTTGACAATCTTGTATATATATTAAAGCCAAGACACGTTCTAATCAAAAAGCAAGAAGCAAAACTTTCCAAGATTAATTTCCAGATTGTCACAATTTTTGCTACTTGAAAATCATGGACAAAGTTTCCCTCAAGTTAGCTTTCCTCGTTCTGCTTATTGGTACGGATAGTATTCGCTCCATATCTATATTTGCCATGGCAAAATCGTTCGAAAAAATTAATATTGTTTCAAGCATTAATATTTATTTCTATCATAGAACAAGTTTTATTTCTAAGGCCAGTTTATATGTAAGGCTGAATGCTTTTTACAGTGACTGAGATCATACGAAGTTATATAATGACTCAGTCAAAGCTTAATTACATACATCACTGATTTTGTTTCCAAGTGGTATGTTATTATTGACGTAAATCGAGACAAAACTTCTCTTATATACTTACCTCATATACTATAAATAACGATTGAAAAACTCGCTTTTAAAGGCGTTAATCGCTCTTTCAAATAAGCACACTTATAGAATTTGGCTTTTGCATTTATTTGATAAGGAAGATCAATTTTCCTTGATTTATCCAATTTTGATGAATTCAAAATTTAAAACTTTGCTATAAGAATTTCATTTGTTGTCAAACTCGCAAGTTCACATATCGACTTTGCTATTTTTATGTTTCTAACTTACAAAAGCATGTTAACTCACTATTAAATTTAGGCTAAATTTTTCAATTTGATAATGCTTAGTAGCTTTATATATGAATTTTATAGAAGTTTCTTTGTTGAGCAAGATAAATTATAACTATTAATGGATTTAATTTCAATTATTCAAATTTAAAATATATTTAAATAAAATTTTCCATTTTTATATTTTGATTATTTAATTATATAATATCAATACATATTGATTGATAAAAGTAAACTCTTATGAGTTTACTATTTAAGTACACGTTACGATTTTATATCACTATCATGAATTTGTATAAACTAGTCTATTTGACAATCTTGCATATAAGGGCATTAAGTATTATTCCTAAAATATTTTCTCGAGAAGATACTAGCATAAAATTATTTTCCGAAACCTTGTTGGGTCTAAAAATTTCAATAATATTCATCTCTTTAATTTCTCAACATATATATGGGAGTTATTTGTAATACCCTAAAATTCATATTTATCATAAATATTATATTTTGATAAATAGTGCCTATTAAAAATAGGTGAATATGTGGTCTCAAAATTGAATAACATATTTATGTTAAGTTAGGGAATTTTCTCTAAGAATTAAGGTAATCAAAATAATGAAGGAAGTGTTATGAAACCACTTGAATTAATTAAAGGGAATTAACCACAATTAGGAGGCAATTAAATTTGCACTAATTAAAATAATGGTATAATACCCCAAAATTCATATTTCTCTTGAATATTATAGTTTGGCAAAACAATACCTATTTAAAATAGGAAAGCATGTTGTCTCTAATTTTAGTAATTTATTTGTTTATTTTCCTTAGAATTTAAAGAGGCAAAAATCCAATTTTATTTTAGGGACCATAAGTTGCCCTATGATTATTAAATTAATGCATGGTGCATAAATGACCAAAGTAAACCCAAAAGTTGTGAGAAAATAATTAATCCGGTTAGAGAGAAAATTTACCAACAATTAATGGACAATGAATTTGCAATAATTAAAGTAATTGTATTAGATGTTCATAATTAATTAAATCAACTAATTAAGAATATTAACTGAGATTAGTTATGGAGGGCTAGGATTAAACCTCATAAAGTTAAATCCTAAGGCCTTAATTCAATTTCATAAAGTGGAATCCTTGTGAAGTAAAATCTACCAATGAGAAAAGAGTTGTGTATGTGTGTGTGTGCAAGTAAGAGAGAGTGTTGTGAGTGTGTGTGTGTGCGCGCAAATGTTGTGAGGGTTGTGAGTCTAGTGTTTGAGAGAGAGAGAAAATTAAAGCAAATTTGATAAAGTTTGAAATTCTAGAGTAAATTGAATAATGGTTTGAAATCCAAGAAATATCCGATGTACACAAAAAAACTCAAAACAACAAATAAAGTGAGAATTTATACAAATTTAAATAGTTGAGAAGAAGTAGGAACCCTGGAGAAAATATAAGGACTTATCTTGAACCCACATAATTTAACCTCGAAAGTAAGCCTAAAAGAAAGGCTATTTTTGCAAACGTTGAAGAATAAGCTTAGTACAACCAGGGGAATCTAATTAGACCATAAATCTGATATTCAACTACTAATCAAAAAGCATACTCAGAATTTAAAAGTAATAGTGATTGATCGTGCAACCAAAAATGAATTTCGTTAAAGTAAAACCGAAGACTCATTGGAAAGTTGGAAGAAACTTACATAGGAAGATTGCACTTTACTTCTTGAAGAAGTAAGGAAAAAGATGATGGAAGAGAGAGAAAGGGGAGAGAGGAGTGTGAAGTCAGTTTTGAGTAGGTGTAAGGATGAGATTTAAACTTCTCAACTAAGTTTACTCCAAGTGTTAAGAATGAATAAAAGTTGTTAAGTAGTTAACCCACAAATTGCTATAAATAGGGTCTTTGGCTCTTCATATTTTCTCACACCAAGATAGCAAGTAGCAATCTGATTCTAAGAGTGAAAGAGTGAGGGAGAGTCTCGGGAGAAAGGAGGAGCAAAGTTCCGGTAAGTTCTTGAGCTTAAGCTTTCAAGTTCTTAGTTATTTTGTGATTTTAGTCTTTAGTCTTTTAAATATATTTTAGTTATCATGTTTTTGTATTTAAAAATATTATTATTTCAAAAATATGATGAAGGAGATGGTATAGCAAAATTTCAAAAATATTATGATCAAAGTAGCGAAGCTCTGGCGAAATCTTATCGGTTAGTGATTCCTGAAGTTAGGGGTAGAAATGCCAGTATTTTATGTTAAATATGAGGTTCTAAAATTCTGAGAAAATTCATGGTTAAATTAGACATATAGGGCTTTTCAAAAATGCCAAGAACGTGTTAAATTGAGCTCTGTATAGTGAGATAAAAATTCTCAAAGTTGGGCTACGTTTTCTAGAAAAATTCTGGGCAACGTTGAGAAAAATGAAAACTGGGAATATTTCATAAATTATGGGTAAAACTCAGTATTTTTAATTGAAAATAGACATCCTAAGGATTCCGAGGAATTTTACGTATCCTCGTTTCGATTTTTTTAGATTTAATTATGATTTTGCGAAGTTAACCAAAAATTCTGCCCAGAAATTCAGCATAGTGTTTTTTAGAAAATGTGAGGGCAAAGTTGTAATAATAAATCCTCCAAGGGTAGAAAGGTAAATTAAAACCTTAGGATATTATTCTAAGAAATATGATATTTATCAAATATCATATAATAATCCGACGATAACGTATAGGATATCCGGGAAGTCCGGAGTCGGATCAAAAGGCCGGACGTTTGGCCATTACACGGTGAAAGGTACGTTCGCGTATAGTAACTTTAACTCTCATATGTCTTGTATGGCTTTGATATGATTGGTTGATTCATGATTGATTGTTTTCCAAACTGTGAATATCTCATGTCATATATATTGTTTATACTTTGCATATGAGGTTAACTGTTACCTGAGATTCAATTCAATTGAATCTCAGCCCTGACTGAAGGTTTAGGAAAGGAACGGAGCCGACAACAGGCACCGAAGGACGGAGTCGAAGAGGGGCACGATGAACGGGGCCGTGAAGAGGCATCGCTAAGACAAAGTTAGAAAAAGCTTAACAGGACTAGTTCGCATGAATCTAATAAAGTTATGTCAAACCATTTGGTGTTTAGAAAGGGTTCGTCTATGTGGTTCGGTCAGTGAGTCGCCGTGAATTCGGGGAGACTTCCACTAGACACCGGCTTGGCCAAATTGGTTGATTAACTGAGTTAGGTTCATTTCCCCAAGTCTAGTTAAGGCTTGGTTTAAGGTTGTATAGTTACTATTCAAAAGATTTGTAATTATACAAGCTTTGTAATGTTGTATCACATGAATATTCCTTCGGGATTATTTTTATATTAGTCTATGTCGGGACATCATCATATGTCTGGACATTTTATATCAGATACTCATTGTCCAATGGTTAGTTCATGCTCTCCGTTTCCGCAATACTCTGAGTGGTAACACCTCAAACTTTGTTGATTTTCTTAAAACTAAGTGTCAACCGACACATTTTGAAGTATGGAAATTTTGGGTGTTACATTATTAATAAGTATTATTCCTAAAATATATTTTTCCCTTGAATATAGCAATTAATTAATAAGTTCATAATAGAATCATGAATCATGAATTATTTTCCAAAAACCTTGTTGGGTCCTAAAATTACTATCCAGACCCTTCATTTGACTATAAATGTGTAAGAGGAGCCTGCCAAGCAATGAAGCAAGCAGATCACATTTAATAATTGTGAAAATAACGAATCATTACAATGGGAAAAGACTTCCTACAAATTATTAGCCCTCCTGCTTGTCCTTCTTGCTGCCTCTGCAATATGATAACATATACTCTCTCTTAATTTCTCTTATACATATGTTCATGATTTAATATAATTTTAAATAAATTATTTTTGGGAATATGATTGAGCAGGGCTTTCGGCAGTGGAAGCAAATGGCAATGAGAATGATGGAGAAGGATTTGGTCATGTTTTAATCAGCTGCACTGCCCAAAATGTTGCTTCTGCTTGCCGATCTATACGTTGTTAATGATTAATGATTAATTGTGTTATTATTACCAATGTACTACCTACCTAGTTGTGCCTTTGAAATTAACAACCTAAATAAAGTACTACTAGTTTAATAAAATAAAATCTTTGCTTCCTATTCTTCTCTCTCTCTCTAATTAGTTGGTTAATTAGAATCATGTTTCGTCTCATTTTAATGTTAAATGACGTTGCTTGCATAAAGTACAATTATTCTTACTAGTCTCAATGATGCAACATTCTTCATTTTTTTCTCTCCAAGATTTCCTAAAAGATCATTTTTGGGGAGAATATCGTTTAGATCGCAATTAAGAAAAAAATAATTAATATCAGAAAATTTTTTATTGAAAAGTGAATAGTTACTATTGGTAAGTTATATGACTTGTCAATATATTATTTCTTTTGATTGTGATCCAAATGATATATTTACCTTCTTTTTACCCATGACTTGAAATTGACAAATTAATTATTTTTTGTAGGCCCATAGATTAAAGTTGGTTAAATTTGGTTCAATGTATAATCTAATGAATAACCAAATTATATAAATAAAAATATTGGTTAAATACAATAAATGTATGTAAGAAATGAAATTTATTTTCGAATATTCCCTTTTTTAATGGAGAGGATGAGTATAGGAGATAATAAATCGAAAAAGATATGTAATTCATTGGGAAAAAAATAGAAAACAATTAATTAAATTTTTAAATAAGTACAAATTAGAATTTATAAAAAGGACTAGCCTCATCCTAAAAATTATAACTTATATGTATGGTTTGTAATATAATCATGCCATTGCCTCTATAACAGGGACAACACTCCTCTATTCTTTTTTATAAGAGACAGTTAACCGTTGATTAAAAAATGATTAAAATTAGTTATACAATAAATATAAAAGAAATGAAACTTTTTTAAACTTCTATTCCCACTTGTATGACTAATTTTTTGATCATTATTTTGATACTAGCCAATAAACTTTCGATTTACCACTTCCGAATTTTAGGTACGCTATATAATACCTTCTATTTTTGAAATTTTAAATTTAACTTCTTTGATGTTTTAATTTTTAACAGTCATTAATTCTGTTGTTAAAAATTAAAACATCAAAGAAGTGGCTTTGTATATTTTAGCCTAAAATATGAACAGTTTTTGAAAACTCAAAAACTGATTATTTTTTTTTTCCTTATTTACCCTGTAGTAGTTTCATGTACTTTCAACAACTTTTCTTATTTTATAGATATGGTTAAAATTACGTATAAAATGCATGGAAAGGATCAAAGAATAAAAAATAAAAATAAAAAAAGGATGAAGTCTTAGGTTTATACCTACTGTTAACATGTTTTTATGCGTTCGTGTATTTAAAGTGGATATATAAAAAGTAACTAAATAACCGTGCTTACATTGAGTCGTACTAGTAAATTAGTTGTCTCATCAAGTATATATAGGAAATTTATAGAAACAAACATATATATGGGAGTTATTAAGTATTATTCCTAAAATATTTGTTCTATCTAGAACATACTCCCTCCGGTCTTTATTATATACCCCAACTAACTTTTCTCATAAACCAATAAAAACAGTTAAAGTCAATAAAGTTTCCCTATAATTTAAGTAACTTCCAATATTACCCTTACTAATTGCACTAAACTCTAATATTATATTAATTATTACTCTCACACACTACCCCCCATTAATTATGGGCAGACATGGAAACAAATAATAATGCTCATTGGGAACAAGCAAGTGCCTTATAAAAAGGACCAAATAAACTTATTAGTTGGTGCCTTATAATAAGGACCGGAGGGAGTAGAAATTAATTAATAAGTTCATAATAGAATCATGAATCAAGAATTATTTTCCAAAATCCTTGTTCGGTCCTAAAATTACTATCCAGGCCCTTCATTTCACTATAGGTGTGCATGGCAACCATTCTCATTGCCCAAGACAATTTTTGAGATGAAACAGTTTTTTCTAATTCTGTGCTTTGGAAGAGTTCTGAGAATCAGAATTACGTTTGTTAATCCATTTTATTTTTACTCCGAGAATCAGAATTACGTTTGGTAACACATTTTTCCTCCCCTTACTTTGGAGTTAAAAAAATAGTAAGGGAGGAAGATGGAGGAGTAATGGGTTATTTTTACCATTTTGTCCTTTTTTTAATAATTAATATAATTATTATACTTTACAAATAAACTTAAATTTAAATTTCCTAAAAAAATTATTTATGTAATTTTTATATTCAAAATATTATTTATTTGGCGATGGCGATGGCGATGGTGGCGGTGGTAGAGGCGGCGGTGGTGGCGGTGGGGTGGTGGCGGTGGCGGGGTGGTGGCGGTGGGGTGGTGGCGGCGGCGGTGGTGGCGGTGGTGGCGGTGGTGGCGGGGTAGTGAACGAGGGTAAATTTCTACTTCAAAGAGGAATGAGTCTTTTTTTTTTTTTTTTTTTAGAAAATATATTCTCATTTTGTGCCCTAGAAGAGAAAAGCAGAAAATTTTAGCTTCTTTTTTTTACTCCCAAAGACAAAAAATAAACCGGTTCATCCCGAGCCAAAAAAAAAAAAAAAAAAAAAAAAAAAAAACCGATTTACCAAACACAATTCTCATCCATTTTTGTTCCGGAGCACAAAAATTAAGAAAAAAATCATTCGAGAGCGTTACCATGCACACCCTAAATATGTGTAATTAAGAGGCCGGAGCCAGCTTCTATCCAAGTGTTTATGTTGTCACCAATATAATGTACGTACCTAGAGTTGTGCCTTTGAAATTGATATGCTAAGTGGCACCTGATCGAATAAAGTACTGCTAGTTAATATATCAAATAAAATCTCAGGAAAATGACACTAAGGTTCCAATTAAAGGAAATAATATCAAAAAAATTTCATAACTTATCGATGATAGCTCTTTTACTTGTCAATGATAAAGTTTGAGACTTTCCTAACATTATGTTTATAATTGGGATATTGATATCATTTTCCCTAAATTCTCCCCCCGGCCTGCACGTGGCGCATGGAGCGTGTGTATAGATGTATTGTTAATTTGTGTGAGACATTGGTTAGAATCATGTTTCGGCTCATTTTAATGATAAGTGCATGTTTGTTTTAGCCTCTTAGAAATGCTTTTATGATTTATAAGGTAAATATGTGAAATAAGTTTTATTTCAACTTGTAGAAAAGTACTTAAAAAGTGTTTTTCTTAATTTCCCAAACAAGCACTAAAACAAGTGGTTTGCATAAATTACAATTATTGTTACTAGTCTAAATGATGTAATAATCTTCATTTTTTCCTGATTTCTCAAATTATAAGATCATTTTTTAAAACCTGACTTGAAATTGACGAATTATTTGTTATTTTTACATATATATAAGTGCCTATATAGGAATTACTGAAAAGTTATTTTTAAAGTACTTTTGCACAAGTTAAAATAAAACTCTTCTCACATACTTTACCTCAAACACTGTAAAAGCACTTTTAAAAAGCTAAAACAAATGGGCACTAAGGTTTGTTACCTCGTGTTGCATATAATAAATAATCTATGGTTTCCCTCTCGAGACTTAGAGGGCAAATGGTTCTCATTTTTCAATAAATTGCATTTCTCGGGACTCAAACTTGTATTATCCTTTTTATGAGAGTGATATCCCTTATCACCTCAACTATCAACTTGTTATTTAAGAAATAAAATTCATTTGCAAATTATATGCCCTTATTTATGGAGAGGGCGAGTGAGAAAAAGAATAAGTAGAAAAATGACCAAGAGATATATATGTAATTGATTGGAGATATAAATAGAAAAAAAAAATTGAAATTTTCAGAACAGTGCAAATTAAAATAATAATTTATAAAAATTAGTAGATAGCTTTATCCCAAAATATATTTTCTAAGCTTTAGTACCATATGAAAACATCAAGATATAATAAAATATCAAGATATATGCCTTGAAAATATATTCTCTAACTAATAACCGTCTTGCGTTTATAATTAAAACACCCCAACACAACACTTTTCCTCTCCTCTCTCTCTCTCTCTCTATATTGGAGCTTAACTCGTTCTAATTGAAAATCAAGGAAGCAGCAAAACTTTCCAAGATTAATTTTCAGGTCACCACAATTTTAGCTACTTGAAAATCATGGAAAAAGTTTCCCTCAAGTTAGCTTTTCCTTGTTCAGCTTATTCGTACGTATAACTCTCTCCATCTCCATATCTTTAATTATTTGCCGTGGAAAAATTGTTCCAAAAAATAAATATTGGTTGAATCATTAATATTTATTTCTATCAGTAAACAAGTTGAGTTTGTAGGCTAAAACATTTTACTTACACGTTAAGCTAAGGCCAGTTTATATGTAAAGCTGAGTTTCTTTTACAGTAACAACTGGGGGAACCAAAAAATATTTTTAGCCTTGGCTAAAAAATAAACATATTGAACTATTTATTAAATAGTACTCCCTCCGATCTTAATTATAAGACAATATTTGGAGGTTGGTTTTGGTCTCAATTATAAGACAACATTCTAACTTTTATCAATTTCTTTCTAAAATACCCTAATTTTATCCTCTCAAGTGTGTTTGATTCTTAGTGAGTATATGTATATGGATGCGTAGACTTTTCCAATCAATGAAACATTTAAAGATGTGTGTGTGTGTGTGTGTGTGTGTGTGTGTGTGTGTGTGTGTGTGTGTGTGTGTGTGTGTGTGTGTGTGTGTGTGTGTGTGTGTGTGTGTGTCTACACACAAATATACATAGACACACACATATATATACATGTGTGTGTGTATACATATATATATATATATATATATGTCTGTGTGTGTGTGTGTTTGTGTGTTTCTGTGTATATATGTATGTATGTGTGTGTGTGTCTCTCTCTCTCTCTCAATATATATATATGTATTCATACACACATACATATATATTGTAAGACCATTATTTCAATTAAGTAGTGTGTGGGAAGGAAAATTTTATGTTGGAAAGATATGTGGTAGGAGCTATTGATTCGTTTTTACTTATGTCATTTAAAATTTATATAAAGGCACTTTAGGAAAATGAGTAAAATTAACTAATTTAACTTCTTTCCTTAATCTCCACAAAATCAGTTAAATATGTCCTATAATTAGGACCGGAGGGAGTATCACATAACATTGAAAGTAAAAATAAATAATAACCAACAATTATAAATCAAAACAAGATATAAGAGGATATTAACATTTTCAGTAAGTATCCCAAACAAGAATTTTACTTTCCTCTTACTACCCAAACATTGTCTTTATAGGGAAAATAAAATATTAGCTAGGGAAATAATAAAATATTATATAATAAATACATGTATATATACTAATAAATTTTAGAAGGTCAATTAAGGCCTTACAAGTGGTTACGCCACTGACCGTAACACTGATAACGAGCAAGCGCACGAACGCACATAAAATTACTACCTCCAATCTTTAATATAAGATTTTGTTTATAGTTTATTTTATGTTACCCCTCAGGTCTTTAATATAAAACATATTTATATAATTTAATTAGATTAAAGAAGTTGGTTAAGTTGGTTAATATGCTATATATTTTCTAAAACACCTTAGTCATCTTGCCCAATTCCCTCTTTACTCTCCTCTTTGATTATTATTGAGAGAACATGAATAGAAGTAAGTTAGTAAAAGATTGATAAATATAAAAACTATGTATAATATTTATGACCAAGTTCAACTCCTAAAATATATCACTGAATGAGTATAAACAAGATTTTATATAAAGAATGAAAGATAATAAATACTCCCTATGATTCATAATATAAGAGTTATGGATAATTAATTTATGTATGGTAAGAAAATTAGTTAAGTTACTTATATATAAAAAATGTGAAAGTGGAGCTATATACCCAAGAGGGGAGGTGAATTGGGTATTTTAAAAACTATTGTAAATTGCTCTGTTTTTAGACAACAAAAACAGATGAACAGAGTAAAGGGAAGAACAACTGGACACGTAGATTTATACTTGGTTCGGTCTTAACAACTTGACATCCAAATCCCGACTCTGCGGGATTTTCCACTATCACAAAGATTACACACTATGTGCTCAAAGAGTAGTTCTCTCTCTAGAACTCACTCCCCTTACAAGTTGTAATCAATGAACTCCCAAATCACCAAGTCCCCTTGACTTGTGATTCTTTTCAATAAATGATTTACGAGATAAAAGCTCTCTCTAAGAGTGGATAATAATAAACACTCGAAGCTTATAATGTCAAAAGACAAAATACAAGTGAAAATAGAAAGGTGGTTGAAGAACTTGAATGCTTGTTCGTTTTCGGATGTAGTTGTTGTTGAGAAGAATTGAATGCAACTCTATTTATAGCCGAGATAGCATTAATAGACCGTTGCATTGATAATAAGACCGTTGAAGATGATCTCGAAGTTGTGAGCGCTTAGGTCTTCTTCTCTTTCTAAAACTCACTTAATCCAAATGGTTAGATGGTCGAGTTGACTCTCTCCAAATTAATCCGTTGGAGAAGATGTTGTTTGTTGTAGAAATCATTCTTTAATGCTTTGCAACCGTGTACGATGGATTAACCAAAAGGATGCAAGTTTCGGGTTGAGCATTTAATGTTCGACATCACTTTTGCTTTTGCTTTAAACCTTCGAAAACTTTCCTTAATCATTCGAAACTCACTAAAAAGATGGTTAAACATATCTAGAACCAATAGAGATTAATCATGGAAAGCATTGAGATCAAACACGAAGGCATAACAAAATCGACACATTTGATTTTCAGGCAATGTTCAGAAACCTGGAGGTTTGTTCACAAACCTCGAGGTTTGGTCACCTAAGGTTGAAAACGATTTGAGACCAAAATCTCAAACTTGGAGGTTTCTCATGATGCAACAAACAATGCTTTCTCGGGCTTACTCCAAACCTCGAGGTTTCACATTGTAAGTGAAACCCAGCGAAACACGATGGAAGCAAACCCGGAGGTTTCTCAAGAAACCGGAGGTTTAAGAATGAGTGAAAGTTCATTTGCTCTTCGGAACTCACAAACCTCGAGGTTTGTAGCAATACTCGAGGTTTTGTCCAAACTTCAAAGTTCTTTGTTTTGAGCCAAAACACAAACCCGGAGGTTTCTATGGAAACCTCGAGGTTTTCTATGGAAACCTCGAGGTTTTCTATCCTACGAAAACCATTAGTTCTCAGGAAGCTAGAAACCTAGAGGTTTCGTCAATACTCGAGGTTTGACATTTAATTTCAAAATTTTCAGTTTGGCGTCAAGGCATAACCTCGAGGTTTTGTTGTAAACCTCGAGGTTTCACAACTTGGTGTGAAACCAAGTTTTCTCTCGGAAGTTCAAAACCTCGAGGTTTCTTAATAAACCTCGAGGTTTTCACATAAATTTGTGAAACCAAGTTTTTGCAAGTTAAAACATAGAACCTCGATGCTTCCTTTGTAAGGCCAAACCTCGAGGTTTCTGGGCAAACCTCGAGGTTTGCTCTCACTCAGGATTTTCCAACTTCTGAGAGCAAATCCTCATTCTCACAATTGTTGGCAATCATCAAAATCTTTTAGAGAACCAACAAAATGCACGTTGTGTTTCAGTGGTTCGGGAAAGAAAAATGCACATTGTTTTTTAAAAAACTATTTTTTATCATATGCATTATAGCTACTCTTTTTTTTTTTTTTGATATAACATTATAGCTACTCTGACAGAAACATAAGCAATCAATAGGCTTAAGCCTTAAGGTCTACCTTATCGGTGGAGCCTACATCATAATTTGTGGCAGCTAGGGCTTCCGTTCGCGCGACCCTTTTCCAAAACAGAGCCCGATCCTTTTATTTTATGTTTCGTGAATGAGCCCATTTGCAGCTTTTTTGTTGCCTTCTCCCATTTTTTATTCGAATAGGTTGTTGTCCTATTAAGAAGCCCATTTTGAGTTTCACCCATGATTTCGCTTAAAATATGTATTAGAGCTCTTTTGGATTTAGCGTTTGGGATTTATGAGGTAAAATAGCTTTTTGTAAAATAGATTATTGAAAAAAGAGATTTTGGTATCAAAATAGCTTTTTCAGAGTGGAATATATTAAAAATGACTTAGCTAAAAGATAAGATTGTATTATAAATATTTTTAACATTAAATTTCATAATAAATACAAAAAAATTACATAAATATGTGTACAAAATTAAAATACTTAAAGGTACTGATTGATACCAAAAAAATTTCATGATCTTAACAATTTATTTTAGGATATTAAAAAAAAAAGGGTAGTGACTGATCTTGAAAAAATATTTTAAAGTACTAATGTGTACTAAAAAGATATTTAAAAATACTTACTATATTGAAAAAATACTTCTCATAGTCTTAAAAATTTATTTTAGGATATTAAGAAAAAATTTAGAGTAATGACTGATCTTTAAAAAATATTTCGATACACCCGCGTACTAAAAAGATACTTAAGGATATTGAAAAATACTTCTTATGGTCTTAAAAATTTATTTTAGGATCTTGAAAAAAAATTTAGTTTATTGACTAATATTTTTTTTTAAAAAAATTATGGTACCGATGGGTACTAAAAAATATATTTAAGGACACTGAAAAATAATTCATGATCTTAAAGATTTATTTTAGTATATTGAAAAATATTTTAGGGTAATAAGTGATCTTGAAAAAATATTTTAGGTACTGACAGGTACTAAAAATATACTTAATGACAGACTGATACTAAAAAAATACCGATGATGGCAGAGGAGAGAGGAAAATCTGGAAAAAATAGTTTTTTCCCCAAAACCTAGGTTTTGGAACTAAAATCATAATTTGGGTGCAAAATAGCTTTTGTATACTTTTTGTAGTGTTTGACAAACTTTTATCGAAAGCTAAGTTTTGATTCCAAAACTTAGGTTATGAAATTTGCCAAACAGGCTACAGGCTGGCTTAACTGAGTTCTACTTACTTTTCCAAAATGTATATATCTTGAAGTTGAAGGCTAACACATGAGAAAGGTTTACATTGAAATTCATTGTAAATGTACTTCAGAAAACAAATGAAGAAAACAACATTGTTTTAGATTTATATGAAAAGCTTTGCCATTTAAAAGTCCATGCATGCAAAGTATTTGCTATTGTTTCATAAATTTGTTAATCTCCATTTTTTAGTACTTCTGCAAATTATAAAATCATTTTCCAACATTCAATTATTTTATCTTCCTATTTCATGCATGTTTGTTTACTCACTCCAAATTTTAAACATAAGAAGATAAAAAACAAATTTCGAAGATTAGTAGGACGTTACGTAATGACTCAGTTGCACAACTTAATTACATACATCACTGATATTGTTTACTTGGTATTTTATTACATCAGACGTCACAGAATTTACAAAAGCAGATGGCAAAAATTCAAGTGTCCCACTTTTCATATATTTGCTTGTTTCCTTTGTATGTTAGTAGCCTTTTAAAATGTAAGGAATTGCTCTCCATCCTTAATATAAAACATATTTACCTAATTTGATTAAATTAACAAATTTAGTTAAATTGGTTATATAATATGTATTTTCTAAAAAATCTTAGTAATATTTTTTAATTCCATTTCCTCTTGATTATTATTGAGGGAGCATCAATAGGGTAGATTAAGAAAAGATTGACAAATATAAAATTTTTGTCTTATATTAAACACCGAAGGGAGTAAAAATATACTATTTTTCTTTGTTCACACTCTCTAAATGTTTCATCCAATGAACCATTTGAAAGCATAGTTTGTTAGCTAGTAAGGAATATTTTTTATGTGCATAACGATTAGGCATTTGGTCTGCTCATCTTTCATTTATACTGTAATATTTAATAATTGCTTGATTACTATATTACCATTGTGTGTGTAGATAAGAATCTTTCAGCATTTCCATCATTCATGCACATCACATGGATTCAAATTCAATCGTGCAAATAAATTAAAATAGTATAGAATTTGCCTTTTGCGTTTATTTGATAAGGAAGATCAATTTCCCGTGGTTTATCCAATTTTTATGAATTGAAAATTTAAAACTTTGCCATAAAAAATTCAATAATATCCATCTCCATAATTTTTGAATAAACATATAAGCATTGTTGTCAAACTCGTAAATTCATATATTGAGTTTATCATTTTTACGTTCCTAATTACAAAATGGTATTAATTCACTCTTAAAATCTGACTAAATTTTTTGATTTGATAATGCATAGTAGCTTTATATATGAATTTTATAGAAGTTTCTTTGATAAGCATGATAAATTATAAATGTTGATAGATTTAATTTTAATAATTTTGATTTTAAATATATTTAAATCAAATTTTTATCATTTTATATTTTAATTATTTAATTATATAATATTAATACATGTCTATTGATAAAAGTAAACTCCTATTTTTTTTGTCAAGAGCTATTTATATTATTAGTGCAAACTGGTGTAATACATGAAAACAAACTTAAGATGAAATACAAACAAAGCCAAATCAAATACAATAAAATAAGCTAAATACAAGAACAACCAATCACCGTACATTAAATATTTAAGAGTAAAAGTAGAAATATGGACAAAATTGGCCTCCTCGATATCTAAGGTTAAAATGACATGAAAAAAGTGTTAGTTGTAAAATCCACCCTAATACGGCACACCTTCTTATAAGCATTATATTTTAAATCTATAACACCCCGACTTGGGGTAAAAATCATAGAAAATCCAACCTCAGAAAACAAAAGGACCAATGATATCCTGAAGAACACTTATGCTCTTCCATTCAAGCAAATATGGTGACTTCGACCACACACCGAATAACACCTCTTGAAATCTTCCCCTAAGAATATAGATCCGAGCTACCAGGAGATAGTCGAATCTAATAATGTTCGAACAACCATCCAACTAAGAGGATTTATAATCAGATCTCACAGATTTGTTTATTTCTTGAGAAAACAAGAACACCACCACAAAACCCAAGACCACAAAAAAAAAAAAAGAAATAAAAGACAAATAGTTCTCACCGCCACAGAACAGATCTGAGGAAGAAAAGTGAAAAACTTGCCACAAGGACAAGAGAAGTCCACAACCCCCAGAAATCAGAGGGAGAATGTCACAGATCAAAGATCTGGGAACCGATCCACCACTCTAATGCAGCTGTGGCATAGAATGATACTCGCAAGCGGCTTGTGATGATGCCACAAGCCGTTGACGAGAAAGAGATGAAAGAGAAAGTAAACTCCTATGAGTTTACTATTCGGGTATGCAATACGATTTTAAGTCACTATCACGAATTTGCTTGAACCATTAAATTTGACAACCTTGCATATAATAAGGGTATTAAGTATTATTCCTAAAATATTTTCTCTAGAAGACAACATAAAATTATTTTCTAAAACCTTGTTGGGTTCTAAAAATTTCAATAATATCCATCTCCTTAATTTCTGAACAAACATATATAGAGGAGTTATAAGGTATTATTCCTAAAATATTTTTTTCTCTGTCGAATATAGCAATTAATTAATAAGTTCATAATAGATGATGAATCAAGAATTATTTTCCAAAAACCTTGTTGGGTCCCAAAATTACTATCCAGACCCTTCATTTGACTATAAATATGTGTAAGATCAGAGCAGCCAAGCAAGCAGATCACATTGGAATTGTGTTGAATAATTGTGAGAAATAAGGAATCATCACAATGGAAAAGACTTCCTACAAGTTAGCTCTCCTGCTTGCCCTTCTTGCTGCATCTGCATGTCTTGGTAAATATCACAACACACACACACACACACTCTCACTCTCTCTCTCTCTCTCTCTCTCTCTCTTAATTTCTCTTATACACATGGAGTATATTCATGATTTAATATAATTTTAAATAAATTATTTTTGGGAATATGATTGGGCAGGGCTTTCAGCAGTGGAAGCAAATGGTAATGACAATGATGGAGAAGGATTTGGTCATGTTTTAATCAGCTGCGATCCCCAAAATATTGCTTCTGATTGCGAATCTTTAGTTTGTATAGATGGCCATGTTATGTGCGTAAATGGCGAGTGTAGATGTGTTAATGATTAGTTGTGTTATTATTACCAATGTACTACCTATCTAGTTGTGCCTTTGAAATTAATACCTTAAATAAAGTACTACTAGTTCAATAAAATAAAATCTTTGCTTCCTATTCTTCTCTTTCTCTATTTAGTTGGTTAGAATCATGTTTCGCCTCATTTTAATGTTAAATGCATGCGTCGCTTGCATAAGGTACAATTATTGTCACTAGTCTCTACGATGCAACAATCTTCATTTTTTTCTCCAAGATTTCCCAAAAGATCATTTTTGGGGATAATATCATTTAGATCTCAAATAAAAAAAACAATATAAAAAATGTCTCCGTTACCATTACAAGTTATAAGAAATGTCTTCATGTTATTTTTAATAATAATTCAGGAACTAGAGATATGATAGCGGCAAACACCGTCACTGAATGCCTTCGCCATCATTAATATTCCAAAATCTGATTATATATTAATTAATCTGCCGTCAACATTACATCAAAGCCATGTTTTGGTTTCAACTTTCATATATACATGCATGTATGCGATTATGAGTTCAATGAAACCTGGTTATGAGTTGTTGACAGAAGATTTAGGTCTTCAGTCTTTTTTAAGAAAATAAATATGAAATATACATATGCGGAATTTTCACTTCAAAATAAGTGGAATGATAATTCAAATGCAACATGTTAAGAAAATCATGAAGAACTTCATTAATCAGATACCATTTTACAACAGGAAAATCAATCCTTTCAAGGGGATCATAATCTTTTAAGGACTCATTGAAATATACTCATGTTTCCTGTTAAGGATATCAGAATACAAGTCCCGCATCGATTAATAAAAAGATAAGTAAAAATTCAGTGTAAATATGCGAGTAAGTTATTGTCCCATTAAGAAGCCCATTTTGAGTTTCAGCCCATGATTTGGCTTAAAATATGCGCAGTTTTGGCACCAAGAGCTTGGCCCATCTGGGCCGTCCCGGATGCGATCCGACGGTCCAGATTTTATTTATTTAAACTGTTGCTTTTTGAATAAATAAAAAAAATCATTTTTTAAAAAAATGTTAGTTGAGAGATTATCTTTACTTTAGATTCTGTACCCATTCAAAAAAAAATTTGAAAAAAATAGAAAGTAAAAAAAAAAGATCTAGACCGTCCGGATCAAATGCGAACGGTCCGGTGGATGAGCTCTCCCTGCCTATCCTTTGGATAGGCAGGAAATACAGTTCCGTGAGTATTAGGCTAGCTCATGTCAATTCTACTTACTTTTACAAAATTTATATATCTTGAAGTTGAAGGGTAACACATATTGTTGCCAAACTCACGAGTTGACTCTCCGAGTTTATCGTTTTTACGTTTCTATCTTATACAAACGAGTCGAGTTAATGGTAAACTCGTGTTAGTTGTAAATCCGGTTAAACTCACGAGTTTATACACCGAAGTTTACTTTTTTTACGTTTGTAGCTTACAAAACCGTGTTAACTTACTCTTAAACTCGTGTGAACTTTTTTGATTTGATCATACATAGCGACTTTATATATAAATTTTATAAAATTTCTTTATTAAATATGATAAATAATGAATGTTGATGGATTTAATTTTAATTATTTGGATTTAAAATATATTTAAATCAAATTGTTATCATTTTTATATTTTAATTATTTAGTTATATACTAGTAATACCTATTTAATAATAAAAGTAAACTCTTATGAGTTTACGGTACAAGTTTATGTCACTTCGTCGCGAATTTGCTTAAATTTGTGAGTTTGACAACCTTGATAACACGTAAGAAAGGTTTACATTGAAATTCAGTGTAAATGTACTTCGGAAAACAAATGAAGAAAACAACATTTTTTAGATTTGTATGAAAATTAAGTTTTGCCATTTAAATAAGTCCATGCGAAGTATTTGCTATTGTTTCATAAATGTGTTAATATCCATATTTTAATACTTCTGCAAAATTATAAAATCATTTTCCAAAATTCAAATATTTTATCTTCCCATTTGACGCATGTTTGTCTAGTCACTTCCAATTTTAAAGATACAAAGATTAAAAAAATTTCAAAGATTAGTAGGAAGTTACATAATGGCTCAGTTAAAACTTAATTACATACATCACTGATTGTTATTACATCGTGCGTCACTGAATTTACAAAAGCAGATGGCAAAAATCCAAGTGTCCCATTTTTCATATATTTGCTTGTTTCCTTCCTTGGTATGTTATTAGCCTTTTAAAATGTACGGAATTACTCTTCTATCCGTAATATAAGACATATTTATCTAATTTGATTAAATTAAGAAAGTTAGTTAAGTTGGTTATATGACATGTATTTTCTAAAACACCCTAGTAATCTTCTTTAATTCCTTTTCCTCAGTGATTATTATTGAGGGAGCATCAATATGGTACGTTAGGAAAAGATTGACAAATATAGAAATTTTGTCTTATATTAAAGATGGAGGTAGTAATTAATATATAATATTTTTCTTTGTTCACGCTTTCTAAATATTTCATCCAATGAACCATTTGAAAACGTAGTTTGTTAGTAAGGAATATTTTTTATGTGCATAATATAATGATTGGGCATTTAGGCTACTCATCATCTTTCATTTATAATATTTAATAATTGTTTGATTGCTATATTACCATATATGTGTGTAGATAAGAATCTTTCAGCATTTCCATCATTCATGCACATCACATGGATTCAAATTCAGTCGTGCAAATAAATTAAAATAGTATAGAATTTGCCTTTTGCGTTTATTTGATAAGGAAGATCAATCTCCCATGGGTTATCCAATTTTTATGCATTGAAAATTTA
The DNA here is from genome assembly GCA_019022655.1 of Acacia acuminata. Lineage (NCBI taxonomy): Eukaryota > Viridiplantae > Streptophyta > Magnoliopsida > Fabales > Fabaceae > Acacia > Acacia acuminata. The sequence continues at coordinate 2,933,424 of JAFJYI010000004.1, read as the reverse complement.
AAACTTTTCCATGAGAATTTAAATAATATCCATCTCCTTAATTTCTTGAACAAACAAATGAGCATTGATGTCAAACTTGTAAGTTCATACACTGAGTTTACCGTTTTTACGTTTTGAACTTATAAAATTGTATTAACTCACTCTTAAAGTCAGACTAAATTTTCGATTTGATAATACGTAGTAGCTTTATAAATGAATTTTATAGAAGTTTCTTTGATAAGCATGATAAATTATGAACGTTGATATAGATTTAGTTTCAATGATTTTGATTTAAAATATATTTAAATCAAATTGTTGTCATTTTTATTTTAATTATTTAATTATATATAATTAATGCATAGTTATTGATAAAAGTAAACTCCTACGAGTTTACTATTCGAATACACAATACGATTTTACATCATTGTCACGAGTTTGCTTAAACTCGTGAATTTGAAAATCTTGCATATAAGAACATTAAGTATCATTCCCAAAATATTTTATCTAGATGACAGAAAAAAATCATTTTCTGAAACCTTGTTGGCATAGACGGACCTTTGGGTTGGGGGCACCAAGGGGGCCCCCGCCCCCCTAAAATTTTAAGAAAGTAAAGAGTTAAATATAATGTAGATTGTGGTTATGAAAATTTGTTTTTCAATCTAATTTGTACATAATATCCAACAACATTCTATACTAAAATTGGTTGGGCTTTAATTATTCTCTCTGGAGGCTGTTGTTAAAATTGGCTGGGCTTTAATTATTCTCTCCAGAGTCTCAAGATATTTCAAACGCTTTACATCTGATTTCAAATACAAAAGAGAGTTACTTCACAAATTAAGAGAGACGAGTTAGGATGCTTTCTTAGTTCATGTTCAAGAATTTTGCATAAAACACGACATTGACATTCCATATATAAGTGCAAAATATATTGGAAGGAGATGTCGTGCTCCAAATGAACAAGGTGATTTTTCTACTGAAAAATTTTGTATGATAAATATCTTTTGTGCTACCATTGATTATCATTGGTAAGAATTAAATAGCAGATTCAACAATAGTACTATTGAATTACTTGCTTTGAGATCTAAGAAGTAGGTACAAGTCATTAAATAGTGATAATATTTGCAAACTTGTTGATAAATTTTATTCTAGAGATTTCACAAAATAAGAAAAATTGCATTTGAAGATGGAGTTACAACATTTTGAGCTTGACATTCCTAAGCATCTAGATTTCATTAATTTATCAATTACATCTGAATTATGTCAAGGACTAGCAAGAATTGGAAAGTTCAACATTCATCCTCTTATTGATAAAGTGATTAGACTTGTACTCACTCTTCTAGTTTCTACAGTAACTACTGAAAGATCTTTCTCTGCTATGAAGATAATCAAGAACAAATTTCGAAATAGAATGAAAGACCAATTTCTTGATGATTCTTTGATTACATACACTGAAAAAGAAATTATTTTGAGTTTTAGTACGGATTCAATTATAGATAAGTTTAACAATATGAAAACACGTAGAGTAAGAGTCAAGTGAAATAAACTTAACTCTATAATATATATTCCTTTCAATTTTTTGTATATTAGATATTTATCGTATTTTAAGTATGTAACACCCCAATTTTCAAGAGCGGAATAATTTTTTTTCATCAGAGTAGAGCATCGGAGCAAGTAAAAGAGTGAGTAACTGATATATCATTTGCTGTGGCGTATCCGTCTGTTCATAATGTACAGTACATTTATCCGAGTAATGTTATAACGGTACAAGTCTAAAAATAGGATCTTCAGTCGGGTCTTTACGCGTGCTGTTTACTCCGCTTACTCCTGTCTTCGGTCCTTGGTTCCCTGGACCCTGAAGCTATGGTAAGAGCTGAGGTCCAATATCCATCGGACCTCAGGTAACAGTTAACCTCATGCTTATGTAAACAATATATGTATGACAGATATTCATGGCATTACAGGAATAATCAATACAAAAGCCCATAACAGATGTATGATTCGTCACAATAACGATTCCACACAACACCATATGTACGTTATTTTAGTCTGCACCACCTCGTGCCACGATTGGCCCTCGTGTCCTCAGCGCTAGGAAAACTCACGACATTAACAAGACTATAACCCGCGTAAAACTGAATGTGTAAGTAATGAACTAAGACAGCATCTTAGTTTATGAATACAACTATCATATATAAACATAATATAAGCATCAGAGTTAGTGTTACAGTACGTCGCGAACGTACCTTAGTCCGTTCGGATATCGGTACGTCTGTCTGCCTGGTACGTCCCCTGACTTTCTCGGATATCCTATAACGGTATTTTCGCATTATTACCTCGTAAATAATATCTAAAGTTATATTTTAGCCACTATTTACCTTTTTACCCTTAGTGGATTTGTTATTCCAATTATATCACTTTATTTTCTCAAAAACGCTGATTCAGCATTTTGGGGCAGAATTTTCGCTAACTTTGAAAATTCACAATTAATTCTACACAAATCAAAACGAGGATCCGTAAAATTCTCCGGACTCCTTAGGATGTCTATTCTTGATTAAAAAAATATTAAATTTTACCCAGAATTTAAGAACAATTCCCAGTTTTCATGTTTTCACACGCTGCCCAGAAATTTTCCCAGAAAACATAGCCTTTCTTCAAGAATTTTTATCTCTTTGTAAAAAATTCAAAATGATACACTATAGGTACCTTTTGAAATCTCTATATGTCTACTTTAACCATGAAAATTTTCAGAATTAATAAACTTCATCTTCAATATAAAATTATGGCGTTTTTGCCACTAACTCCAGAAAACTTCTACCCGAAAATTTTTGTCAGAATATCGCTACTTTGATCTATTGCTTCCCAAAATATTTGCCCCAACATGTTTTTACCTCTTCAAGCATCTTTCAATGCAATGAGGCCTAAAAACACTTATGGAAAATTATTTTACCTATCTTTTAGATTAAAACTCACATTTATACTATAAATTACATAAACTAAAGACTAGAAAGCTTTAAAGAACTAGAAGACTTACCTCTTGAAGACTTCCTCCTTCTACTCCCTCTATGATTTTCGCCCCTCTCTCTATACTCAATCCATTTGATTTGAGTTGGTTTTGGTGTGAAGAATAATGAAACTAAGGGTCTCTATTTATAGCAAAACACCAATGGCATCTTAGGTAATTATCAAGGCTTCATCTCCATTGGATCTTGACTTGGAAAGGAAGCCAAGATCTCACCCTTTCTTGCTCTCCAAACCGTGCCCCTTCTTTCTCTCTCTTTCTCCTTATTTTCTTCAACTTGTTCACCAAGTTATTTACACATGTGCATTTGACTTTTTCTCCCAACTTGTTTACCAAGTTATGTTAAATATCTAGAGCTTTATTCTTCCTCTCCAAGTTACATTTGAGCTGTGGCACCCCCCCCCCCATTCCTCTTGAATTGTGTTTTCACTATCTCACATAATCCATGCCTTTAGCTCTTATTGGTTCTTGAATTATTTCTTGGATTTAGATTTTTAATTATGTAATTAGTTTAGTCCTTTGGATTTAGCTTTATTAAATCTTGGCTCTTCATTTGTGTAGAAAAATCCTACTTGCTTTGGTAGACTTTTATCTTATATCACATGTGCTCTTATATTATATTATTGCTTAATATTTGCCCCTTTATTATTATTGAATTTTTGCCACATATTAAATCTTAGGGGATGATAATTTAATCCAAGTCATTATCTTAGTATAGTGTTTTAGATTTTGTTAGGCTTAATTGTAATAGTGTGATTGATTATCAAATTAATTATGATCTTTATAAATTCATTCGACACTAATATTAAACCTTTATTGGTCTTTAATTAAGCCAAAATATTCCAAGTTGTTGATTAATAATCACCACTAGATTAACTATGATTTCTAATAATTCACTTTAAGCTAATATTGACCCCTTGTTGGTCCTTGATCTTTAGTTAAGTCAAAACATTCATATTTGATGACTTTTAATATGTCTTTTAATTATTTATGAAAATTAATTCAATTACTTCAATTATTGTAAATTTAATTGTCCAACAATTATTGACAATTTCTTTTAATTTGTTTGGGTATTCTAATAACATTTTATGGCCCTTTAGAAATAAATAGGAACTATGATTCAATGTGATAATTATAGGGTATTTTATGATCCCTAGTTGAAACTTAGAATTTTAACTTTGATCTATTAAATTTCAAACCAAAAATCAAAATAAATGAAACTCTATATTAAAGACAATATATTCTCTTTTATTTATCACATATGTTTTAACAAAATATTGTATTTCAAGTAAGAATTCTATGGTAGATGAGGAGCCTAATTTATTTTTAATCATTTTGAAGCCTTTTGCAACTAATCGTTGCTACTTCCCCTTAATTAACTTAAGTGTTTCCATAGCATTTTTCTTGCTTATTTATCCATAAACATTTATTATTTTATGTGATAATTTTATCCCACCCTTGTTGAAGTATTTTCATAACTTTTGGTTTATTCAATTCTAAGAGAAAGTTCCCTAAATTAATCTAAATAAGATACTAAATTTTGAGACCACATATTCACCTATTTTTAATAGGTATTACTCATCAAAATATATTGGTATGAGAATTAGAAATTTTAGGGTATTACAAAGTACTTTTATTTATGATGTAATATTTTATATTTTCACCCCCCGTAAGTAAAATTCTTGGGTTCATCCCGTTTGTTGGGTTCTAAAAATTTCAATAATATCCATCGGGAAAAACACCAAAATAAGAATATTTTTTTAAAAATGTACCGGATTGGAGCAGTTGGGGAAATAATTACCCATCTAATGCAGTTAAAGGTGTCGGTTGACTAACGCCACCAATGGCGTCAAAGTTCTGATGCCACTGGTGGCGGCAATTAATGGACGCCACTAGTGGCGTGTAATATATGATTTTCAATTTACCGAGAAATCTAGTATTTTTGGAATATGTTGGCATATTAAATTGGTTAACATATATGACTTAGAGTCACATAAAATAATGGATATTTTAAGAGTAAATGAGCCATGAAAAAATTATAAAAACAATTAATTAAATTAAGTGTTGATTAGCAAATGATAGACAAATAAGCTTTGCACTAATTGAGATTAGTGACATAATTCTTCAATTTAATTATGGGCAAATAAAAGTCATCATTTTTGAAATAAAAGAGGGTTGATTATTGAAGAAAAATTAAGAGGCCAAAAGTGAAGAATTAAAGCTTGAATAATGAAGTGCTAATGACCATGATTAATAAATAAACCAATCCAACAATGATGATCAAAGTAGAAAATTCTATGGGAAATATGGTGGAGCAAAATTCTTGAAAGTTGAAGATCAAAGTAGCGAATTATGATAGAGTTTATGGTTGGGAGTTTTTCTGGAGTCAGCCACGTTGAGGCTATCATTTTATGTAGCAAATGAAATCATTAAATCATGAAATTTTACATGAGTAAAGTAGACATCCAGAACTTCCTAAATATGTATAATATGTGTCATTTTGAGTTTTGTGTAAGGAAATAAAAATTCTTGAATAAAGGCTACGTTTTCTGGAAAAAATTCTGGGCGGGGGTTGAAGAACGTTAAACTGGGAATGATTCACTAATTCTGGGTGGAAAACATTATCTTTTTCTCAAAAATATACATCCTAAGGATTCCGAGAAATTTTACGGAACCTCATTTCGATTTTTCTAGAATTAATTATGATTTTCCAAAGTTGCTGCAAAATCTGCCCAGAAAATCCAGTACTGCGTTTGTAAATAAATGTAAGGGTAAAATTGTAAATAACAAATCCACCAAGGGTAGAGAGGTAAATAGAGGTGGAAATATCTCTTAGAATATTATTCTAAGTAATATGGTGATATGTTAGAATATTCGGGAAGTCCGGGCCGGATTTAAAGGTTGGACATATTGCTAACAACGCAGAAGGAAGGTACGTTCACGTACTAGTAACTTTAACTCTGATGTGTCTTGTATGATAGTATATGATTGATTGATTCATGAAGTAATAGACAAGACTAGGTCTTGGGTCATGCACTGTGACTAAGTTTATGGGGCTTAGATCACCGTTGAGTTTTCCTACCGCTGAGGACACGAGGAGCTATCATGGCACTGGTTAGTGCAAACATGGGTAAACTTTACATGTGATGTATGCTATGTACTGTTGTTGTGTTAACCTTGCATCTGCTGTGTGCTTATATGTTGGTTATTGTTGTAATGTAATGAATATCTGTCATACATATACTGTTTATACTTTTCAGATGAGGTTAACTATTACCTGAGGTCTGATGGATATTGGACCTCAGATTTGACTAAAGTTCAAGAAAGGAACCGGGGTCCGAGAAGGCACCGATGAACGGAGCCGAAAAGAGACACTGATGGACGGAGCCGTGAAGAGGCACCGGTCGAGATGAGAGACTAGTTCTGGCAGGAATCTAATAAAGTTATTTCAAACCGTTTGGTGTCTAGAAAGGGTTCGTCTATATGGTTCAGTCGATAAGTCGCCGTGAATTCGGGAAGACTTCCACTAAATACCAGTCTGGCCAAATTGTTTGATTAACTGAGTTAGGTTTGTTACCCCAAGTCTACCTAAGGCTTGATTTAAGATTGTATAGTTACTATTAAAGAGTTGTAATTATACAAGTCCTGAAATATTGTATCACATGAATATTCCTTCGGGATTACTTTTAATATAACTAGCATATGTCGGGGCATCAGCATATGCTTGGGCATTTTATATCACTTACTCATTGTCTAAACATAGTGCATGCTCTCCGTTTCCACATTACTCTAAGCTGTAGCACCTCAAACGCTATTGATTTTCTTAAAACTAAGTGTCAACCGACACGATTTCAAGTATGGAATTTAGGGTGTTACACGGCGTCCAAAAGTAGAGTGGCGTCAGAGCGTCAGTCAAATAGCACGTTTGACTGCATTAGATGGATAATTCTTTTCCTAACTGCTCCAATCCAATACATTTATAAAAAAAAAAAAAATTCTTATTTGGGTTTTTTTCCCATATCCATCTCCTTAATTTCTGAACAAACATATATACGAGAGTAATTAGTTATTATTCCTAAAATATATTTTTTTTTCCCTCTTGAAGATAGCAATTAATTAATAAGTTCATAATGGAATCATGAATTATTTTCTAAAAACCTTGTTTTGGGTCCTAAATTTACTATCCAGACCCTTCATTTGACTATAGATGTGAGTAAGATCTAAGCTAGACAGTAGCCAAGCAAGCAGATCACATTGGAATTTTGTTGAATAATTGTGATAAATAAGGAATCATCACAATGGAAAAGACTTCCTACAAGTTGTTAGCTCTCTTGCTTGCCCTTCTTGCTGCCTCTGCATGTCCTGGTAAATCTCACATCAGTCTCTCTCTTAATTTCTCTTATACATACATTCAGAGGCGGATCTAGGTAGTGAAGAAGGGGGGCACGTGCCCCCTCTTAAATTTCCTCCTTAAAAAAAAAAAAAATTATATTATTTATTTATTTTTTTAAAAAAAGCCCTTATATCATGTAATACCCTAGTGGCTATAATATTCTGTGGAGGTGAGAAAATATTCAGATTAGACTACTTAAATTTTTGTTACTTCATAATATTCTAGGTGTCTCAACTTTATTTATCAATATGCTATGCTTTTAGCTCTTATGTAAAGAATACCTGTGTAGTAAAACTGATTGTTTTGTTTCCTTGTCCCTAGAGGATGTAATTCCTAAAGTACTCTTGATAACCACTTGAATTGTTACTAATTCACTGCACTCTGGAGACAATTGATACTTTTTATTAGATATTATAGTTGTCGTCAACGTTGTGCAAGCTGTTTCATATTGAATTTTCATAGCGTCTACTGTGTGTGGTTACCCTTTTATTAAATGATACTTTTCTTAAGGACTTTCAAATTTTATCATTCCAATTATCTTTTGAGGTTTGACTTGTATAGTGAGTGGTGGTGCTCTTCATGTTCGCCTATATATCTCATTTTGAAAAAAATATATTTGATAGTATTGATAATGAGGCAATTATGATGGAATTCCAAAAAATAAGGCCTAGAAGGATGACATTGTAATTGTTTTTATTATAATATATTTTTTTTATTAAAATATATAGTGTTCAGCCTTACTATTTTTAACAGTACTTAGTCTTAATTTTGCCTTTATATTGTTTTATTTTTTAATGCATTTAAAGATTTACTGTAAAAAAAAATTTCGGGCGCGCCCCGAACCCCGCATCCCCGCCAATGGTGCCCCCCTCCCATAAATTCCTGGATCCGCCCCTCGCATACATTCATGATTTGATATAATTTTAAATAAATCATTTTTGGAATATATGATTGGACAGGGCTTTCGTCAGTGGAAGCAAATGGTAAAGACAATGATGGAGAAGGATTTGGTCATGTTTTAATCAGCTGCAATGCACCAAAATGTTGCTTCTGCTTGCCGATCTTTACGTTGTATAGATGGCCATATTAAGTGCGTAAATGGCGAGTGTAGATGTGTTAATGATTAGTTTTGTTATTATCACCAATGTACAACCTATATAGTGGTGCCTTTGAAATTAATACCTTAAATAAAGTACTACTAGTTCAATAAAATAAAATCTCTGCTTCCTATTCTTCTCTCTCTACACACACATATTGTTTATTTGTGAGAAATTGACTGGTTAATTAGAATCATGTTTCGCCTTATTTTAATGTTAATTAAATGGCGTTGCCTGCACAAATTTTTTGAAATTAACCACATGGGGTTTAATGTCAAAATTTTAAACTTTAAAACATCATGACGCCATGCAACTAACCCAAAATATATGTGGCTTTGTAGATTTTGGCCTAAAATAGAGGCTGTTTTTGAAAACTCAAAAACAATTTTTTTTTTTAACCCTTTAGTAGTTCCATCTACTTTCAACAACTTTTCTTATTTTATAGATATGGTTAAAAATTCTTATAAAATGCATGGAAAGGATCAAAGAAATAAGTTGACTTTTCTAATAATATGTTTATCACCATATCAATACATCAACATATGCCATAAAACTCTCAAACAGATATCCGCTCTGCATTAATAGTTAACACACCCCATAACAACACTTTTCCTCTCCTCTATATATAATATTATAATGTATATGTATGCATTGCAGTCAAACTCGTGAATTAACTCTCAGAGTTTACCGTTTTTACGTTTCTAACTTACAAAAACGAGTTAAATCACTACTAAACTTGTGTCAATTATAAACTCGGTTGAATTCAGGAATTTATACACCGAGTTTACCGCTTTTACGTTTTTATCTTACGAAACTGTGTTAACTTACTATTAAACTCGTATTAACTTTTTTGATTTGGTCATACTTAAGGGCTTTATATATAAATTTTATAGAAATTTCTTTGTTAAATTTGATAAATGATGAATGTTGATGAATTTAATTTCAATTGTTTGAACTTAAATATATTTAAATCAAATTGTTGTTTTTCTATATTTTAATTATTTAATTATGCATTACTTAAACTCGTAAGTTTGACAGTCTTGTATGTATGTTAAAGCCAAGAGACGTTCTAATCAAAAAGCAAGAAGCAAAACTTTACAAGATTAATTTCCAGATCGCCACAATTTTTGCTACTTGAAAATCATGGACAAAGTTTCCCTCAAGTTAGATTTCCTCGTTCTGCTTTATTGGTACGGATAGTACTCGCTCCATATCTATATTTGCCATGGCAAAATCGTTCGAAAAAATTAATATTGTTTCAAGCATTAATATTTATTTCTACCAGAGAACAAGTTTTATTTCTAAGGCCAGTTTATAGGTAAGGCTAAATGTTTTTACAGTGACTGATATCATACATACGAAGTTATATAATGACTCAGTCAAAGCTTAATTACATACATCACTGATTTGTTCATTTTCTTTTGCCATATTGCTTCAAGGTAGGATTTCACCCCTAAGAAATTTCGCTTGAGTGCCATCTCGTCTATAAACTTCGTATTTTCATGTTCTATCGTCGTCTCTATAGCGCCCAACATTATAGCTTGTTTTGGAGTTTTCCTATTACCTCGCCACTCAAGTGTCGTACACATATCTTTATTCGCTTTTCCTTCTTCCTAGTTGAACTATTTTTTTCCTCTGCTCAATAAAAAAAGTAGAACTATTTTTCTATTTGCCTTTTAATGAATTCCAACCTCTCAAAAATCAAACTTATTGAAATATATGCTTTTGGTTTTAGATTCTTAAAGCGGCAGAACTTGGGCAAAAATGAGCGCTCTACCCTGCACCCGTCAAAACCTGTGAACCGGATCCGCACAACCCTCGGGAAACTTCATCCAAACGCAAAAGAGTCGTCTTCCAAAAGGAATGTAAGAATCATTTTGTTCGTTCTTAAAAGATTTTAATTTATCCATGCTTTCTCTTTTTAACCCTTTTCTCGCTGCCACAAAAGACATGATGTATGGTTTTGAGATGATCCGAATGTAAGTGTTATTATCGATCATTTTAAATATACATTTATATCAAATTGAAAATATAATAATTAAGCCACCTATGAGGGTAAGGTACAGGATATGGATTAGATTGAAGGATTAAACATTTTTGATATTACAAAAAGGAAGTGTAAGGATTACTATCTATTACTAATTTGTTTGTTTTTTCTGCATTGCACATTTAGCCACTGCCTGAAAGTGTAGCACTAATGGAGGACATCGTTGTGGAATAGGTTACAGAACTGGTAAGCATTGCCTCAGCTCTCAAATCCTCTTTTGCACTAGTACAGTGTTCAATATAAGAAAAGAAGAATTTGTTCTTCTTTGATTTAATTTATTCATCGGTGGTTGAATGTGTGTTTTTATAAGGCTTAAAAATATATAAAAGCCATGTTTTAAAACTACTGCATATTATTGGATGAGAGAGTGGAAGTCTGGATTAGACAATTACTTTCTGTCTGTATATCAAAGGGGTGAATCAATGATAGGTATTATTTTTAATGGGAATTTACAACGTGAAAACATTATATCATGATGGATACATAATTGATTGACTTTATACTCGTTACTGGCCATGAGCTATATTCATAACATTTTATCATTGTGGTTTGACCATAAGTTATTGGTTTTAATAACTAAATGATTATGCAATTGGCTTCAATACATTTGTGAGGCAAAGAAAGTCAAGTTTTATAAGTGAACCAGAAATGAGTTTTGGCTCAAGATTAATATCTAGTAATTGAGTAGTGATTTAGAATGTCATCCCTCGCTTCGATTTTGATTCCTCTCGGGACCGATTTAGCTTATTTAGTTGCTTTAGCATTATCTCGCTTTTGTCTTTGTATGGCGATCATAAATTGGCACATGGTTTACTATCTCGAAAATATTCTTTTCCAAAGACTTGAGGTGTGTCCTTCATTTCCCATGCTTATATCTTTGGATGCTTAGTTTATAAATTTTGTTTAAGTACTTCGCTTATATGTTGTTTTTTGTCTTCCAATGATGGAAAAGCAAATGCGGTCACCTTAACTCCTACTGTAAGCTCATTAGTTATTTTGTGCCCCTAGTTGTGGTATCATGAATGTTTTTAAGTAGTAAATTTGGATAAGCTGTGAGTGACATGTTTGGGATTTTTCTTTATTGGATTCTATGCTTTGCAAGTTTTCTTACAAAACATTTTTTTCATGTTCATTTTTCAAGCTGTTTGATATTTTGGGATTAAATAAAAAGGAGGTAAATTGCTTTAGGTCTAGGTTGAAGTCTTAGTTGAAAAGGCTAGCTTCATTTTATTGACGTTCCTTTGCCTTGATGAGTTTTATCTGCTTGTCCCCCCCCTCTTTCTCCCTCCCTATTTTTTCATACTTCGAAACAGAAGGGATACCACCCCGCATGTTCAAAGCCGTAATTGCCGCGTCATCCCGAATTTTCAACTATGAGGCAAAGTATCTTTAGCTACTTCTTTCTAGCTAAATGCTAATTATTGGCATGAGAATTGTGTAGTATGCTTTTGCTTCATTTGTTGACGTAATCATTTAAGATTTCACTAGGAAAGGTAACTTTTTGCATGAGCTTGTAAAATTGATATGATGTATGCACACCTGAAAGGTACCATTTTGGTATGTGTCGAAAATAAGTGTAAGGTATGATGTTACCGCTATTTCGCTTACAGGATCGTCTACTAACCAAAATTGGCAAATTGACTCGAGATATGATACTATTTAACTACACCGTAGTATTTGTGCCTCGTGTATAAGCAAGTGAAATTTGCTTTTACCGGAAAGAATATTGATGCTTTATTTTTGTTGAAAAGATGATTGAGAGTGGGGTTATTGATCCAAAAATAAATATGATGGAGTACTGGCTCTCTTGTTTGAAGTGGTCTGCTAAAGAATATACATTGTTAACTGTATAATGAAGATTCTTCTCAAAATGAAAATTTTATTTCCTTGGTATGTTATTACATCAAAAGTGCTTATTCACGGAAATTGAGAAAAACTCATCTTATATACTCACCTCATATACTATAAATAACGATAAATAACGAAAAAGATGCTTTTAAAAGTGTCAATCATTATTCCAAATAGGCACACTTATAGAATTTGGCTTTTGCGTTTATTTGATGAGGAAGATCAATTTTCCTTGATTTATCCAATTTTGATGGATTCAAAATTTAAAACCTTGTTGTAAGAATTTCATTTGTTTTCAAACTCGTGAGTTTACATGTCGACTTTATTGTTTTTATGTTTCTAACTTACAAAAAACGTGTTAACTCATTATTAAATTCAGGCTAAATTTTTCAATTTGATAATGTTTAGTGGCTTTATATATGAATTTTATAGAAGTTTCTTTGTTGAGCAAGATAAATTATAACTGTTGATTGATTTAATTTCAATTATTCGGATTTAAAATATATTTAAATAAAATAGTTGTCATTTTTATATTTTGATTATTTAATTATATAATATCAATACATATTGATTGATAAAAGTAAACTCTTATAAGTTTACTATTCAAGTACACGATACGATTTTACGTTATTGTCATGAGTTTGCATAAACTAGTCAATTTGGCAACCTTGCATATAAGGGCATTAAGTATTATTCCTAAAATATTTTCTCCCGAATATACTTGCATAAAATTATTTTCCAAAACCTTGTTAGGTCTAAAAATTTCAATAATATCCATCTCATTAATTTCTCAACATATATATGGGGAGTTACTAATATTGTTCTCAAACTCGCGAGTTGACTCTCCAAGTTTACCGTTTGTACGTTTCTACCTTATCAAAATGAATCGAGTTTGTAGTAAACTCGTGTTAGTCATAAAGTCGGTTAAACTAACGAGTTTATATACCGAAATTACCGTTTTTACGTTTCTAACTTACAAAACCGTGTTAACTTACTCTTAAATTCATGTTAACTTTTTTGATTTGATCATGTTCAACCACTTTATAAAGAAATTTTGTAGAAATTTCTTTATTAAATATGATAAACGATGAATGTTGATGGATTTAATTGCAATTATTTGGATTTAAAATATATTTAAATCAAATTATTGTCATTTTATATTTTAATTATTTAATTATACACTAGTAATACATATTTAGTAATGAACGTAAACTCTTACGAGTTTACGATACGAGTTCACGTAACTATCACGAATTTGCTTAAATTCGTGAATTTGACAACCTTGGTTACTAAGTATTATTCCTAAAATATATTTTTTTTCCTACAATATAGCAATTAATTAATACGTTCATAATAGAATCATGAATCATGAATTATTTTCCAAAAACCTTGTTGGGTCCTAAAATTACTATCCAGACCCTTCATTTGACTATAAATTTGTAAGAGGAGCCAGCCAAGCAATGAAGCAAGCAGATCACATTGGAATTGTGTTGAATAATTGTGAGAAATAAGGAATCATTACAATGGGAAAGACTTCCTACAAGTTATTAGCTCTCCTGCTTGTCCTTCTTGCTGCATCTGCAAGTCTTGGTAAATATCATAACATTCTCTTAATTTCTCTTATACATATATTCATGATTCAATATAATTTTAAATAAATTAACTTTGGGAATATGATTGGGCAGGGCTTTCGGCAGTGGAAGCAAATGATAATGACAATGATGGAGAAGGATTTGATCATGTTTTAATCAGCTGCAGTACCCAAAATGTTACTTTGGCTTGCCGATCTTTACATTGTATAGATGGCAATATTTCGTGCGTAAATGGCCAGTGTAAATGTACTCATTAGTTGTGTTATTGTTACCAACGTACTACCTATCTAGTTGGGCCTTTGAAATTAACAACCTAAATAAAGTACTAGTAGTTTAATAAAATAAAATCTTTGCCTCATATTCTTCTCTCTCTCTAATTAGTTGGTTAGAATCATGTCTCGTCTCTTTTCTTTTCTTTTCTTTTTTATAATAAAATTTTTAAAAAAAGGGTTGCGTTCACCCACAATCCAAGGACAAGGCAAAATCTTTCTTCCTTCTAGGTGATTTATACCGATGTTGGGCAGGGGGAGCCGTCTATTACCCTCAAACGTTAACCTAGACACCTAGGAGTCAAGATGCCTCCCCCAGTACCTTGATCAACTCCAGGATCGAACCCTGTCTCTTCAGTGAGAGTGTCCGACCCCTTCGCTAGTCGTCTCATTTTAATGTTAAATGACATTGCTTGCATAAAGTACAATTATTGTGTTATTAGTCTTAATGATGCAACATTTTTCATTTTCTCTCTCCAAGATTTCCCAAAAGATCATTTTTGGGGAGAATATCATTTAGATCGCAACTAGAAAAAAATAATTAATATGAGAAAAATCTTTATTATTGATAAGTGAATAGTTACTATTGGTAAGTTATATGACTTGTTAATATATTATTTCTTTTGATTGTGATCCAAATTATATTTTCACCTTCTTTTTACCCATGACTTGAAATTGACAAATTAGTTATTATTTGTACGCCATAGATTAAAGTTGGTTACATTTGGTTCAATGTATAATCTAATGAATAACCGAATTATATAAATAAAAAGATTGGTTAAATACAATAAATATATGTAAGAAATGAAATTTATTTTCAAATATCCCCTTATTTATAGAGAGGGTGATCAGTATAAGAGAGAATAAAGTGAAAAAGATATGTAATTCATTGGAAAAAAAATAGAAAAAAAATAATGAAATTTTTAAATAAATACAAATTATAATTTATAAAAAGGACTAGCCTCATCCTAAAAATTATAACTTATATGTATGGTTTGTAATATAATCATGCCAATGCCTCTATAATAGGGACAACACTCCTCTATTCTTTTTTGTGAGAGACAGTTAACCGTTGATTAAAAAAAATGATTAAAACTAGTTATACAATAAATATAAAAGAAAGGAAACATTTTTAAACTTTTGTTGCCACTTGTATGACTAATTTCTTTATCATTATTTTGATACTAATAACTTTAGATTTACCACTTCCAAATTTTAGGTACGGTATATAATCCCTTGGATGTTTGAAAATTTAAATTTAACTTGTTTGAGGTTTTCATTTTTAATAGCCATTAATTTTGTTGTTAAGATACAATAGGAACGGCCATTAATTTTGAGTTCTATGCAGCTATCTTAAAGTTTAAGGTAATTTTGTATGTAAACACCTAAACTTTTTGAAATTAATCATATGGGGTTTGTAATAGCCTGAATTTTGAGCCTAGAAACTTAAGGATAAACCTATCTCAGGCAGAAAACTAAGCCTAGTTCAAAAAGTATGATATTAAATCTTAGAAATATTGGGATTTTATTATGAAGAATGGGCCTAAATAGCTTTAAAACTATTATTTGGAATTCATGGCCTAATTTCTGGATGTTTAAAGGGAAATAATTAGAGAATAAATATTGACCTTTAATTTTGCAGTCAACATTTTATGGATTATAGAAGCTAGTTGAAAAAAAATGAGGTCAAATGAAGAATTCCTATTGGTGGATTGCAGGTATAAAAAAGCATAGGAAAATTGCCAAATTGTCATCATCCATTTCCATGCTTCCTCTTGACGCCATGTGCAATAAGATGGGAAGAGTAATTATCATATGAATATGTGGGTGCAAGTGAAGAAAAGGAATTAATAGGCTTCTTCAATAAGCCTTCTAAACATCCAAGAAAAGCCAAAAGAGGAGTACATGGTAAGCGATCTTGTGTATGCTGAGGGATTTGTCAACTGTTCAAAGGAAAGACCAAGATACTTTTGACACATGATAAAAACACATCTAATAGGCCCCCAACTACCCCTCAATTTCGTGTAAATGGAGGAAGTAAAGTGAAGAATTTCAATACGGTACATGACACAAAGTCAAGAAGTCTAATTCTCAAGCTTCTTGATTAAGCCATGGATTTATACCAAGATGACAAGATGGAAACCATGAAGCTAAGACATTTTGGTACATGAAAGAGAGTCTTCATGAAGCTCCCAAATGAGACCCTAATTCGTCCAACAAGGAGATGAGAGGAGGATAAATGAAAACTTGATACTTAAGCATGTCACATGTCACAAAAAGTCAAGGCAATTAATTTCCTTTGCCTTAGAGTTTTGCCACTCGTCATGTTGGAATATATACACATATGTTCCAAGTAAATGAATAAAATAAGAAGACATGATAAGGGTCCTACTATGTTGTGCAAGACAAGGCCAAAGGAGGAGGAGAAGGAATTAATTAAATGAAGTCTTGACATTAAAATACATGGTACAAAAGAAAAGGGCAACATATGAGATGGTCAAGGTGGATTATATTTTTGGACAAGTGAGACAAAGGGAAACACTATGAATTATCAAATGTGTAAAGGGATTTGAAACAAAGTCAAAGTGTGTACTCAACAAGCATTAATACCAAGATCTAGGTTGGTGCCAAGAGAATAACTTCTGAAAATGTAGGAAAAATATAGTTTTTCTGGGAAAATCATGGTAATTTCCACCTCAAACCATGGTTTTCCCGTAAGAAATAGACTGCTTATTACTAAACCATGGTTTTAAAGAAAAAAGTATTTTTGGCTCTTTTTATCAAATGTTTGGGTCATTTTTTACCAAACCATCGGTTTTAACCCCCAAAAATACTTACTAACCAAAGACACTCTTAGTCCATTTTGTTACTGAAAGAAAAACACTTCCGTCTTAATAAAACCGTTAGACAAATTTACAAGCTCTTCCAATGAGACTGGACGGTTACAAACTTTCATCAAACTCTTCATCAGATGAGACTGGATGTTTACTTTTAAACAAGATTAGATGACTCACATAAAATATAAGACCATATTACAAAAAAAGTTAACGGTTGTGCTGACTTGTTGACTAGTCAAAACCATCACAAAAACGTTAAGTCTGTTTACTTGTTGACTAGTCAAAACCATCACATAAATGTTAAGTCTATTTAGTTAAAAAAAATTTCCTTTTCTACCCCTATTAAATACACATATTTATATTAATTATCTCTCACTCATCAAAAATTCCCTTTTATTTACTCATTTATTACACATTCTCTCTTATATTTTTATACTCATACTCTCTTATATTTGTTACACATTCTTTCTCTCATGCTCTTTTCATAAATAGAGGCATATTAGGAAGAAATGTGACATTTTTGACATATTTATGATTTTTAATTAATCTTAAAAACAATTTACCAACGGGGTTGGCTCAAGTGGTAAGCGGCTTTCTCGAGTTCGAGCCTTGTAAATGCAAAAAAGTTTGAGAGACTCACCACCATAGCCGGGTGCGCGACTAGGTTTTACGCAATAAGAATAAAAAAAAATTATAAACAGAACCGGAGGGAGTATTTAATTTCATCTTATATACTCTATATTACACTATATTTTATCTTATACACTAATATTTTATAAAATACCATTTTTTATATAATTTTTTAATCCTATTTATAAGTCATTTATAATATATTTTATCTAACCCAAAAAATAATATTGTACCTCATTAACTCTATAACTAAATTTAATAAATTTTTAACTTTATTACTATTTTTTTTAAATGATCAAATCCATTACATAAAAATATTATATATCATGATTCTACAATCATAGCATGACATGATTGTATAGAATTGAAGACATCACGATGAATGTAATCTACTTTAGTGAAATGTTTAGAGGAAAAGGATTTCAAAATGAAACAAATGTCAGAGTATAAAATATTTCCTGAATTTTCCTTGTAGCCATTCTTCGGCAAAATTTCAGAAATATGTTGAGAACATATTTTCTCTTGGTTTAACTTTTTCATCTTCCTCTGTTAATGAGTTTGTAGGTCTTTTCTTTTTAGAGAGCTCTTCATTTTAAAGTACTCATGTTTTTCTCTTTTTTCAATGATATTAAAATCACCAATAAATTCTTTGTGAATGACACCAAGAAGAGTAGCCGCTTATAGGACTTGAACTGCTGGGAGTTTTTGATACTCACTGAGATGTTGAAATCAATCTCTAAGAGCACCAGAGGCTGCAGCTAATTATCTGATTATCCATATGAAAATTTTCATGATGTACAATACTCTATCTCTGGTTTAAGATATAAGAGCTAAATTTGTGAGGGAATGTATTATTTTTTTATAAGACTCACTTTACTTTTTCCTTTGCATTTATGTTTTTTTTTTTTTTTCTCTCCAAATTTTCCATACTCTTTCTCATCATTCTTCTCTTCTACATTCTCTTTCTTTCTTTTTTTTTTTTTTTCTATTTGTTATTTCTTTTACTTATTCCCTTAATAAATAATGGTATTTAAGGCATTATTTATCTTGTACAGTTTTTCAATTGCTGAAGATTGCATGAATTGATAGTATTGTTTATTTTCTAAATTAAGAAAAAAAAATACTCATATTATACCAAGTCCATCCCTTTTTTGGGCCAATATATTATACCAAGTCCATCCAGATCTTTATCCATAATTCACTTACTATATATTTAGATGAGCTTGTTAACATTGCAAGAAGCATAAGTAGTTCTCTTTGACAACTTTTCCATGAATTTGCATAGCAAGGGAACCATGGGAAAATTTCTTTCAAATCGGCTTTGTTTCTTATTCTTCTTGCCGCTTCTTCATTATACGGTAAATATCTCTATCTCTTTATTACTTGATAAACTTGATATTGATTGTAACTTGATAAGATTTTATTTTGTTTTTTATTAATATTGATATAAATGTAAGACACATTTACTTGATTTAATTAGATTAAGGAAGTTGATTAAGTTGGCTAACATGACTTATATTTTCTAAATTTAAAACACACTAGTCATCTTTCTTGGGGGCAAATTAGAAAAAAAATTAACAAATATGTCTTATATTTAAGACCAAAATCAACTATCCAAAATCATCTAATATTAAGGACTGGAGTAGTATTCTTTACTACTCAATCACAATATACAGTGTATCGTATATGCATAAAGTCTGAGATAATATGTGACAGTATTCATGGCTTAGCTTGCTGTGAAGAATGTGTCTTTCTAATTTCTTTTATATTTTATATTGATAATGATTTATAATTTGATTGATGTGATTAAACTTGCATTAACATGGTGACTTGGTGAGACAAACAATTTACTAGTCTGACACAATTTAAGCGCCGTTATTTTGTTCTTTTTATTTTGTACAATTATCACAAATTTCACATTATACCACATCTGGTGTGTATTCTTAATTGAAGACTAATTAACCCAATATCTTAAGACATTAATTTGAGTAATGTTCTTCTTCTTTTTCCCAATACAAAGGAAAACTAAAAACTATCCCTTATGCTCTATTTGCTTCAAGCAATTTAGATAATACATCCAGCCCAAATAAGGCCAATCTCAGGCAATCATTGAAAGCCCTTTTAGTCAGGAGATCCGCCATTGTATTTGTTGCTCTCTCTTGCTATATACTGCAAGTTTAACTTCCAGATACGACTCAACATACTTTAGACTTCCATAATAACTGATTTGTCCTCATGAAAGTTAGGAATTTCCCTCTGAATTAGGCTTAAAGCCTTTTGAGAATCAATGCTTAGTTCAATGTTTTGATGACCACCATCACTACAAAAAAATTTTGGATCAGGGACGGAATTACAGACGAAAAAAATTCCGTCGGAAATTACCAACGGAATTTTATCGGTAATGTCTTGTACCATGGTTTATTCCTCGACGGACATTTTCTGTCGAAAATCCAATTACCGACGGAATTCTAACTTTTTTTGTAGTGCCAAACTTGTTTCAAACCCATATGACAGCTTCATAATTTCGTTGTTAAATAGTTGTCATTTTCTAGATAAAGACGAAAGCCCTCTATAATCACTCCTTGTGCATTCTTAATAATCCCTCCAAAAGCATCTTTTGCATGTATGTGAGAAAAGGCACCATCCACTTCAAGCTTAATCATTGGCTTTAGGATCCTAGTCTCTAATAAGCCAGTTGGTCTTCACTACTAGAAAATGCTATATTTGCGACAAAATTTGCGAGGGAAGAAAATTCCATCGCAAATTTTGGTCAATTTGCGAGGAAAAAATTTTCTCTCTCAAAAGGGGATTTTTGCAAGGGAACACTAGTTCTCTTGCAAAATGGCGGCCTATTGGCCACCGTGTCCTCAAATTTGCGAGGGAACAATGGTTCCCTCACAAAATCATCTTTTTTTGTGAGGGAAATAGGGTTCCCTCGCAAAAAAGGTTATTTTTGCGAGGGAACAGGTGGCTTCCCTTAACTTAGCGAGGGAAAGTGGGTTCCCTCACAAATTGGTGTCAATTTCCCTCATTTTTGCGAGGGAAAGATGGTTCCCTCGCAAAAAAGGTTATGTTTGCGAGGGAACCTTGTGTCCCTCGTAAAATCCACTTAGTTTTGCGAGGTTCGATACTTCCCAACTAGTGGGAGGTCACGGTTCGATCCCGCTTGTTGTAATTCATGCCATTAGTGCCTGCCGCCTTGTAATCCAAAAAAAAAAATCCACTCAATTTTGTGAGGGAAAAAAAGGGAATAAGGAAACTAGGGTTCCCAATTGTCACGTCCGCCATTCTCTTCTTGTACGCATCTCTCTCCCTCGATCGGCCTCAGATCCACCGCTTCTTCTCCCTCCGATCACAACGAGTTCGTTCGTGAACAATCGCCGTCAACCTCCTCTAGTCCTCCCCCTCGGTCCACCGCTCTTCCTTCGGATCTGTCCCTTACTCCGGCGTCGCGAACCACCGGCCCTTGCCTCCTCCTTTCGATAGTGGTCAGGTAATGTAGCGTGTCTTATTCAAAGAAGAATTTGAAGTCTTTTTATTATTCTGCAAATGAATCTAGGGTGCATTCTTTTCCGTGTGAATCTGGAGCTATAAATTTTGATTTTGTTCCTGCCAATAAGAATTTCTCAAATAATATCATGTATATATTTGCACTCAAAGATTTTTGCTAAATTAAGATTTATTGTCTCATAATAATAAAAAATTTGCACAGAACACTGGGAAACTTGATAGGGTTGGCTGTTTTGCTTTTGAATTTGCAGGTTATACCTGGATATGGGCATGGAGTCTTACACAAAATAGACCCCAGATACACATGCCTGAGGGAATTTGCATTGAAGCATCTACCTGATGATCCACTATTCCTGATGGTTATATCACTTTCCATATTGGATTGTGTTAATTAGGGAGTGCCTTCTTACGGCAAAACCAAGGTTTATTTTCTATAAATCTGCTTGATTTTTTCCCCCTCTGTGATCACTGCAGGTATCCAAGCTGAAAGAGGTTGTGCCTCCCATTCTTACTCAGTTAGGCAAGGTAATGTTTTGTCTTTGTTTTTGAATGAATGTTAAAAAAAGAAATCCTATGGAAGATATCATCTTATTTTTTATTGAACGCAGATTCATTTGTGCATGTTATGCATCTAGCCATCTACTTCCAATTATGATAATTTATGAATTAAATACATCGTTGGCTCCTCAATATTGACAGAATAATACTTGTTTGTAAGGATAGTTGAAAACAGAACAGGCTTTGGACAACGCCTGAGGAGAAGAAAGGATTCCTAATTTAACCTTGGCTTTCATTGCATATTGTATCATGGGAGTTTAGGTGTTTATTGAGTTTCTTATAATTGTTGGTACAGTCCCCTCAAAATCATACTAAATTTTCCTTGTACATTGTTTTTAGGGCCAAAATAAAGAAAGCATTACTTATAAAAAAAATAAAGAAGCCATTTCATCAAAAGAATTGTTATCCTATGTCCCTGATTGTGTTGGTACATGTCCATTCTTGATCCTGTCCTGTGTAATCTCAATCCAGTCTGGTCCTTGTGGTTCTTTTCACCCTTAAAAGACTTCAATTTTGTTGCACATGCTTCTTTCATTTTATGTTCTTTATTGTGTCATTAGATATCAAAACTCTACTAACTAGTTCCTGGCTACCAAGCATAGGATGTTCTCCTGATTGTTGATTTCATGGTTTTCAATGGTGCGGTTAAAAATCCATGGCCTAATGTTGATGCTTGATAATGGTGTACTTTTCAACTACTTTGGCTTGACGGAGGAGAGGTATGGTGTCACTATTATAAACTGTTTTCCGTGAGATATTTGCTATGATACAATTAAGGATGATTATAATTCCCTTTGATCATTTTGGATAGCTATTTCACTGTTCTCTTTGGCGTCTCAAGGAATTTCGGTATTGGTCCTCACGTTCGTCATACTCTTCAGTCAGCCATTCTTGTCCCCAATTTGTTTTAGCCCTTGAACTAATTTCCAAAGAGTACTAATTGCACTAGTTGATCATTTTGGTACTTTGGATATTTAATGATGCGCTCCCAAAACTTCCTCTTATCAACTATTTTCCCACCACATCTTACTCCTTCCAGTCCTCTTAAAGTTGACTCTGTGTTTTTTTTTTTTTTTGCATATTCTATTTATTATACATAGGTTTCAAATACGTAGTATATCATTTTTTTGGTGCTATACTTAAGGTTAAGGGTTTTTTCCCTTTTTGTATTTCCCCTATTAAGTCAAATTTATAATCTTGCCAGAGGGTTTTGAAAGTTGTTCTTAATATTGAATGGTGAGATGGTTCAACTAGTGTATTATAATTGTATTTTCGTCATTTTGTAATGCCTCCTCAATTGGGCCCATGTTTTTCATTCTATCCTTCAATTTTCTGTTCTTTAGTTCCAGTAACGCATTGTACCATTGTGCAATACAGATAGCAAAGGGCATAAAAATTGTGATAACATCAAGATCAGCATCGATTGTTATCACACTGGACATGGAAATAATCCGAGGTGCACAATTGAAAATAGATGCTAATATTGTAAGGGAATCCATTTTGCATGCTCCAAAATTAAAATTGTAACACCCCAAATTCCATACTTCAAATCGTGTCGGTTGACACTTAGTTTTAGGAAAATTGACAGAGTTTGAGGTGCTACAGCTTAGATCCATGCGGAAACGGAGAGCATATGCTTACATTTGGACAATGAGTACCTGATATAAAATGCTCATGCATATGCTGATGCCCTGACATATGCTAGTTATATTAAAAATAATCCCAAAGAATATTCGTGTGATACAATAGTACAAAGCTGTATAATTACAATCCTTCATGATAACTATACAATCTTAAACCATCTTAGGTAGACTTGGGGCAATGAACCTAACTCAGTTAATCAAACAATTTGGCCAGGCCGATGTCTAGTGGAAGTCTTCTCGAATTCACGGCGACTGATTGACTGAACCACATAGACGAATCCTTTCTAGACACCAAACGGGTTTTGAAATAACTTTATTAAATTCATGTCAGAACTAGTCTTTGTTAAACTTCTTCCGACTTTCGTCTCGACCATTGCCTCTTCATAGCTCCATCCATCGGTGCCTCGTCAGATCCGGGTTCTTTTCCTGAACTATTAGTCAAAGCTGATATTCAATCAAATTAAATCTTAGATAACAGTTAACCTCTATAGCAGATATGACAATATATGACAAATATTCATTAAATATCAGCATCAACCATACATAGCACACAGCAGATGTAAGGTTATAACAATACATAAGCACACAGCAGATGTAATGTCAACAACACAATAGTACATAGCACACATCACATGTAAAGTTTGCAACGTTTGCACTAACCAAGTGCCACAATGGCCCCTCGTGTCCTCGCTACTAGGAAAACTCAACTAAGGCATTATCAAGACTATAACCCGTATAAAGCCGAATGTATAAACAAAAGTGATCTAAACCCCATAAACTTAGTCACGTGTATGACCCAAGACCTAGTCTTGTCCATCACTTCATGAATCAATCAATCATATATAATCATACAAAATATAGCGATTAAAGTTACTAGTACACGAACGTACCTTTCACCGTGTCATGGCCAACATACTTGACCTTTGAATCCGACTCCGAACTTCCCGAATGTCCTATACATTATTGTCGGATTATTATATGATATTGTAATTAATAACATATTTCCTAGAACAATATCAAAATGGATATTTTCAACATTTCTACCCATGGTGGATTTGTTATTACAATTTTGCCATTACATTTTATTTAAAAACGTAATGCTAGATTTTTTGGGCAGATTTTGCAGCAGCTTGGAAAATCATAGATAATTCCAAAAAAATCAAAATTAGGTTCTGTAAAATTCCTCATGACCCTTGACATTTCTATTTTCAAGAAAAATATTCCCATAAGCTAGAACATCAATAATTATTCCCAGTTTAATGTTTTATCAACGCTGCCCAGATTTTCGTCCGAAAAATAGCTTAATTTCAAAATATGTTACTCCTTGTGTAGAACTCAAAATGCTACATCTTATATATATTTAGAAATCCTTATGTGTCTACTTTATTCATGTAAAATTTCATGATTTAATGACTTCATTTTCTATATAAAATAATAGTCTCAATGTGACTGACTTTAACAGCCTAGTTTCTACAACATTTATCTTAATAATCTATTGATTCTATAAACTATTCCATAACATGTTTTCCACTCCATTTTGTGTTTTAAAAGCAACGGAGACTTCCAAACATGAAAGGGAACATTTCTAACAATTTCCTAGATTAAACTACATTTATACTAAGAATTAAAAAGTGAAAGACTAAAGAACTAAAAGCTATAGCTCAAGAACTTACCTAAGTTCTTACTCTTTCTCCTTGAACTTTGCCTCTCACTCTCACTACTTTAGAAATCAACTCTTGGAGTTTGATTTGGTGTGAAGAAAATGAAGAGGAGAGCCCTCTATAGGAAAATCTCAAGCCCAATGTGGGCCCCACCATTTGCCTATTCCTTAATCTCAACAATCAAGAAGTTTTAATCTTCACCCTTCACTATAAAACATGTGCTCTTGTGATGTCATCTTGATGACATAATCAAAGCTTAGGTGTTATTGTTGACTTTTCAACACTAATTAGCAACTCCTAATTATCATATTAATCAAGTGTTTATATGCTCTTTAATTATATTTTTCCATTAGCTAACTCAATTACATGAAGATTTAGACTTAATTACTTGAGATATTATTTCATTCTCTTTGGCTTAATTATTTTCAAGTATAATTAGCCCTCTTTTGATGATCCTAATTTGCCTTTAATCATCTTGAAGCATTTTGCAACTAATCTCAATTAGTGCAAGCTAAATTGTTCATTTATTGTTGCTAATTTCCTTTAATTAATTTAAGTATTTTCATAATATTTTCTTGCCTTATGATCACTTAAAATAGCTATTATTTCATGTGATTTAATATCACATTTTTATAGCCCCTAATATGTAGTCTCATAATTAACCATTGGTTAATTAATTCCAAAGTGGAATTTGGATGAGAATATAATCAATAGATTATAATTCTTTGAGACACATATTCACCTTTAATATGTATTATTTATCAAAATATAATATTTATGATAAATAGAAATTTTAGGGTATTACAAAAATTGAAGCCAGAGGTAATTGATCTCCCTAGTGATTATGATTTTCTTACCCTTCGATGCTTCCTATATTTATAGCTTTTATTGTTTTGCAGCACATGAACGTTTTGGATGTCAAAAAGCTTGCAATTGTACCCCAAGATGTAGATAGAAGTAAAATCAATTTCCAACTGAACTATCTAAAAAATTTGCTTCCATCAGGTTGTAGTAAAGGCAAGTTTTTATGATTTTATCAATGGTTTTGATACTTGATGAAGACATTACAATGTTTTCCGGTCTTTCCTTTATTTGTTAAATTTATCTTAAGATGGGAAAAATATAATGAAGCTTTGTCTCTGAATTGCAAGGAATTAAGATCTTTGGCGAACGTGTTGTTATCGGAAAGAAGAAGATAAAGTGACAAAGATGGAGAAGTTCAAGTTGTTGGTAGAAGGGTTAGTTCATAAGTTTGTTTTCAATATGATCATTTGTTTAAGGTTTTTGCTTTCTTACTTCAATCATAGACATTATTTTCTCAAACTGTGGATTTTAATAGGAACTCTGCTGGTTCATCTTATTGTTTCCTCATGTTTTACTTTTTCCCATAAATGCTACCAAACATTGTCAATCATTACGCCAGATGTGTGTTTGACATTGCTGCCTTGCTGGATACATGTGAAATAACCTCTTTATGTTGTAGTATGACCAAAGCAAGAAACAAAAAGCAAACAATTTTGTCACAATTTTCTAATATTTTGTTTAGACGGAAAATAGCTTTTTTGTGAGGGAATTTTTCCACCGCAAAAAGCAGTTTTTTTTGTGGTGCCCCTGGTTCACGCCCATATTAACACTACAAAGTTTCTGGAGAGCGTTAGTTGTAGTTCCCAAAATTGCCGACGCTCTTGGATATACTTGATCAACACCGATGTTGATCATTGAGTGCACCCATTCATTTTAGCCTCGCCATAGTAGCTAGCAAATGCTAACAAACAAGTTTTTTCATCATCCTTTTTCAAGCCCAATATTGTGCCGCAAATTTAGTTGTATCCAATCACCAGTGGTCCCAAAGAAGAACCTACTATGGTGACTTGGATGAATGATCAAAGCCTAAAAATTCCTTACAGGTCCACAATGGCATGAACATCATCTTCTATGCCGGAGTTGCAACGCTTGCACAAACCGTAGGATGAAGATTCATCTGACACTTCATTGCATTGTTTGGAAGAGTACTAAGGAACACATGTAATAACACACAAATAAAAGAACTTATACAGAATTTGGACTACTTTTCTTAGCTGACATATGCAATTTTATTTAATTTTTTATTTCAGATAGTCACAAATTAAGTTCCTGTAATTTTTCAGCAAGTGTCACGCTGTGTCGATCAAAAAGCAGGAGAAAATAGAAATGCCAGATGATAGGGTTGAACTAACTAAGAAGGAAGACATGCTGATACACACGGAAGCGTCAACGTGTTGAGAGTCCCACATCGGACAGATGATAATTGGGAGACAGGAAGAGAGAGTATAAAAAGAAGAGAAGGGGCACTGTTACAACATACTTACCTGGACGGGGTTAATGGGTGATCAGCAAGGCCCATGGCCTAGGCCTGTGACCTTCATTGCACTTTGGAGGGGTGCAAGCCTAAGGTCTACCTAAATGGTGGAGCCTACGTCATAATTTGTGGGAGAGGGGGCCTGCGTTCGCGCGGCCCCTGTCTAAAATAGAGCCCAATGTTTATGTATTACGAAGGAGCCCATTTACAATTACAACGATCTGTGGTCCAATCCAAATTTTAAGACAAATGGTTCTTTGTCCTATTGTGCAGCCAATTTTGAGTTTCGGCCCATGATAGAGCTTAAAGTATATTAAGCCGGCTTTTGTTAACATTGTAGTGGGCCCAAAGTGATGTTCTCGGTTCTCTACTTTTTCCCAGATGCATCTTGAAGCTGAACGCTAACAAACACCAAGAAAGGTTTAAATTGAAATTCAGGGTAACCGTGCTACTTGAGAAAACAAATGAAGAAAACATGTTTTGGATTTATATGAAAAGCTTTGCCTTAAAAAGAAAAAGTCTATGCGAAGTAATTACTATTGTTTCTGTTAATCTCCTTTTTTGATACTTTTGCAAATTATAAAATCATTCAATTTCCAATATTCAGTTGCTTGCATAAAGTACAATTATTGTGTTACTAGTCTCAATAATGCAACAATCTGCATTTTTTCCTCTCCAGGATTTTCCAAAAGATCATTTTTGGGGAGAATAGCAACTAGGGAAAAAATAATTAATATCAGAAAAATCTCTATTGATAAGTGAATAGTTATTATTGGTAAGTTATATGACTTGTCAATATATTATTTCTTTTTGTTGTGATCCAAATGATATTTTCACCTTCTTTTTACCCATGACTTGAAATTGACAAATTAGTTATTATTTGTTCGCCCATAGGTTAAATTAAAGTTGGTTAAATTTGGTTCAATGTATAATCTAATGAATAACCGAATTATATAAATAAAAAGATTGGTTAAATACAATAAATGTATGTAAGAAATGAAATTTATTTTCAAATATCCCCTTATTTATAGAGAGAGTGAGTATAAGAGAGAATAAAGTGAAAAAGATATGTAATTCATTGGGAAAAAATACAAAAAAATAATAATTAAATTTTTAAATAAGTACAAATAATAATTTATAAAAAGGACTTGCCTCATCCTTAAAATTATAAGTTATATGTATGGTTTGTAATATAATCATGCCAATGCCTCTATAATAGGGATAACACTCTATTCTTTTATTGTGAGAGACGGTTAACCGTTGATTAAAAAAATGATTAAAACTAGTTATACGATAAATATAAAAGAAATGAAACTTTTTTAAACTTCTGTGGCCACTTGTATGACTAATTTCTTTAACATTATTTTAAACAAAACTTATAAGATTTAACTAAAGTCTTTATAGACTTAGTTAGTTTCTTTCTTAATATAAATTTTTATCTATATCATTTAATAATAAAATAGTATGTCACCAAAATATTCTGCTTCCTTCTTTAACTACTTCTTTTCTGGGATTCTGTAAAAATGTTGATCAGAATGTTATGAACCCAACATTGACACAAGGAACTGAAATGAATCAGACAAATGAAAAGGTTGGGTTTTAAAATGGGGAAGCCGCGAGAGAAAAGAACGAGAAACAGGAGAGAGATAAGAAAAGTGGGGGGGAAAATGGCTTTTTCAAGTTTTTCATCTGTTTGGATATTTTTCCTACAAATAATGTTTCGCCTAAAAAAGTGCTTTTAAAAAGTTATCCAAACTTGTTACACGAGTTCAGGCATAGGGACCCTATTTCTTTATGTGGTTTAAAACTTTTCATGTTGCGTGAGAAGAAGAAGATTTCTACACACACATGAAATGGTGGGACCCATATATATGTATAATGCTAATTATACATATATGTGGGTCCCACCATTTCATGTGAGTGTGACATGAGAATACATTTCTCCTACAACATGAGAAGTGTTTTTCCCTTTCTTCATATTGCTTAGCACTCGGCATGAACACTCACATATTATTGTTATTATGTTATATTACTTACACAGCTAGATCATCTTTATATATATATATATATATATATATATTGATATAAAAATTTTAGGGAAGGGGTTAGGCTAACCCACGATCTAAGGTAGGGCGCTTAAAGCCCAATCCACAGGATCTTGGCCAAAAAGTACACATACATCCACATCTACCAACGTTACCATTGCTTCCTAGACATCTGGATGCCTCCCACAATGCCTTGACCAACGTAGGGATCAAACCCTCCCTTAAGGTGACGAAGACGACCCCCACGCCGGTTGAACCCAAGGACAAGGGGTAGATCATCTTTATATTGATAAGTCACATATTATTATTGATAGAGTGAGAGAGAGAATGGAGAAGATTTTGGAAAATATGGTTTTCAGACCTGGCCTGACCCCCAAGGGTTGGGCTGGGTTAGGTTTTTTTTTTTTTTTTTTTTTTTTTTTTTTTTAAAGCTTCAGGAGAAAAAGTGAAAACAGTAATTTCAAAGAAAAAATTTTAGAGAATGACTTCTGATAATGTAGGAAAAAATAGTTTTTCTGGGAAAATCATGGTAATTTCCACCTCAAACCATGGTTTTCTCATAAGAAATAGAAGCATATTAGGAAGA
Organism: Acacia acuminata; assembly: GCA_019022655.1. Taxonomy (NCBI): domain Eukaryota; kingdom Viridiplantae; phylum Streptophyta; class Magnoliopsida; order Fabales; family Fabaceae; genus Acacia; species Acacia acuminata. The sequence continues at coordinate 2,903,372 of JAFJYI010000004.1, read as the reverse complement.
AACATGACATTTTTAACATATTTATGATTTTTAATCAATCTTAACCGTCAATTTTTGTTTTACGCAATAAAGATAAAAATTATTTATAAAGAGAACCGGAGGAAGTATTTAATTTCATCTTATATACTCTATATTACACTATATTTTATCTTATACACTAATATTTTATAAAATTCCATTTTCATATAATATTTTTAATCCTATTTATAAGTCATTTATAATATATTTTATCTAAGCCAAAAAATAATATTGTATCTCATTAACTCTATATCTAAATTTAATAAAATTTTTACTTTATTACTCCCTCCGGTCCTAATTATAAGACAACATTTGAGAGTTGGTTTTGGTCCTAATTATAAGACAACATTCTAATTTTTATCAATTTCTTCCTAAAATACCCCTATTTTATTCTCTCAAGTATGTTTGGTTTTTGGTGATTATATGTATATGTGTGTGTGTCTATATACGATATACATACAAATATACACAGACACATATATATAGACACACACATATATAAATACACACACACAACATATATATATATATATATATATATTTGTGAGTGTGTGTGTGTATACATATTATATTTATATTTGTGTGTGTAGATATATATATATATGTGTGTGTCTATATATACATATTTGTGTGTGTGTATGTTCATATATATGTGTGTAGATATATGTATGCATATGTGTGTCTTTGCGCACGCATGTGTGTGTATCTATATCTATATGTATACATATATAGATACATATATGTGTATATAGCAAGACCATTATTTCAATTAAAAAGTATGTGAAAAGGAAAAAATCTAAGTTGGAGAAGTATCTGATAGGGGTTGTTAATTTGCTTTTACTTATATCATTTTAAATTTATATAAGGGCATTTTAGGAAAATGAGTAAAATTAACTAATTTAACTTATCTTCTTAATCTTCTCAAAATCGGTTAAATATGTCCTATAATTAGAACCGGAGGGAGTACTATTTTTTTAAAATGATCAAATCCATTACATAAAATATTATATATCATGATTCTACAATCATAACATGACAGGTATAGAATTAAAGACATCACGATGACTGTCATCTACTCTAGTGAAATGTTTAGAGGAAAAGGATTTCAAAATGAAACAAATGTCAGAGTATAAAATATTTGCTGAATTTTCCCTGTAGCCATCCTTCGGCAAAATCTGATTTTTAAGAGAAATTATTTGCAGCATCATATCTTACTACCGCAAAGCCACTATCCTCCCTCCAAATACCAACCTCCATATTTTTGCAGAATTTCAAAAATATGTTGAAGAACATCTTTTCTTTTGGCTTCACTTTTTCATCATGTGGTAATAAGTTTGCAGGTCTTTTCTTTTTGGAGAGCAACACTTAATTTCAAAGTACTATTGTTTTTCTCTTTTTTTCAATGATATTGAAATCACCAATAAATTCTTTGTGAATGACACCAAGAAGAGTAGCAGCATCTCGGACTTGAACTGTTTGGAGTTTTTGATACTCATTGGGATGTTGATACCAATCTCTAAAAGTACTAGAGGCTATAGCTAATTATCTAATTATCCATGTGAAAAATTTCATGATGTACAATACTCTATCTCTGGTTTAAGATATAAGAGCTAAATTTGTAAGGGATTGTTTTTTTTTTTTTTTTTTTTTTTTTAATGAAACTCACTTTGCTTTTATCTCTGCATTTATGTTTTTTCGCCAAATTTTCTGTACTCTCTCTTTTCATTCTTCTCCTCTACATTCTCTTTGTTCCTTTTTCTTTTTTCTATTTGTTATTTCTGATACTTATTCCCTCAATAAATAAAGGTATATTAGGGGGAAAAAAAGTAGATATCTTGCATAATATTTATTTATTTTAATTACTTTTAACTAACTTCTTGATACATGTAAAGTAGGTATTTATTTTTTATATTTTGAAATAGTGAGGGATTATATTCTAGTAATACAAAGTATATATTCACAATAATAAAAAAGGAATAAAACTGTAAATTTGTATGAAAATTTCATAATGTGAGTTATACATACGGCAAAAAAGACTCTCTCTATCTTGCAAATAGCACAATGGACTATAGGAATCCATGACCTGAGGAATATTTAACATAAGTAACATATTAAGACTAACCCCATAATTAAAACCACACGAATAATGAATGAATCTTGCACTATGTGCCGGCAAAAAAAAAATCTTGAACTATCTGCGAATAATTTAAGGCATTATTTATCACGTACAGTTTTTCAATTTCTGATGACCGCACTAATTGATGGTATTGTTTATTTTCTAAATTTAAAAAAATACTCATATTATACCAAGTCCATCCTTTTTTTTTTTTTTTTTTGCCAATATATTATACCAAGTCCATCCAAATCTTTATCCATAATTCACTTACTATATACTCCCTCCCTCCGGTCCTAATTATAAGAGTAAATTTTGGAGTTAGTTTTGGTCCTAATTATAAGAGCAAGTTTTAACTTTTATCACTTTTTTCCTATAATACCCCTATTTATACTTTCTCAATAATAATTTAATAATACACCTATATATTTTATAAAGTAAATAATGTTTGCAATTTATTAATGTCATATACTCCTAAATTATACTTTTTTATATAAAATAATTTTGAGCAATTTTTGTCATATTTTTTCCATATCACCTCTACTAATACTTCTTCCACAATAATTAATTTAACAACATGCTTATATTCTATCAAGTGAGATATTCTACTTTATTTTTTAACTAATAATAACCATTTATGCAGTCATATAAAAAATTGCTAATAAAAAAGATGGAGGGAGTAGGTCCTCGATCTTTGAACTATCAGGTTTTCTATTTCTCAACCCTTGTCATGCCAATTCCATTATTACATTTATTTTGTGACAGTATTTTTTAATTGTGACCAAGGCCCAATGTTTATCGGTTCGCAATATAAAATGTAAATTTCATTATTTATTTTGGACTACAAACTTTTATTATGACCAAGGCCGCGAGGGTGATTGGTTCTCGAAGAAGTCGTGGAGAGTATGAACGGGGTTAACAATTCAACTAGTGTTTCTTTAATGTCATTTTAGATTTTAGGGAAATGTATTTTAGAAAAATACATATAATTAACTAATTTAACTTCCCTCCTTAATCCTTCCAAATTCTGATAATTTGCTCCTATAATTAGGACCGAAGGGAGTATTAAGATGAGCGTGTTAATATTGCAAGAAGCATAAGTAGTTCTCTTTGACAATTTTTCCATGAATTTGCAGAGCAAGGGACCATGGGAAAGTTTCTTTCAAATCGGCTCTGTTTCCTGTTCTTCTTGCCACTTCTTTTTTTTTTTTCTTGATGAAAAAAAAAAAAAAAAAAAAGTTTTGGAGGGGTTCGATTTCGGTCCCCCACCAAGGCCAAGGCAAGGCCCTCTTTGAAAGACTTAATGGGGACTTACAAGATCGCCTACCAAAGAAGTCCCAGCGACGACAGTGGGGATCGAATACACATCCTTTTGGAACTTGAACAAATCCCTTATCATCTATGCCAACTTCCTTTGGCCTTCTTGCCACTTCTTCATTATACGGTAAATATCACTATCTTTAGTGATACTGATAAACTTGGAGTATTGTTTTTTTACTTGTGTTTATTGTGACTTGATATAGATTTTCTATTTGTTTTTATTAATATCGATATAAATGTAAGATATATTTATCTAATTTAATTAGATTAAGAAAGTTAGTTGAGTTGGCTAATATGATATGTATTTTCTAAATCTAAAATATGCTAATTATCTTCCTTAATTCCTCCATTCTCTCTCTTCCTTGATTATTGTTAAGAGAGCATCAATAGAGTCAAATTAGAAAAATATTGACAAATATGAAAAACATATCTTATATTTAGGATCAAAATAAACTATTCAAACCGTTTAATATTAAGGATAGTATTCTTTTTTGTTTGTTGTACTAATCAATCACAATATACAGTATATCGATCGTATATGCATAAAGTCTGAGCTAATATGTGACAGTATACATGGCTTGCTGTGAAGAATGTGTCTTTCTAATTTTTTATATTTTATATTGATAATGATTTATAATTTGATTGATGTGATTAAACTAGCATTAACATGGTGACTTGGTGAGATAAACAATTTACTAGTATAACGTACAATTTAAGCTCGGTTATTTTGTTCTTTTTATTTTATACAATTTACCACGAATTTCACATTATACCACAGCTGGTGTGTATTCTTAATTGAAGACTAATTAACCCAATATCTTAAGACATTAATTTGAGCAATGTTCTTCTTCTTCTTTTTTGATACAAAGGAAGACTAAAAACTATCCCTTATGCTCTATTCGCATCAAACAAATTAGATAGCACATCCGTCCTAAGCAAGGTCAATGCCAAGCAATCATTGAGAGCCCTTTTAGCCAAGAGGCCACCATTGTATTTGTTCCTCTCTCTTGCTATATATTGCAAGTTCACCTTCCAGCTACGACTCAACATACTTTAGACTTCTATAATAACCGATCTATCCACATGAAAGTCCTCTGAATCAGGCTTAAAGCCTCTTAAGAATCGTTGCTTAGTTCAATGTTCCAATGACCACCATCCCAAGCTCATTTTATACCCATAAGACAGCTCCATAATTCCGTTGTTTAAGAGTCGCCATTTTGTAGATGAAAACGAAAGCCCTCTCTAACCACTCCATGTGCATTCTAAATAATCCCTCCAAATGCAACTCTTTGATGTATGTGAGAAAAGGCACCATCCATTTCAATCTCAATCACCGGCTTTGGGATCTTGGTCTCTAGTAAACCAGTTGGTCCTTGGTTCACGACCAAATTAACACTACAAAGTTTCTAGAGAGCGTTAGTTGTGGTTCCCAAAATTGTCGACGGTCTTTGATATACTTGGTCAACACCAATGCTGATGCTCAAGTGCACACACTCATTTTGGTCTTGGCAAAGTATCTAGCAAATGCTAAAAAACAAGTTTTTCTAGCATCCTTTTTCAAGCCCGATATTTTGCCGCAAATTTAATTACATCCAAATCACCAATGGTCCCAGAGAAGAACCTATTATGGTGTTTTGGATGAATGATCGACGCCCAAAAATTCCCAATAGCTCCATAATCCTGAATGGCATGAACATCATCTTATATGCAAGAGTTGCAACGCTCGCACAAACCGGTAGGACGAAGATTCATCCGACACTTCATTGCATTGGTGATAAGTCTTCCATGAATCATTAGCCATACGAAAGTCCTGCATCTTTGCTGTATTTTGAGTCTTCATATATCATTTCAACAACTACTAGAAATATCAATAGGCTGAGAAAGGACACGGTAAGCTAAGCGAATTGTGAACATACCATTCTTTTCCTATTTCCACTTCACTCTTTCATCTCATTGTTGTCACAAACCAACTCTATCCCTTTTTCCACCTTGGTCCAATTGTGTTTAATACTGCTTTAGATATTAGAACTTGCCTTCTAGGATGAAGGGATGGATATGCCAATGTTTGGAAGAGAACTTAGAGACATGTGTAATACCACAAAAATAAAAGAACATATACAGAATTTGGACTACTTTTCTTAGCTGACATATGCAATTTTATTTTATTTTTTATTTCAGAAAGTCACAAATTTAGTTCCTGTAATTTTTCAGCAAGTGGCACACTGTGTCGCTAACAAAGCAGGAGAAAATAGAAATGGCCAGATGATAGGGATGAACTATTTTGAACCTATTTGTCCTTAAAATGAAGATGAACAACATCAGATATAAGATGATACTAATATTTTCAATAGATGAAAAATTTTACTAACTAAGAAGGAAGACATGCTGGTACACAACACATGCATCAACGTGTTGAGAGTCCCACATCGGACAGATGATAATTGGGAGACATGAAGAGAGAGTATAAAAGGAAGAGATGGGGCACTGTTACAACATACTTACCTGGGCGGGGTTAATGGGTGATCAGCAAGGCCCATGGCCTAGGCCTGTGACCTCCATTGCACTTTGGAGGGGTGCAAGCCTAAGGTCTACCTAAATGGTGGAGCCTACGTCATAATTTGTGGGAGAAGGGGCCTGCGTTCGCGCGGCCCCTGTCCAAAACAGAGCCCAATGTTTATGTCTTACGAACGAGCCCATTTACAATTACAACGATCTGTGGTTCATCAAAATTTTAAGACAAATGGTTCTTTGTCCTATTGTGAAGCCCATTTTGAGTTTCAGCCCATGATAGGCCGGCTTTTGTTAACATTGCAGTGGGCCCAAAGTGATGTTCTCAGTTTTCTACTTTTTCCCAGATGCATCTTGAAGCTGAACAAAAAAAATACTTTTTAATTCTATTATTTTTATAAACAAAAAAAGTTTTCCCAGTTGTATCTTGAAGTTGAATACTAACAAATACCAAGAAAGGTTTAAATTGAAATTCAGTGTAACCGTGCGACTTGAGAAAACAAATGAAGAAAACATGTTTTGGATTTATATGAAAAGCTTTGCCTTAGAAAGAAAAAAAAAAAAAAAAAAAAAATCTATGCGAAGTAATTACTATTGTTTCTGTTAATCTCCTTTTTTTAATACTTTTGCAAATTATAAAATCATTCAATTTCCAATATTTAGTGATTTTATCTTACCATTTCACGCATGTTTGTCTAGTCAGGTACTTCAAATTTCAGGAAATACGTAGGACGTTATATAATGACTCAGTCGCAGCTTAATTACATCCACCACTGATTTTGTTTCCTTGTTATGTTATTACATCATACATCACTCATTTTACAAAAGCAGATGGCAAAAATCCAAGTATAACCTTTCCATGCTCTCTAAATATTTCATCCAATGAGCCATTTGAAAGCATAGCTTGTTAGTATGGAATCTTTTTTATAATTATTTATTTAATTAATTTAATAATTTCTTGATTGCTATATTACTATGTGAGTGTGTAGATAAGAATCTTTCTGAATTTCCATCATCATACACATCACATCGATTCAAATTCAATCGTGCAAATAAATTAAATTAGTATAGAATTTGGCTTTTGCGTTTATTCGATAAGGAAGATCAATTTCCCCTGGTTTTTATATAAAAAAAAAAAAAAATTTCCCCTGGTTTGTCCAATTTTTATAAATTTATAATTTAAAACTTTACTGTGAGAATTTCAGTAATATCCAACTACTTAATTTCTGAACAAATATATAAACATTATTGTCAAACTGTTAGTTCATATAATTGAATTTATGGTTTTACCTTTCTAACTTACAAAATCATGTTAACTCGCTATTAAACTCTAGCTAAATTTTTTGATTTGATAATGCTCTTTTTATATATGAATTTTATTTTTTGTTGAACATGATAAATTATGAATGTTGATGGATTTAATTTCAATTATTCGATTTAAAATATATTTAAATCAAATTGTTGTCACTTTTATATTTTAATTATTTAATTATATAATATTAATACATATTTATTGATAAAAATAAACGCTTACAAGTTTATTATTCAAGTATACGATACGATTTTACGTATCATCACGAGTTTACTTAAACTCGTAAATTTGACAATCTTATATATAGGCATTAAGTATTATTCCTGAAATATTTTCTCTAGAAGTATTTTTCAAAACTTTGTTGAGTTTTAAAAATTTCGATAATGTCCATCTCCTTAATTTTTGAACAAACATATACATATGGGAGTTATTAAGTATTATTCCTAAAATATTTTTTTCTCTAAAAGATAGCAATTAATTAATAAATTAATAATAGAATCATGAATCAAGAATTATTTTACAAAAACCTTGGTGGGTCCCAAAATTACTATCCAGACCCTTCATTTGACTATAAATATATGTAAGAGGAGCCAGCCAAGCAAGCAGATCACATTGGAATTGTGTTGAATAATTGTGACAAATAAGGAATCATCACAGTGGAAAAGACTTCCTACAAGTTAATTAGCTCTAGTGCTTGTCCTTCTTGCTGCATCTACATGTCTTGGTAAATATCATAACACATGTATTAGAACATGAGCGGATTCTCTCAGAATCCTTTCACTCAATATCCGTGCATGCTAACTGTCCAATATTTAATCCAAACGTTTAGAGACACCCACGTCATCTATTTTTTAAAATTTTATTTTCACCTCGCGAGGTAATTTGAAAAAGATGACATGATCCAATATGTAATTATTAATCAAAACAAACACTTTATTGTAGTAGTTTGTAATTTTTGACAAGTGAATGAATTCCAAGTGGCCAAAGTAATGGGTTCACAACCGTCATGAACACAAGCCAAGGCATCCCTATAGTCCCTTGAGATGGTAAAGGAATCATACACCTTCCCATCACTGCTCTTCTTATACTCAAACACAAGATACGAGTGATCTGCTCTTCTTATAGGCATAATCTGCTCTTCCCTGAATTAACACACTGACTCTGCATTACATTCAATATTAAAGAACCCAAAAATGAGGATCTCAAACAAGTAAGCTGAAAAAAAAAATTCAATAAAAAAACTCAATAACGCAATGTGTAATTACACCTGTACGTAACACTCATTTTAGTGTGTTTTCATGTGTTTGTGTGTGAATTTTGGAACAGATTATGCCTATAATAACTCATTTCAAAGGAAATATGATCCTTTGTGTTCCTGCAATTATCAGCTAGTGCCACACTGTGTTGCCAACAAAGCAGGAGAAATGGCCAGATGATGGAGATGAATTAAAAAGGAAGGAATCTAGGCTGTGATATCCTATGAACATGGTTAAAGTCCCACATCGGGCAGATGGCCAATGGGGGAGAGGAAGACAGATATAAAACGAAGGGAAGGGACACTGTTGCAAAATACTTACCTGGGCGGGGTTAATGGGTGATCAATGAGGCCCATAGCCTAGGCCTGTAACCTCCATTGCACTTAGGAGGGATACAGGCCTAAGGTCTACCTGATTGGTGGAGCCTACGTCATAATTTGTGGTAGTGGGGGCCTGCGTTCGCGCGGCCCCTTTCCAATTCTAGGCCCAATGTTTTTTTACGTTAAATAAGCCTTCCTTCAATCCGTTGGGCTGTAGTCCTCTATCCATATTAAGTATTAACCCCAAGGTGTTTTTAAAATTAACGGTGTACATGTACTTCGGGAAAAAATGAAGAAAATAACGTCGTCAATTTCTCGGATTTATAAGAAACACTTTGCCTTCCAAGAAAAAGAAAAGAGAAGTTTATGAAACAGTTGATGCCTAAAATAACTCAAAAAAACGGAAATATCATCCTTTCTGTTCCATATAACACCAAATACAGTAGAAGCGAGACATACATAAAGGCAACTCATTTAATCCTAATTCACCATTTGCATGTCATTTCCTCTTCAACCGCACTAAATGAACACAAGAATAGAAAATTGCGCTAAAGAACCCAAATATAATGCATTAATTTGCAACTTACATTGTGAACGCAAGCAAAATACGAGACACAAGAAATCTCTCATCTAGGAATACCTGATAAACGGGGCAAGTTCTTTCATAGTTGTGGATGTGGCCATAGAATGCAATGTCTACTTTATATTTCTGCCACAGCTTTTGTAAGCTCTCTCTTCCCGTAGGTTCTCCAGAAATACCTTGGTCCAAGTAAGAAGACGTATAACCAAGAACACGATGAGCTGCAAAAATCAACCATGGCTGTTTCTGTCTGTCTGCTGATGCAAGGCAATTCTCAATGAACTTGTCCTGAGCACTCCCTTCCCTCCAATCATGCTCACTGTCTGCTATACAGAAGTGGAACATTCCAAAATCTGTCCCATACCTACAAAAGCCAATACATGGTATTCTGCCAATAAAACAATTCATTGTCACTCTCTCATAGTGTATAAAACTCTCTGTTGATGCAAATAAGAATGAAGTCGATAAACAATTCAAGAACTGATATCCCCATAATCACGTCTAATCATTACCAGAATTTAGCTTGGTTTTCAGCTGGAACATAAAACACGGTTTCAGCTAGTACACCACATTCTCCCCCTGAATCATTTGTCTCATAAAAGGAACCAGTCCCAGGTACATCAGGTTCATGATTTCCACTGCAAGAAGTACTCCAAGTGAGTGTGTGAAGTAATCCAAAAACACAATATAATATTGCTTGCAGAGAGTAACTAACTAAAACAGACCTTGCAATCATATAAGGCACTCTTGATGCTATGGGTTCCACCTGTGAAGTAAATTGGCCTCACTGTGAGATATAGCCGTAAGCATAAGTGATGTCTCCAATGTGGAAGACTATATCAATGTTATCCAAGTCTTTGATGAGTTGATCTGTGGTGTTCGGAGAACCTGGCTGATAACTGTTATACTCATTGGACCCATCACGCTCTGCCTGAAACATTTCTGTTGAGTGGATATAACACTGCAATAAGAAGGAGAGAAGAAGTTCACTTGAAACATATAAGCAATTACAATCAATGTTACCTTTCCCATATCACCAAATATTATGAACCGTTGCAATGACTCCTGTCCTGGAGATGGTGATGACTTGAATTGGTATGTTTTGCTCCACACATATGAACCATTCGATAATCTATGGCCTAACTTGTTAAGTGTACCTGAAATGACAAGAATCATCAGATTTTTCAAAAAGTTGGTCACTTTTTTATGTCCTTTTTGTTTTAGGCATATTATCAAATGGTTAATGTGCATACAATGAGTTTGGCCATAAATCTTTCAAGAAACTGGTATGGAAAAAACCAGGATCACGCCATCCAACTGGTCGTGCTGGTGGACCTGCGCATTAAAGAATAAGAACAATTGGTTATTTAGAATGATGTTATTAGGATGTCTGGATATTTCTCACATTTTCAATACAAATTGGAGAAATTTTTTAACTCCATGTTTTAGGTCTTGTTTGGCAGCCTACAAGGAAGAAAGAAAGGAAAAAGGGTTTCATAATTTGAGCCATTACATATACAAAGTAGTAGTATTTTGTATCATTCATTGTCATCCCATAGGACTAAAGATAAATGACCAGGATAAAACCTTGGTCAGCATGGGGTTTCTAAGTAAATAAACTGAAATTCAGGTTAGATTCTTTAAGCCACACGGTTCAGGCAAAGTAATGTCTGTAAATGTTTATTGTACCAAAAAGATATCTATAAATGTTTATGAAACTTCATATCACGGCTATGATGACCATTCTAAGTCTTGTTGTCTCATTTAGTCGGTGACTTTACTACTATCTTATAACCTTTACGTAAAGCATATTTCATTCTTGTACCTTCCGTATCATCTTCTATTCTTTCATTTATCACATCAGACTTATTACTACAGAACTATCTTATAAGATTACATCGCGTGAAGCATCTCCTTTTTCTCTTACAAGACTTTTCAAGACTCTCATTCCTAGTTATTTGTGAGGAGAGAAAAAGAGAGGTTCGTGAGCCCCACCTAACATGTGGGGTCCACCAAAATGTTTTCTCTCTTCACCTGGATCGTCCTTCTATGTTTGAAGAGAATCCTCTCCTTTCATTATCTACAGAGAGTTTGAGGATTTTCCCAATTTAAGGCTTAAAACTGATGGCCAATTTGAGAAAATTTTGCCGACTCTGTTAAGTTTAACTAGGTGGAAAACCAAGGTAAACTAGACAGACCACACATACTGCCTCTAGTAAAAGTCAAGGTCGAAGCTGGAGATTGTGTTTGAGATGCCCCCTTAAGTCCCCACTCAACAAAAGGCACCGCTTCGTCAATGTTATAGCCACCTGTCCACGTTACTGCCATCTGCAATTATCAGGAACAAGCTTAGTTCCTGAATAAAAATCCAAGACTGGCACATATCTCTGCATAATTCTACAAAATTTGATCCATAACTAATTCAAAATAACATCATTTCAAGAATAGTTGAACACATGATGATGTATTATTGATATGGACAAACGTACTTCGTCCCAAGCTTTACCCTGAGAAAGGCGTGGATAGAGTGAATTCACAAAGGTGATTGTATTTGAAATTGCCACCAATTTTGGCTGCGTTAATCACACACTTCTTCATTGATATCTTGAATATGTCAAAAAGGTTTTGTTAAGTAAACGAAAGAATATAATGCCACAAAATAGACACACACATTTGACAATCCTGCAGAGAATAATGCAAATGAGAAATCTGATCTCTGATTAATCAGAAGAAACTTGAGAGAGATGCTTGGCCTGTCTTGGTGTAGTCCTTGTTGGATTCGTTGGCAAACCTATACTGCAAAATTCAGAATCCATAGAGAGAGACAAGTTTGAGTTTTCTAGTTGTTGAATTGAACTGTTTCAGTTTGAGTATTTGTCAGGAGTCCCCATAGTAGGAGAGTTGCCTCGAATGAGGAGCTTTATAAAATCTTGGATTCCTTAACTCTAATAGGTACCACTCTGGTCCTATTTATAAGTCCCCTTTTGACCAAATCACACATACCAATGAGAGGTAGTTAGCTCAATGATTATGAGGTGAATTTTCAAATTTACCCTCATTTATGATTGGGTACCTTCAACTTTTTCTCCTCTCTCTATTTTCATTGGTACAATTAATATAGGTAAAATTGTCATAATCTCATTTATTTGGTCAAAGGGGACTTATAAATAGGACCAAATTTTTTTGGTCAAAAGGGACTTATAAATGGGGCCAGAGTGGTAGCTTTTAGGGTGTAGTTCTTTCGAACACTTATATCTATTACAATGATGCTTTCATTGAGAGCACCACACCCCAAAAGTTAACAATTAGAGTTGGTTAAAAGTTAGAGTTGGGGAACCCAATGCCTTATAAGGCTCCTTATTTAAACCAACTCTAGTGAGACTCACAACAATATCAAATGACACATGTCACATGCCGTTACCTTGATAGGAGCTGAGCACATAAAGGGTGTCACTTGCCTGGATTTTTCTGCCGTTACCTTGATAGGAGCTGAGCACATAAAGGGTGTCACTTGCCTGGATTTTTCTGACTTGTCAACCTCTGGACAAAATGATGAGCTACACATTGCACAAAGAATCCAAACCCATTAAATTCCCCAAAAAACTGAGATAATTCCAATTAATAATATCCTAATAAAAAAGGACAGACATTACTTGAAATTTGCAGGAGAAAAAACAGCAACCCAGTCATCTTCACTGGGACTAGGATTCTCAAATTCCACAGTAACCCACTCAGAATCCTTCCCCAGCAACAACACTGAAACTTGCATCATCATTATCATCTCCTTCATCCACTTAAACTCATATGTTTCATAATAATGTTATGAGTAAGCCTCACAAGTGAAATGTGGTTTATAAGTTCAAGTATGCCTCTCTCTCGATAAGCTAGTATTTTGAGATTGGTTTCTTTTTATGGACTTATGGAGCCACCAAGAACGTTGGCTCTCAAAGAGGGTGGACTGTCATTAGTCCTACATCGAGGTATGTCTTATAGGTTTAAGGGGCTCCCCCACCCAATAGGTTAGTTTTTTTGAAATTGACTCTCCTTTTAGACTTAACATGGATTGGAAGAACTCCTTAAACTTATAAACCACATTTTACTTGTGAAGTTCCAAACGTAGGACTCATAACACAAAACAACAAGAGATCTCTTTGTACTATGTTAACTATAGGAACCCAATCATGGCTTCGAATGAAGCTTTAATGGTGAGGATAGAGATTTGACCTTGATGCCTAGAAGAAGAGGATGAGCTTTAATGGAGGCATTATGGTGAAGCTCAAAAGTGGCTCTGTGAATAGCAATCTTGGAAAGAGGCTGCACTCCGGTGGAATAAGCTGATGATGCCAAGTAAGCTGACAATAGAATTATCAATACAATTTTCAAGCAACTCATTATGAGTGCACCGTGAAATACTCTCAAAGTTCAAGTTTTAGCATGAGTTTAAGTTGGAGCCATTTGTGACATAGTCGGTATGATAAATGATGGCCATTTAGTTGTTTAAGGTTTATGAATATATTATTAGAGATGCCTCAATTATTGAATCTGCCGTCTCTTTGGTTTGAAATTTGAATAATGCATTGTCAGTCTTAGGCTGAGCTCCATATATTATCTATCTTTAAAAAGCCTAGACAATTTCTTTGACCAAAATTGAATCATGCACACACATATATGGCAACGTGTTAGATCCTTATAAATAGATGTCGTAGTTAATGTGTTAAGTATGTATGATAGTCAGACCATCACCATGTTTAAAGAGATGATAATTTGAGTCTCTCTCTAGAAAAGAAAGTCTCTCCAAGATCCCTAGAGTAGTTAGTGGTTAATCACTTTTAAGTGAAGGATAATCATTGTTAAACCCAAGTGAGTTAACTTTTATCTTATAAACAATTTTTTGTTATCAATAAAGATGTTTCTTGATTTTCTTAACATAATTCGGACCACTCGTTCTCGTTGCTGGACTTTCATAAACAAGTGTCTATTAAATATTGCTAATATCTTTATATTATTTAAGAGTATTTTTTTGTTAAAAAATTTGAATTAAATTTAAAATAATTTTAATAAAAACTAAACATCATCCGTACAAACACTTTAATTTTATGAGATAAAAATTTGTAGGGCGCTTACTTATCATATCTTGTCTGAAGATTGCATTCCCATTAAAGGTAATGTGATTTTCATTTGTTTTTTCTTTTTATTTTTATTTTGTGAGTAGTGGTTTCATGCATGTGTTTTTCACTTAGTGGCTTTTTGTGTTTCTTGTCTCTCCATACACCAACAATTGTTAGCTAAGTATAGGAATTCGTCAAATAAAAGGAAAGGTTAATATGATAGCATAATATTGAAAAGCTGTAAATTTTATTTTATGTTGAATATTGAAGGTCTTCATAACTGAATTCGGGATTTGGGTAAAAATATAGTAGAGGGAATTTCAAGCCTTTCCAACACAACTCCATAAAGAAAGAGAATGCTAACCATAGGCGAAAATCTAAGCAAGAAACTCATTTTATCATATGATATGTATGCATGAGTTATGGAGGTGCCAGTCCCACATTTAATAATATTCTAATTCTAATCAAATTTATAAAAATAATTAATAGCTATTAGTCGCTTTACAAACATAAAATTAAGTATTCCATGATTTATGAATAATCAAGACCTAAATACTAAACTAAACCTGAGCTCTTTCCAAACCTAAATAGTTATCATTGATGGCATAACAAAAGCTTAAAGCAATGCTCATTATGACAATGAACAATGCGGCAGCTGATGTGATCAGTAAGCACTCTTAAGAGGCAAACATTGTTTCAGTCAAATATTATGCCCAAAGAACGAATTGGCTGTCGGATTTGCCTTCTAACTTCAGTGGTTGTGAGTTTCTCTGTCTGCTTCATTTTGCCTCGAACGTTTCGCCATTGTTGGGGAAAGCAGCTTCTCCAACTCCACTAAACTGAAAACCCATCAAGATAAGATTAACTACTTAAGCATCAACTTCTATAATAGGTTTTGGGTTTAAGTATTAAGAAATGAATCTCATTAAGTTTCTTTATGGTTTGATCTATTTTTTATTTTTAGATTGGATTTAATTAAGAAATTTCCTCTAAGATGCTAGCAGAAGAGAAAAGGTCTACAAGTTTACTTACATCTCATATTTGCGATAGGCTTCGTTTCTTTTGGTAATGTACAAGTCGCTGTCTTTGGGAATATTGTTTAAAGAACTACCTGCAACATCAGCAGAGGATTAATAACACATTTGAGTATAGATCTAATGATAAGAAAGCTTAGCCATTTAAAAGGTAGAGGACTCTACAGAATTACCCTCTACTTTTTCTTCAAAAATTAATCATAATTAATATAATTAAATTAAACTATTTCCTATTACACTTGTGTATTTCAAAAGACGCTCATTGTGAAGATAAGGCAGGCCTACTGACCTAGCAATGGGATTAGAGATATGATATCCAAAAAACTCAAGTATGGCTTATGCTTGCAAAGGAACTAAAAATGAAAAGGGGATTTCCGGAAGAAAGGAAATATACTTCACCCAAAATTCCCAATCTTAAAAATATACTCCACTCAATATTCCCAATCCAGGCAAAAGAAATGAACTGAAAAGAACTACACCCAGAATAGACTTGCTTAAGCACACAAAAAAGAGAGAGAAAGAGAAAGCTGAGAGGCTAGATGGAATGAGCTAAGGTATGAATGTATGATCACCACGAATAAGCAGGGCAGCTGCCCAAACTGCAATTAAGATAAAAGAACCAAATTGATTTCACACACATAACATTTATGGTTGTCTGCATATTATTGTTTGTCAGAGATTTTCAATAATTTCATCCCCTCCCTTCTATTCTCTACCCTTCCCTTAAAGATAAGGTGTCAGCATTTTTGTCCCACCAGATAAGTTACTTCAAAAAATGTGCCATTTTTGCTTGGTAAACACTACAAAGATAGGAGGCAAAAGGTTTGATAGGATGGAAAGTGAAACGAACATTATTTTCTAAATTCTTCAAGACAGATAAGCAATGAGAAATTAAGACAAACGTACATGGTAGTGGGGCCGGGTGTTTCATTGGCACATCTTTCTGAACCTTCAGTGGAGTATCCTTGTCAGGCTGATCTAAAACCTGTTCAAGTATGCAAGCAGTAAGAGATACTCTCAATGTATAAGCAGATGCCCAGTCATCAACAATTTTACACCACAAATAATTGGTAATAGTCATTGACGTCAATGATGAAATAACTTTAATGCTGATGGGAAAGGTATAAGGCAAAACTATAACAAGCACTTTGTTTAAGATTGAACATAGACATCCACAACATAAAAGTTCTCCAATGTAAGGGGAAAACATAAGCACTAGGAAAGATAAGGGGAAAAGAATTTGGTACCTTCTTCTTTTCTCTTCTCTTTAATATCTTTAAATGGCATTTTTTAATATAGTGCATCAAATGATATCGAGAATGCCTTGAACACAACTTCTCTTGAACCTCAGGGTTTTCAGTTAGCCAATCAGAAATCTCTTTGGACTTAACCACTTCATCCTTATCCAAAGTTTCCAGCCACGAATAAACTGGTATCCATTGATCCGTGCGCTGAAATCGAGCTTGTGGAATATCAAGCTGATTTGCTTCCTTTTCCTGCCACATTGAAAGATAAGAAAGTGTCAGGTGTAGTAATTAATATATAACTTTTTTGTTTATATATTCATTCAAAGTTCTCTAAGGGCAACCATGGTATGAAGAATTTCAAAAATATATCATCAGAAAAAAAAAAAAAAAAAAAAAAAAAAAAAAAAAAAAAAATAAAATATTACTATACTCTTAAATGAAGCATAACTGCATAAGGTGCATTAGGTAGGCATGTTGTTTCCTAATCTATTATTGTTGATATAACCAAACAATCTTCTTTGACCAAAAAAAAAAAAAAACAATCTTCTATTGTCATAAAATATTACGCATATAAAGAAACAAAAAATACACAAACACATACAGAAGGTCCCAGTTTTTACAGACCATGCCTCTATCCATGGACCTTGTTATCCACTTACTCTGTTTTACACACAGATATGGAAAGAAAAACCCTAATTTGTGGGACAAGACAAATATTTCTTAAGCAAGTTATAATCTTCAGAAGCTATTCTTTACCTCATAGATGCAAAGGCTTAAACAAAATCTCAGTTTATCACCATCAACAAAAAAAGTGCCACTGCTGAATGGAAACCATAAACTCCGGTTTTCCCATCTATCAAGGAACGGAACATTGATTAATATGCCTGCTACTTACCACATTGTCGCACATAAGAACCTCCTAAAAAAGCTGTAACGTGTCAAATTATTCCAAGATTTGGTAGAGGAACCGGGAAAAAAACACAAAATGAGGGAATCCAAACAAATTGAACTGCAGTAACATCAATCAGGGAAAGGGAGAAGAAAGTTCACATGAGTGTTATTCCATTCTTGTATTCTAGAGAATCCTCCAACCTAATTAAATTTTCAGGATATTTCTCCCATCTGGCATCTAAGCAAAAGCTCCAGCTTAAAATTTAATGTTAATCACAGGATTAACATTAATTGCACGTGTCACCGCACAAGCAGATCCAAAATGCGACAGAACCCACATGGCTAGTAACGTTTATTCTAGACTACCTTGCCACAAAAATTACGAGGAACAGAATACGGCGATAGCATACTACTGAAGATCCGACAAAAACATTCAATCAATCAAATAGTTTGAAATTTTAATACAGAGAGCAATTCGAAGTTCATGCGGGAAACGGGAAGCAAGTAGAAAGCAGCACCTGAGGGGGAAATCTCATGCAATTCTGAATGGAAATAAGCCTGTGACAGAGATCAGAACGAGGCATGGATTTGAGGCCCTCGGGTAAAGATTCATGGTTGGAGTCGATCCAGGCTTCGACCTCGGCCATGGTGACTTCTTCAGCCTCAGGGAAAGAAGAAAGCCAAGCTCGAGCCATTGTTTCCCATCCTTCGCTTTGGTCAGTTTGGTTCTGATCGGAGTTTATGGGCTCTTCCGGGTTTCCTTCTGCGGCAGAGTTCGACATGTTGCTCTACGCCGCGACAATTGCGATCCAAAACAACCGTACGCGGCATTTCCGGCTAAGCTAATTGCTAATTAGTGTGAAGCCAAGCCTAAAACGACAGCGCTTGCAGTTGTTTCTCGGTACCGGACTTCCCCGTTATTCAGGGCATCCATGCGTTTTGTACTATAGCATTTAAAAAAGAAAAACGGATATTTCATTTAACAAGGATTGATAAAAATTCATATCATCAATTCATCATGAACTTTTATGGAACTTATTATTAATTTTAAAAATTACTGTAAAATTAGTTAAATTAAAATTATGCACATTTCAAGTTTTATTTTTTATAAAATTTAATACATATTTTACCTTTTAAATGAAATTACAATTTTTGAACTTGATGATCTGAATTTTTAAAATCTATTTGTTAATAAATAATAATAGCACATTCTTCTGTTTTTAATGTAGGGTTAAGGTGCATTTTTACCCTTAAAGTATGCAATTTTGCAATTTTGCCCGAAGTTTTCGGAAGAATGTTGTTCACGAAGTTTAAAAAACGAAGCAATGTTGCCCTTCCCGTTAAAAACCCTAACGGTCAACGAAGGGTTTTTAATGGAGGGGCAACATTGCTCCGTCTTTAAACTTTAGGGGCAAAATTGCTACTTTTTTTTGGGAGCAATATTGCGCTTGAAGTTTAAAAAACGATAATGTCGTCCCTCGCTTAAAAACTCTAACGTTGACCGTTAGGGCTTTTAACTGATCATGTTAGGGTTTTTAACGGAGAGACGACATTGCTTTTTTTAAACTTAAGGGGCAACATTGCTACTGCCGAAAGCTTCGGGGGCAAATATTTGAGTCCAGATCTTATTACATTAACCCTTTAATGTAAATATTTGAGTCCAGATCTGAGCAGTTCATGTAAATGAAAAACTGATTGAAGGGTTACTCCTATCAATAGACAGGGCCAATGGCCATATAGTGGTTACGAGTTGGGGCCTCCTGGAATGACCAACCTTAACCCACTCCTTTAGAAATAAAAATTGAGTTGTTTCTGCCTGATGAACTCTCGAGAATTTTTAACCCAAAAAAAAAACTCCCGAGAAAAAAACCAACATCTAATAGAAGTAAATGGTAAGAGACTCACTCTCTCTTAACTATGTCCTCAGTTCAAGGTGTGGGAATTGAAAAAATGGTATTGGGAGCTCTTCTTCTACGATAGTAACCCTAACTCGAGGCAAATCCAAATTAGTGAACCTTTAAACAAGGCGGCGGCAACAGCAGTCAAACCTTTAAAATAGAAATCTGTTGGCATAAAAACCAGAAATAGCGTGTTTTAAATCCTGTGCTTGTAAAAAAAAAAAAAAAAAAGAGTAGTCTCCGAGAAATAGAAATCTGTTGGCATAAAAACCAGAAATAGCGTGTTTTAAATCCTGTGCTTGTAAGATTTATAAAAATACCTTCAAGTTCAAACAAAACCCATTGGACATACTTATTTGATACTACTTCATAATTCACGATTAAAACTGGTTTGAAATGTGGAGCTACTTTTAAAGATAAGAGTTTTGGTACTCGTTAGTCAATGTGAGAATGTGAGAGGATGACACAATTGATTAAGATGTCAATTTTCACCCCCAAAAGAAAAGAGGTTTGATACTCACTTATGTAAGGGCGACTTTATTGGTGGGCTTGTGGCACCCAAAAACTTTTATATAAACTTACAAAAATGGGGGTTTAAAGGTAAACCTAAGCAACAACAAGTTACCATGGCCTACCCAACTAAACTTTTATACGTAAACTTACAAAAACATTTAAAATATGTTAAAGCAAACAACACGTTCACATCAGATGCCCTAACCCTAGGTACCCCTTATAGAGGGATGAACATATTTTTTTTTAATATGTATATATATATATTGTATTTATTTAGATTTAAATTTAAATTATATTTCAAAAAAATTTTACACCTCATATCTCAAATTAATTAGTTTCCAACCCTACATTCAAAAAGAAATACGTGTCTGGAACACCAGAATCATTGAAACTAATTGATTTGAGATAAAAAAATATTTCAGTAAACAACATAAAATTTAAATCTAAATAAATACAATATAAAAAAAATAAAAAAATAAAAAATACTCATCGCCCCTTTATTGGAATGAACGCATAAGGACATAAGGGGCTTTGTGCTCCTAATGTGACTGGCGAACAACGCTGTGTACGGATTTCGGACATCAGAAAACAATAAAACTGAATCCACAAAGCATGCCAGCAAATTACACCGGTATTCATCAGTTAGCTCTTTATCTTTCAGTGTTTTCTCCACTTAGATGATTGGGCTAGCGTTCAATCAAAAGTGTAGCAAAACTACCCGCATCGACCGTAATAAACATAAATTAAAAGATTGTTACTCCCAAGCTCTGTTCACTTCAGAATGTCAAGAGTCAAATTACCAAAATTGCTCTCCAATTCCAACTCCAAATTCACCAACATTCAAATCTTGTGCACCCTCAACAGTTTATGAAAGCAGCTATAATTGAATCGAAACTATTCATGATGGAACTTTTTCCACCAAGAAGGCACATCATACAGTGAGTGTGATGTCGCCCAAATCAAGTTGAGCAGCAATTTCTTCAAGTTGCTTCTTCACACTCATATCAATCAACTTAGATCCAGAATTCCCATACCTGATTGTGAAGCCAGCCACCAAACTTGGATCAATCAATGTCTTAATTCTCACATTTTTCGCACCAGTTAGCTTCTGCACCTGCCTCGCTATCTGAGACAAATGCTGCGATTCCGGCTTCACCACCGAGCTCACGATCGCGAGCTCCGTCTCCGTCAGATCGTTATACACAAACTCGTATTCCTTCGCTATATCGTTGATCAGATCGATCCTCTTCGCGTCCACCAAAATGTTGAGGAAATTCTGAGTGTGAGGCTGCAAGCTTGAGGAAGCGGCGATTTCCTCTAGAACGTTTTTCTTCTTCTCTGTCTCTATGGTAGGGTTGTTGAAGAAGGAGAATACGCCAGGGTCGGCGAAGATTTCTTCGATTTTCTCGATGTCGGCGGTTGTAGAGTCGAGAGTGTTGTTGGTCTTGGCAACGTCGGCGAGGGCGATGGCGTAGCTTGCGGCGGCGCTGGAAACCATCTTAGCTCCGAGAGAGCCGCCATGGGAGCGCCGGCCAGTGGCGGCTGCGGGAAGATTGAGCTGGAGAGAAGAAGGGAAGGTAGAGGCGGAGAAGGAGAGGTTGAAGAGGGGGTTAGGGGACACAAAGGTTCTGCGGAGCGGAGAGTTAGTGGATTGGAGTGAGGTTGGAGTATGGCGTAGAGATGCCATTGCTTCTGAATTTCAGACTTGTGTGTGTCAGTGTGTGAGAGACAGAAGCAATGTTGGAGGAGTTTGATGGGAAGAGATGAGATTAACGGTGGAGAATGGTTCATTGCCCATAGGCTATCTTGTGTTGAGGACTTGAGGGGCGCCAATAAGGCAATAACACCATAGCCGCTTATTTTGGGAGAGATGTATGTTTGTTGGGAAGAGTCATCGGAATGTTAAAAACAGCTTTATAACTTAATCTAGGAATATCATTCCGACAACACTCCTTAGAAGTCATAATATTTATAATAAATATTTGATCAAAAAAAATGGGTTCTTATTTATAAATTCCATTTAAAAAAATGAGATTTACAATTTTATCCATATTAATTGTACCCACTGAAGATAGAGAGAAAGAAATCCGGTTTTAAAACCTTGGTTGAGAGAATCATAAATGGAAGATGAAAACGTTGAAAATTTACCCCATAATCATTGTGTCAACTAACTTTTCTTGGTATGTGAGATTTGGTTTGGGAAAGTCATTGGAATGTTATAAATAGGACCAGAGTGGTATAAGATAAATATTCTTATTGATTTTTATTATAAGGTACGAACTATTCTCACAAACTAATAAAAATAATTAAAATTAATAAAGTTATCCTAAAATTTAAGTAATTTTCAATGTTGCCCCTAATAATTACACTATAATTACACTAAACTCTAATATCATATTAATTATTACTCTCACCCACTATCGTTATTAATTATGGACATACATAAAAAAAATAATTAATGCTCCTTAGAAAAGTGAGTGATCCTTATAAAAAAGATCAAATAAACTTGTTAGTTGATCTTTATAATAAAGACCAGAGGGAGTACATCTTATTTTTATTATAAAGCACCAACTCCCAAATGTATTTAGTCCATTTTTCTAAGGAACTTACTTGTTTTCAAGAAGTATTAATTATTTTTTTTCCATATATGCCCCTAATTAATAAAGGTAATGAATGAGAGTAATAATTATTATGATATTAGAGTTTAGTGTGATTAATAGAGGTAATATTGAAAATCACATAAATTTTAGGACAACTTTATTGACTTTAATTATTTTTATTAGTTTGTGACAATTGTTAATTAGTGCCTTATAATAAGAATGAAAGAGAGAGGATATAAGATGAGTGTTGTTTTGACTTATATATATAAACATTTATAAGCCTTTCAAAAGCTGACGAAACATGCTTATTTCACTATAAATCCATATTACTGTATTATATTAAACTTAAAAGTTTAAACTATTAAGTTTAATATAATTGTGGGTCTGTGTGATTTTGTATTGTATGTGGGTTTCTACGGATATTAAAATCAAGTTTCAAACTTGAATAAGATGCGTTTGTTTTATGTTTGCGTTGCTTAATGGTTATCATTTTGGATGAAATGAATATTAGGCAATCCTTGCATAGGTCTTGTATATCAAATTCTCAATTATGGAATTATTCAATTTTTTTAAGAAAATCTATTCTTGGAAACCAGGGTCAAATGAATTATACCAATTTTTTTCCTCAATTATGATGGAATTTTGAATGGATTAAGGTCCAAATTTGTTTTGAAAGATTTTATTAAGGAACAAGTTACCTTACAATTTTTTTAAAAAATTCAATCTTATCCCGTAAGTGTTGAAATAGAGTAATTTTGCACTTTACCTTTAAAAAATTAACAAGCAATGTCAACGTTAGTTTCTTAATAATATAAGATAATATTGTTTTATTTGAAACTTCCGAATAACATTATAAAAATTTAGAAACAAACTTACATATTAACTAAATTTCAAATTGAATTAGTTTTTTTTTTTTCCTTTTGCCCCAAAAAATGGTGGCAAATTGCTTACTTCACTTGTCCTGTTTTTAACATCTTTATTTGAATGGGAAAAATATAACAAAAATTGCTCAAAATTATTTTATATAAAAAAGTATAATTTAGGTGTATTAATATGACATTAATGAGTTGCAAACATTATTTACTTTATAAAACATATAGGTGTATTATTAAATTATTACAAATTGAATTAGTTTTTTTGATAAATTGACAAAAATTAAAACTTGTTATTATAATTAGGACCAAAACCAACTCCAATTTGCTCCTATAATTAAGACCGGAGGGAGTATTGTTTTATTTGAAACTTCCGGATAACATTATAGAAAATTAGAAACAAACTTACATATTAACTCAATTTCAAATGGAATTAGTTGTAGTCTTCATCAAAACCCCCAAGCTCACTACGGAAAGTAGTCACAATCCTTAATGGGCCTTTTCAAACCACTAATAGGCACCCAAGCCCATTTTCTGACTTCCTCAGTTTTTTATTTTTCCAAAGTGCTCAAATGCAGTTACTCTTTCTTTTGAAAGAAGCATTATACCGGAAAAACTTAGATTAGTTGGGTCTTAAAATTCATCAAGTTTAACATATGCCTAAAGAACACTTAAAGAAGTATATACAAATCATATATAAAAAAAAAAAAAAACACTTAAAGAAGTATATACAAATCAACTTTCATGCATTTTATTCACACCTTGTTTGATTTAAAATTCATTTAAACACACGATTGAATGAACAAAAAAAAACAAATTTTCTTAAATGAGGTATCAAATTTGAGCAGAATAAAAATTATGAAAATATAATTTTTTTTTTTATTTTAAGTTATGAAACAACAAATAATTATTACCAATAATTTTAAATAATATAAGAGATCAAGTTTTCTTCAGTGAGATAGAATAAATATATAATACAACTGAATCAATTTCCTTGCTAATCCAAAAAAAAAAAAGAAAAAAAAAAAATTTGTGCAATTTGGACCAGCCATGCTGGTGTAGTTAAATAAAAAGCTCATTTTTAAAAAGAAGTTATGGTATTTCATTGACATATTATCTCATTGTTTGTTTTTACTAAAAAAATATTTTTTCCAAAAAATCTGTCTTTCTATACATAGAAAAACTCATCCCCTCTTTTTTGAGTTTTTCCCCCTAAACATTGATATTTTTTTATATCTCGTATTTGTGTTTTTATATGCCATGTCATTAGATAATTAATATGTTTAGCTAAAGTGATTGGGTGATGACAAATATTAACAATAACTTGGTAAAAATAAAAATAAAAATAAAAGATCTATCAACAATAAGAGTAATTGGTTCTTCCCCAAAAATATTACTAATAAAGAGTGTTTGACCGTATTCGTCTTTAAAGGGAATCACTAAAAAATAGTTTGTTAATAGACAATAAATAATTCAAACTAGTTTAAGCAGATGTGGAAAAGCGTATTTTACTTCTTACAAAATGAACAGTTAACGGAGTTGAGATTAAATTACGTATAAACTAACAACTCATTTAATGTGTGTACGCGCGTGTATATTGGAAATGTAAGGAAGATGGATAGTGGAAATGAAAGAAAGGAAGAAAGAGGAAGCACACAAGGTCAATAACTTAGGGCACAATTCGTGGGGAGGGAAAATGAGGGTTTAGAAAACTGAGGAGAACACCGGTTTGTTGGGCAAGTTTATATGGGGTTCACCACTTTATGTGCTCATAATTATAGGGAGAAGCATTTTATGTGCTTGAGTTTTATATGTCTGTTTGAATTAACAATAGAAACTGTTTTTTTAACATCATTTATAGTATACAAAATAAATATGTGAGAAAATTTTATCTCAACTTGTATGAACGTACTTTTCAAACATTAATTTAAATATGCTCTTATAGAACGGGACAACATCAGAACAGTCTAGTCCTATAAAAGGACTCAACCCAACTTTCTCAACTTATGTCATGTTTAGTCTCGATTTCATACTTATCATATAATCTCTCTGGTTTTAAATATAAGACATAATTGACATTTTTAAAGAGATTAAGGAAATTAAATAAATTATTTAAGCACATCATATCTTGTCTATCTTTATATTATATATCACTAAACGATATATATATATATATATATATATATATAAAGTAATATAATTAGCTTTTTTTAATATCTCTAAAAAAATCATATATTTCTTATATTTAAGATTGGAGGGAGTAAATGTGTGAGCTCGGTCTCACATTTATTTTGATCCGGGCCGTTCCATCCCACATGACTTGGATTTTTTTTTTGGTCAAACACATGACTTGGATAGAAATGGCCCGAATTTGTGTTGTTAATGGGAATGCATTTGAGTGTTTCATACAATTTGAATTTCAAGAAACATGAAAAGCATACAACCTCCCTTTTACTTGTGGCTTCCAATGTCTTCCCTATCACTCCCAACATTTCCTTTCACTTTCTCATGTCCCTTTCCTTCCCACTCTTATCCTAATTTTCTTACCCATTTATACTATATATTCTTCTATTCATATATCATTCATTCACTTCTTAGTTACGTTTCATTTATTTTCACTTTCTACGGGAATGAGTAAAGTCAAATTTTGTTTCAAATCAGCTTTGATTTTATGTACTGCTTATTCAAGTATTACACCTATAAGTTTCAGAAATTATATGGTTTTAAATTTTTTATTTTTGCTAATGAGAATGATATGATAAATAAAATGAATGTAAATAAGTAAAGCATATTTTTTTAAGTCACGAAGTGGGACTTAGGCGATAAGATAGCTACATGCACTGTTACAGACAACACTTTTAAAGTATTTTTTTGTTGGCCTTTTAACGTCTGAAAATAGAGGGACACATATGTCAAGGACGTAGTAAAGTCATGATACAACGTCCCTAAAAAAAGGGACGCCAAAAAGAGATGTCATAAAAGACATACGGTGTCCCTTTTTTTAAGGGACGTGGTGAGTTTTTTTTTAAAAAAAAAAAAAAAATACTTCACGCGTCGGACATAAGAGTGGTGGAGAGAGAGAGAGACTTCCATGTCTTAACCACCATTGAAGTCATCAAGGAGACTTCTAGATCTAAGAAAATTGGTGTTCAATGCCACTACCACCAAGTTAGTGCTCTTCGTTGCATCCACCGTCGTGGGGTTGGTGCTTGGCGCCATCGTTGTGGAGACTTCCAGATCTACGAAAATTGGTGTTCAACCCTCTCAAATTTGAAATTTTGACAAGAGAAAGACCGTAGTTTGCACATAAATGCAAAAATGATGAAATTGAGAAATGATTAAAAATTCCCCATAGATTGTAAACAGGAAAGCAAAATGAAGAAGAATGGTAAATTTTTTTAGCCAAATAGGAAGTCCCTTACGATTCAGCGATTTCCTCCACCACTAAGTTCTTTACATCATTGAAGATCTTGCAATTCCATAGTCGGGCATCTCTTACAGTCGTGAGGATACATACAAGCCAATATTCCTCATCAATACTTTGGAAGTTGTCGGAAGGAGGGAGGAGCGTTCTGTCAATGGTGTGTTCTTTCAATGTGGAGAGATTTCTGAAGTCGCTCTTATGGACACCATGCTTTGGGTTACTCTTTTGGGTAGTGAAAGAGACCCAAAAATTGATAATTGTGAGAGACTTAGAGCTCCGGCCATGGCTCTAGGACGCCAAGGGTTTTTGATAGCATATTGGAGCAATGGAGAAGTATACCAATCACAAAGTGTGGTTTCTAAGTTCACTGTGAAACTGTGATTGAATTGGTGAAGGTACAAGATCGGAGGCGGAGCTTCCAACTATCACATCTTTAAGTATCCCAATTTTGAATTTAGGACGCCAGAAAATCACTTTAAGTGTCCCAACTCTAACAGGGATGCCAAAAACGGTGGTGCTCTTGGCATTGCTTTTATAAGTTGGAACACAAAAAACTCTATTTTTAGTGTCGCTTTTATAAATTGAGAAGCCTAAAGTCCCGCTTTAGGTGTTTCAATTTTAAAAGAGACGTCCAATATATCAAAATTTTCGCACATAATTACAAAAATGTCACCGCCTTTGTATTGTACTTTCTTTTTCAAAAAACACACCTTTTTAGGGAAGTAAAATCCATTTTTTGTGGTAGTGATGGTGAGGTCTTAGAACTTGGGAGCAAGAAGGGAGATTAAGATTGATTGAATAATAAGATTTAGAAAAACATAAGAAGAAAGGAAGCGGTAAGAGAGCAAGGGACTAGGTTTTAAAAATAGAGAATAGACGTTTTTAATTAATATAATATATTTTTAAATAACTAGAACATAAAATTAAAACACATCATATATACAATAGTAGATAGTAATATGAAATATAAAGTTGAGTCGCACTAAACAAAGGACAAGCGATGATAACACATCATGCACATCTAATGCCGAGAAAAGTTCTAAAATATATGTGGGCCACCTTCCTTCACAAGCTTTATATATATGTGTGTATGTGTGTGAGTTCAAGATTTATGTTTTAATGATAACAAGACTTGTAAATGAAAAAATGATTTAATTCAGTGAAATGTGAAAGCTTTGAAGCATGTAATTGAGCAGATATAGCTTACTTGAGCATAAGTGTGCTTGAGCAAGTAAGTGATCATTCGAATAAGGTGCTTTGATATGTGATTTACTCATTTCATATTGTTACTCGAGTAAGGCTTTGTCTTATCGAACAAGGAGGAATTATGCTCAAGCACAAAGATTTCGATAACTAACCTTTTGCTCTTTTAGCTTGTTGCTCGATAAGCCAAGAAGCTTTACTCAAGCACATTGCTTGAGCATAGGATATGCTTACCCAAGCAATATTGTTTTGTTCACATTCTTTGAACTCTTTCATGTTAATTACTAAAGTATGCAAAGAAGCTTACTCGAATACGTTGCTCGAGCAGAGGACATACTTACTCGAGCAAGTTCATTTTGGTTTCAATTTTGTGAGCTCTTTCTGGTAGTTACTTGAGCACAAATATATATTACTCGAGCATGTATATTTTGTTAATTAATACTTTGGCTTTCACAGTGGTTTCTCGAGCAAGTTGAAGCATTACTTGAGTAGGTTACTCGAGCAAGAGTAATTATTTACTCACATAAGCCTACTTGATTGAACTCTCTCTATGAAAGAATTTGAAAGTTTCTCGAGTAGACCAAGTTTGTACTTGTGCAATGTTCTTACAGTTCTTTCAATACTTTGTTTTCTTTGCCTTCGTAAATTCAAAATATTTAATTTACATTTCATTACATCTAATCACTACTCATTATTATTCTCAATTCTTCTAAACATATTTGTTAGTGAGTTTTAGATTATTAGTGAAAAGATTTTGTGCAAATCTTCAAAAAGCGAAGAATGTGTCAAAGCGTTAAATGCATTGCAGAAAATAGAGCACACTCACAAAATGCAATTCAGAGCAAATCAAATGATCATGGTTTCAGACATTCATTCTGGTGAAAGCGCTAGCGACTCTTCCTTAGTCAACTACAGACTAAAGGCATGTTATATTAAGATTTTCAACAGTGATATGAAAACAACATATCTTCAAATCTTCAAACGACTCTAGTTTGTGTCTAACAGAAAGCTTCTATGTCTAACAAAAGGATTGAAGTCTCTTTAGAGATGGTCTGAAGCTTCACCAACGGTAATTAGTGGAATTCAACTATAAATATATAGAGCATTCAATTCGGAGCAACCAACCAACAACGATATCATTCATTACTCAGTCATTCCTCATTAAGACTTTCTGAGATATTTTTTCGATATTCAATTCTTTAATGATCATATATCTAGTGAGAAAGTTTTTATTATTAATTGATTGTTGTAAAATCTCAAGATAGTGGAACCTTAAGTGTGTTTGTCCGACTATGGTTGTAAGGGGGAGTGAATCTGGTGAGATTAATCTAAACTTAATGTAATCATTGAAAATAGTGAAAATCTCAAAGAAGCTCTAGGGACTGGACGTAGGTCACGAGATTAAGATTAAGGCCAAACTAGTATAACTCTCTGTACACACTTCAGTGATATTCTTCTAACTCTTCCTTATTAATTTAATTAGTTGTTAAAATCATTTTAAATTTTTATAACTCACATAATTCACCTCCTCTTAGGTGATTCACTGTGACTAACAATACATACACATATGTATATGTATATGTATACACATATGTTTTGTACATTGAATATTTCAATTTGTTTGCTAAAAAAGGATGTTATAAATTTTGAAATATGAATATAAAATGCGTGTGTAATTGAATTTGCACATAATAAGTATGTTATAGAAATTGAATTTTGAACTAATATTTTTAACAAAATAGAAACATAAAATATTTAAAAGTCTAATCTTTTATTCAAAATACATGTCGTTTTTTACATGTTTAGTCATATTATTAGGAATAATTTTAGCGTTTGAAATATTTCAAACGAAAAGTCAACAATACGCATATAGTGCACCAACATTTTTTTTTTTTTTAAAAAAAAAAAACTTGCTTAACTTTTCACACACACACATTAAGTAACCCTTTTTACCATCAAGTTACCACACATATTTTAATACCCACATCACAACTTTAATTATATGGCTTTTTTTTTTTTTTTTTCATTGATGGACTTCTTTTCTAGCATGACTTTGTCCCATATAAGACTCTTTTCTCGACACTAGCTAACTCATATTTGCTTACACTTGTCATGCCAACACATCAACTGTTTTTATAATAATAATAAAACTACTCCCAATTCTTTTACCTCACATTCTAAGTCATTATTTATTTTTGACCTAACTTGCCGTGTAATGCCAAACTTCTCTCTTCTGTATTGGATTGGATCTCTATAGCTGAAAAAACAAACTCTCATATATTGTTATCTCCCCAATAACCTAACTTACCTTTTGTTCCCTCTTCAATTTGGGAGCACCTACAGTTCACTGCTTCTTTCCATCCACTTCTATCCTCTTTCTCCCAAGCCACTGAAATATTAAAAAAGAAAAGAAAAGAAAAGACATTAGCTTCACTATTTGCGTAAAAAACAAAACAGTTTGGGGAAGAGGACGAAAGTGAATGGAAAGAAACAGTGGACTATAGCCGCTCCCTCCAATTTACTACCTCTTGTCCACTACAAACTTAATCACATAATTAGGACCGAAGGTAAT
Organism: Acacia acuminata; assembly: GCA_019022655.1. Classification (NCBI taxonomy): domain Eukaryota; kingdom Viridiplantae; phylum Streptophyta; class Magnoliopsida; order Fabales; family Fabaceae; genus Acacia; species Acacia acuminata. Next base: position 2,872,583 of record JAFJYI010000004.1, on the reverse strand, counting down.
ATCAAATAACATTTATAGTAGAATACCCAAGAAAAAAAAAAAACCTTCTCAGTGTATATATTGTTGAAATGATCAATAATATTTGGGAGAAAAAGTTTATAATTCATTCCATCATTTTATATTGTGCCTTTCTGCTTTCAATTCTTTCCAATATTGAGTTCTTTGTGCATCCAAAGTCTTTTTGAAATTCTTGTTAAATTAATTCAACCAAATTAAATATATTTATTAGCAAAAATATATCTACTACTATTTTTTTATTATTAAAACTTAATATTGAAATTTTAATTAAATAATTACTTCGATCCTTAATATAAGACTTATTTACGGTAATTTGATTATATTAAGCAAATTAATTTAGTTAATATGACATGTTTTTTCAAAGATATTCTAATCATTTTTCTTTATTCCCTTCATCATTTTTATTTTTTTTTTTTTAGTTAAGGTGCTTGATCGACCTCCTTTTTTGATGTGCAAAAGTTTTTTACAAATTATGTGCAAAAATACCATTTGATTTTTTGATTATTGTTGGATTTCAAAAGTGCAAAAATACACATATAGTTTGGCAAAAAAGAACGCCTAAAACTAAGTGTTTTTGTTTTTAATGTGAAAAAGTACCATTTGACCCTTAGTTTGACTTTTTTTGCTGACCGGATGATGACGTGGCTTTTAAAGCAACTATGTAAAAAATATCAAATAAGTTGGGAAAATATTACCATCTCTATCCCTTTGTTCGCCCCTGTAAAACCAATATACCTGAAAATCACAACTTGTCTAATGCGGATATATCACCCTTCAACCTGTTAAAAATGTCATCGATAACTGCCAACATATCCTCCCGCCAGAAGTTAGAGGCATTGCCCAGACTAGCATTCTCAATGTTGTTGTCGCCTCCAATCCATTAAAATTGAACCGTCACAGCGTCGACTAAAGCGAATACGCATCAGAAGATGCGTATCCACCTTTACCTCAGAAATAGCCTTGTGAAACTCTTACAGCTAAAGTGATGTGTAGATGAAAAATATATCAACATTGGACAGGTTGTGATTTTCACATACAGTGTTGTTATAAGGGAGAATAGAGGGATAGAGATGGTGATATTAATTCTTCCCAGCTTAGACTTCCGACCAGTCATATTTAAAAGTCAAACTAATGGTAAAACGGTAGTTTTGCACCTAAAAAAAAATACTTGGTGTTGGATGCTCTTTTGGCCAGACCAATTGTGTATTTTTGCACCTTTAAAAATCATGTCATCGTTGAGTTAGCAAAAAAGTCAAACTTAACGGTCAAATAGTATTTTTGTACTAAATTTGTAACCACAGTCATTTTTCCACCTCAAAAAACACTTGCTACTGGGACCTCCTCTAATCAAAGCACATGTACATTTTTTCACCTTAACCTTAACCCTTTTTTTTTTGACCTTGATCGACCTCCATCTTTCTTTTACTTGTTGATTATTGTTAAAGAAACATCAATAAGGATAAATTAGAAAAATATTAATAAAAAGTCTTACATTTAAGATCAATATCATCAACTTTCCAATTAGGTCATACATTAATAAGATGAGGAGTAAAACATTTTTTTAACCTGAAAACATTTTTCTTTAGATCAATAAGCATCTGCGTGTATATATTCATCAACTCCAATTATATCAAACTGTATAATGAATTACACGTGTTATCCTTTTTATAAGGTATAAATATTATTATTGTCAAACTTGTAAGTTTCTCTTTGAATTTACCGCTTTTTAAGTTTCTATCTTAATAAATCAAGTCGAGTTGTTGGTAAACTTGTGTCAATTGTAAACTCAATTAAACTTACGAGTTTACACCCGAGTTTACCGTTTTTACGCTTCTAACTTTCAAACATTGTGTTAACTCACTATTAAAATCATTGTTGTCAAACTTGCAAGTTGACTCTTTAATTTACTATTTTTACGTTTCTAACATACAAAAATGAGTCGAGTCCTTGTAAAACTTCGTGTTAGTTGTAAACTCGGTTAAACTTACGAAGTTTATACACCAGGTTTACCCTTTTTACGCTTTCTAGTTTACAAAACCGTGATAACTTATTATTAAATTCATGTTAACTTTTTTGATTTCATCATGCTTAACGGCTTTATATATAAATTTTATAGAAATTTCTTTGTTAAATATGATAAATGTATGTTGATTGATGTATTTTCAATTATTTTGATTCAAAATATGTTTAAATCAAATTGTAGTCATTTTTATGTTTTAATTATACACTAATAATACCTATTTAATACTAAAAGCAAACTTTTGTGATTTTACGATCTGAGTTCACGATATAAGTTTATACGTTTATGTCAAACTCGTGAGTTTGACAACCTTATTTAAACTTGTGTTAACTTTTTCGATTCGATTATCTTCACGGTTTATATATAAATTGTATAGTAATTTCTTTGTTAAATATAATAAGTTATGAACATCGACAGATTTAATTTCAATTATTTGGATTTAATATATATATTTAAATTAAATTCTTGTCATTTTTTCTATTTTAATTATTTAATTATATACTATTAATATGAATTTACATCACTATCATATTTTTGTTTAAATTCGCGAGTTTGACAATCTTAAGAACAACTATCAAAATTATGCAGTTAAAGATATTGGTTAAAAATAATAAATATATAAATAGTATATCTTTCCTTTTAATTATACCCTTATTTTTTAAAAAATATGTATATAGAAGATTGTGGGTGAAAATTTATTATAAAGAAATAATGAGTCACTTATACTTAATAAAAGTAACAATAAAAAGACAATCTTTAAATTGCCAAGAAGTACCGCCCTATAACAGAGAATGTTGTCTGTAATAAAAACACGAGCGACAATTAAAAAATTTGCACGACGTATGTGCGACCAATATCATCAATTGAACTTGGACAATTATTTTCCTGGGAATTCGCCATTTCTTGTTAACACTATTCCATATTTGGCATTTACCAAGAATCTCCCATTACTGACCAGGAGGGGCGAATCCCTGATTCAACGCCCTTTTAAATATTGATGCATGAATCTCCAAGTGCCTTCCCCAACAAATAATTAAAACCCTACCAAAATGGTCATCCTCTACATTCAAATAATTCAACGCCTTATCAATACCAACAGTTACCTTCAATCAATTTAAATTTAAATATAGTAGTAACGTTTAAAAAAAAAAAAAAAAAACACACAACACACACTCCTTTTACATTAACTAAGGATTACTCCTCGTTCTTTGATTTAATTGATAAAGGGTTAGACACTATCATTAAAAGGGATTCGATCTTTGAATTGATTAAGACGCACTTAACTGGCAAGAAAGGTGAGACACTCTCACCAAAGGGATTCGATCTTAGAGTTGGTCAAGACGTGTAGGAGACATCCTAACTCTTAAGTGCTTAAGTAAACGTCGAGGGTAATAGACGGTTATTTCTATTTAACATCGAATCGATATTACCTACGAGGAAAAAAGATAGGAAAAGAGATTTCATTTTGCCCTTAGATTGTGGATTCGTGACCCCAACATCTTTCCTATATAAAGGTTAGGATTTAGAGTATAATTTTTTATTTTTAAAAAAATGTCATGATTGAGTTTAGAAGTGATTTCCCAGATGCTTCCAAAAGAAATAATTTCTTTTCTTCCCCTATATGTACACTGAAAAAACATAATAATAAATTGATTTTTTTTTTTTTCTAAAAAAAACAAAAAAGCTAAAATCTACTTCATCCAGCAGCCACATCCTGAGCGACCACGTCGGCACCACCTTCACCATTTCCTTCTCTGACAGCGTCACCACCACCACCGACACCGACGTTCTCAACCATCCACCCTTCAACAGGCGAGCATTCCATCTTGTGTCGTAACTTCCAATCAAGCGCTTGACACCCACGCGAGCAATAGTTCACCTTCCCACAAACGGAACATCGCCGGAACTCGTGTGGCCGCGTCTCCGGCCGCCCACACCCAATGTGCGCGCATAGTCTCAGCTCCTCCCCTAACACTCCACGACCTGACTCGAACCAATCCCTCAAAAATCTGTTCGCCGGATGCACTTCCGGCACTGCCACGTTATACCCGTAATCGCTGAGCAACGGACAAGACCATTCCATCTGGCACGCGTCGTTGCCATGCCGCTGGTGGACGCGCCACTTCATCATGGAGGAGCAGAACCGGGAGGGAAGAGATTTAGAGACAGAGCGTAAAATCTGAGCTAGCTCACGCACGTTGGCTTGGATGAGCAACCGCCGTCCCTCGGCCATGTTCCGATTGACGCCATAGCCGTCTTGAAGGCAATGGCCTAGTTCGCGAAGAGCGTCGATATGACCGAGGAGAGATGCTCTGGCGCACAGAGACACGCCGGCTTTTAGATCCTTGTCGCTCTTGGATCCACCGCTTCCGTTGAACTGTATGACGCCGAGTGAGTATAACGCAGGCGCGTGAGATCTCGAAGCCGCTTGAGCTATAAGCTTAAACCCACTCCCTCGATTTCCTAAACAGTAAAACCGGATCTGCAACAAACAATTAGCAAGGAAACAACAATTCAGCAAATCTCTTTCTCCAGATGGATATGATTAATTAATATAACGATGACTCACAAACTGACCATTCCGAGAGTGTATGAAGCATGGACGTTGCCGGCGCCAACACATCGCCGGAGAAACCGGTGAGCATATTCCGACCAGCTTCCGGCTTTGACGGCGATCATTTTTTCGCCGGCTCTGGATAATACCAGACGATTCAAACCAAGTTGATTCAATCGTTTGCATCTGAAAAAGACACAGAAAATTAGCGATTCTATGAGGCCTGATGAATGGAAAAAAAAAAGGGTAAGGTTAAAAACTTGGAATTAATGGTGGGATTTACGTTAAGAGGACGGTGATGAAGTGGGCAGGAGAAGAAACAGAGGCGGAGAGCTTGGAGAGAATGAAGAGAACGACGTCGTCTGGTAAGGAATCGAAGAAATCATGTTTATCTGATGAGTGTTTGGATGAATGTCTGTGAGGTCTTCTCATATTTGCCGCATCCAAGTGAAGAAGGAGAGACTCTCTTTGGGAGAGAAATGAATGATTACTCGGTGGTTTGTGGGAGAGGGAGACGGAAAGGGAGAGGGAGAGGGCAAAACAAAGAGAGATGGGAGAGCAGCCTTATATGGAGCAACACTGAATGAGACAGCGGATCAAGCTTCTGTATATGGGGGACCCACTCCTCATTAAAACCATTAATCATAATAAATTATTTACTTATTATGTTTAGGATCATATTTAAAGACATAAAATTACAAGTGTTAATGTTTCTAATTCTCTGAAATGGTATGATTTGAAAAAATTAAAATTATTAAGAATAAAATCGAGTTTTAATTTAAAACTTAACAAATCAGTACTTCTTTATTTGGGAAAATTACAGCAAGGTTCTAGAGACCATAAAAAATTATAAAAAAGTTTTAACAGAAATTCACATATAAAAAAGTCTCTATTATATGTATTAAAATAAAATCTAAGTTTTTAAATTTTATTGTAAATATAATACTTTTTGTTGTTAATATAGTTTTTTAATTTGTTAATGGTCGGGTTTAAAATTTTGTTGTGAATATAAGACTTCTTTGTTGTAAATCTAAGCGTTTTTCTGTTGTAAATGGCCTCTATACACTTAGGGATTTAAGTTTAAAACAAAATTCAGGTGTTTAAATTTTGTTGTAAATATGACACTTCTTGTTGTAAATATAGTTTTTTTCCTATTATAAATAACCGAGGATGTTTAAATTTTGTTTAAATATAGTAATTTGTAAATATAGCACTTCCTGTTCTTAATAAAAATAATATCAAAAAAGTCCCTAGGGATTTCAAGATAATTTGGTGGTTTTAAGGGATCTAATTGTGTTTATTTGTCTTGCTTAGGACCTGCACATGATTTTCCTTTTTATTTTTAATAATAATAATGATTTTTCTTTGTAATAACCAATAATGTAATCTTATGTTTTTTCAATTTACTAAAAATAAAAAATTAACATAAAGTTTTGTTGGGGATTTTTATGATCTTTTCAGATAATTAAGATATTATTATTAACCTAATCTAAACTAGAGTACTATTTGATTTAGAATTTTTTTTTTTCCAACTTTAAAGCACAAATGGTTTTTGTATGTCTCACCTTTCTTAGATTTATACTTGTTCTTCTCTTTATAAGGATGAACACGCTTACGACATCAAGTAGTAGCTTGTTGTTTAATTTAGAGTATTATTAATCTAAAAATTATTCTAACTTCATGAGCTCACCAAAGTATACATGAAGATCAAATGCATAATTTGCCTTGATGTAAAATACATAAAAAGGGATTAGAATTATTTTGATTACAACGATGGTACTTTATGATTAGCCTGCCCCATATTATAATAGTTTTCTTCTTAATTATTATTATAGCAATGTTCCTTTTATGTGTTATGATTTAACGCTGTCTGAGTTGCATTATTGTTTTCTCGAACTTTCTAATAAAATATTCATATTCCTTTAGAGCTTTTCAAAGTTATTAGTAATTAGTAATTTGATAATTTCTTGTTGCAATATGTACTTTTTTATCTTTAAAACACCTAATGCCCTCTTAATGCTTAGCCATTGCTTACACGTACCCCCTCCTTTCAGAAATTTAAATGTTTGTTAATATTTATCTTACAAAAATTTATTATATTATAACTCCATATTTTACACACTCTTTTCAATCTACAATAAAAAGCGATCTAGAAGAATATTTTTGTCCAAAATATAAGTAACTTATAAGACAATTAATGCTCATTTTTTCAACTTTTCCCTATAATTAATATTTATTTTCAATTTGTTCCCTAAATAAATTTTAAAACACATGTTTTAATAAAGGTAAAAGTGGAAAAGAATTTCAACTTATGACATATTTAATGAGTTAATTGCCATTTTTTTCTCCCATGAATTAGTTAAAATACCCTATATTATACATTGGATGGAATTTAGATATCTTGATGCTAATTTTCTTGGGACAAAAAGCTTAAATTCAGGGCTTTAATTTAATTTAAAAGACAAGTGTTAAACCATTTAAAGAAAATGATGATTTAAGATATAAAGTTCAAATTGTCCACTAACTTAATGGTTTAGTGCCACTTGTAGTAATCATATTATCAAAATATGCTCTCTTGTGTATGTGGGTATATACATATATTGTATTTCTCTTCTTGGGGAGACTCACAAAAATTAAAAATTATTGAAAAATCTTCCCAACAAAATTTATTGTTTAAATGTATTTAACGATTTAAATTATTAAGTATGTGCAACTCGTTTTCGGCGGGCCTGGTATACATACAATATTTTGATCTAAGAATCTTAAACTAACCTACAAATAAAATTATTAATTAGGATTATTACTTTGTGTGAGGGTGGCATTATTAATCACTTAATTTCATTAAATTCGACATTAAACCTGCATGCATCTAAAAAATATCTGAAGGTGAGGCCAGAAACTTCATAAGTCAATTTAACTAGTAAAGATATTTTTTTAAATATGTAAATTAATGGAAAAATATAATTTTCTAACTTTTTAATGATGATTTATTATTATTGTTGATAAACTGTTTCGTGAAAATTTAAAATGTCAATTTAAATGACTTAGATCTTGCAAAAAAAATGAAAAATAACATTTTGATAAAAAAAAAAAAAAAAAAAAAAAACAAGGACAATAATCTTATTATTATAAGTAATAAGTGTTGCCGAAAATATCCCATAAATTATATTAATTACCTCATGTTCTTAATATGAGATCTAGTTTACAGTTGAAAAGTATGTCTTATATTAAAAAAAAATTGGGTATTTATTTTTAAGTTTAATATTTTTCACTTCTCATATTTAAAAAACATTTTCATATATGATGCAAAAATATATATGTGGTTTTTTTCAAAGTGCACCCAACACCAAATACTTTTTTTAGGTGTATTAGTGACTATGTGTTATAAAAGTGGAGCAAAAATACTCATGGACCGTTAGTTTGACTTTTTTGTATTTTTAAGGCTAACACGGACGATAACTTGACAAAATTTCATTTCAACTAACGGTGGAGAACTAGAAAAAAATTACATAAATGAGCCAAGATAGTTTTGAAAATTACAGAAAGGTGGCAACAATGGTGAGGAGGCGGAGATGGGAGGCCTGATGGGTAAGATTGGGATTGGGAGAGAGAAGGGGAATTGGAGTGAAAATGGCTCAACTGTAATTTCCAAAATATCTATGTCATTTTCTGTAATTTTCTCAAGTTCTTTACTTGCTAGTGGGAATGAAATTTAACCGAGTTATCATCTAAATCAACCTTAAAAATATAAAAAATTTAAACTAACAGTTAATGAGTATTTTTGCTCTAATTTTGTAATCAAATAGTCACTTTTACACCCAAAAAATACTTGTGTTAAGTGCATTTTTTAGAAAACCACATATGTATTTTTACATCTTAACCCTAAAAAAAAATTACATGTTTGTTTTTATTACTGATTCACATGTAAGAGTCTATTAGAATGCTCGATACTACTCCATCATCAATATTGAACCTCTCGCTACGAAAAATTATTATTGACCTTTTAACTAACGAATTCTCAAGTATCTTTTGTTCATTTGAGTAATCGACAGAAAACAATTGACTTTCTATATTGGCTGCGCCCAACAGAAAACGAGCTGTTTGAAAGCTTGGTCAATTTGTGACTAATCATATTTTTCACTCCAACTTGCAAACAAGTTGGTCCATATCTTTCTTACAATCCAAGAACTCGTTTAGTTCACTAATTAATAATTAATCATCCATAGTTTTCACATTTAATTAATTATATGTTTTGCCGATTACTTATCACTAGTATGCATATATAATATGTATTATAAAATGATTTTCTGTCAATTACAGAAAGAGAAGTATGCATGGAAACGACCCTTTAGACTTTAATTAGATCGATTGAAACTGGCCGGCAAATCTTTATAATTAGTTAATATAATTAATTGACAGTCTATAGCCAAAGTCAGATTTTGTTTTATTAATTAATCAAATGTGTTAATAATAATTACATATATATTAATTGTTTGGGTGGCTATATCTTGACAAAAAAAAACTAACCCCACGATGAAGAAATTAAAAAACCAGTGGGGGCTGGTTGGAGAACAATATAATTGATCTTACTTTCACGGCACAAAACATGCAAATTGGTTCATGTTCATTAATTAAGCTTTTTTATATAAATATAAATTAGAAAAGTTTGGTATTTAATTGGTAAAACACATGAGAGATTTGATTGAACAAACAAGTTCATGCATGCCCCCTAATTTGATATCAAAAAGCCTCCTTCATCTTTCTCACTTTCTTGTGTTCCTACGCTTCGTGCAAGTTGAACAATAATAATGGACAAAAACACAATTAAGCTATTAGAAGGAAATTAAACATTTTACAAATCTCAGGTTCAAGGATTTTCAAATCGATGAGATTTTACGTGAGACTTACTTTTCATGTGTTCTTTTTGTTATTTAATAACTGTGTATTATATACGTATATATACTACGTACCTCCCTTCCCTAATACTAGAGCTAGTCGGAGATTAAATTTAATCCTAAATATAATACCTCAATCCAATTTGTCTCCTAAATTTATAATTTGTTTTCCAAAGTATTTGACATATTAAATGTACACGTTAAGAAGTTTCTATGTAAGAGTAGTTATGATGAAATATGGTCTTTTAGAAAAACTAACGTATATTTATTCTAAATAACTATCATAATTAACTACCTTAATCTATTCAAATTGGCCAACTAGCTGTTATATTAAAAATACGAGGTGGTATATAATTAGTTTGTGATCATTAAGATTTGAGCTATGGATAATTATGACATATGTGAGAAGGTGGAGTTTTGCAGATTACGCTAAAACTAAGGACGTAGAGAATAATTTGTGAGTTCGATGGATCGAGTGGGGACAAATGGTCATAAATTAAAAGAAAAGTTAAACATATGCATTAATATAATTATTGTATGATTCAGATTTGGACATGAAGATTATCAGTGTGGATAAGGATCTCATCAAGGAGTTGGTGAAACACAAATCCTTTTCCTCTTTTCCCAGTCCCACTAGCAACATTAATTACTTAAATAATTTTAATTTATATTTATACTCACATATATTATATTTTTTTACTAGGGTTAGGTAGAAAACCAGTGCTGCGTTTGCATTCTTTGAGGATTTCCACATTTTTCTAAAATTTTAATTGTTGTTAGTTTCTTAATTGTTAATGGTTAAATAGTAAATCTGTTCCGAAAGTATACGCTAGAAGCAATGTTGCCATAAAAGTTTTTTAGTTTCAATGTCACCTAAGTTTAAAACGTAGCAATATGACCTAATACCGTTAAAAATTTAACGTTGATCGTTAAAAAATTGACTTTGACCATTAACTTTTTCATAGAAAATGACAACATTGCTATGTTTTAAAACTTTCGGGGTCACATTGAACCTGAAAAAACTTCTAGGGTAACATTGCTTATAGGCGTATACTTCCGGGATGGATTTGCTACTTAACCCATTGTTAAACAACAATTAACAAAAGTAAGTAAGGTTTGTGTGTATGTGTGATCCTTTTAATTGAAAAGGAAGATAAAATTATTAATTAATTAAATTAATCAATTCCTATGATTAACTACAGGAAAGCTTGCATGTGCATGGTGTGTGATTGATTTTGCTGCATGACTGACTCAAAATTTCTGGAAGTATAGATAGCCCACAAGTTTCCTATTTTGCTGATAGCTAGGTGGGGACTATTTTTTGTTCATTTAATTAATTAATTATTTAGAATATATATTGGGAGAAAAACCTGAGAAAGCAACCGAATGAGAGAATGTTAGATAAAAATAAGGATATTTGACTTTGAATTTTGGGTTTTTTGAATGAAAAATTCCGGCGTTACAAATGTGTAAAGACAAATAATTGAGGGACAAGATAGTTTTCGAATAGTCAAATCCAGATAAAGATTAATTATCAAATGCATGTGAACTCTAAATTTAGCTTACGCCTGTTCATTTTTGACTGTTTTAAAATATTTTATTCATATAACTTATAAGCACACAGTGTCGTGTTTCAGATATCTTTTTTGAACTTTTTTTTTTATTGCCAAATTATTAGAAAAGTCAGTATCTAACAGTATTGGCAAAAATGGTAGGGGAAATTATTAATAATTATATTGTAGGATTAATATATGATTTTGAGTTCCATCGGGAAAAAATATTTGATTTTGAGAGGACGATGGTGGTTAATTTTTATACTTCTACTTCAAGTAAGAACCTCTGGTTTTTGTTTTCCTATTTGCGGCAAAAAAAATGTTTTGTTACTATTCTGAAATATTTTTCTTTTCGAAAAATTAAGTGAAACACTTCATTTATTTTAATGGAAATTAATTTCTTTTGAAGAAAAAAAAATCAAAATAAATAGTATCCCCAAGAAATTAAAACAGCTTCTTGATATGAAAAGCTTGGCTAATTAAATAAATCATAATTTTACAAAAACTAAGCCACTGGTTATAGTTGATTAGATCTAGGAGTGTTCTCGAGACAGGATGGGTTTAAAAAAAACCTTATTCCCAATCCCCCCATCTCAAAGAAGGTTTGAGAAGGGAAATCGTTCCCAATCCCAACCTCAAAAAATTCTCAAACCGATCGGGATCGGAATGTCTCGGGTTGAGTTGGGAATTCTCGAAAAATCTCAAAGCATGCAATGCTCCGAATCTATATGAAATTCAAAATTTATCTAGCATCAATTCAAAAGTTGTAACAACTCCTCATTTGATTTGCAACATAAATATAATGACTTTAGTATGAAATTTTATATATTTACTCACTCAAAAGTCACTCAATAACATATCACATCCAATACAAGAGTCCAATATATTATATAATCAATCAAAAGGAGCTTAGTTACATGCCTAAAGTTTGAGAAAGAAATCAAGGTGCTTCATTCATTCAGGATTAGTCAATACACTCACATAATGAAATAAACTACTATTTTGGTCCTTCACAAAAAAATTTATAAATCATTTTTATGGACTAAAAAAAGGACTTTTTGGAAATTTGTGAGGATCAAAAATGATTATGGAGTTTTTATGGACTAAAAAGGAACTTTGAGATCATTTTTTGTCGGGGACCCGAAAGGGTATTTAACTCTTTATTCTCTCACATAATGAAATGAGTAAATAATTTCTATGACAAAAAACACGGATCCCATTTGTCCTTCTAAAAATCATCACAATCTCATTTGTTTTTTATGGAAAAAAATGACCTTTTAAATTTGTGGGGATCAAAATGTCACCGAATTTTTTCCTTTTTATTAAAATAGACTTTTTTATAAAATAAGATGGAGATCGTTTTTGGTAATTATTATTGTTATTAATTTATGAAATCAAAACAATAACATTTGATTAGTTGGTTGGTGCTTACGATTGATCTGATATGTGTGAAGATGTTGATAAGTAATATGTATGTATGTATGTATTCGGGATCAAGAAGCCCTATTCCGATCCTCATTCTGAATTTTTTTTTTCCCATCCCAAATTTTCCCATCCCTAAACATATTTGGGACAGGATTTCACCGTCCTAATTGTTCGGGATCGTGACGGGAAAACTCTAATATCCCTAATGAAAGCATTGACTGTAGTTATATATATTCAATTTCATTATACGCGCTTTTTGTCGTCATTTAATTTTCTCGTGTTATTTATCTGCCAATAAAATTGTCTTGGGATAGTTGTAGTCATCTAACGATTATTAAGCGATAACCAATTTAATTTTCTAACATGCTATTTATCACATAGTAATTATTTGATATTATAAACGGCATATGATTTATCATAATCAGCTGGCTTCATAATATGTATCATAACAATTCAACAATTACGTACTAGAATAAATATATAAACCAAAAGTTAATTTATTCTCGAATGTCCGAACAATAATTTAAATTAGAGCATTTGTTGGATTAACTTTTTCAATATGAGAACCGCATTAATTGTTCATCAACTTGAATTTTAATATAGCGGAGTGGATGGATAACTTAAAACTTAATTGAAATCGATCGAAGAGATGATTGAATTGATCTCTACCATTTTGAAAATTAGAAAGAAAGCTAACTCATCATTTGAAAATGATTGTACATCTATACACTTTCCTACGTAATTGGGGTGTGTGTGTAGTTTTGCTGATTTTTCAGCCTTAATCTTAACATGTTTGGACTGTCCTGGGGCTGGGGGCGTCATTTTCATATGGAACTTTGACGACTTTATATATATATATAAATATACCAAGAGTTGATAATATATACTTCATCCGATCCTAATTATAAAGATCTAGTAAGTTTTTTGGAAAAATTAAGGATGCTAATTAAATTACTTGAGAATATTTTTATTTTTATTTTTTTAATAATTAATTTGACTAATAAATTAATATAAATCTGAAAATACAGTGTAATATAGTAAATGATTGGAAGTTACTTATTTAACTTTCTTAATTTTTCCATAAAATATCAATTAACTTTTATAATTAAGACCGAAAATAGTAATAATCATTGAGTTTACAAGTTCATCAGACTCTTATCTCTCTATCTTCCTCGTTGTAAACGAGGCAGATGAACACTCATAATTAATGAATGGATAAGGGTAAGTGATGAGCAGGAGTGAGTGATAGTATTTAATTATATTTAAATATTTATAAGTAACGTAGAAGATGAAGAGTCGTACGTAAGTTATGATCGAGGGAGGTCTAAATTGCGTGTTGGGTACGTGAGATGTCCCTAGTTAGCTTCACTTTTTATCGTACACTAATAATCTTGGGCGGCAAGCCAATATATTTACAACTCGTTGAGATAAAACATAGTGACCTTATGTTTATCTAAATTGACACAAAAATTTCACTCAGCATATTTATTATTCTGATCCTATTTATAATTTTGAATAAATTTTATATATTAAAGAGAGAATAATTAACTTAATAATTATGAGGGTAAAATTTTAATTTATCTTATTTATGATTGGATATTTTAAAACCATTGACACAAAATCTTTATGGATATAATTAATATGTGTAATTGTCACAATCTCATTTACTATATAAAACTCATTTATAAATAAGACCAAATTTTTCTAAAAAGACAGACTTATAAATAGGACCATAATAGTATTTTATATATGGTAAATTACATTAAAAAAAGTAGTATATACACAGTTAATCTAAACATAGACATATTTAAATAGTTGATCTTGATTTTAAATATAAGACAATATTTTCATATTTATTCTTTTTTTTTTCCTAATTTGTTCCTATTAATGCTCCTTCAACAATAATCAAAATGAAAAGGGAATGAGGGTTAAGGAAGATGATTGGGTGTTATTCAAAGGGTTAAATACCTAATTTGTCATGGAAGTTTTGCTAAGGGAGCGGCCAGCACCCGGAATTTTTTAGGGTACCAAATTTGCCCCGTAAGTATGAAAAATGTAGCAAATTTGCCCTCTACGTTAATTTTGACCGTTACGTTTAACCGAGTACACACGTGGCATGTCACCTCATCACACGTGACATGCCACCTCATCAATCAAAAGTATCATTTTTGCCATGGAAGTTTTCATTGAGGAGCAATTTTGCCCTGAAGTTTTCATTGAGGAGCAATTTTGCCCGGAAGTTTACAAAAGTAGTAATTTTGCCCTTCTTTCTCCCAATATTAAATTTGACCATTAGATCGCTTAAAGACCACACATGTCATGCCTTGAAAAGGTCGAATTGGAGTCGAGAAGAAGATTCTTGACATGTTGAGCTCAAGGCGGCTATAATTTGTGAAGCCGAACTGGTCACAGGGACTAGAGTCGGGAAATCGGGCCGGGCCGTCCGGACGGCCCGTTTAAGCCCCGGCTTTGCGGGCTCGGGCTTGAAAAATAAGTCGAAATTTGAAATTAGCCCTGGAGGGCCTCGGGCTTAATCGGCCGGCCTACGGTTTGTATAGACGATCATTTGCTTAGATCATAAGTGATGCTTCCTATGACCAATTCGCTTCACAAATTCTAGCGTCTTGAGCTCAACATCTCAAGGATTTCTTTCTCTGACTTCAAGTTCGACCTTTTCAAGGCATAACATGTGTGGCCTTTGACGATTTAATAGTCAAATTTAATATGCGGGAAAGAAGGGCAAAATTGATATGTTTTGTAAACTTCCGGGGTAAAATTACTCCTTAGTGAAAACTTCCGGGGCAAACTTGCTCTCGAAAACTTCCGGGAAAAAATGATACTTAACTCTTATTGGGTTGATGAGATGGCATGCCACGTGTACACTTAGTTAAACTTAACGGTCAAAATTAACGGATGGACAAATTTGCTACCTTTTTCATACTTCCTGATAAATTTGGTACCTTTTTCATACTTCCACGGTAAAATTTGGTACCCAAAAAACTTCCGGGTGATGGATGCTCCCTTAGCAAAATTTCCATGGCAAATTAGACCTTTAACCCTTATTCAAAATACATATTATATTAACTAACTTAACTAATTTTTTTAATTTAATCAAATTAAATAAATATGTTTTATATTAAAGATTGGTTAAATACTTAACTACACATGTAAATATATGTTCATTTCATCACATTTATTTCAATCAACGTGAACAATGCTCATCAGCTTTCATCTTCAACCATTATTCATTACTATTATGTTGCGTGTTTGCTTTTATATATGTGTCATGCATATACTCTATTTAGTCTTTATTATAAGGTACCAACTAATTTTTTTTCACAAACTAATAAAAGTAGTTAAAGTCAATAAAGTTGTCTTAGGATCTAAGTAATTTTTAATTTTACCTTTACTAATTGTTCTAAACTCTAATACCATATTAATTATTACTCTCACTAACTATCCTTATTAATTATGGGCAAACATGAAAAAAGTTAATTAATGCTCACTTTTAATCGCAAGTGCCTTATAAAAAAAATCAAATAAACTTATTAGTTGGTGTCTTATAATAAGAATTAGAGGGGAGTATGTGCTTAATAACTTGTATTATTATTAATTAATAACATCATCAGAGCTCTCTCTCTCTCTATAACTTTTCGATTATATAATTCTTGGACGGCGTCTTACGTACCCACACACGGCTTATTCTCATTCTAGCTGAAATTCAATATTTATATTTATATTATACTCTAATGAAAATTTATCTCATATATTTATATAACTCGAAAATTACTCTATTGTTTTTCTGGAGCCTGCAGATTCACTCGACCAAAAGGGCATGTGTGAGTGCGTATGTGTATGGTTTTTATTAAATCAGATTTTCCTGGCAATCAATCTATTGGTATCCTCTAATATAATAATTGTTATGTAAAATTTTGATGTCGTGAGAATTTCCTTTGCTTAAAAAAAAAAAAAAGCGATGATCAAGTGACGTTATTTATGTCTTAGTTTAAATCAAAATTGAGAATTTTCTTATAGAAGATGCTATATATATATAATTAATATATAAATCATCAGTAGAAGCTCAATCATGGTTAGTATAATGCCAGGCTGATAAATTAAAATATTTATTAAGTTAAGAGCCCGAAAGGATTCAATATTATATTGGATAAAAACGTACGTACGTAGGTGTACAGATGTGAGAAGGAGGAGGAAATAGAAGAGGAAAAAGCAAGCCAAGTCAGAATTTGTGGTAATGAAGCTACACAACACATAGCATGTAGATTCACACATAATCAAATAAGTGTATAAAGGGTTATCCTAATACAGAGTTGGCCTAACAATATAAGTAAAGTCTAGTAATGAAGCTACACAACACACAGCACATAGATCGAGACATAATCAAATAATTGTATAAAGAGTTATATTAATACAGAATTGGTCTAATATTATAAGGTGTTACTATTGGAGAGACGTGTGGTGGGAGTAACAATCATAAACCTCAAAGAGAAAACGGAACACTGAATGATAATATAAAAAGATGTATAAAGGGTTAAAAAAACACGGGTGATTTCTGAATGTGAAAGGAAAAGGTTATAACTTATTCGGCCACTTAGCCAGGTTGGGACAAACGATGATATTTATGGCAGGGAGTGTTGCTCATCCCACATGAGACACGACATGAAACAAGCAACCAACCTAATGCATAAAAGCCAAAAGGTTATGGTTGTGTGTTATAGCAACTAAATAAACAGTATAGCTAGGAAAACCGCCGGCCTGGTCGGGGCATGTAAGTAAACAAAAGGGAGAGTTGGGAAAAAGGGCTAACCTGTCACAGGCTCAAACTTAAATAGGTCGGCTTGTTTCTGCTCGAGTCCTAAAAAGACACATTTCGAGGTCCGGCCCATTTAATTAAGGACCCGGCCGATGGGTTTCAAGCTTGTTTATCATATTTTCACTTTTTTATATATTTGGACACTAAAATATCTAATTTTAAACATAGATATTATTAAAACTAAGTTAAAACATCAAACATTACCCATGCTTAACAAAACACAAACACTATGTTCAAAAATTAATGTTCACAATTTAATAAATAACTAAATAAAGTCATAAACCAAAAATTAAACACTAAACAATATAAACAACGTTATCATTTTCTTCTCCATGACCATTATCACTATCAACATCATCAATGATTTTTTTTTTAATCTAAAAAATTTTATAAACTTGCTTAAACAACCGGCCTGTTTAAGCCCGCATCATGAACACCCCTGCCAACCATATAAGGTTGGTCTTTTTAGGCTCGATTCCATTTTTTATACCTTAAATTATAATCATGCCTAGAAGGGCCAACCCGACAGACTCGGCCCACTTTTTCGGCTCTAACAAAAGGTAGCTAGGTGCTGTCCATAGGGATTGATGAACCAACAACCAGCCACTTTTCTAGTTCCTACTCCCTACCGTCTAAAATATAAGACTGAATTTAAGTTTTTTTTTAGGAGATTAAAGAAGCTAATTAAGTTATTTTAAAGTATTCATATTTATCGTTTTTCTCTAAATTAATTTGTCACTTATAAATTGATAAATCCTATACAACATATAATATGATTAATAGCTTATTTAATCTCTTAAAAAAGTCAACTAGGTCTTAATTTAAAACGAGAGATACCATAGCATAGCTGCTCTATTTGATGGTACCATCAGGTGTCTTGTTGAGCCAATTGCACCACCCACTTCATCCAACCAAGTCGGATTTCTCTCATTGTCTTTTTCTCATAATCCCTCATCATCTCTAAATCATATCCGTCTAATCAATCTGAAATATTATAGGTTAAAGTATACTTTTAGTCCTTTAAGTTTACATGAGGTATCCATTTAGTCCCTTAAGTTTATAAAGCGTACTTTTAGTCCTTAAAACTTAACACTGTTAATGTTATTAATGGAAAATGCTGACTAGACAAAATTAAAGGGTGATAGTGTGATGTCTTGTGAGTAAACTTAAACCCAGTGGTAACTCTTATATACTCAACCCAATAAAAATGAACCACGTGAAATAATTTTAATCTAATGTCGCCAACAAATTTTTATTAATTTATTATTTTATTTTTTAAAAAATAAAAGTACTTAGGGTTTAGTAATTTCCTTTGCTGCCCTTTTCCTCCCTCTCAATCTATCTTGCTAACGACTTAATCTCTCTTCCATCCTCCCTTTATTTTCCCATGTTCTTGATTGTTCCTTTCAAAACCTAGAAACTCACCTACTTTAGTTTCATTGCTTTGTGCAATTTAATCACTCATGCATGTTGATTGATAAACTACATACTTATTATCTCCTACCATCATACCCTCATATACATATGGACGCACAAATACTAAACCCAAAGAAAGCAAACTCACCCAATCAGACCCTGGTATATGTGGACACACGTAATGGAACCGAAGAGAGCAACCATTGGCGATCGACGATTAGGGGAAGAAATTTCTTTGAAAAAGAGTAGATTGAAGCTTACGGGTTATGGAAAAGCCAAGCAAAAAGTGAGATTGTAATGGGAGGAAGATGGATTGAGAGGGAGGGAAGAGGGGCGGTAAATAAAATTACCAAAACCTAGGCATTTTTTTTTCCAAAAAAAAAAAATCAATGAAAATTTGTTAGCTGACATGTAGACTAAAATTATTTGATATGGTTTATTTTTATTGGGTTGAATATATATGAGCTGCCACTAGGTTTAAGTTTGCATTGTCAATGTTTCACTTTCAACACTTAATTTTGCTTAGTCAGCATTTTCCGTTAATAATATTAACAGTGTTAAGTTTTAAGGACTAAAAGTGTACTTTATAAACTTAAGGGACTAAATGGATACCTCATGTAAACTTAAAGGACTACAAGTATACTTTTGCCAATATTATAATGTTACTTTGATTTTTCTATCGTTTTCCCAATCAACGACCTAGATGGGCTCATGAGGGATAATAAGAAAAATGGGTCATAAGAGGATCTCCTTCCCATCCAACCCTATCTCAATTAATTTCCTCCATTGTTCACCACTACACCAAACACAAAACTCTTGGCCTTGTCCCAATGGTGGAGAGAAATTGTAATTGGGGGCAAAAATTATCGAATACAACCCAGGTGTTCATAAAATTACATATCAGTCTCATAAAAATTTCAAGATTTTCATTTTAGTCCCTTTACGAAACTTTTAGTAGGGACTACAGCCTAAATGTTTAAATTTTTATGAGGCCAAAATATAATTTTCTAAATATCTGGATTATATCCTATAATTTTAGGGGGCCACTCCTAGCCCCCTAGTTCCGCCCCTATCTTATACTACTTCCTTCATATTCTTAATATAAAGGTTAGTTAAAGGTTTGGAATTTGTTTAAAATATATAAGAGTCATAATCCAATTTATTTCTTATATATATTTATCATTTTTCCCAAACTAATTTATAAACTTATGTATATAATCTAACATTGTACATAGATATTTTAGAAATATCACGTTATATTTGTTTAAATTAACCAAATTTATTTTATTCCCCTTTATTTACCTACATTTGTTATTCACCTATTATATTAAAGACGAGAAGGGAGTGTGTGTGTATCTTTGTTAAATCATTGTTTACATTATAACTATCCATGATGGATTAATAGAGTTAGTCCATTTGGTAAGGAATAGTCTCATAACTTATAAGATCATGAGTTTAAATTTCCACTGCCAAAGTGAGGACTTATTAGTGGCCAATCCGTAAGTACATCTTTAAGTGCTTTCTAAGCTTAAAGGCATGCATTAGCCATGGTGAGTCTCATAACCCAATTCATCTAAACTGCTTTTTTTAAATCACAAAAAAGAAACCATGTCCCCTTATTATGTGTACTCAATAGAAATAGTTTAGCGAAAAAATTGTAAATTTGAGAGATAAAGACAAATCAGATCATATATTTAGCACCAAATTAAACTCCATAACTAGTTTCTACATTTAATACCATATAAAGTATAATAACTAGTTTCACATCTCAGTGCCGCTACACGAAATCAAGGATAAGAAAAGAGGCCAAGATAAAATGAAATTGAAAGGGCCAATGCTGCACCTACCACACTTAGACGAGAGGAGGTTTCAGATTCAAATCTAGCGTTCACATGTTTCTTCTTTGCATTTGTATGTTTAAATTATATAAAACGAAAGAGATGGTCACCTCACCTCAAGAATTCTTCTGAAAGGGCCATTAGCAATTTCTAAAATTTCTCTCTCTTTCTTTCCAAGACAAGGGAATATGTCGAAATATGACATATCTATATTTATTTGTCATCTTTTCACTTCTAAAATTGAATAGTACGTGATGACTACCAACAAACATTCATCCTAATAGAATGAGATATATATAATCGTTACATATAGAATCTCGATTACTCCTTTAATTTGCTAAAAGGGCAAGATCTTTAATTTTTTTATTATCATTAATGAAATTGAATTTCACCATATAAATTAAAGTCAATGTTTACCTTAATTGTCTTATACTACTACGTATTTAGATTTCTTTATCATTATTGAACTAACTTGTATTTCAGGCATTCCTACTTAGTGGTCATTTTTATCCACATAGATAGTTGATAAATCTCAATCCAATAAAGAAAAGTATGAGACATGATCGATAAGAATTTAGGAAAAGAAAATAAAAGAACACGTCAAATCAAAACAATAGATAAACACAATAGTGATTGAACCGAAACCTTTTAAAGGGTTTGTTCAACGTTGGTGTCAAATTGATGTAGCACTATGAATAATAATGTAACCCCTTTAATTTGTGTGAAGAGTACTCCCCCAGGCCAATAATCTCGTGAACCGTCCAAAGACTTATATATTGAAATTTCTCACAAGAAAAAAAAAATGTCATTTTTAAGATGACGCGGAAATGAAATTATGTCACTTCCGTATTGTAGAATCAAAAGCATATTGATATTAATATTGAAAATGATATTTAATTTTGTGACCTTTCGCAAAGTTCAAATGTTACATTATAAAATGGAAAACAACACCCAACAACAATTGTTTCGTTTATCCAATTATAGCCGTACCGAAACTGGCCGGACCCAATAAGGAAGAAATCAATACCCCCAAGAATATTAAATACTCTCCAATATGCTAAATATATTAGTTAGACAATTAATTTAATCTTTATATATATAAATAATTAATTATGTATTGGAAATTATTTCCATGATGAAAATTCTTCATAATATGTGTAATTAAAAGAAAAAAATATAAATTTTAATGATAAAGTGGGTCGAAGTCTTACATTTATTTTTAAAATATAATCAAACCCTTATAATAACTTTTATATTTAAGATAGGAGGATTAGTAAATTTACATAAAGATATTCGAGAGATGGACGGACGAGAAGAAATGAAGTTGGATTGTACAACTCTTTGTATATCTCCTTCAAAGCTTAATCATAATTTGTTAAGTTTGCACTATTACTAATTAATTAGTTTGTCATTTCAATAATGAAAATTACTATATTCGAGGGGATATGATCTACACATGGCTTAGAATTTATAAAATTATTTACATATGAATCAAGTTAAAGAAGATTATCTATGTAAAAATAAATTTAATTATAGGATTTCTTGTGATACTACTATTATTTATTACCTCATGAAAAAAATACTCTATTTATGTAAACTAGATTTGTGATTTGAGTTGAGTCTTCAATACAGGATTTAAACTCAACAAGAATAGGGCGGAATATATGATAATAAAAAAGGGTTGAATTGAAGACTTGAATAATAATAATAATTTTTAATTTATTGGGGCAACTTAAATTGAAAAGGAGGTAGCGTAGAGAGTGTTTGCAGGAAAAGGGGAAAAGAATAAGTAAATGGATGAGGGTGGCAGATACATGACGTTTGAGGTTGTGGGCTATTAATTGTCTGCTTTTTAATTGCATTATTTCAATTCATTCATTCATATATCTGTTGTGTACTGGTGTTTCATATATCATACAAGAAACCATCACTGATGTGGACTCCATTATTTATTTTATTCATCCATTCATATGTCATCACACTGATACTTGTCGGCTGCAAAAACTGTGTTTCATATTCATCCTTATAATTTTCAATGATCTTTTTTATACAGCAAAAGAAAAAAAATAGGTAAGTTGGATTTTGGAGACTTACTAAGATTAGGGAATCAAAGCATACTTTCAGGCTCAAGGAACCCATACAGGCACTCACGAACAAAATTCTCAGTAACGAGATTAAAACTCGTAACACTTCGTAGGCTTTGAGCCCACCACTTATCCTTATATTGGTTTTGGTTGCTAAGGTTTAAATAATAGATTTTGGTTCTTTAAGGTTTAAAATATTGATCCTCATAATTTAATAAAAACCTGAACCATTTTATCCTTTAAAAGATCAAAACTTATGATTAAAAACTTGAGGGATTAAATCCAAAATGAGAGACTTGATAGAGAAAAGATTGTATTATTCTATAATCTATTAAATGGGAAATTTAATAGGATTATATATTGCCCACCATGTTTGATGGTCCATATTAGATGATGCTGATTTTGGTGGGATTACATCTTTTTTTCTTCTCTCAATCAGCTCTGAACCACTCACTGTTAGCTTCAACTTTGGTGTGTTGCGTTGCGTGTGCACAATGCTTATCTCTTTGTTTTTTTTTGTTTTTCCCCACTTGGGTTGAATTTTCATTTGGGTGTGTGATTGCAGAAGAAACTTCTGGAACACCAGGTTTTACGCTTCAATTATAACCACATATGTTTGTTTTGTGTGCATTACGCTGTTGGTGATCAAAGATTTCATTCTAGTCACGAATTTTACTGATATAAGTTACTTTCACACACAATACTATTCATATTATTGATCAAAAGAGAAGACTAATTGAAATTGCGTATGCTGTTACTATAACAGATATTTTTGTTGATCTGTATATCAAATCCTATTTGGTCAGAAACGTATGTAGCTTGTGATGGCAGATATAACTTTTTAGCAATGGTTTCTGCCAAACTACCCAAGTTGTTGTGGTTACTTCTTTGTGTGTGTTTGTATTTTTGTTTTTGGTACGGTTCAATTGTTGGCGCAAGTAACCCTTGAAAGTGAGATCAAATTCTATCTTGTTTCTTCTGTTTTTGCTTTTCTAAAATTAAATTACAAAAAAAAAAAAAAAAAAAAAAAAAAAACGGAAACTTTACTTGTCATTCTTTACCTGTATGAGATGTAAATTTAAAAAGGTTAAGGTAAGTTTATTTCCAGTTTGAATTTACTCATCAGTTAAGGTTATAGAGTATATATTTTCCAATCTCTTAGCATTATTAATAATGTTAAAGGAAAATGTTGGTTGAACAAATTTAATTGATGGCATTGTAATTAAATGCTAGCAAAGTATACTTGAAATTTAATTCTTTAATATAATATTTTTTATATTTTAAAAGATGAGTTGTGAAAGTTAAAGATCAGACCAAGTATTCATTAACTTTTTATTTAGTATTTTTAATTTATAAATTTAAAATTCAAGATTAGTATATTAACGTCTAATTGCAGGGTCACTGTTTACATTCAAATTCGCCAAGTCGATGTTGTTTGGCAGTGAAACTAACTATGTTAACAATTAAAAATTAAGGGATTGAAAATTGTTACATATTAGGGAGTCTTACAAATGTGATGAGTTTATAAGTTTAAGAAACTTTCCTTCCTAATAAGCTAGTTTTTAGTTGGATTGGATCCTCATTTTGAACTTGTGTTCATAATAAAGACACTTTTTATTGAGAGCTTAATATTTACGAAAAGGGTTTTTACAGACAGGAGATCAAGTGAAATGCCATGGTGTGTGGAGGTGTAGTGGACATCAACTCTTGAAAAGGTTTATTGACATGAGTCTCGCATCGATGAGCCTCACAAGTGTGATAAAGTTTATATATTTAAGGGATTCTAGTAATCCAGATTTTTATGATCGATATTTTGGGATAAAGGTCATAAAAAGTTTAATGTTTTCACTATAGTCCCTATTATTTCTAAAAATAGTTCACAAGACTAAATTTTGCCCCTAAATATTTTGAAGTGTTTTTTGTGAGGCTGAAATGTAATTTTATAAACACTTAGTCCTATTATGTAAAATTTTTCCCCCCAAATATGCAAATTTGACTATTAAATCGATCAAAGACCACACATGTCATGCCTTGAAAAGGTCGAACTTGAGTCGAGAGAAGGAGATCCTTCGATGTTGAAATCAAAGGCGACGAGAATTTGTGAAGCCAAATTTAATGGTCAAAGGGATCGAAAGATGTCTCATGTCACAAAACGCAAATGAAACGCAAAACAAGAAATGAATTGTTCCAAAAATTGGTTCAAGAAAAACAAATCAATAGTGATAATATTTACGTTTGTATAGACTGATCATTTGCTTAGATCATAAGTGATGCTTCCTTTGGGTTTTGTGTAATGATCTCTACGTGGTGTGTTCAGGTGTAGTGGACATCAAAGATCTCCTTCTCTGGCTCCAAGTTTGACATTTTCAAGAAAAGGTTTATTGATTTAATAGTCAAATTTAATATTTCGATGAAAGCCTCACAAAATTGTGTGAAAACTAAAAAATTGTTTAAAAACTATATTTTTGGTCCAAAAAACTCTTACTTCTAGTAAAACTTTCATAGTTTAAGACCCTTATCCTTGAATTTTTCCTTTAGACTTTTGCTCATAATAAAAATACAATTTAGAAGAACAAACTTTTTTAGCCATTTATTTTAAAAAAATCAAACAAAAAGAATTTAAACAATTTATAATATACTACTCCCTGCGGTCCTAACTATAAGAACACTTTTATAGTGTAAATTATACTATAAATGTGTTTCTATAATTAAGGATCCAGATAGTATAAACTTATGATTTCCACCCTTTCTTATAAAGAGAATATTAAATAGTATGGAGAACAGGGGCTTATATATATATATATTTATATTTGACTAGATGCGTATGCATATAATTTTCAGAGCTGGCTTCTCTCTACTGCAATTTGGGTCCGTTGCCGTCCTTTTCTTAAAATTACGTTTTTTGAGAATGTAAAATGATAGGCTGAACTATTTTTTTTTTTTTTTAAAGAAAAAAATGATATATAGTATCTTAAAATATTTTTTTAGAACTGGAGCAAAAAAAAAAATATTTTTTTAGAAGTATCTAGTGTCTTGAAATATTTTGCAAGTAGCATAGAGTATCTTAAAATAATTTTTTGTGCTTTTAACCCTTTAAAATATTTTTTGAGTTGTACCTAGGGTCTCAGAGATGGACTACAACTTTAACCTATAATATATTTTTCTTAGTAGTAACGAGTACCAAAAACCTAGGATATTGATTTCCATCCACCCTAAAATATTTTTACAGCCACACCCAATATTTTAAATTTATTTTTGAGCTTAAAAAATACATTAAGGATAAAATTTCAATCAGTCTCCTAAGACACTGGCTATAACTGAATAAATTTTAAAGAGTTAAAAGCACCAAAAATTATTTTAGGATACTGTATACTATTTAAAAAAATATTTTAAACTACTAGACACCATTATTATTGTTTTTCTTTTAACAAAAAATCAGTCCCCGTCGTTTTACACCCAAAACTACGCTAAAACTGTGGAGTCTTTAGAAAAAGACAGTAGCGGAGAGAAGCTAGTTTCATAATTTTCCTCAATTGCATTATATTCTTTGAAATTTGTAACCAACAGGGAAGAAAATCAAGTCTTTCAACCTGATTGGACTTTTTTCAGTCGTCCTCCTTACTTCGCGGGACACATCAAAGTGATTTGATTGGGTTGTTGAGATGAGTTTCATTACATGCTTCGCTTCAATTCATTGGATCAAAGTTTCTTCAAATTCATTTGGCAATGTGCAAGATAATAATTTTGAATATTTTTATACAAGGGGGGGAAGGGGGAATCGTTTAGTGATTACCATCGCACTACAAGGAGGGCTAGTTGCAAGATAATAATTTTGAATATTTTTAGGGGGTGTTAGGCTCATTTATAGTATGGTTCTCAATAAGGGACAATCCATACTAGAATCTACTTATAATAAAGGAAGATCCTGACTGACCTATAATCAAGGTTATAATCAAAGAATATCCTAATCAGGGATAACAATATGAAGATGTGGCGGCATAATCTTTGGGCTATAAGGCGCACAGGGCCCATCAGTCCAAACTCTAAAATAATCTTTATAAATAAGAGGTAAACTTAAAAAATACATCCATTCACTTATTCTCATTTACTATTCAGCCATCATTATACACACACATCACCTCCTTTTGGCTAACGCCTATATGTGCGTAGTGATGTATTATTTTCTTTATATTTGTCTTATAGATATCTTGGAAAGTCACCAGATCATTCTCTTTGGTATTGACCTTATAGATATCTTAGAAAGTCACCAGAACCAATATTAATACACTATTCCATCGAGCTAAACATCTGTTGTTCTTATACAGAACAAGGGAAAATACTTCTTTACCCGATTAAAATAACAGAACCATACAAAGCTACCCTATTTATAGCTTATTATAACGCAATTATGTACACCAAGGAAAGGGATCAGACAAAAATCTTTTGTGGTACAAGAATCCAATCATTAATTGTCGTGTAAACTGTTCTTGCAACAGTTGAGTTACATACTCAAAATCACAAAGGATAAGATCATGAGAAAATCATAACTAGCTCAATTTGGGAAAACTTAAGATTTGAGTTATGGAGGTAAGTGAACTAAACACGCAATTTTGTACGAAATTCGAGACAGATACAATGAAGAGAATCAATTAAAATCTTGCACGCCGCCAGGTCAATGTTGGGCTACAACTACATTTTCTTTCTACAGTTGCCAGATTAAGACATTGAATCCACTCCACTCAACTCATTCTTAAGAAAAAAATCTGCCTCGCCAGCCTGCGATGGAAAAAATCTTGTGCCCTTATCACAAGGTTGTAGAAATTTTTTAACACAGCTGTCATCATCATGCATCACATTCCAAGACAATAATAGGAGACAAGTCGCTTGTGTAGCGTCAAAATCTAGCGTTCCTCGAACTTAATATGGATTTCATTCATCTGTGGTTGATGTTTCCTGACCTGCAAATCAAGGAAATTGCTCTCAACATTGCTTTATTTATAGCTCTTGTAAATGTTGGCCGGTTACATGAAATTTGCATAATGAGCTAAGTAAAGAAGGCGGTTGCATTTAGTTTTGAACGGGTAATAATCTTCGAGGTCAAAAATTTTGGAAGCTTACTTTTACCCCAGCCAGTGAAAGTAGCTTGTGAGAGGCAACATATGCAGCATCTGAATTTTCGAATCTCTTCTCCACGAAATAAATAACTTCAGAAACTCCCGACTGTGAGAAAGAATTTAAGCATATTATGCATGTGATGGAATAGTTGGGAAGGGGAAAAAGATACAATAATACGTCAACTGAAGGGGAAATGCACAAGTTGCCCAAGTGGGACGTTAGAAATGTAGAAGTTTTCCACTCTATTTTCATCTAGATAGATTGAGCTAGAGACAATGAGAAATTAATTCCACCACGAAACTCAAAAAATTGGTGTCCCGTCATCTTTAAATCTCCCCCACTATGTTAAAGCCAAAGATTCTTCAAAGCGACTATCAATCACAACAGGATGTAATTTTACATTTCAGCTAATGCAATGCATTATTAGCCTTATCACATGAGTAAAGCACTTGTACCTCACACTGCCATCTAACTTGGCCACTCCACACTTCCCCATAAGCTACATTCTCCAATACGATTGATCGAAGACAAAAATTACACTTTTAACTGGGTCGAATTGATCCAGCATTCTATATGGGTCTTAGAGGAGATAGAAGTATCAAAAGGAGGAGATCTATTCTAATTTACTAGCAAAGAGATGCACGAGGAACAAGTGCTATTGCTGCATTCTCGTCAACTCTTAGATTGGCATTTTTTAAAGAAAAAAAATCATTAGCAAGAGTCCATTTTGCACCACATAGAACAAGGCTACCAACCTGGATTATGATCTTAGCACATTCATTGCAAGAAACATGGTCACATATAGGCGCTGCAAGGATTAAACAAGAAAAACTAAATGTGAATTCTCAGAGCAGCAGGGGGTAAAAGATCCAGAGTAATTCCAATGAAGAAATTTCCTTGTGTATTAACCAGTGTAAGCATTCCCAGGCTCAGTGTCGTGTGTGTGTGTTTAATGACTCAGTCCAGGCAGAGGCTAACAAGTGAAAATAGCAGAGTAAATAGAAGCAAAGTTCTACAAACTGATACGCACAATCAAACAAGGCACAAAATAAAGAAACTGGGAGTGCAGTTGAGCGCACCTGTCCAGCAGCAGAGGCATGATTTGTGTTAAGGATAGCATTTACTTCTGCATGACAAACATAACTACAATGGAGATATTTAAATTTGGTCAGATTTGATGAGCAGTATGAAGAAATATAAATACATAAGAATTAATATGAAACAAGAAAATTATGAATTGAATATAACATGTGATGGCTGTAGCAAGAATATATTCTTCATCCATATAAGGGATCTAAGACAGAATGCATTCTATTCTGAAAAATGCATGTTTAAGCTGATTTCTGAGTAATGAAGGTTACAATCAAAGTAATAATTTGAAAAGCAAGAGACTTATGGGTACTTCGTCTCCAGTGGATTCCCGGCCCTGGATTTCTGAAACAGAGAGATTATTTGAGCCCTATTTTCTTAAAAAAATTAATGCAATATTTCCATTCATTCTTTTTTGTTTATACCAACCTTTGCCCAAGGCAGCTTGTCATCTGAACAACCTCTTGGAAATCCATTGTAGCCAATGCCTGACACAAAGATAGCAAAGTAGGCCTCATGCATAAATAATTTACTCAGCATTTGACATCTAACATCACGACATTTAATAATAATGATTCATTAGCTGATGTAGGAGAAAATATATTCTCTTGGTTATGGAAGTAGAGTAGATACCAGATAGCAATACTATTTCCTGCAACTCAGACTTAGGTCTTCATAGAAAATAGAAATCAAAGTAATGCAGGGGTTTTAGCAGACAATAGATTTTGTGAGCTATAGTTCAATGAAACATCTTGAATCATCAATCCTGATTTTCAGACTCGCTGAAAAAAAAGAACCACTTTTCCTTGCACTGCAATTACTCTATCTTTCTGGAAGAAGGAATGGATACCAAGTATTTGATAGCTGAACCGAATGAACTTACCAAGAATTATACCATCTTGACTCACCAAGCATGCCCCCACCTACAAGATCATTACAAAGGCAAGCTCCATCAATTTTAGCCCGCCAAATAAATCTGAGCACTTATGCCCTCTTACTGCATTGTTAAAGAACATCATTTAGCTAACCAAAAGATGTGAAATATGACCTGCCTGTTAGGATCTTTGGATCTTTCAGCCGACAAAAATGCAACTGCCATGAAATAATCATCCCAGGACAAATATCTGCTATCAACAACCAAACAAAAAAAAAAATAGAATTCACCGTCCAACAGAAAAAGGGATTCCAGTTCAAAAGCACTAACAAGACTACAATAATTTCAATAAGTGAGAACCGTTATACCCTACTAGCCAGAGGAACACAAATACAAACCATTTACAACACAAAAAAAAAAAAAAAAAAAATGCAAGTCCAAAACAGCTAACAAGGCTACCATAACTTAAATAAGGGGAATCCCCCTAACCCTACTAGGGAATTACTAACTCTTTCCGTTTGGAGGGATCAAAAGGGTCTCGAGTAGAAAGGTTCTTCAAAACTGTTCCGTTTTGCGAAGAATTGAAATTGGATCGATGTTGTTTCGGAAAGAAGAAGAAACGGAAGGAAATTGCGGAAGCCAAAGCACCGAAAACGGCAGCGGAGGAGAATACAGCAACGTCGCGCGAATTCATGTGAGTTCAACTATGAACACAATGGATCGAAACTAAGCCGTTTGCTGGGAAAGCTCTCAGATTGAAATTAATGAGACTTACAAGTTACAGTATCTATTAAAAATGATAATTGGAGTAACTACAAAGAAAAATTATCTGAACGCGGGAAAATCAGAAATGAGCAAAGGAGGAGTGTAGAAATGCGCGGGAGAAGTTCACTCTGCGCTGACGCGTGCCCGGTGCACGTGATATTTCATTTCTTTAAAATTAATTTTGTTTTTTAAAATGATTGTCTTTAACAGAATATTAATTATTTTTGTATTTGATCAAAATGATAGTTGGCAGAATTCAAGTATAATGATGTTATCATATTTTAATATGACACGACCGAAAAAAAAATTAATATGAAGCCATTTTAAAAAAATACAAATATTTCATCAAACCCAAAAAAAAAAAAATGTAATTTTTTCATGCATCAGATAAAATGTAAAAAAATAATAAATTATTTTCCCTGATTACGAACTGTAAATAGAGCATGCATGCTGATATAATTTGTATATTTTAAATTGGTGATTATATTGATATTGATATTTACTTAAGTTTATTTCTGTGTCAAATGTAATGAATATAAGTGGAAATGTAATTTTCACATATTTTAAGTAATTGAAGCATATTGGGTTTGGCTAAAATAATATAAGATTTTGTTTTACATAGTAATTGTGAATATAAGATTTTGTTCACACTATAGATTTTAGATTAAGAATTAAATGTATTAATAATTATAGTTCTTCTTAGGTATGCTATTTCTGTAATACTCGCTCCAGTCCTAAATATAGGATAAAATTTGTAGTGTAATTTATACTATAAACTTTGTCCTATATTTAAAATTGGATGTAGTAATAGATATGATTTTTAAAACATTTGTTTGCATTTTATCTTTTTTTTCGGTGTATGTTGGTTTGGTAGTATTTTTTTCTTTGTCGTTGGACTTAGGTCTCAGTTGAAAAAGGCAAGTGGACGGGAACAAGGCCCAACTTTTAGTGGGCTTCAAGTGTGACCCATATTAAATATTAGAAAAATTAATTAATTAATTAATTCTTATGGTTTCATTTAATTTTTAATCTGATTCACGTAGTTTTTTCATTTGGTTCTTACAGTTTTCTTAATTAGATGTGTTAGTCTTAGGCTTATAATATGTTAATTAGGGTTGATGTGGTTGCTCATTAAATGATATGCAAGTTGCCACAAAATGCAAAATAAAAGAAAGGTTTTTAAACAAATAAAAATGATGGAATAAAATTTACTTACTATCAATGAAAAAATAAAAATTATTATACAGATAACTGTCCCCTTACATCTATATATAATTTAGGCTAAAGTATACTTTTAGTCCTTTAAGTTTTATATAAGGTATATTTTTGGTCCCTTATCTTTATAAAGTATACTTTTGGTCCTAAAATTCTTACACCGTTAATATTGCTAACAGAAAACGCTGACGCGACAAACTCAAATGATGACTAATAACATTTACACAAATTTTATATATTCTTCAATTTTTCCGTATTTCAAATTCAATCTTAATAGCATCTAATTACATAGTAATTACTTAAGTTTACACCGTTATCACTTGAGTTTATGTTTTCCGTTAATAAAATTAACGGTGTTAGAATTATAGGATTAAAAGTATACTTTATAAAGTTAAGGGACCAAAAGTATACTTCATGTAAACTTAAAGGACCAAAAGTATACTTTAGCCTATAATTTATAATTTGTAATCTAATTGGGTTTATCCATGTGGAAAAATTAATCTACATGTATGCAGAGTGAATGTCACATCATAATTTAACAACATTGTTAAAAGAATTAATTACTAACATTGTTTCTTTTACAAATTAATAAATTGAATATGAAGACTGATATATACAATTGATAAAATTATAAGAACCTAAATAAATAAATAAATAAAATATTGCAAAGAACTAATTAAAAATGAGGTGAAATTATAGTAACTTACATGCTAATTTTTCTTTAAAATTTTCTTGATTTACAAGTTATAATTCATATTCTGATATACATAAATAAAATCATACATTTTGTGCTTATAGTTTTTTAATGCATTTTTTCACATAATGCGTGGGATAGATAATTACTCATGTTTTTCTACACTACTAAGAAAATCACGATATATAGCGGTCATTAACTATCATACATAATAGTTTTGAACCGTCATATATACATGCACTATAAAAAGCTTGGTGTAGATACATTATAGTTTTGAATCGTTATTTATTCTCGATATATTATAACGGTTATAATATAACACTCGTTACATTTTGAGGTTTGGTGAGGCCATGATTTGGCCAATACTGTGATAATAATTAAACACTCATCATCACATATTGTAATGCTTATATGATATATAACAATCTCATTTTACAACCATTATTTATTTAGTACTATACATAATGATTTGTATATAAGGACCTAACCTTTAATAAAATTTAATAACGGTCTCAAGTAGACAACCGTTATGTATTAAATACATAAATAACGATTTATAAATAAAAATCGTCAATATTTATAATACATGACAATATATAATAGAACAACAGTACCTTCGACATCGCGTGGCTATGCAATTTGACATGGATCAAGACATTTCAAGGCTTTGTGGAGAGAACCAACGACAATTGTTGATGTATATAAGTGATAATGTTACGGTGACCTATATATAATTGTGTCTCTTCATAGAAATTAACCCCTGGAAAGCAAATGAGTCAAAAAAAAAAACATATATTCATCTCAAAAAGGGTGGAGGAGGGGATATGCAAACACTTGAGTTCAAGGGTTTACATAAGCCCAACGCCTTTCTGAAAGGGATATTTGTTTTTTCCCATCTACCTTTGCTTTCCAGGATTAATTGTTCAAAAGACACAAGGTATAGGTGAACATTTTCATTATTTTATATATAGATTAAGAGTTAGGAGTGCTATTGACTTCTAAGCACGAAGCCCATAAAATCTTGATCCATCCAAATTTCATCGCCACTCGATTGTTGGAAGTATAACTTTATTATATATATAGAGACAAGACAAAGTAGTTTTAAAACCCTCACATTGAAGAGTCTAGGACTAATCTCAATATTGAATCTCATAGCGTTTAATTTGGTGGCACCTGATCAATAGAAAGAAAGGAGATGAACCTTTAGTCAGAGCAATAATGAGATATCCAAAAAAACATAACTTCACAACTAGGGGTGGAAAAAGGCCAGGGGCCTGTGGCCTGGCCTGCTAAAAGCCTGATCAGGCCTGGCTTGTCAGGCTAACAGGCCAGGCCAAGGCCTAATTTGGCCTATTTGCCTTAACAGGCCAGGCCCAGGCCTGTGTGTAGGCCTGAAAAGCCAGTCGGCCGGCTGTTAAGGAGTGTAGGCACAAAAACCTGTGGCCTGGCCTGTTTAAGCAATTAGGCCTGTTTTTCGGCTGTAATTTAAGGAGGCCTATTTTGGCACTGGTAAACGGGAAGTCCGTTTTAAAAATTTTGTTTTCCTTAGGGCTGTGGCTGTTAGCCTACGTACGATTTTTGAAAATACAAGCTTCTTAACAGGCCCGCGAGGCCAGGCTCGGGCTTAAAAATAAGCCAATGTAAACATGAGGCCGAAATTGAGGCCAGGCTCAGGCCGCTTCCCTGCATAACAGGCCTGGCCTGTTTCCACCCCTATTCACAACAATAAACAAATTCAATATTTCACCTGAACTAGTTTATGCACATAACTTGTTTGTGTATGACTCTTGGTACATCTGAACTAGTTTATTCACAGACCTTGTTCATGTATAACTCTCAACAGTACACATGAACTAGTTTATTCATCATAACAATTGAACTTTTTGAAGTAACTTTCGAAGATATTGATACTTTCAAAAAGGAGATGTATTCATCTCTAGAAGTTACTTCAAAAAATATCAATAAGGTAGGAACCTTTAGTCAAAGAAATGGGTTGAAGACTTCCTGCAGGAAATGAACCTTCAATTAGAGGTTTTCCAAAAAAAAAAAAAAAAACATAACTTCACAAAAGCAAGCTAATGTCAACTTGAATACTTTATCTAGTCGTGACTTCACAAAGGCACCTCAAACGAATAAAGAGAGCAAAGCACTAAAGGAATACAACTTAACTAGGGCTCATGAATGACGAAAACCAGAGTTAAGACAAGTGAAAGCAACTTGCTCAGCATTCACTCGAGACAAGTATGATAGTATTGACAAGCGTGACTATCATTAAGAAGTAATACCAAGATTTTTATGGTGGGGCTCGACTGAAGATGACTCTTATTGGCTAGAAAAGGCAATAGGAATACTAGGGTTACGATGTTAGAGAGTTTCGTTCAAACATACTATCAAGTGTATTACGCTTAAATAACTAGAAGATGAAGGGTAGAGTTTTTCGGGTTGTTGTGCTGAAGACTTTACATAACAGTTGTATCGATAAAATTGTTATTTATTTGTTTATATTTATTACGGTTTTTTGTTAATAACCGTGAGTTATGTTATTGTTTTAACATATACATATATAACAATCATTAGTTAAAAACCGTGAGTTATGTTGTTATTATTTTTTAAAAAAAAAAAATTGGGCAGCTATTGCCTAGATAATTACATTTTTATATTTTATAAAAAATAAAACTAAAAAAATATCACCCTCTGGTGTCTAGATGCCTGATAGATAATCTGAGGATCACTCTCTAGTATCTAGATGCTTGATAGATAAGCTAAGGTCCGCTAAAATTTATGAACTTTTGTTTCATTCAAAATGAATGAATAAAAAATTCTATAAATTCATAGCAAACTACACATCATCATGCTACTCATCACCAGATCGAGAAGTGACTTGAATCATCTGGGAGTATGTTAGGATCATGGTGTCCAATCCCATACTCATAAAAAATGAGATTGGCCTTCCTATTCATACTCAACAAATATCCGGTCAGCCTCCTCCCTACAAGGTCAATGTGTTATGCATGTTATATCATTGTCAACATTTGGGGCGGAGGTGGAGGTTGTAAAGGAGGAGGGGGAGAAGGAGGTGGTGATGGTTGTGGAGGAGGTGAAGGAGGTAGAGGTGGAGGATGATGCTGTGGATTTTCTAGTAAGTCTTCAGCATGACATTCCATCTTAGCGATTGAAAGAAAAGAGGATGATAAACATAAAAAAATGGGAGTTTATATAGATTGGACGCGATGGGTTCAAACCATCATTGCATACATTCGAAGCTGAAGAGGCGCAGTCACACGCGGTGGTAGGTAATGAAGGAGTACTTGGTTCTCGTGCTGATTATCAAAAGAACAAAGATGCACATAGTATTCTCATCATGAGTGTGGGGAAAGGGAAAGGTTTGAACCACTTAGTTAACGGTTATTTAAGAGAAACTGTTATGTTGTTTTTCTGATATTAAGTTGGAAGATAAATTGTTTGTTTGTTCTTCTAATGTTTCTTGATAGTTTTATCGTAAGAATCGTCATTTTTGTGAGACAATATATGACGGTTACAAAGTACAAACACTATGTATTTACATGGTATTCTAAGAACTAATGGTTGTTACTTAATAATCATAATGTATATACCTTTTTCTTTTGAATTTTTGGTGGTTAATTATGCAATCACCATTTTACCCAAAAAAAAAAAACAAAGTAAATAAAAAAAAAAAAAAAAACTAAAAATAAAAACTTATGGAGATGTTTTAAGAATCTAATTCATAGCACTTGGGATAAATATTTAGGATGGCCAAGTATATACTCATTAACTAATAAAAAAAAATGGGGGGGGGGATATATAATAAAAGTATTTTAACAATTCTTTTATATATATATATATATACATAGTAAGGGAGGGGGTGGGGGAATGTATAATAAAAGTTTATATTTTAACAATTGTAATGTATAAGATAACATACATTTTTACATTATATTAAATTTTTTAAAAAAATTTTGAACAAATTTTTTTTGGGGCCATTATATTGTATCCAAGAAGGTCCGTCATTACTAATACATAATCAAATTCTTTATTCTTCAATAACTTGTCCACCTTCTCGTTCAAAGAGCGAATGAGAGATGTTATAGTTCCCTCAAGGACTGGTCCATGTGTCCTTGCTCTCGTAAGTGAACCTAAACTATATGATGGAGCTCGTAGGTTGCATGGATTAGATCTTCAATGCTTGTTGGTGGAGGTAGTTCATCTTTCAGTTTTTTACTAAATGATGAATAAGAAGTTCTCTCAAGTTTGTTGATGATATTTTTTGAATCAAAAGTTAGCTTTGAGAAATTCAAATGGAAATATAGAGAAGTGGAGTTCAATTTTGAACATTTATATAGGGAGGGTTCATGGATTATCAAGCTTTCATGTCTTTTAATTAAAGATAATTATATTTTAAAACTGATGATGGTTTCATGGATTATTGTCATGTATTTGACAATTTTTTTAATTTATTGGTGTCTATTGTTA
Organism: Acacia acuminata; assembly: GCA_019022655.1. Taxonomy (NCBI): domain Eukaryota; kingdom Viridiplantae; phylum Streptophyta; class Magnoliopsida; order Fabales; family Fabaceae; genus Acacia; species Acacia acuminata. The sequence continues at coordinate 2,835,706 of JAFJYI010000004.1, read as the reverse complement.
ATTGCATAATGAACCACAATATTAACTAAGAACCATTAAGTATACTAGAAAAATACTTTATGATTGTTAATTAATAATTGTGAACTATTAATTTTTAACTATATCTTCTTCCTCCGATGATAAGGTTGGGGATGAGGACGAGGAAGAGGAGGATGAACAAGACAATGAGGATGACTGTCATCTTTAATGTCCTATTCATCCTCCTCTTCCCCATCCTCATCATCGGAGGAGGGAGATGAAAGTCGGGTCAGAGTATTATCATCAATGTGAGGAAGAGGAAATATTTCAAATCATTAGGTGTTTGTTGATTCATGACGGTTTTTGCTTAACAACCGTCGTTCTTGTGAGATAAAATATGATAGTTACTAATTACCACAGTTATTTAGTTGCTTGAACTTTTATTAAGTGACATGTTTTACTTTATAATCGTTATGTATCTAAAGTACCAAGGATTCTAACCATGTCAACACCTCTACCCCTCCTTCAATTCATTTATTGCGCTGAATGACAAGATGCCACAAGAGAAAAGAATGTTGGGGAAGGATCCTATTGTCATGAGGTCCAAAGAAAATTATAAGAGAAGGGAGGAAACTTATTGTGAGGTGGAATAAGAAATGACAATTGTGAAATCTACAAATTGTCAACTTATCAGATTTCAAAATTTGACCTTTCTTATTTCATCTACAATAAGTTTCCTCCCTCTCTCTTAATTTGCTTTTTGGACTTTCTTCATGACAACAAGATCCTTCCAAAATACTCTTTTCTTTTGTGCTATCTCATCATGCGGCGCAATAGATGGATTGGCGGAGGGAGGATGTGATTAGGATCTTCAATACTTAAGCCATTTGTTGCCACCACCAACAAGCCTTGAAGAGGAGGAGGTAGTGGAGAAGGGGGTGGCAGCGATAAAGGAGTTCCTTGGGATGTTAACATGATGAAGGAGAGAAGGAGGAGGCTGATAAAGAAAAGTAGTAAGAATCACAAGGAATATGTTGATTTTAAATAGAGCTCTAATGATTGCAAAGGTTATGACGTATGACTAGCAGGATTACGATGGATTATGATGGGTTATGACATTAAAGGTTTGAATATTAAGAATGGTTATGAAAGAGTTATTAGATGAAGGTTTGTTGTTGATGACCGTTATGTTTTGTCTTCGCTAATATAAATATATGAAAGATGAATTATTTGTAAGTGTTACATAATGATTGTTTTTTAAGATCCATCATTTTTGTCACTAAATAAATGACGGTTGTTAGCTACAACCATTACATTTGTGTTTTCATGAATTTCGCTTGCTATACATGACGATGTGCATAATTAACCTTTACATTTAAGTGTTATATATCCTTATTCGACCTCCATCTCAATATATATGACGTTTATTAATTGTAATTGTTATGTACACTACTACAAAAGATGCTTTTAACGTCCGTTTTTAAGACCCTTAGATGACTATTTTTAGGGGGTTGTATAAGTGTCGTTGAAAGTTTATAACTTACAAAGACTCATTATTTAAATAATGATCGTTGAATGTCTTTTTTTTTTTTCCAAATAGCGGCGAGCAAAAAGCATTTCAACGGGAAAATTGAAAAGCCAAAAAACATTGCAAATGGGAAAATTGAAAAGCCAAAGATAATAATACCAATAAGAAGAAGACAACACCAACAATTCCATGAAAACAACATGAAGCTTTGTCATGCTCCACCAACATACAACAGAATAGGATGAGGAAGAAAATTGAAAAGGTTCCTTTCATCAACTAAGGGCACAGATACCCCAACTTTAGCAATTGATCTACCGAGTCCTAGAGCTAGACTTCAGACGGAAAGTGACCGACAACTACAATCTTGAAAAAAAAAACCAATAAAAGAGAAAACAGATAGCATCAAGAGAAAAATTGAGGAAAAATCAAAATCAAAATCTTGATTAAAGCCAAAAGAACCATAATATTGAAAAGAACCAAAAAAAAATAAAAAAATCCAGATCCAAATCAAAGAGCTAGCCAAAATCGAAAAAACTAGAATATTGAACAATCAAGAATAAATGCGAATTATAATCACCGAAGAAGGAGAAACAATTAAAATAAAAAAGAATTAGCCATGGATCGACGACTTCGGTGCAAATATGGAGATTTGGAGAAATGAAGCCAAGAAGGGTTTTCCAAATCCTGATATAAGCGGTGCCTAAATCTTGTAGGCTAGTTTTCAACCTTACAACAAAACTAGCAAAAGGCGACTTCCCCATAAACAAAGAAGAAATTTAGCGTAGTGAACAGTATGTACAAACGTAAGATGTTCGAGACTTTTAATGAAAGGTTGCATTTAAGATGGATTTGAGGAGATGCTTTGCACGTTGGATTTTGAAATGTAAAACTTCATATTTTTATGGAAGAGAGGGAACAACAAAATGTTGAAGGCATGAGACTAAAGTTGAAATATTAAAAAAAAATTGAGTTTCAAGAACTGGTTTTGAAAAACCATTGTTGTAACTCAAAATAAAAAATAAAATAAATTGAAATATTTAAAAAATTCGAGTTTTAACGACGGTTTTGAACTAAATGGCATGAGAGAAGCTTGAATTAAATGATATTGATATATTTTTTTTATAGATATATGTAAAAGAGATGTATTTTTTAATTTATTAAATTTAATTAGGAACTAACTAAATGAAAATACGATTAGATTTCTTCTCTTAACTATTGAAATTCTAGGCTACGAAAATAACTTTAAATATGGGATAAAATCATATATATATATATATATATATATAAGAGATATATTGTTTAATTTATTAAATTTAATTATTAAGAACTAACTAAATGAAAAAACGATTGATTTCTTCTTTTAACTATCAAAAATATTAGGAAATAGCTATAAATATGGGATAAAATCACAATAGTCATATAATCTTGAAGATTTTATTCTAACAAGTAAGTAGCACTAATTTTTTGCAAAATAAAATTAAATAGTGTCTCAAAATAAAATAAATAATGTCTAAGAAAAATAGTCATTGTTTCAAAACATTTAATGTTAAATAATGTCACCGCCTACGTTTTAACGTCTAAATTTTTTAAATTCTATTTTATAGTAGTGGTATTATGTATTATAAATGCTCAAATCTATAGTAGTGTTAATAGTTGTCCTCATTATTTTTCAACAATCAAGCCATTTTAAGTGTAAAAAGTTTGAAAAGAAATTAAAAAAAAACTACATAAAACACGTGGGACCGCAATTTTTTTTTTAAAAAAAAACAAGAAAACAAAAGGAACCCGAGAGAGTTTACACATTTAATTTCATCGGTTGTGAACAATGAAGCTTTTTATGATATTTATAATTTATATTGAATACGTAACCATGCGCGAAAATGGCATCTAGATATAATTTAAAAATAGGAAAATATAAGAAAAAGTAATTTTAAGAAGGGGATATGTGTTATAAGCTACCAAAGTGGATAGCTTCAAGAGAGCATGATGAGCTTTAGGAGGGATAAAACCAGAGATTCAGTAATGGAGAGGCCACTTTGGTACAATCATTCACTTATTATCATGCTCTCCAACTAAGCCATTCTTTGCCACACTCTCCCCCCGGGTCCCATCATATATATTCATCTAAATAATTTATATCTATATCACGCACACTCCTTAATTATTCTTAATATAAAAATCAGCTAGATAACTAATTTATTAATATTAAAAAATATTAATTGAGTTAATTATCTGTAAAAAAAAAAAGGTGTTGATTTTTCTTAATACATTATCTTTAATAATCATTTGTATTAGAATTACTCTTGATAAAAAATTTCTCATTATGCGGGTGCATCAAATAGGAGCATTATTTTAGAGAAAAATTATAAATTTAGGAGATAAAACAAATTAAAATATTATATTTAGCATTAGAGAAAATCCTCTGACTAGCTCATATATTTGAGATTAGAGCGTATATAATTTTGGATAATGAGACAATTGAGAGTGATGATGACGACTTTTAGGATCCACAAGCTTGTAAAAATATAAATTTATAGATGATTATCTCTCGTTTTGGGCGGGGAATGAAAAGTAATAATGAATCAAAATATAAGTACTTGGGTAAATATATAAAAAAGCATGCATGGATTTGAATATGGTGTGCAAAGTTCAAAATAGTACTTATGATGGTGGAAGAAAAGAAGGGTGGGAGGAATCGGTTATTTGTCATTTCTTTGGATTATTCTTATGATTGACTGATAAAATGACAATGAGACCATAATAACAAGAATATGTAGTAAAGATAGTTCAAATGATTGTGTCTTAGAGAATATATATATAGTTGCCAATCCCACTATATATTCACCAATTGTATTTTTCTTCTGTTCTCTCTTGTGTGCCTGCTCGCTCTTTGCCCACCTCCAATTATTTTACTATATTCAAAACGAAGGCGCGCCTCCGATAGAAAATTAATATGTTGATTCTGTATTCCAAGAACCAATCTAATTATATACTATCTGTCATTAGCTTTACTGGAAGGAGTTTTGGCCAATTAAATATGAATTTTTAAGTTTGAGTTTGCGTAAACGTGGAAAACATCTTTTTTTATTTTTTATTGGACTTGACAATTAATGCTCGAATTTTCTTTTTCAGTTACATAGCCATAAAAAAAACCAAGGTAATGATCTCTCTACTAATATTACTACAAAATTAGGCTTACTTGACACAAAACCCCCCCAAAAAAGTCAAGTAATGGGAGATGAAGGTTGAGAAAAAAAAAAATACTAATTTAATGGTTAATACTCTCCCAATTTTTACTAGTAAAACGTATTTACAACGGGAATGTGATGTCTTCACTTATAATCTTCCTCTCCACTTACTATTGGATCAACTTTTAATGGATAAGCCAGTGATGGATTGATCCAATATAATAGTGGTAATAGTAAGTGGAGAGGAAGGTAAATAGAGATAGGAATGACAAAACGATATATAGAGGAAAGAATTAATTAATGAATTGAGAAGCAGTGTTATAAAAAGAAGTGGAGGGTCGTGATGGTGATCTTTTGCAATCAAAATGCAATATCAAAGTGAATCTTTTGAGAACGTGTGTGGATGTGTGTAATCATGTTAGTCTTTTTGAGATTACACCTTGCTAGCTATTTGCTTTGGACAACGGAGTAGTGATTATTCCTTTTCCACTACATAGCTAGCGTTCGTACCTGCCAATCAACCTAACAATCCCACATCCATACTCCCTCTACTTTGGTGGATCTTCTTTCTATTTATTTATTTATCAATTTCAATATTAAAAATTATAAAAATTCAAAATATTATCTATTAAGTCACTAAACTATTTGGATGACATCCCAATTATGGGAGATGTCTTCTCTCATTTTCTTTTTCCATCCATTCTCATCTTTTACCTTCTTCATGATTATTGGATTAAGATCAGATGGTCCATATTTAATATTTTATAAAAATATCATTACAATGAATAGAATGATGAGCAGGACATATTAAATAGAAACCATCAATTTTGATCCAATGATTATGAAAGAGGTAAAAGATGGGAGTGGACAGGAAAAAAAAAAAGAGAGAAGCCAAATCCCCATGACATTAATTGGAGTGATTAAGCAGCAAAGAAAGTAGCCCATCCAGGATAGTACAACAACCTTGTGAGAGTTTATCTTCGATCAATTGTAGCTACAAATGAGACTATAAAGAAAGAAGAGATCAATAATAAAGTTGTGCATGCTGTTGCAGGCAGAAATTTTCAGCTTTAAAGGTGAGAGAGAGAGAGAGAGTTTGCAACTGTGTGTTTGTTTTTCCATGTCCGTCAATGACCCTAAGCTTCAAAATTAACCTCCAGACCGTCCTTGGGATGGCAAAGAGGATGAAACTGGAGATAATGGAGTCTGCCCAAGCACATATAGATTAGAGAGAACTAGGAGCCTGGAATTTCCACTCCTGAGTAAGGTTCAAGAAGGAACGCGAAAGGGAAAGAACGATACACATCGTAAAATACTGCGCACGGAAGGGAAGTTCACAGGTGAAAGCTCACTGAAGCCACGCAAAGAGGAGTGGATTCTACCAGAAGTGGAGGGTCCCCTGCCATTCCACACTGGTCCTGTATCGTATAGGGAGGTCTTAAAACATAAACAAGGAAAGGAGGGGGAGAAAGTTGAACAATATCTGCAAGAAGAACTTTGGGATGGAAACCTAATTCTTACTGATACAAAGAAGCTGAGGGAGGGGGTGAAGGTAACAAATACAGAGAAGGGACCCCAAGTCGAATTCTCGGAAGAGGAACGTAGGAGGTTAGAGAGTAGCCAGCAAAACTCTCTATCTCTAATTATTAAGCTTATTAAAATTCCAAATGACACAATTTGTAGCAATTAATCTACTAAAACCACTACAAAATTAATAATCATTGGCGGGTTACCAAATATTTAAATTTCAAAATTTCACATTTTGTTGTGGTTGTAATTAAAACCACTATAAATTAGTTACTGTTGGCAGGAAACTTAGAATTCAAAATGACACAATTTATAGCGGATTATCTATTAAAACCACTACAAAATTAATAACCGTTGGTGGGTTACAAAATATTTTATGCATGCTTTGCTTTGGTATGGTTGGACAATAATTATTAGATATATAATTGAACTGGTATTTTCATTATTTGTTGTTGTAGGATAATTGAAGACTTGCAAACACAATTCAACCTCGGAAGGCTATACAAGATGAAGCAGGTTGATTATATAGGAATTGGTGCAATAGGCTTCATGCATGGCTATTACTTAACATTTAAAACCAAGGAGGAAGCAAGCTCTAAAGCATGTACATGATGATATCAATGCTTCTGATTATTCTATATTGTTATGTTATGCACCAAAATTGATATTTCAGAAGCATTAATATCATCAGGTACATGCTTTAGAGCTTCCTCCCTAGCTTTAAATGTTAAGTTATAGCCATCAAGATTCTTGCGCCAATTCCAATATAATTGACCATTTTCTCTTGTATAGCCTTCTGAATCTGAACTGTGCCATCATGCCATCAAGTCTCCATTTATCCTACAACAATAAATAATGAAAACATTAGTTCAATTATACATCTAATAATTATTGTCCAACTAAGCCAAAGCAAAGCATGGATAAAATATTTTGTAACCTGCCAACAGTCATTAATATAATTTTGTAGCGGTTTTAGTATATAAACCAGTACAAATTGTCATAATCCAAAAAAAAAATTCCTAATTTTTTTTATAGCTATTCGAAATAAAAATTCAAATGTCCTAAATCATAAATAAAAGCTAACTAACTATCTAGAGCCTAATCAGCAGGTCCTCTCTCAAGAGGATAGGATCACCGGGCTGACTAGAGTTCACAACACCATCGTCATTGGCAAGAGGAGGAAGAGGGTCAACAATGAACCTAGGGACATGTGGAACCTCTAGAAGTTTCTCGTTAAGAAACAACCAACTCCATGCCCTCGACATCATAGTGCTTGTGAAATCCCGCCACTGGGTCTATTGTGCATAGAAGAAATCATCTTGTTCCTGAATCCACTGGGCCATCGCGGCTGGCAACCTTCACCGGATCTCCTCAACAGTGTCCCCCTTAGCCTTCTAGCACTTGAGGTCCTTACTCGAGAGGTTCCGGCCTCAGAGGTGGTGCTCTTGCTGTACACCATGCTAAGCATGGTGCATAATCCTAGACCCCTACAACGTCTAGGGTGCTCAACTGGGCTCAGACTAGCTTTCAGAGGCGTAGTGGGCTCCATACACCCCTATGACTCTTAGGTCTGGCTCTATTGCAACTCGGGTCAGAATCGCAAAATCCGCTATTGCTACACGCATTTTATAAAACATTTATAAAACACTTTCATTTAATATAAATAAATTACATAAATTAAAACTAAAAATGTATATAATTTACAATGGCTTCCTCTACTTGCTCAGAGTTCGTCATCCTATCTCGGTGTCTATGAGTGTATGTGAATAAATATTAATTCAATATAATTAATTAATTAATTAAAAAAATACATAAATTATACTATTTATATTTATAATATAATTAAATACAATTAATTACCTTCACAGCCTCATCCCATGTGAAATCGTTCGGCTCTTAGGGAACATTCTTCCAAGTCTTGAAGTGGATGGGGAACCGTATCCAATCCAAGCCCAACTTGTTCAGATAGTGGTTGAATAGGTGACCACCATTCTCGATCGACCGGTCCGTGACCTCATTCCACGTAACTACTATACGTAACCCCTCCAACTTATTTACACCGACCACGTCCAACCTCCCTGGTGGTGATGTTCCCCTGTTCATCCACACAATTTACCACATTCTTTTATTAAATTTAAATCTAATTTTAACCGTATGGAATTTAAATATTAAATTTATTAAAACAATAATGAAATTTACCTTGGACTTGCACCTTAAACCCGGTCGACCATGAAGACGACCTCGGGGTTATTCTGGTCCCAAGCCTCCTCCTCATCATCTAGGAACCGCTCCACCTTGCTAACGGGAATTTTGAAGTCCAACTCTTCATTTGCCTTGTAGGCACTCAGACTGAGCTCAGCCCCCTGCTCCTGAACATGCAGCTCTAGTGGGGTCGCCTCCTATAGGGTCATCTGTTGTGGCTAGCTACTCTGGGAGGAGCTGTTATGGCTTGGTCTCCTCCTGCAATGGCCAGGAACATTTCTATCCTCGTGCTTACCCTTGATGGCTCCTACCACCACCCCCTCTACTACTAGTCCCCTGTAGAATAGGTATAAGATACTCAAACTCCTTCCCCTTGTCCTTATCTTTTCCAAAAGCTATAACTCCATAAATGCTTAAGCAAAATGTCAGAGATGTAGCGAAATCTTCTAGAGGGCTCATGAGAAATGAATTTGCAAAACCAGGAAACCGTTTGGTGGTGGCACATGTTTAAAGGCTTCAAATTTGTAGCGATTTTATAAAAAAGATCACTCTAATGTGTAGACATTTGTAGCGGTTTAACAAAAACCACTAGCTAACCACTACAAATGACAAAACCTTACTTCATCTAAATGAAACTTTGTAGGGTTCTATATAACCGCTACAAATGTGTAAGACTATCTACATTTTGTAGTGGTTTCTACGTATAACTACTACAAATATTTAAAACTTTTTGCATTTTGTAACAATTTTACGTATAATCGCTACAAAGTTGCAGATTCTTTGCTTTATGTAGTGGTTTTTTCATATAAACCGTCACAAATTTCACGCTACAAGGTGCATAGCTAGTGCCACATTTGTGGCAATTTGTATATATAAACTGCTACAAATTTGGTGCCAACTTGGTACCATATTTTGTAGCTATTATTTTGTAATAATCACTACAAAGGTCGTTTCCTAACCAACACGCCAGATGACACTAGTCATACCATTACAAATTTGTAGAAGTTTAAGTGTAAACCGCTATAAATTCTAATATTTGTGATGGTTTTTTAAAACCATTACTAATTAATAGTTTTGTTTTTTTTGTGTAATGTTTAGTGAGCTTCTATTGTAATTCCATGTACAACCTTTTATAGAAATGCCTTAATTTATGAGGACATATTTTTTTTATTTTGAAAATATTCCAACCTATAGTTATATATAAATAGCATAATTAATTCTAAATTCAGTACATTGCATGCATGGAGAAAAATATACATTTATTTATATAAAGAATTAGTAGTAAATTGAAAGTGGAAGGTGGAGACATCATTCCAATGAATGTGCACTATATAATTGGGAGAGGGCTCACCTTACATAATAAGGACGCACAAATAATAATCACCTAATAACGCGTTCCGTTATTTTTACCCTCTCGGTGGCTTATTCTTTTTAACGGAATTTCCCACCATCCTAACAGGGGCATAACGGTAATTTCGACAAGGCCTGCCTGTTTATATGTGCCTACTGGCCTTTGATCTACGACTCGTCCCTCTATCTCTACAAAAGGCAAACACGTTCCTTTTCTCTCGTTCTCTGTTTTTCAAATTAATGGAGGACTCACGCCACCACCACAAAGAGCTTCAGCTTCTTCCTTCATCCCTCATTTCACCGCCCTCCGTTTCTCCCTTCTTACACTTCCGATCGGCGGCGTCGACGTCGTCATCATCTTCCACCGAAGGTACGCCTCCCACGCCCTCACTGGACTTGGAGTTATCGATTAGCCTAAGGCCGATGCCTGAGTACAAGGACGGCGGCGGCGTCGGTGGCAGGGGGACTGAGCGTGGAGGCGTTGAAGTGGGAGTCAGCGGAGGAGATACGGCTGGCGGCTATGGAGAAGGCGTACGCGGAGAGGGTGAGGGAGCTGACGAGGAGGGAGATAGAGATGGCGCAGTCGGAGTTTGCACGTGCGAGGCACGTGTGGGAGAGAGCGAGGGCTGAGGTGGAGAGAGCGGAGAGGATGAAAGAGAGAGCCACAAGACACATTGGCTCTGCTGCCTGCATGGAGATCACTTGCCAATCTTGCAGGCAAAGGTTTAGGCCTTAATTAGGAATTTTTTCATTCTCTCTTTTCATGAACTTCAGCCTACTTCGCACTCTCTTCTCATCCATTAATATCATTAATTAACCACTACTACTGCTTCATTTCATTTCAATTACATGCAACTCAATTAATGTTAAATTTTTATTTCCTTTTTATTCTCTTCAAAACACAACTTTTGAGCTAAAAACAAGGCCAGCATAGCTTTAATATAAGACACGTTTACCTATTTCAATTAGATTAATAAATTATTTAAGTTACTTTATATGACATGTATTTTTTAAGGAGACTTTAATCACGTTCCTTAATTTCATCTTTCCTCTACTCATTGGGTATTGTTGAAGAAGCATTAATAAAGATAAATTAAGAAAATATTGATAAACATAAAACCTATGTTTTATATTTAGGGTTAAGATCAACTCCTTAAATATATCTTGTATTAAAGATGGGAGAGTATAACTTAATTGATATGCAAAAATAAGAGACTTTGTATTCCACTATATTTGCCAATATTGATGAGCAACCTAAATGGATGACCTAATTTTTTTTATAATTTGCACTACAAACTTGTATCTACGTGTAGCAGAGCCGAAGGGACTATTATGTAATAATTGAGCAACACCATGAAAAACTTTTATTTATAATTTTCACATTCTATCTAAGCTGTTTCATTTTTCAACCAATTTAGATTCCATGGGACAGATAATTCAGCACAGACTACAGTAAAAAAAAAAAAAAAAAAAAAAAAAAAAAAAAAAAAGTTGCCATTAATTGATCTTCAAATATCATTCCTTTATATCACCAATTAATCACTCTTATAGTCTAGTGGCATTAAAGCTCCTCTATAAGTGGGAAGTCGCAAATTTGATCTCATTTATAATCTCAATCCATTAATGCTTGTTCCTCTAACTCAAAACACAAAAATCATTCCTCAATACCGCTGATGCCTTACAGTGCAAATGTTTGATGAAACAATGCCAAGTGGGGAGTTAGATGCCTTACAGTACAAATGAATCAAAACAAAAAAGGGAAAAAAAGGCATAGTAGCTAGCATCCATAACAAGACATGATATATAGCTGTATCCACTTGTATTTAACCTCTTTTGCTTATCACAAAACTAAGCATATCCTTATCCTTGTCTGGGTTCCAAGTAGAAATTAAATAAAGTCACATATTTTCTATTTTATTTATTTTTGGGTGGTTTGGAAGGGATTATTATTACCGACTAGATGTATCAATCAGAGCAGTGAACAGTAGCTATATATATGTAGTGCTCTCCTTTAGAAAGATGTTGGGAGAATGGAGTTAGCTTGTTCTGTCCGCAAGCTCTAAGCATATTCAGGATCATGTGTCAAGACGTACCTAAATAATTCACTCACTTTGATTCTTTTGTCAACTCCAAATTATGATATCAAGTGGCCATATTTCATTTGACTTCTTGATAACAACATTCTACGAACCCATTGGCCAATCCTAAATTCAGAATCTTTCTTTTTTTAAAAGTAAAATCTAATTGAGAAAATCTAAGTATTAGTCACTCTCCCTCCTTAATTATAAGAGTTAAATTTTTGAATCCTTCTTCCCTTTTTATAAGTCAATTTTATGGCTATGTGATGAGCATCAAATGCATTTTTTAACATCAATTTTACCCATAAGTAATTTTCCTCATACAATCTTTTTCATCATTTTTCGCTGATTATTGTTATTTTTCATTATATTTAATTATCTACTTATAAATAAGGGCATATTTGAATAAAATGTATATTTTCTACATATTTATTACTTTTAACCAGTTTTAACAATTTTCTTGAATCACACAATTCGGTTAGAAGGTGCCAGAACAAATTAAAATAATTATGAGTTGTTGGCTTGTGATTTGTCGTATCATAAATGATGTGGCACTCAAGAAGTTTTACACTAATTGAGATTGAGAAAATAATTAGATTCCTTATACTCCTATTTATAATTCTCCTCTTAAATCTATGAGACTGTGACCATAAGGTGAGGCTCTCCCTCTTGTGAACAAATATTTAAATTGAAGACATTTTGATTAACTCAATTATCTACCTTCCAAAACTGAACCAATATGTGGTTTTAACTTATTACACTCCCTCTATTTCTAAATAGTTTATAGATGTTAAAATAATTATTTAAGTTAGTTAATTTTTCTAAAATATCATCTTTAATTATCACCCCAATTGATAAAAACACTATTTAATATATGGAATTAATACGGATAGTTTTTAAGAAATAGTTCTAAATTTAGGAAATAAATTAAATTAAATTGATGTCTTATATTTAAAATCAAAGATAACAAACCCTCCATCAATACCTATTATCCTATATATAGGATGAGAGAGACTATAAAATTTATTATAGCTTGGATGACTTGATGAAACTGTAGATAGAAATTGATATCACAGTTTTCAAAAATAATCCTTTGATTGGCCACCTTCAAGGGAGTTCGAGACTTTGAAATATAAAAGCGCTAGTTGTTTGGGGTGCTGCTTGAAAAAAATGGTCTTATTATGTCTTAAATCCAGATTAATGAATATTAAAAAGGATTGCCTTGGGATAGTAGGGGGATACGGATTTTATATATATATATATATATATATATATATAAAAAAAAGTCCTTTGAGTTCATTCCTCTGTAAACGCCACATGCAGAAACCCCCACTAATTTATTTACTGTAAAGTTGGATAAGTGATTTTCATCAAAATCAAATATTCTTTCAATTTATTGTTTGCCCGCTTTCTTTGAATGAAATTTAAAAAAAAAAAAAAAAAAGTGAAAAAGAGATATGGTTCATGAAACAGCTAATGACTTCATGAGTGTACTTAATTATCATAGAGGAAAGTTTAAGTTCACTTATTGTGGTGTTTATAATAAAATATTAAATAAGCTAATTACATAAAGTTTGCGTTTGAACTTCCAAATTAATTAAATTAACGACAATGATTTTCGAATCTCAACCTATAGTTAAAAGTTAATCATGACCAAATCGTACTCCGCCCGACATGTGAAAAAGTTGAATAATGGCAAATGACATTGTTTTCTATCTTTTATTTGGTTTCAATCATAGAAACCAAATCACGATCAATTACTTTCACAAAGTAGAGATGATGGTGATAAAGATGAAGGGCATTTCCGCCCAGACATTAATAGTCATCATGACAAAACCTTAACTGTCTTTTTTCAGGTTGTCCTCTCGCATGAATGGATCAATTGACACTGTTTCTTAATGGGAGATTTTGGAGCATACACTGTATCTGAAGCTTACCTGCATCAATCATCACATATTTTCATCAATATAATACAGTGATTTTCTTATTATTTCTGGTCTAAAATGATATAACTTGCCTTTGTTCATGCATGATTAACACAGATCCATGTTGGACACACAATTACAACTATTTAACGTTGGATTCTGGGAATGAGATACCAGAAAATGGCGATAATAAATGTTCGTTCCGTCATGCAAATGAGAATTCAAGTTTAGCTCTTGTTGGGCGTAATACTCCCTGATGTTATAAAAGTTATATTCATAAATCTAGCTCTACCACGTTGAAACAATAATTTACCAACAGCAAAAATAAAATCCCCAATTTCTCAATTACTATGGTTTCTTAAAAAAAAAAAGGAAGGAGGAGAACATGAGTGTCATATCTATTATTCCTTAGAATCATAGGTTCAATATACTTCGTGTGACTTAAATATAAGGCGATATTTTCAACATAAACAAGCTCAAGAGAAATAGAACAAAGCGGACATACCTACTTCACTAAAATTTTGAGTGATCAATCCAAAGCTGTCGTCGGAAAATGAGGCGGCGGAAAATTCAATCAAGAGATTGACTTTTTTAGAGTTATTAAAGAAGTTAAAAAAAAAAAATAAAAGTTACTTAATCATATCATATGTTGTGTATAATTATATTATATATCAATTTATAAAGTAAAAAAGATAATCATATTAATTAAATTAGTCTGGATAAAAAACAATAAAATATAAAGACTTTAAAATAATTTATTTAGTTTCATTAATCTCCTCAAAAAATTTAATTATGTCTTATATTTAAGACTAGAGGTAGTAGATAACTAATTTACAGATATCAAGAAAAATAGTTGTATCTGTAGCATATGTGTCTTTGTTTTCCTAAAATATCATTTTCAATAATAGTGTTTATATATAGCAACTATTCTTAATGGAAATCCCTAAGTTATTATGTGCAATTGATAGGATACTATAGAGAAAATTATAAATTTATTATACAAAGTAGACTGAAATCTTATATTTAGTACAAAATCAAACTTTTTGTTTAGTTCCCATATCTAGGATCCAATTTAATATTTCTTTCTAGCTTATTTATGATGAGTGATCCTGCTTGGCCAAAACTGTAGTAGAGTCATGCCATGTCAGAATTTGAGGATGCTTTATTTATGAAATGAATTAAAATCAGTGAAGAAAGAAGGAGGCAAACAGCCAGCGCCTTAGTAGCGCAGTGGCATGAAAGCTTGACTCTCCTCCCCCATATAGGGTTGAACCCCCCCCCCCCCTACTACGTCTATCAAAAAAAAAAAAAAAAAAAAAAAAAAAAAAGGAGGCAAACAGTCCCTATCCTGCCGGCACATCCGTGTTCTGGCCCAAACTAGCACGCAAGGTAATTTCCAGACATCTCTGTGAGCTTTATATATAGTGAGCTTCATTACAAGCAGACTTTTTCTCTTAGGGTGGTTATTTTGAGTAATTTTAATTGGGAATAGCAGAGAGCGGGGGTAGGTTAAAAACTTCCTTTGAATGATGCATCAGGACTTTCTTCTGTAATATATTTACTACTGCTACATTCATATTATCATCATCATCTGTCATATCATCACAAAACAATATAATCCAGTTGAAGAAAACTAGGTACGAATATCGTGAATTAAAAACTGTGATCTATTACTCATAAAGAGAATATTTACATCCTAAACAGCATGAGTCTAACGTTCACCATGGACTTCCAAAAGGTGAAGGGTGATCAAAGGCATAATTTCCCTCTAGCCAGCCGATGGGAAAGCTATGGTTAGCAAGAGTATGTATTATATTCTATGCACATGATTAAAAAAATATAATAACTGTCAATCTCGATGAACAAGTAATGTTGCTTCAATCATAGGATGGTTACTTACTAACATACTCATCATGTTCTTGGTATGAGACATATTTTGAGAGTTGATCTTTATCCTAAATATAGATATTGTTTTCATATTTATCAAATATCTTTTCACAATTTGCCCCTATAGATGCTCTATCAACAATAATATGTGGGAGAGGGAATGGAGAAATTAAAAAAGATGATAAGGATGTTTTAGAAAATTTATATCATTTTAACTAATTTAACCAATTTATTTAATTTAATCAAATTAGGTAAATAGGTCTTATATTAAAGACCGGGGAGAGTAGCTCCTAATTATCAAGTTAATGGCCTCCATACAATCAGAAAAAGGTTCTATTTTTCCTAAAACCTTTAGATCAGTACAAGCTGAGTCCGTGTATCATCCCAATCACGGGTGGCACTCAACTTAAAATAACAAACTTTCCACCCGCAAAATAATCAAAATGTTTAGAAGATAAAAATAGGGGAAATAGTCTCCTGATCATTGTTAAAATTAAAGGATTTGATAATAATTTTAAAGTAAAATAATAAATGTGTTTAAAGTTATCTAATTTTTTTAAAATTATCTTATAATTTTAGTTAATTAAAATGTTGTTCATTAAGCAGAAGAAAACATTTAGAAAAAATTAATGTTTTAGACATAAGTTTTTAGGTATTATGAGGTAGCAGGGGTCCTATAAGAAAGAGTCATTTTTCAGGATCAATATAATCCATCAATTTAATTATACTTCAGGACAAAACATTTCAAAATTATAGCAAATGAGCAAAGGTCGGCCTTGGTAATGAAATCCACAAAATGAAATTACTTAATTACGCTCTCACCCAAATGTTCTCCTGATATTATTAATTGCAGTCAAAGTTTTTGGATTGGGCATGCCGAGCAAAGTCTCTTAATAGCTGCATTGGGCCAAGCTGCATAGCATAAATTGAAGGACATTCTATTATTTTCTGCAGGTCAAGTAGAAGAAATCGTCTATATCATCATTTGTTCTTGATTGTGAACTTGTTGCGTATGACGGAGAAAAAGAAAATTTCTTCCTTTTCAGGTAAGATATGAAGGAAATAGTTCATGCAATTATGAACAATTGTTTATGTTTAATTAATTAGGAGTAATAAACCAGTCATGAGCTTAGCAAATTGTTTCATATTTTTATTTGACCCTATCATTAATTTAATCTATGTTGGGAAAGTAGCTGATCAGTTTTTGGATCCGGCTTTAATTTGGTCCTTTGATCCTCCCATCAGCTGCCATCCGTTGCATATAAACGGTGTTGTTTTGGTTTCAAAAAACTGAAGCTGCACCCCTTTTTAAAAAAAAAATTTAAAATTATTGACCAGTACTAAAAGTTATTTTAGGATACTAAATAGGTATTTGAAAAAATACTTTATGATCTTAAAAGTTATTTTAAGATTCTGAAAAAATATTTTAAAGTACTTTGATTAGTACTAAAAAGATATTTGAGGATACTAACTGGTATTGAAAATAATACTCTATTATCTTAAAAAATTATTTTAGGATTTTGAAAAAATATTTTAGGTACTAACTAGTACTAAGAGAATACTTCGGGATACTAATTAACTGGTATTGAAAAAATACTTCATAATCTTAAAAAATATTTCATGTACTAACTGGTACTAAAAATATACTTCATGATATTTTTTCAAGATCCTAAAATAATTTTTCAAGATCATGCATGAAGTATTTTTTTTTAGTACTCTTCAATATCCTGAATTATCTTTTTAATATTAGTCACACCATTAAATTTTTTCCCAAAAAAAGGGTGCAACTTCAGTTTTTTGAAGCCAATGCGATGTGGTTTAGATGCAGGGATCGAAGTATCAAAGGACCAAAACCGGATCCTCAGTTTTTGATATGTTGCATACAGATTAGTTCTTGTACATCTATTAAATATATAGTGTTATGACTTATGACAGTTTCTCAATACTTGTGCTCGCAAAAATGTGTCTATGACTCTATGAGTGATACTATTAAAGTTGTTGTGCGCATGTTTGCCTTTGATATCCTGTATCTTAATGGCAGCCACTACTTCTGGAATTATTTTATCTAAATACTTGAATTAACAAGTCCTTGTTACAATTGTCTGAAGTGATGCATAAGGTTAACTGAAGCTGCTCTGATCCACTGTTAAAGACAAT
This sequence comes from Acacia acuminata, assembly GCA_019022655.1. Classification (NCBI taxonomy): domain Eukaryota; kingdom Viridiplantae; phylum Streptophyta; class Magnoliopsida; order Fabales; family Fabaceae; genus Acacia; species Acacia acuminata. Next base: position 2,817,906 of record JAFJYI010000004.1, on the reverse strand, counting down.
GTAAAGGACGGTGGACATAATATTATAAGATTGACTAGGTTGGAAGAGAATATTTAAAAAATCCACACATCCACTATATAATGTTCAGGCGAGTCTTCTTATACTGGCTTTAGCTATTCTGATCGTATAGAAAGACAAACTTAATATATACCTAATTAATTTGAACCTGGCTAGCACCCTGGTGCATTAACACTAGAACCGGCAAAACGGGCCCGACCCGTTTAAGCCCCGACCCTTTAATGGCCGGACTTAGAAATTGGAGGTGAGAAGTGAAGTTAGGTCCTAGAGGGCCGACCTTAAAGGGCCACGGCCGGCCACGAGGGCTACGGGCCGGCCTTTAAGCCCTTCAATTTTTTTTTTTTTTTTTTTTTTTTTTTTTTTTTTTTTTGCTTAAAAAAGTTGAAGGCGAAGTTGAAGTCGGGGTTAAGTAAAGTTTTTTTTCCCACATGTTCTAATAAAATATAAAAGTTTCACTCTTTTATCTAATGTTCAAGCTCTTATTTGTACTCACAATTGGATGCATAGATTCACATATGATAATAATTTATTAATTTATATGTATTTTGAATTTGTTATAGAGTTATTTATCAATTTAAGTACGATACATAATAACTATACTCTAATTTTATAATTTGGTTTATTATTATTTGTTGCGAGATAAAAATTATCGATGTGTACATGATGCGGGAAAAGGAATTCATGATATTTTTACTCTTGAACCAGAGACTACTACTCAAAATGATGAAGAATAAAATGTGTTTGAATTGAAATTGATGATAGTGGAAAAGATGACGACAATAATAGTCATCGTACTAATGTCGCTTAGTGATATGCTTCTTATATTTAGGATATGTGAGTTATTTGTGAACATGGTTTGCTTTTAATTATGAATTAGTGATTATGCTTATTTGTTGGATGATTCGTGTTGTAATTTACTAATTATATTCCTTTGAAAAAACAGAGAAAAAATAATTAAAATTTGGAATAGTAACTTTTAGGCCCATCGGGCCGCCCACGAATAGTGCTCTCGAAATTTGGACTTTGAAAAAGAGATGTTTTTCTTATTTTGGACCCTGACAGACCGGCCCTTTAGACCCGGGCTGGGCCAAATTGCCAGCTCTAATTAACACTAATCATAATGTATAGGATAATGAATGCAGCTTTGTGTTCATTTTTTTCCCCTTTTTAATTGACTTTGGGACTTGGGTTTTTTCATTATATATGCATATTTTCTTAATAGACACCTACTATGGTAATTTAAGTTGACATGGACACAAAACACTCAAGGGCATATCTCTTGGATTTAATTTCCTCGGTATGAAGTACGAACAAACCTCTTTTCTGATCAGCTGAGATGGTAAAGAAAAATCTTGTTATCTCTGGCTAATTAATTATACATGCTAGAAGATTGAGATAAGAGCCATGAATTCTTCAGTGATGTTCGCCTCTTGCCTTAGCTTATTAGATGTATTCCTTTTTTTTTTTCAATATGGTCAAGGGTTTCCCCTTTGAGGCCCTTAAAATTTAAATGTATTATGCTAATAAGTACAATCACCCGAACAACCAGGATGATGAAGAGGATTTATTAATTTAAAATTCTTTCTTGTTCTTCTTATACAAGATTACGTTTGTATCTAAACCATCAAAATCTTATATATATATATATATATATATATACATGCAGATGCAAATTCCCCCCCCCCCTTTTTAAAGATCGGTCACATATATAGCAGATTTGCATACCGAACAGTAATATATGTGCAGATAAACGAAACTATTCAGTATAAGAGTTTAGACTTTAGAGTGATTCGTTGCAATGTTTCAAAGTTTTAGATTAACATAATTTCGTCATTATTATGTCATAGATGTTCATGAGTATATGTAACTGTGAGAATATTGGCCGTGGTGTGTGACTTTATCTCTAAATACCCACACTAACCGGATCACAGTTATGGACCCACAACAAATAGCTAGAAAGGATAAAAGAAAGTTTAAGTGGAAGATAATAGACATACACACACACATATACATAAGGTTCCATGTGCCTCTTCCTTAATCTGTGTACCCTTTCCTCATCAGAGAACATATTGTATCAGTTTAATAATGATACAGATTAAAATGACTGGGGAATATTACAATCTTCCAAGTTCCATCCAAACTTTTCTATTATTTATAATTTGACCCCAATGAGTGGACTATACTCCAACATTAATGTACAAAGACTTTAGAAAAATGGGTTAAGTAGCAAATCCCCCCTGGAAGTATATGCCTATGAGCAATATTGCCCTGAAAGTTTTTTCAAATTCAATGTTACCCCGTAAATTTTAAAACGTATCAATGTTGTCCGATATCGTTATGAAACTAACATTCATCATTAAAAAATTGATGTTGACTGATAACTTTTTAACGAAAAATGGTAACATTGCGACGTTTTAAAATTTTTAGGGTGACATTGAACTTAAAAAAACTTCCAAATAATATTGATCCTAAGCGTATGATTCGGGACACATTTGCTACTTAACCCTAAAAAAAATTATCACTGTGTATTTGACTATTCCTTATCCTCCATCTCAGGTCACATATAACTCAAGTACTTAACCTTATATATACGTTGTTTTAGACTAACCAAGAATCCAGTAAATCAAGTCTTCCTCAAGTAATTAGGATATGTAATAGGGAAAAGTATTTCTCCAATCACTGGAGATAGAATCATCTCCAGTGACCCAAAAACTACGTCATTTTGAATTAATGAAGGGTTTGTTAGTAATTTTAGGTGAATTAATGAAAAGTGTTTTGGTAAAATTTATATGATTAAAAAATAAACAAAATTACGTAAAACATCCTTCATTAATCCAAAACGACGTAGTTTACCCTATGTAATAATGTAGTAATTTAAAAGCTTTTTAATTGGGGAAAAGAAAGATAGATCGAAATAGAAATTTTGTTTCAATATTCTATTGTCAATGAACAGAACCACATGTTTTTTGTTTTCAATGAGAGATTCGCGGAAAGAGCAACAAATATAGCACACTACGGAATCAAGGCCTCGGTGAAGAATACCAAGAATATAGGGACAATAGGTCTATAAAAAATTATATAGGTAACAATTAACATTGTAATTTTATTAATTACTTACAATTCTACGCGGGGTTTATATTTTTTTATATATGTCTGAAATCTTTTAAGTAGATACTGATTCAACAACAATTTATGGATTTGACTGAGTCATAAACTAGTAGTAATTAACAAATCATATTAATTTATAGGGTGAAATTCATGGTTTTATACTCTGTGTTAATAATTAATTTCTGTGCAAACCAAGTTGAGTTAGAAATGTTAATTTGTGTCATCCAATCATTGGCAGATTAGTTAAGTAGCCACCAATCAAAAGAAAGAAAGGAATTATTCTTATTCTTAACTATTTATGCGCTATAATATCTTACAATAATGCACTTCCACTAGGTCATTATTTTATTTAAATGTGATGCACTTGTTTAGTTGTCTCTCTTTCTATAAAATAAGTTCTTGGGATAACCTTGTCCATATCTAATGATCTCATTAAGGCATCTTCAAAAGGCATAATCCCTTTCTAGATCTTTAAATAAAAAGTCATGACTGTATGTTGAAGAGAATACTTAATAATATTTTTATTTTAATCAGAAGATTGTTGTTGGAATATATCTTTAGCAGTGAGAAACAAGTATGTGTATGTATAGATATATATATATATATATATATATATAGGCCCAATCAACCAGTTGCTGTGTTTTGCCGGAAAATAAATACCTCACTACTTCTTAAGGAAGCGGAATAATTAAGTTACTTAATTATAATATATATTGTATAATATTATCTTATAAATTAAACAAATTAATGTAGAGAAAAACCATAAATATAAATACTGCAATATAACTTATTTAGCTTCTTTAATTTCTCAAAAAAAAAAAAAAAAAAAAAAAAAAAAAAAAAAAAAAAAAAAAAACCAATTAGCTCTTAGGTTAAGGACTGGAGGTAGTATATATATATATAGTCTTATTGAATATTGCTTGCAAACTTTAATTCCTAAGAAGCTGGGGAATTATTAGTTGAAGAAACTCTCCAATTTCTTTTATTAAATTTATCATTTGTAAGAACTTTATTTTAATGTGTAATCCTATTCATTTTTCATAATAATTATCTAAAACTTTTTTATTAAAAAAAAAAAACAGAGAACCATAACTTAGTTTTAATTTTGACTATTACCATATAACTCAAATATACTTAAGAGAGAACCAGAACCTGTTTAAATTTTAACCTTTCTCTTTTCTTTTCTTTTCTTTTCGTTCTTTTATATGATTAACCTTTTTCTTAATTCCTAGAACGCAAATATGAGATATTATTTAAGAAAATTTGAATTTTTTTTTAGTCAATATCCAATCACTGTTAGTAACATGTAATCTTATATTTATTAAAACCATGATGCTTACTGATAATTTCTCTCAAATCCTGCAGATTAAAAAGGCTCATTTCGATTTCTTTTATTCGTCATCGAGGTTTAAGCTTTAATTGGCCTCTAGTTTCATATATATGTGTGTGCCCACCAGTAAAAACGACATGAAATCATGCATGAAGAACCCAATATATATTGTTCAGTTAAAAAAAATAATAGTAATCTGTTAATGAGCTCAGTTGAGATGAAACCAACCAAATTAATCTGTGAATGCTAGGCTGGAAATTAAATTGATCAAGTGGAGCAGTTTTGTTTAAATCAGACATGAGACAATGTGTTTGTTGACATTTCGCCAAAAGTTCTGAAGTGGTCATTTTCAAATGGAAATATAAAAATCTGAGAGTGACGTTGCATTTCCAATTAACAAATATGGGGTTGATGGTGTTATCATTTGAAACCTTCACCTCTAAAACCTTCCCCCTCGATACTTTTAATTAAGAATATATCAAAGCCAAGCTCAAATTTTTCTTAATCCGATCCAGCCCCAGAAATTGACGCGAAATTTTCGGTTCTGGAGAGTAGTGTATGAATAATGAACCGTAGTTAAGTCTAGAGCAACACATATGGTCATTTCATTTCATTGTGACTTGTCTTAGTCGGCGTAATCATCTGAAGTTTTTAATTTCTTTCCATATATTCTTGCCCATTTGATACCCAAATGATTCATCAAGGAATTGACATCTTCATCGTATGGGTTTTCTCTGATCTCTTCTCATCTCATTTTTTCTCTTAGACCCAGAAAACCCCATGCATATTTAATCTTTTTGGTCAACTGCTTGATCTTTCGTTACCCACTTCTGCAGAAAGAGAAAGGTTTGATTTTTTGAAAACATTTCTCTCTTCTTTCTTAAGATTTTCCCTAGTTCAATACTTTGAATTACATCTCTGTCTTATGTTTCTGTGAGTGATATATTGAGATATATATCACCATGGGAACCAACAGTAAGGACCAAGTTGCTTCACATGGAGGATCTAAGGTGAGATAATTAATTTCAGACCCTATATATCTCTATGTGTGTGGGTGTGTGTTCAATATGTGTTTGTTTTTTTGTTCTGCTCCAACGTACGGCACAGATTCAATTGCTGTTATCTTTGTCCTAGGTTACATATCAAGGCATGGTAGAAAGAGAAATTAAGGAGACGAGGATTCCAAAACATCCTCTACAAAAACTTGCTGCTGAAAATTCCTCCAAATCTAACAGTATGGTCGTGAAGGTATTTTCCCATACTTTCCATCTCCTCTCTCTCTCTCTCTCTCTCTCTCTCTGATTTAAAATTGCCAAGTTGTGTAATTTCTTTTTGATTTAGAGTTTTAAATCTTTGAAAAATCATAAAAAATTAAAAGCAGCTCCATTTTTTACCTATAAGATATCAAAATGTCAATTATTTCACGTAGATTCTAATGATCAAAACAACCATAAAAAAGCATCAGAAAAGGCTTCAAATTTGAGGGCCAGCAGGGGTGCAAGACATCAAGCATTACTTTCTTCAACGGTATATAGTTCACCAGTCACTGGAAGTTTTGAGTCATTACTTTCTTCAGTATATATACATTTGACTTGTTTTTTGTATTGATGTGAGGGACTAAAAGAAGTCTAAAGTGTAGTTCTAAGATTTTAGGATCAAAAATTGAATTTTTCCTCTTGTATTGATCTTTGAATTCTTAACTAATTGAAGGACTTCAATTAATCCAAACAGAAACCACACAAGATGATTCCTGCTCACATCATAGCAGAAGCCATATCAACAATTCGTGATATTGATCTTAGATGGTCAGGTCCAATCACCCAGAAAGAAATGGAATATGTTGAAGAATATGTTCTTGCAAAATACCCTGAATATGCAGGTCTCATTGAAGGTGATAGCATTGACCTCTCTAACTTCATCATCAATGAGGAACCTTCAGAACCAAACATGTCAGATCACGATCGAAGAAAATCACCAAGAGGAGGTTTCAGAGAATCTTCTTCTGCACAATTTTTTGGTAGCAACCTTCGTGAATTGGACAGAATACAATTAGAACCATCAAGATTACTAGACATTCTCACCAAGAAATCCTCGTTTCCTGGGAGTTTCATCTCAATCCCAGAAATACAAGCTCACAACAAGGTCTTGAAACATTGTGGGTTGCCTGATGATGAGTACCTCGTACTCTTCACTCCTAGTTACAAGGATTCTATGATGTTGGTGGGTGAAAGCTACCCTTTTGTGAAAGGAAGCTATTACATGACAATTCTTGAGGCAGAGGAGGATTATATCAGAGAGTTTGCTTCTTTTAAGGAATCAAAGGTGATTCCAGCACCTAAGACGTGGTTGGATCTGAGGATAAGTGGGTCCCAGCTGAGCCAGAATTTCAGGAGGAAGTGTAAGATTAGTCCAAAGGGGTTGTTTTCTTACCCTGTAGATGTGAATGGGACAATGCATTGGATCTCAGAAGCTCATAGGAACTCATGGCATGTGTTGCTTGATGCTTCTGGTTTAGTTGTGGGAAAAGATAGGCTTCATCTTGCTCTTCATAGGCCTGACTTTGTGGTGTGTAGCCTTGAGAATACTCATTCTAATCCTTCTAGAATCACCTGTCTCTTGATCAGGAAGAAGTCATTTGACACAGGTCTTGCTTCATCTCAGGATGATGCATGATTAATGATTAATGGATGAACCTGTGATACGATGATGTCCTTTGGGAACTCTTATGGTTTGGCTTCATTGGACTCTCAGAAAAAATGTAAGGGCATGATGAATTCTTATGGCGTTAATTTGTAGATTGAATAAATGAATGAATCAAATAACACTAATAGATAGCCACTCTTGTTAATTACTGGTTTGGATGCATTCTTTTATGTCAGTTAAAGTGGCTTATATGTATTAATTAGCTATCCTGCAGGTTTGGTTCTTCTTACCAAAGCTACACTGCCCATTAGAAGTTTTATTTGAGGAAAACTCTACAACATTTCGTCGCATATGATATGACTTCACTATAGATGGCATATACAGTGTTCTTCCTTATTGCCATTACTGAGGTTTGGGAACAAACCTACTTTAATTTACTAATAAGAGAAAATGCTTACATCTTTTTAAGCATATATGGTAGATCTTTTATATATACTCAACAATCAGCCCCATATATATACACACACATATCTTCGATCAAGCTATTTTATCAGTCGTCCTTGATTTTGTTTTTTATCTTTATGCTGCATCAAAATACTTGAAAGTAAAATTTTCTTTCCTTTCTTTGGGATCCCTGAGAGGCTGAGAACTGAAGAATGAGGATTCAGATTATTGCATTCCCATATATAAAAGCATATATGGAGCTAGTTTATTTAAATTTTTTTGAAAAATTGAAAAAAACAAGTGATTTTGGTTAGTTAAACATGTAAAAGTTGTTGGAAGCATGAGGGAGTTGATGGGGAGAAACTTAAGTTATTAATCATAAAGGTTTTGTTGAAAAAAAAAGAATCGGTTTTCAACTCATCTGTTTATGATGAATGCAGTAAAATTTTTTATTTTGGCTGAATGTTGTTGATTGAATTTTTTATTTAAATTTTGTTGATTAAATCTGTAATTTATTTTTGTTGATGGAGTGTTCTTGATGAACAGGGATGTTGGGCTTTTTCACCAATTTTTTTTAATTTAATTAGTGAAAAATCCATGCTTAACAAATGTTATTAACTAGAAAAATTGATGCATTTTTATATACAAAAGTTATAAGTATTATACATAATTTCATTCAAAAAGAATTGATATTCAAATGGAACAATCCCAATTAAATACAACTAAAATATCAAAATCTAAATTTGGGTCTACATTTTAATAAATTCTTAATTAGGCCAAGACGTCTGAGTATGAATTTATGAATATGATTAAAAGGCCAAAATGCCCATTTGTAGTTAAAAAGGAAAATTAAAGGTAGACAAATCCCAAATATTTCCATTTTGATTATCTTAACTAAATTTAATTGAGATTTTTCCTTAATTTTTAATTATTATTTTTCACCTATCCAATCCTCTGCATTCCTAGCCAAAGTAATGGCACAAAAATTTGCGGCCCAGCATCGCTCGGTTTGATACACCACTGGCGATGTTTTACCATGAAGGTGTAGGCCCCACACATTTAAGTTGGCATTGGAAAAATACGTTTTCGTAGGTCAAGACAAAATTCTTCCTACAAACTTATCTTATATATCGTAAATCACATTGAAAAAACAATTTTTACCGTTAGTCCAAACAAGCTTTATAGAGCTAAGTCTGACAATAATACGAATAAGAATGCTCATTTTCAAAACAACCTTGAAGTCTGACAATTCGTTGATGCAAGCATGAATTTAACTCCCCCACAATATACCAACCTTAATAATACTCTCTAATCTTTATTATAAGACATCAACTTACTATTATATTTGGTCCTTTTTATAAGATACTTACTTATTTCCAAAACACATTAATTATTTTTTTATGTATATCCATAATTAATAAGGGTAGTTGGTGAAAGTGATAATTAATGTAATATTAGACTTTAGTGCAATTAATAGGGGTAGTATTGGAAGTTATTTAAATTATAGGACAACTTTATTGACTTTAAATTTTTTATTTGTCTGTAAGAATTATTAGTTAGTGTCTTATAATAAATATAAGAGGAAGATGATGTAGTATTCAAGTTTCAGAATTGTTTGCCTTTTTTTTTTTTTTTTTTGCAAATTAAATATAATAAGTACTATAGGGTCTTTGAAGATACAGTTGAGATCATATCAGCCTTCCAAAATTTATTACTATCAATTTAATTAAGGTAAAGGGTAAAACGATTAACAGAAGATTCACAAATTGATTACCTTCAATTTTGGTTTTTAGCTACATAAGGATATTATGGTCTTTTAACAACATTCAAAAGCCTATAATTAGATCGCTTGGCCTCATTAAATATTTTTCAAAAGTGTAAGCCTGAATTTAAATTTTAATATTTTAACTGGATTTAATTAGGATTCTTTCTCTTCAAATTTAGGTCAATCTAACTAATAAAATTTGTAAATAGAGATGTTTCAACGATTTTCCAATTTTTTTACGACCAAAAATTGGTGAGTCAATTAAATTAATATTAACAAATTGATTTAAATTTAAAAGGTCTAATCTGAGTATTAGGTTTGGAACTAAATGGGCCTGCTGTCATAATTTTTTGCTACACTTCAAGCCTTATTCTAAACAAGAGAAAAACCAAAAACATGGTTTCAGTCTTTTTCCGTAATTCGAGATAAAACTTCTCTCATATACTTATCTTGTAAATTGTAAAAGTTATTCTCCAAAAATTAATCTAAACATGTACAGGTAAGATGGTGGGGTAGGCCAAACTAAAATAGGTTTGGTTCTCATATCTTTATTGTTAAATATTTTGTCATACTACCACCAAGGTTGGGTTTAGTGGAAGGTGTTAACTTCTCATAATGTGAACGGATTAATATTTGAATTCTCACTAGGGCAGATTCTCACATTTAATGCTAGATAATGCATCAAATAGGATTGTCTCCAACGGAAAGATACTTTTACTTAGCCAAAAAATAATAATAATAAAAAGTGTGTGTGTATTGTCATGAATATGACATTTAAATATATAATTTTTATAATTTTTTTATTATAACAAGAGAAGACCAAAGCCCCAACTAATTACATATTCCATAAATCAGGGGAGATCCCAAAGCATCTTTTTTGTTCTAGGCATGCCCATCCCCTAAGTTGCTCATTTTCCTTCATGTATATATCATTCTGACTTGTGAGATTCTTTTTTGCCAAAAAAAAAAAAAAAACTTTTTTAACTCTCTTGAACATTTTTACTTTGCCGAATCTCTTTCTTAGACTTTGAAATTCCTCTTAAGAAATAAGGAAAGAAAGAAAAGGACTTGAAGTAGAATATTAATGAGTTAAACTGAATGTGCTAATAAGCATGAAATTGAGTTCGATTTCCATATCCATGATCTCAATTTCATTATACCAACCATAGCATTATAGTTTCTTCGTTCGTACCTACAGGCTACAGCAACTTTCTTACAATTTCAAAGACACTGTTTAGAATAGTTTTCTATGAGGTAAAATTCCTTTCACATATTAGTTGAACTCTAGAGGAAAAGCACTTAAAATAAACTAATCCAAATAAATATAAATAAGGGGAAATCCCTTTAAAAGAACTTCAAAAATGTGAAAAGACAAATAGGTATAATGAATATAAATATTCCCAAATAGGTTTTAGTGCATGATAGGTCTTTTTGAAAATTAAAATAAAATTACATAATTGTCCCTCCTCTATATAGCCTTACCCCTTCCATTTCTTCCTCATTTCGCACGGCCACTGCTTCCGCCTCAACCTCCCACCATGTCATTGTCTCTTACTTTTTATTCTTCTTCCTCCTTATGCTTTACTATTTTTCATCCTATATTTGCTTCCCTCCTCCTCTACTTTCACGGCGGAAGCTTTATCGTCGAAACCCCCTTCATTGCAAGCAACCACAACCACGTCGATTCACTCGTGTCGGCGGCCACTATTCCTGCTGCCTTTGAAAACTCCTGGACATCACTCAAATGGGTCACTGCCCATTCTGGTGGGGAACGGATTTGACGGTCTACTCAACTGGCAGGCCCAGGGGCGGAGCTTGGGACAAAAATTTAGGGGGCCAAATCTATACTAATTAACTAATTAAAAATTTTTATGATTATATAATATTTTTTAGAATATTCAGATTTATAATAAAATTTGGGAAGAGAAAAAAATAGGGAGAAAATAAAAATCAAAGAAATAATATTATAGTATTACTCCATGTATTCGATGGACCAAAGAAAACACAAAGAAAAGAAACTTTATAAATTAAAAGTCATATGTAGAAAAACTTTCTACCTTCTGTGTTATAACTATGATGATGCACCAAAGATAAGGTAGCTCCACCGTAAAGAAACTAGAAAACTCTATAATGGTATTATTGTACTTCAATCTAATTCAAAGAACATCATCTCGTTGGCAATGTCTTTTTCCCGCATCGTTAAGTTTACGGTATATACTTCTACTTCGAGGTTGAGGTTGAGGTTTAGAATGAAAAATCAATTAACTCCATCCACAGTGTAGTGTAAAATTGGTAAAAGTATAATAAAGAATACACCACAAAAGTAAATTTCATTGATAAGCTAAAAATTTCAGGCAATTAGATTGGAATATAGAAAAAAAAAATGACAAGATTAACATACCACATGGAACAAAGATTGAATTAGAAGCCCCAAAGATATAAAAGGCTGACCTACAAATGAAAAAAAAAAAAAGGGGAAAAATATTTTTTTAAAAAATTAGGGGGCCAAAATTAAAATTTACATTATAATAAATTTTCTTAAAAAATTCTAAACAAATTCCTTTTTTTTTTTTGGTGGGGGGGGGGCATGGCCCCCACTAGTCCTAATGAAGTTCTGTCCCTGGGCACGCCGATTTCAGGAAAGTATTCCTCATCGGAGACAGCGCTAGAGTGAGCATGACCCACAATTTGGCGATTCGAGTGGGCACCCAAGACCCTACCCTACCCTTACAAGTCCTCTGGCGCTAGAGCCAAAGACATCATCTAGGTGTCACTGATTGAGTGTTGAGATGTGAAAGAAATGTAAAGAATAGGGCGTTAAAAATGCAGATCCGGCCATCCAATGCATTTTTCAAGTTCATGGTTCTTTACCTGAGTGATGCTTCAAATCCATACCAAAATTCATAGGAAAGAGGATCAATAATCCAGACCGGGGATCCGATGAATTTCCTCAAAAGTTGTAACCATAACGGCTTAATTTCCTGGATGGTATTGCAAACCCGCCTATCAAATTTCATAGAAAGATAGATATGGGTTTGGAAGAATTATGACCAAGTATCAGTGCCATCAACTTGTCTTAAGAACCGATGAAGCAAGAGCGGTGGAAAATGTAATTTTCAAGAACCCTGGAACATAAAACTCGTTGGAGTCGGTTTTCCAATGTAGGAGGTTCATCCAAATAGACATGTAAGAAATGGTTCCATAGGTGCCAGAAGTGGTGAACAAAACTCTTGGTAACATCGGAAATCTAGCCTAAGAAGACATCAAAGATGATGCACAAAGGAAGACGACCTTCTTCTTCGGTGATTCTGGAGACTAGGAATCAAAGGCGGGGTTGAAGGCTCAGAGCTGTAAGACCAGATTTGGATGAAGAGGAGGAGGGAGTTTCTCAATGTTGGGTGGAAGGCCATGGCTGGTGGGTTCGAAGAGTTGAAGCAAGGTGACTATCAGAGAAACAAGAAGGAGAAGAAATGGCGGATTGGAGGTATTGGATGTTGAGAGGATTGTTGGCAATGGTAATGGTGAAGGAAGTTAGTTGGTGAATTAGCCGAGTAAGATCTAGAAAGGCGTTAGAGAAGAAGAACAATGGTGAAAATTCTTCTAAGAACTCGTGAAAATCTTATATGAACTTTTGAAAGCCTTATTTGAACTCGTGAAACCCTTTTTAGAATTAAATTTTGATTTACAAGTTATGAAATTTTATGAGAATTTGTTAAAACATTATCCAAACTTGTGAATCCTTTACCATAACTTGTGAAACCCCCGATCAAAATTGAATTTTGATTTGCAAGTTGTGAAAACTTGATCTGAACTTTTGAAAACTTTATCCGAACTTATGAAAGCTCTATCAGAACTTGTAAAAACCCTTGTCACTTGTTGTGAATTTTGATTTGAAAACTTGTGAAATTCTTTTCCGAACTTGTGAAACCTCTCTGAGAACATGTGAAAACCCTTATCAAATCTTGTAAATTTTGATTTGCAATTTGTGAAATTCTTTAAGGAAGTTGTAAAATTCTTTTAAGAACTTGTTAAAACGTTATTCGAGTTTGTGAAACCTTTATCAGAACTTATGAATCTCTTATCAAATATTGTGAATTTTAATTTGTAACGTGTGAATTTATTTGAGAAAGTTGTGAAATTCTTTTGAAAACTTGTAAATACCTTATTCGAACTTGTTAAACCTCTATCAAAACTTGTGAAACCCTTATCAAATCCTGTGAAAATGTGCAACTTGTGAGATCACAAGTCAAAAGAATCGTCTTCTTGAAAGTCCAAATCTTCCTCAAGGATTGTGACAAGCTTGGGAGTACCAAAAGACCTCCAAGAGAATTACGGAAGTGAAGGTACCACCTCCACCCAACTTTTCATGCCCATTCATCTTCTTCATTCCTAGTGGAGGCCGCCATTACCTTTCATCATTGCTAGAGGAGGGTGAGGCCACCATTGCCATTGTTGGAGGAGGTTGTCTTAGCCGTTGTTGCTAGACCCTCTTGACATGGAACCCAAAGAAAAAGAAAGAGAGAGAAGACAAAATAAAGTAAAAATGAGATTTAATAAGGGCATTTGTGTCATTTCTTTTATATTTCAAAAAAGTTAAATCAAGTACTAACACTTCTCTGACATTATGAATATTCAAAACACATTTTTAGTTCTTAGGATTTGTAAAGTTCTTTATTAGGGATTTTCCCTATAAATAACTGAATTAAAATTACTTTTTTGATAGGGAAAATGATAAAAGAAAAGACCATTTGAATTACAAAAAACCCAGAAAGTCTATTAAATTAACAAAAGGACAAATAGAAAATCTAGAATTTTGAAATTTGAAATTTAAGTGTTGACAATTTGAATATAGACAATAACTTGGGTATATTGACAATTTGAGCTCCTCAATTGGTCATTATGTATACTCAAGTTGCTAATAGTTATTCTTAAGTTACTATTATCTATGTTAAGTTGTCAATAAAACTTCAAAATCTCATATCTTTACTAGATTACCTATTTGTTATTTCGATAATTTAGTAAACATTTTGGGTTGTGTTAATTCAAATAGTATTTTTTTTTTTTTACAATTTTAAATAAACTGGCCTTTAGCTGCGTTTTCCACCCCTATCATCAATATTCTTTGTCTGGAATCAAACAAAAAGAGGGTTGTTTTGCCAATGTTGAGAGTCATGGCGGTTTTCAAGAAGAAGTTTCATCCTTTCGAATCCGACATTGAAGATTGCTCTGTAAAATGTCATCTCATCAGTGCATCTCTCAACACTCACCATGTCCCACCTGTCCAGTCCAGCCCTACCATCGTGTTGACTCTCTCTTAAAAGGAGGTTGTGAGTTCTTTAAATACCAACTTGTTAGATGACCTTTTGGTGTAATAAAATCAGAGACCAACTTGTTAAAGATAGATGATCCAATAAGTAATGTACTATTTAATATACATTTGTATGCATTCTAATGTATATATGGTTTTATCTATTAAATATATTTAATTAAGAACTTTAGTATTTTTTTAATTTTTTATCATATTTAAATTTAAATTTTTATCTCTAATTATCATAATATATACAACTAATTATGTGTAGTATTCAATAAGATTCATGTTATTTTCAGTAATCTTTAATCTCAACTAATTTTTCAAATAATCTTTCAAACAAGATATCATTTGGAGGGGAAAAAAACCATTTATCCTACCGTCATTCCAAACACAAATCACATTTATAATCGACTTTTATCCCATCTTACTCTTGAAAAAATTAGATTCACTAGCACATGGATTTTCAAATTGTTAAAATAAACAAGAGAAAATCATCGCACGTCTTTCAAACAAGATATCACTTGTTTTTTTTTTTTTTTTTTTTTTTTTTTTTTTTTTTTTTTTTTTTGGTAGAAAAAGGAGGCGGGGCCTTTATATTAAAATAGAAGAACTTGGGGAGTATACTCCCATACAATCATCGAGAGATCAATGTCCGCAAGAAAGCGGGACAACTATCAAAGAAATAACAATCAGAAATTCCTCTCTTTGCCAAACAATCAGCCACTCGATTCTGCTCCCGATGGATATGCTCTATCCTCAATTCCCACTGCAATTCCATCATGCGCTGAATCTGGAAAAGCACCAGACTATTCCGACCTTCGCTCGGACAGCCATTAAGCGACCCTATCAGCAACTTCGAGTCAGATTCAATTATTACTCTCCTGAGGCCCTTGTTCCACGCCAACTGCAAGCCCTTCAAAAAGCCCCACTCCTCCGCTTCCTGGGGAGAGCAGCAACCCAGCTGATAAGAGAAGCCCGCCAACCAACCACCGTGATCATCTCTTATCACACCCCCACATCCAGCTCTATTGCCAACAGAGGAAACAGCCCCATCGACATTTATTTTGAACCACCCATCAGGTGGAAACGTCCAAAATCTGGGGGGCGTTGTCCTAGTACTTGCATCAGATAGACAAAGCCCATGGTTTACAAACAAGTGCCAAGAGTGCAGAATCACAGATGCTGGGTCCCTCGGTTTCATGAATGTCTCCTCAAAAATCATTTTATTCCTCCAATTCCATAACTTCCAGATACTTACTCCAAAAATCAAGCTCCAATTAGTATTAGCATTTCTCCCAAGTTCCTGCTTTAAATTCAAGAACATCCATTCCTTAAGCGTCGGTGCAAAGAATCGGCCGATGATGCCTTGGATGCACAAGGACTTTCCACATGTCCCTAGTCCAATCACAGTCTCTTAAGACATGTACTATAGACTCCACATGGGTGTTACAGGCTGGACAGATTGGAGACGCAGCAGACCAACTTCCCCTCCACTCGTTCGTTGGCAATCGTCCATGAAACACCAGCCACATAAATACCCTTATCCTCTCAGCGCCTTGCCATTTCCAAATTAGTTTATAACAGCTATGGTACCGAGAACTATCCAGTTTCTGAATCAAAAAATATGCAGATTTTACTGAAAAGAGGCCACTAGCAGTACCATTCCAGTACATAAGATCCTCTCCAGCCTCATCCATCGGTGGCAATACGGTAATAAGCCTTTGGATCACCTCATCCGTGACAATTGCCTGCAAGCGACCAAAATCCCATGCACCCCCACGTGTCCACTCAATAACTGAAGACGCTTCTTCATCACTGGACAGCGGACGCAAGCAAAATTCCTTAATTGGTAAATGTGGGAAAAGCCACTTGTCCGTGAAAAAACTGACAGACAAACCGTTACGGACTCTCCATGTAATCCCCTCATCCATATGTTGCTTTTGCCTGCAAATAAAATGCCACAGAGGCGAGTCACCTTCCTTGTCCTGTAATAAGTCCTCCTCATTCCTCTTCATATATTTATGAAACAGAACATCTGCCCAGAGACCCTCTGATCCGACAAGTAGCCGCCACGCCAACTTACAACCAAAAGCCTTATTTACTACTGTAAGGCTTTTAAAACCAAGACCGCCATAACTTTTAGGCAACGAGACCGTTTGCCAGCCTAAATTGTGATATCCGTGAGATCCGTCTTTTCCCCAAATAAAATTACACTGTCGGCGCTCCACTGCCTTGCATACGCTAAGAGGTAAATGTGCAACCTGCATGGGGTAAAGTGGAACCGAACTTAACACTGACTTTGCCAAAGTGATCCTTCCAGCCATTGAGAGCGAATTTGTTTTCCACGAGGCCAGTTTAGAGTTTACTCTATCAATAATATAACTAAAAGTCTCTGTAGATCTCCTCTTTCTAGATAGAGGGAATCCCAAATACTTCCCAATGTCAGTGGTAATATTCATAGAGGTAATTTGCTTGATGTTCCTCCTCACCTCATTGGGTACCTTAGGTGAGAAGAACATTGAGGATTTCTCTAGACTAACCTTCTCTCCAGAAGCCCCACAGAATTCATCAAGGCATCTCATAATACATTTTGCTTGCCTCACAGAAGCCTCACCAAAAAGCAGAAGATCATCTGCAAACATTAGGTGGGATATAGCTGGACCATCAACAGAAGTTTTAATCGGAATCCATTCACCATCTGTCACTGCATCACAAATTAAGTGGGAGAGCTTGTCAATACATAGTACAAACAAGTAAGGGGAAATAGGATCCCCTTGCCTGAGCCCTCTCTGTGGTACGAAAAACTCTGACCTCTCACCATTCCACAAGACATTGTATGAGACAGAAGTTACACACTCCATGATCAAATTAATAGTCCTGTAATCGAAACCCACCTCCTCCAGAACCTTCCTAAGAAAATTCCAATTAACTCTATCATAGGCCTTTTCCAGGTCTATTTTCAAGGCCATGAAACCACGTTTACCTCTTGATTTCTTCATTGTATGCAGAAGCTCTTGGCCAATTATGATGTTGTCCTGAATAAGTCTACCATGAATAAAGCCAGCCTGATTAGGGGAAATCAACTTCTTCATAACCTCTCTTAGCCGACTCGTTAGAATCTTGGTTACGCACTTGTAGTGAACAGTGCAAAGCGAAATAGGCCGGAAATGCCTTACTGTCTCAGGGTTGTCCCTTTTTGGAATGAGTACAATCAAGGTTCTGTTGGCTTCTGCTAAAGACACAGACCCGCTAAAAACACCCCTCACAAAACTACATACACTAGGGCCAACTTTACCCCAATTAGACTGATAGAAAATTGGAGGAAAACCGTCAATTCCTGGAGATTTATAAGGGCCCATTGCAAACATTGCCGCCTTAATCTCTTCATCCGTGGGAGTCCTACTGAGATAACCTGAATCCAGGTCCTCTAACCTTGGAAAGGATGCTTCAGTGACCAAATACCCCGAGGGCATTGATTCTTGCTGGAATAAGTTTCTGAAAAATGATAACAGTAGCTGCTTGATCGCTGTATCCTGATCTATCCAACACCCCTGGTCATCTTTAAGAGCTAGAATTCTGTTCCTCTTCCTTCTCAAAGTCGTCTTAAGATGATAATATCGGGTGTTACGATCCCCTTGCGTAACCCATGTAGTCCGCGATTTTTGAAACCACTTAACCTCTTCAAGCCTTAAAACATACTCTAATTCCCTCTGGAGCTGTAATTCCAGGTTGCATAAAAACTTGGAATAGGGATAAGATCTAGAACTTTGAATCCCATTCAGCCTGGCCAAGAGAATAGATTTTTGTCTCTCTATATTGCCAAACACACTTTTATTCCACTCTCCAATAGACTCCTGAAACTTATCTAAGCATGTATTCAAATCGTCAGTTAACAACCAACTGGAATTCAAAAAAGCTTTAAAATTCTCATGGAACAGCCACATGGCCTCAAATCTAAAAGGTTTATTCTGTCTAGATACATACTGCCCTGCACCCACAAACAAAAGAATAGGGTTGTGATCAGAAAAGTCTGTTCTGGGGATTACCTTAGCGTATGCATCAGGAAATGATAGCACCCAATTACTATTCGACAATACACGATCCAATCGTTCATATAGTCTTGCGCAACCAGTCATCTTCGGCCCTCTCCAAGTCATTTTTGGCCCAATAGCTCCCATGTCAGCAAGACAGCAATCATTTATCCTGTCCTGAAACCATCGCATCCGGCCAACACACCCTCCTCTGCCTCCAATCCGCTCGTCTATGGAGAGAATCTCGTTGAAATCCCCAATGACTGACCAGGGGATAAGTATCGTATGCGACAATCTCTGAAGATTGCTCCATAAATCAGCCTTGTCGGTAGCATTAGGGACCGAATATACCGCTGTTAACAGAAAAGAAGGGGAATGAGGCAATTGGCACTGAAGGTGGAGATACTGACGATTTTCTTCCAGGATAGTAACAGAAACTCGATCGCTTTTCCATACTACCGCTAGTCCCCCAGACAGGCCCAAGCTAGGAACAATCCTGACCGAGTCATAGCCCAACCTAAACAGTCTCTTGAAACGGTAGGCGTCCCCCGTGCGCGTTTCAGCCAGAACTATGATACAGGGCCGAGGCCCCTGACATAGAAGCCTGATATTCCTAAAGAAACCATTACCGCCGGTTCCTCTAGTGTTCCAATAGAATATACAGTCCATGGAAATCATTTGATAAAATAGAATAAAAGCCCAGCAGATTAAGATTCCTGAGATTCAGGGACCATTGACTCAGAACAAGTAGGCACCAACTCTTGGTCGCAGCCCATGGGAATCACTTGTTCGCAACCCATTGGGCTATCAGGAGGAAGTCCATCTGGTTGGCAGCTCGAAATAAGATGCGCCCCAGGGTCACACGGAATAGCTGCGTCAGGTGGAAGGCCTTGGCCCAAATCCGGATCATGGGCCTTCATTTCCTTATTCCCACCAGCCTTTGTCTCCTTTACGTCCACAATCCCCCTCATGCCCTCCTCATTATCTATCACGGGTGTTACCTCGTGCGTCACTACTCCAATTGCCTCCACTCTCTCTCTTGCACGTTTATCCACGCGTCTCATCCCCGATGGACCTTCCCTGTCAGAATCAGTCATTTCCTGCCCCCCTTTCACATCCCCACCTAATACCTCTACAACTCTCTTCTCTTTCCCCGAAGAACCTCTTATAGCTTTAGATCTAAAAGCATAAGGTTGCGCCTCCACTGCCACGCTACCCCCATTCCCATTCTGCAGCGCATCAGATTGACGTGATTGCTCACCTTCTTCCAGCGCCGCCAGTAGCGCAAACCGAGAACCTCTCTGCTCACGGCCTTGTTCCTCCATCTTCTCCTTGTTCCGACGAGGCTTGCGCTGGACAACCCTCCACACCTCCCCTGCGTCAGCCGGCTTGGACTGCATAGCAACCACTGCGCTTTGCGGATTCGCCCTAGTCGGAGTTGGCTCCTCCTCCACATTACCCTGACCTAACCTTCTCGGGCAGGTTTCATGGCGGTGACCATAGTAGCCACAGTTGGAGCATAACAAATGCAAGCCTTCGTATTCGACATAATAATCCTCCCCGTCTACTGAAAAACCAGACATTAGCTGTTTAGTTAGGTCAACCAGCACACACAATCTAGCATAATGCCCTCTAAGCTGATTAGAAGTATTAATATCAACTTTAACCGTTTCGCCTATTCTGTTTCCGATGAATGATAGAGCTTCCCGGTCATAGTATTCCAGGAATATACTCGGAAGTCTAACCCAGACTGCCACCTTATCTATTTTAGCAGAAGCAGAACGAAAATTCGGCTCCCACGGCCTGACTGTTAAGTAATGATCATAAATCATCCAGGGCCCTCCAGTCAGTGCGTTGAGGTAATCTTCTCTGTTTGTAAATTTTACAACATAGAATCCGTGTCCTATATTAATGAGCGTAAAAACTCCTTTCTTGGCCCACAATGACTGAATCCGAGTTTCCAACGCCTTGAAGCCAATGCTCCTACCTAAAAGCTTGATGATTACTGAGTTGTGCCATGCCTTATACATCCTCTTCTTCATCTTTCCAGAAAAGACAAAGGTTGGAAAATTCCTATTAGGGTCTTCAATAGTTTTACATGGAGGCTCTCCTTCCTCATCAGACATGGAATCATCAGAGATAGGGTCATGATCCTCATTACGCTCTTCAGCACCGCCCTCTTTATCGGCTTCCGAAACTCCCTTAAGCTTATCAGCAAATGAAGTAGCACCTTTGGCGAACCTCACGTCTTTCGACCCTAGCTTGGGCCACTCGGTCCTCCGAAATTTCCACCGGTGGAAAGATACCACTCTTGATCTTTTTCGCACTCCTTTTAAGCAGATCTTCATCTTCCTTGGAAGAAGGGTTATGCTCATTTTTGGAACCAGAGAGAACTAGAGCGCCTGCCATCCTCTACCCTTTTCATAAGACTTAAGATATCACTTGTTTGAAAACATGTGCTGCTCATTTTCCTTCATTATCATGTCAGGCTCGTGACTCTTGAGAATCTTTTTTGCCAAAGGCCGCCAACCAAAAAAAAATGGAAACTGTTTCTATCCAATCCCAAACTTGCTCAATTTCCTTTACTAATATATCATTTCGAGTCTTTTTTAGGGGAAAAAAAAGAATTTTGCTTTTTTAAACTCTCTTGAGCGTATGTTTTGGCTTGACAACATGAAATACTCCTTAAGGCCTCGTTTGTTATAAAAAAAGTTTAGAGGAGGAAAGGAAAGAAATGGAATGGAATGGAAAGGAATGGAAGATTTGAAAGATGAGGGAAGAACGTTTGAGTTGTTTGGTAGGAAGAAAATGAAGAGGTGGTAGTTGGTAAGGAATTAGGAAATGTCTATTTTACCCTCAAAAGAAATTAATTCAAAATAAAAAAGAAAAATATTTTTTTGCTAAAATATATTTTTTAAAAATATATTCTTATTAAATTTGAACTCGTGAAAAAAAAAAAAAATCGCCAAATTCAAACTTCCCGCCAATATTTAAATTTTCCGTCAAGTTCAAACTTCCCGCCAAATTTGAATTTCATGGGTAAATCACAAAAAGACACTTTCCTGGGAAGATTATAGCTTTCCTTCCATTTTCGGATGGAACGATCTTCCCTCAAATAAAGGAAGATTGGACCTCACTAGAAGATATCGATTGGACTTTCTCTGTACCAAACACCCCAAATCCATGGGAAGATTGAGATCTTCCCTTTTCCTCATCATACTTTCTTTGTAACAAACGGGTAAGAAGGTGCTTTTGAAACTCCTCAAGAAAGGAAGAAAACTGGATTGGAAGTAGTAGGATATTACTATTTGATTTCAAAACCTGCTCATAGGTATTTGGTTGATAATATGAACTACTCTATTAATGAAATAACTGAAATAATTAACAACAAAAAGTTGTTTACTTCAACTTATAACTTAAAAATTTAAGGAAATTCACTATCAATTACACTTGTACTTGATTTTATTACCAGATATTCATTGATTTTATTGCCAAATATTCAGACAATCAATACGGATCAAGACTTTGCAGCCATATGTCTCTTTCTAAGGATTGTTTTTAACATTGTAGGATTCAAACTCAATTCGTTGTCAAATTATAAACAAGCCTTTTGTTCTTTTTTGGATCAGAAGGTCATTTACATGCATATGTATCATGTTTAAGTTCGGAGAAGGCCAGGAGGAGAGCACTTTATACATATTACTATAATTATTAGGGTTAAAGTTCAAATGCGCATGTGCTTTACCCTGAGGGACGTCCAATACTAAGTTTTTTTTTTAGGTACAAAAGTACACACGTAGTTAAAACATTATGTGCAAAAATATTATTTGACCGTTAATTTTGACTTTTTTTTTTTGTTGACTGGATGATAATGTGGCTTTTAAAGGTGCAAAAATACACATGGTTTAGTAAAAAGAGTGCCCAACAAGAAGTTTTTTTTTTTTTAATTTAATAATTTTATTTCAATTAAAGGAAAATTATTATTTCTCTAGGTATAATTCTTGAAAGGCCAAATTTTTTATTTCCATAACTTATTTATTTATTTTTTATGCATTTGAAATTTAACATTATAAATACTATATTTAATTAAAATTATATTTGATATCTTTAACTCTTTATTTTCAAATGTATAAATTCTCATTTATCAATTATTAATTAGAAAATTTAATAAGGATTTTTAAAAAATTATGGAAATAAATTTTTACCATTTTACCCATTGAAAAATCCTCCTTCCCAAAATTATAAATAGAAGAAAAAATTTTGCCTCCCGTAAATTATACCTAAGAAATAATAATTTTCCTTTAATAGAAATAAAAATTATTAAATTAAAAAAAAAAAAATTAGTGTTGGGCACTCTTTTGGCCAAACCAAATGTGTATTTTTGCACTTTTGAAAGCCACGTCATCGTCCAATCAAGCAAAAAAGTCAAATTTAATGGTCAAACGATATTTTTTCACCTAATTTATAACCACGTGTGTACTTTTGCATCTAAAAAAAAGTACTTAGTGTTAGGCGCTCTTCGAGGTAAAACACGTGTATATTTTTACACTTTAACCCAAGCTATTAAAATCGGACCGACCGTCCAATTCGACCACAATACTCGGTGAACCTTACTTAACTAGTCCGTCCGACCGGCTTGACCGGTTCAATGTTTATTTGGGCCTTCCGACTTCAAAAATTCATATATAATTATATATATATATTCCAAAATTGCAAATTAAGACTCTATAGAAAATTTGAGATGTCTACTTTTTAATGTAAAAATAATTACTTAAGAATATTATCATTTGATCATCGAAAATTATCAAATTTTAAAACTATTTCAAAAGATATTATCATTCAAGTGTATTTCTTTACTTTAGCTTAGCTTTGATTTAATTTCGATTCAGGTTTGATAAACTTGCATATTATAAAAAAGCCTAACTATTTCATCTTCCCTCAAAAATCCCCTTTCTTCTGCACTATAATTGAAACGATCGGTGCTCTCCCCATGTACAATTTAGTGAAAATCCATCCCAGGGCCCAAACTAGTAAAAAAATGTCAAAAAAGACCAAAGAAAAAAGTCACATGTCAAAGGCCTCAGGGCCTTTTTTAGTGTTATTTCATAAAATGTTAGTTGTTAATGCCAACTAATATAATTGTTAACGGAGACTGATTTAGTTTTTAATGGTACTAATTTAGTTGTTAGGAAATTGTTGTTAATCTTCTGATTTAGTTGTTAATGCAGTCTTGTTGTTAACGTTTAGTTGTTAATACTAAAAAAGGCTCAACCTTTTTTAACATTAACTTTTTTCATAAAAATAATACTAAAAAAGGCTCTAAACCTTTTTTGACATATGACAAAAATTTTTCTTAAGTTTTCCTTTTTTTACATTTTTTTACTACTTTAGGCCTGAGGTAGATTTTAAGTCCATGTAACCAAAAAGACAAGTACAATTAAGTCTTCCGCTCCAAGACAAAGATCCACAAGGACGGCCACTATTGATTGACATGGAACAAGTGAATCACCCATATGGACCTGATTACTTGTCCTGGCCGAAAAAGGGAGGAAAAACAGTACCTGAGGTCACTTGTACACAACTTGGTTTATTGAGTTCATATATATCCAAAAAATAAAACTTGGTTTATTGAGGGTTTTTTAGTCAGTTTGACCATTTCAACTTGGTACTTCAGATATTTTTTACTGGTGGAGTTTTGTTCCAGGCCACGTTTCGGATCGTGATGAGGAGAAGGAGATGCTGATAGTGAAAACATGAAATATTATAATTTTAAATTTGCACTTTTAAAGATTAGGAATATGATATGCAACTAACCTAAAATTTGAGAAGATTTTTTGTATTTGAACCTTTTTATGTTAAGGCTGTCGGATCTTTCTTTATTATTTATCTTGGTAATTAAAGACTGTTTGTTCTTCAATGATCATCTTTGATTAAATACTATCACAACTGACTAAGTGTGTTTGGTTTGAGGGAAGTGGAGGAGGAAGGGATGGGAGAGCATACTTTTATCAAATTGCCCAAAAAATTTGGTAAATATTTTTAGTCTCCAGTGGATCCATGAGAGAGCAGAGATTGGAATTACAGTAGGTTCATTGGTTATTTAGTAAAAATAAGAGAAATAATTTCTCTCCTCCTCCTCAGTCCCTCCCCTCAAACCAAATCAAACAAAAACATTCTCGTCAAGAAATACCTTATTACTACAGAAAAAAAGAAAAACAGCGATTACAACGAAGTTAGTAGTAGAACAGAGAGACAAGGTAGCTACAGGATTCTAGTTATAGTTCTAGTATTTAAGCAAAGATTAAAATTAAAGACTTAGAACCAAGGTTGCAGCATAACATACTTGTACACTACCATTCTCAGACGCTATAGATGACCCCGGGGATAGAATCACTGACTCGTTCTGCCATCACCTTCTGTTATCACATCCTTGAAGGCTCCATTACTGGGAATCATTGGCAACACATGTTCTTGATGAGGCACAATCACTTCAAGAAGGTAAGGTCCTGGAGTATCCAACATTATCTGGATTGCTTCCCTGACCTCTTCCTTCTTCGTCACACGAGCTGCCGGAATCCTACAAGCTTCTGCAAACTTCAACATGTTTGGGAAAATCTCACTCTCCCTAGATGGATCTCCCAGATACGTATGACCTCTGTTCGATTTATAGAACCGATCCTCCCATTGAACAACCATACCCAAATGCTGATTATTCAGCAACAGAATCTTAACAGGCAGATTCTCTACTCTTATAGTTGCTAGCTCTTGCACATTCATAATAAAACTGCCATCACCATCAATGTCAACTACAACCGCATCTGGGTTTGCCACAGCAGCGCCTATGGCGGCAGGCAACCCGAACCCCATGGCACCGAGGCCTCCTGATGTCAACCACTGGCGGGGTCTCTTGTACTTGTAAAACTGAGCAGCCCACATCTGGTGCTGTCCAACACCTGTGCTTATGATGGCATCTCCATTAGTGAGCTCATCTAGAATCTGAATGGCATACTGTGGAGGAATAGATTCCTCGAACGTCTTGTAACTCAAAGGGAATTTTCGCTTCTGCTCATTTAACTCTTCTCTCCAAGTTTGAAAATCTAGTTTCCCTCTAATTTCTCTGCTTTCCAAAATCTGATTAAGCCTTTCCAAGCAAACCTTTATATCTGCATTAACTGATACATGAGGCAGCTTATTCTTTCCTATTTCAGCTGAATCAATGTCTATGTGAACAATTTTAGCCCGGCTAGCGAAGGCCTCGAGCTTTCCAGTCACACGATCATCGAACCTCACTCCAAATGCAAGCAACAAATCACTTTGATCAACAGCATAATTAGCATAAACAGTACCATGCATCCCAAGCATTTGAAGGGAATATTCATCACTAATAGGATATGCCCCTAAACCCATCAAAGTACTAGCAACAGGAATTCCAGTGAGCTCAACAAAACGCCTTAATTCCTCACTTGAGTTCACACAACCACCTCCAACATACAATACTGGTTTCTTCGAGTCCATTATCAACCTCGCTATTTGTTGCAGATCATTCTCATCTGGAGACTTAGGTAACCTGGAACTATAACCAGCAAGCTTAATGGGTTGGCCCTAATCTGGAACGGCAAGCTGCTGTTGTACATCCTTTGGAATATCAATTAGAACAGGGCCAGGTCGCCCAGAAGTTGCCAAGAAAAACGCCTCACTCACAATCCTAGGAATATCCTCTACATCCATAACGAGATAATTGTGCTTTGTGATAGATCTTGTTACCTCAACAATCGGAGTTTCTTGGAACGCATCGGTACCGATCATTCTTCGCGGGACCTGCCCGGTGATGGCAATGAGAGGCACACTGTCAAGCAGAGCATCGGCAAGGCCGCTGACGAGATTGGTGGCGCCGGGGCCGGAGGTCGCAATGCATACACCGGGAAGGCCAGAGGATCGAGCATAGCCCTCGGCGGCGAAGATGCCACCCTGCTCATGGCGAGGAAGGAAGTTACGGATGATGTTGGAGCGCGTAAGGGCTTGGTGGATCTCCATGGATGCGCCGCCGGGGTAGGCGAACACATTAGTAACGCCTTGCCTCTCAAGGGCTTCAACAAGGATATCGGCACCTTTTCTAGGTTCGTCGGGAGCAAATCGGGGAAAGAAAAGTTCAGAGGCGCCGCCGGTGGTGGTGGTGGTGGTGGTGGAGAAGGTGGGGGCGGCGACAGGGGAAATGGAAACAGAAGGTGGTTTGTGGGTAGGATTAGGATTGGAGAGGGAACTTGAGATCCGGAAGGAATGGGGATGAATGGATTTGTGGGGGAAATGTGAAAGAGGGAGAGTTAACAGATGGAGGCGCTTGGGGAAAAGAGATTCAACAGAGTAGAAGGAGGAGGAAGAAGAGAATGGAGATGATGATGCAGAGAAGTATGCGCTAGGAGAAGCCGCCGCCATGGTGGACATGCAGGGGAGGAGCTGAAACTGAGTAATTGGGTGCTGCTTTCTTCGGTTGGGTTCAAATAAAATGTGGTTGAGAGACACACTAGACTACTAGAGGGCTGGTGGGGGGGTCCCATCCTAAGCCAAAAAACCATGGGGAAAAAAATATTAAATCTGAAATTTAACAATTTACTGGGAAAATTTCGATCAATCTCACAGGATTCAGATTCTGAAATTTCATTTTACCCTCTGAAATAAAATGAAATTAAGTTTTATTAGTAAAAATATAATTGTGTAGTTATTTTATTTTTCTCATTAAAACATATGGGATTCAAAGAAAATCAAGGAATTAATAATAACATTTTCGTCATTCACAAGAAAATTTACAAAATAAATAAAATAATTTATAAGATAAATAAGAGGATTCAAAAAATAAAAAAAGACATCATTGTGTTTTCACCCAAAAAATATAATTTCATTTTGAAACCACAGGAGTGAAATAAAACATTTTAGGGTTTGACTGGAAATAAAAAAATTTCTTATAGGAGCTAAGTGAATTTTTGCCAACTCTTTTTTTCCCTAAAGAGAATTTGCTAATTCACCTCAATAAATTCATCATAAGATGTTTGATTATGAGAGGTGCCAGTATGTATTTACTGCTTGACAGTCGAAAGTCATACGTAAAAGGTGGTAGTTAACTCATTTAATGTCTTAAATTAAATTTTTTTTTTTTCACTTTTATCAATACTAAATGAGGTTTTGAAGGGGGATATACTAAATGAGGTCTTAAATTAAGCTGTTATTACATTTTACTCACTTGTTGTGAAAATTATTTATGATAAGCTTCTTTTATAATTTTTTAAAAGTTAACTGTAATCTTTTCCTAATTACTCATTTGATAAAACTTATGTACTACTAACTTCCCCTGTCTAAAACAATATTAAATCAACTTTAGTTATATAGTTATTTTATTTTTATATAATTGATCATCTTATAAAATCAAAAATAATTTTTAAAGAAACATTGTAACATCAACTTATAATATTTGGCTATTTTAAATGGATTTATTTTTACAAAAAAAAAAAAAAAAAATAGAAGGGTTAGCCAACAAAATATGAAAAAAAAAAAAAAAAAAAAAAAAAGGTGTGCATGCATGCAGGGGCATGCCCGAAATTTTTTTTTTAAGGAAATTTTTAAATACATTAAAAAAACAAAAGAATATAAACAAGAAAAAAAATATCAAAAAAATATTCATGATATCAAATGAATACTAATAATGTAATAAGAGAGAATTATTTTATAAACATGTAATTTAAAAAAGCAATGCTAATTGTTGTTAAAATGCAAATACATAAATTACAATGAAAGGAAGACTCAATAAGCTCTCAAGATAATGTATTTTAATAACAAAAGTATATTACAATTAATTACAATATCATCCTTCTAGCGCTTATTTTTTAAATTCTATTATAATTGTCTTATTATCAATCTTATCAAATACATCTTTTTCAATATAAGACACTAAACAATCATTCAACAATTCATCCCCATCCGATTCACAAGTATAGTCTTGATGTAATAAGGGTGAAAGACTCAATTTAAGGATGGACAATTATTCAAATATATATGCGTGTTTTTAAAAAAAATAATAAAAAAAATAATTTAATTATTAAAAAAAAAAAAAAAAAAAAAAAAAAAACCAATTCTCCAATTACTTGCCCCCCAATCATACACTTGGTCCGCCAATGCATGCATGTAAATTGTCTTCAAAGGCGGCTGGCGAGTGTGATCCATGGCCTATGGAAGGAAGGAGCATAGGGCGGACGACGGAGGAGGATGAATAAAAGGGTAAAATAGTAAATGCGGAGAATGATGATGTAGACAATTTGGTTTTGTCTGCTTTTGCATAATCTCGCGGCGCACATGTTATGTGGCATATCAAGTAGCAGCCACTTCCACTTTTTGGGGTCATACACATCAAACTCCAAATCCTTTTCATCATTTACCATCTTTTCTAAACATAAGATCCTCTTATTTTTTTAGAGATTAATTCCACTTCATATTAGGTACTTCTTATTTATGTGCTCATCTCTTTAATTTTGGGATGGAGGTAATTTTTTATTTTTTTTATGTATTTCATTTATTTAGATTAAATTATATGCTGCATTATAAAATATTTTTTGCATCCAGTGCCTCAAATTAATTAATTTTCGATCTTTTACATTCAAATATTTTTCTTACAATACTAGTATCCCGGAAATTGATTAATTTGAGATATTGAGTGTAAAAAATATTTCAAGATACAATATATAATTTAATCTAAATAAATAAATAAAAATGCCCCCATCCCAAAATTAGAGAGATGAGCATATAAGAGAGAAGCACATAATGTGAACCCAGATTAATGAAGCTAAATATATTATTTAATCGTAATATATGTTGTGTATCATTTAATTATATATCATATAAGTAAGACTAATTAGTTGGGAGAGAAAAAATATTTTAAAATAATTTATTTAGTTTTTTTAATCTCTCTAAAATTAACATGGTTTTATATTTAGAATAGGAGACCCTAAACCAAAAGTGAACAATCATTTTATAAAAAGAGACGGTAAACAATTGAACATTCATAATGACGTTAAATTAAAGAGGGAATTATTGTATGGTCTCTCTACTTATCTTATGTGTTTCTTATGTACTCATACCTTTATTAGAAATATGAGATTTTTTTTTTATACATTGTATTTATTTAGATTTAAATTATATCTTTCTTTCTCGACATATTTTTTTCATGCATCCCGTATTTCAAATTAATTAGTTTTCAGTTCTACATTTAGAAATATTTGTCTGTGACACCAATATCATAGAAACTAATTAATCTAAGATGGTGAATCGCTAGCGCCTTAATAGCGCCGTGGTATGGGAGCTTGTCTCCCCTCCCCTATGTCCAGGATTCGAACCCTACCCCTCTCCCCTATTATGTGTATAAAAAAAAAAAAAAAAAAAAAAAAGATAGTGAGTCCAAAAAACATGTTAAAAATATCCTATAATTTAAATATAAATAAATATAATATATATATATATATATATATATAATGCTCATACCTCTATTAGAGGTATAAACACATAAGAAACACATAAAATATGTACATATAATATGGACTCACTGGGAAGATGTTTAATGACCCAAAACTTTACGGAGAGGTCTGTAATGACAAATTTTAATGTAAGAAATGATAATAAGTTTATATTAAGCCTTTTTAATAGTTAAATACAATACTTAAAAACCTCATATTAAATCTGCCTGAACCAAAATTTGATAGCTCAGTCATTCTTGTGCTGCACGTTTGCCCCCAATACGACAACTTATTTCGATTCTGGATCTTTTTTTAGAGATATTTGCGATGCATATACATAATACATGGTTGAGATCTCATTTCAATTGTTTAAATATAATCGTCTTTTAATTTTAAAAAATAATATCATTTAATTTACCTAATCAAATTTTGTTCGTTTTAAGAACAAGTTTCAGACCCACACGCATCTCCTATGTGCATGTGCTAAATCCAACTAACAAAATTTAAAAGGAAAATGGCAATCAGGCCCCAACGAATATTCTAAATATTAAAAAAGTCTCAATCCAAAATCACATAATAAAAAAGTCTTTAGGAACTTTTTTAATATTATTTGTATTGAGAATAGGAAGTGTTATATTCACAGTAGGAAGTGCTATATTCACAACAGGAAGTGTTATATTCATAACAAAATTTAAACATCTGGCTTTTGTTTCAAACTCAGGTCCCTAAGCATACAGAAGTCATTCACAACAGAAAAAGCTAGATTCACAATAAAAAGTTTTATATTCATAATAAAATTTAAAATCCTGGTAATTCACAACAAAAAAACTATATTCATAATAAGAAATGTTATATTCCTAACAAAATTTAAACACATGGATTTTGTTTTGAATATTAATAATATCAAAAAAGTCCCTAAAACTTTTTTCATATGTGACTTTGGGTTAAATTTTTTTTGATATTTTGTATGTTTTTTGGAACCTCATTTTCCTAATTTTTTTTTTTTTTTTTTATAATTACTGTCATTTTCCTAAATTCAAAACCCACCAAGTTACAAAAAAAAAAAGCGATCCACTGTCCAAATGCTCGGAAGTCCAAACGCACCCAAAAGTGAGATAGGCACACTTTAGGGTCTGTTTGGTAGTATGAGGGATTTGGATGAAAGTGGACGGAAATTTTCATGAATTAAATTTTAAGAAAAATGAAAAATGGAGTCAAAGAGAATATGTAAAATGAAAGATTAAAAAAATTTAATTATAAACGTTTAACATCACTTTTCTCATCTTTTTTTTAAATACAACTCAGCTTTCTTCACCCCAATCACTTTTCATAATACAACTCAGCCAAACCAAACAAACCCTTAATAGGATTATCATTTGGTTACAATTATTGATTTTTTGATAAAAATATTATTTTTTGAAAAAATAGCAATATCTAAGAAATTATCTTTATTTTAGATTATGTACCAATTAAAATATTTTTTTGAAAAATTAAAAGTAAAAAACTCAATCTAAACCATCCAAAATAGATCGTATGGTCTGGTCTGCAAAGGGGATAACTCTTGATGCTCATCAAGCACTGAAATCGGTTCCTTTAATTCAAAAATAGTGTATTACTACCTCTAAGCTAAAGGTAAGATCTAAGGGCCCATTTGATGGACTTTTTTTTTTAAAAAAATGTTTTTTTTAAGTGTTTATTTTTTAATCTCCAAATTAGAGCTTTTAAAAAAAGCAACACTTTGACTTTTTTTTTGTAACTTCCGCTTTTTTAAAAAAATTCATCTAAACACATAAATTAATTTTAAAAGCATTTTTTTTTTTTTTGCATTAAAAAAATGCTTTTTTTCCTCAAAAAATCCATCCAAATGGGCCCTAATTCGTAGTGCAGTCTTATGATCAGAGTACTATTTCCGGTGCAATAAAACGCAGCCCCCATGCAAATCGTGGTCGTTGATTGTGAGATATTTGTACATAAACTCAAATATCCTCTCTTGTTCATTTGTTGAATCTAGTTGCTCAACACTTTGTTAAAATATCATTTCTAATCATAAGTGGCAGAAAATTTTCCAAGCACCATTGTCTGAGACCAACATCATGGTATTGTCACCTCAAACAACCATATCTTCAGTCAGTCAGTCAACTGCAGAGAACACAAAAGAAGCCAAAAGGTTGAATCAGAAATCGTTCTGAGTCAAACGATAAAGGAAAAATACATACGCAAATCAAACACATACCAGAATTGAATCCCTCTCGGTACTACTTTTGAACAAATTTAAATTCACATACCCAATGCCATACATAATATTCAGATGCTAAAGCAGAAATGCATTTTAAACCATCCTCTTTGATAATAATTCTCATGCCCCAGAGAGTCGTTTATTTTGCTAAATTTAAAGTAGCAGCGGATCAAATATACTACGGCTGGCAGTTGGCAATCAATGAAGGTAAGCCAAGGCAAATGCAGTTGGAGTTGAAGGAAGCCAAATACTCCCTCCGGTGCTTAATAGAAGATATATTTGGGAAGTTGATCATGATTCTAAATGCAAGATATATTTTTCATATTTGTTTATCTTTTTCTAATTTACCCCATTCATGCCCCCTTCACAATAATCAAAGAGGAGAAAAAATAAAGGAATTAAGGAAGATGATTAGCATGTTTCAGAAAATACATGTTGTATTAACTAACTTAACTAATTTCATTAATCTAATCAAATTAGGCAAATATATCTTATATTAAGGACCTAAGAAGTATATTAATAGCTCACATCTTTAAAGATGCCGATGTAGTATTATTCTAAGCCCTCAACAACAGGAACAATTGAACTATAACCTTTCTGTTCATAACAACAGATTTATTAAGCTAGCCGCCCACTTTTTGATTCTGGGAACAAACACAAATGTGCTGAAGCTATCTAGCTGAACTACTTGAAACCCAAAGACCCCATCTAGTTACTTTTATCTCTGTTTCAAAAGGGAAATATGCGAAGTTTAAGAAATTCATAATAGTAAGGAATGACATATTCCGGTTGCGTTGATTAACAAGGTACTATGGGAATTAACTATCATTCTATAGTGCAAGCAACACAGCATGGACCAAAAAGAGAAAAATAATAAAGCACAGAAAATAGCAAAAAAATAATCCCGAACAAAGAGCAGCATAAACTTTGTCTCCAATTTTGAAATATAAAAACCCTGATATCCATCAACAATGTACAAACCAAACGAAATTTATTGCATGCCTATCTTAGAGGATTAGGAAAAGGAAAAGGAATCTCAATCTTGACACACTTTAAATCTGGGGCATTAGGAAGAAAGGCATGTTTATCACCTAATTAAATAACTTAAACAAACGTTAAAATTTCTCAAACGCACTGAAAATTTTAAGATCTAAACTGTGAAGTATGTCAGGAAGAAAAAGAATATTTGCAATATCAAGAATCTTTATCAACCTCCTTTAATTGTATCTTTCCTAACTGAGAGAGAGAGGCTACAAGTATTCCCAATGTGAAAAAGTTTGCTTTGCTAAATAAATCTGAGTTAGGCTATTCCAATCTTCCCCAAAATCACCTACTTGCTAGATTTCAATCTTGAAATGTTATCTAATTACCTATCTAACTTCAGATCTATCTAAGGCACATCACCAGCAAATTCAATCTGTCTAATCTGAATATGACTCCAGTGTCCACAGGCATGCAAGTTGATAGAACTAGCAGATTTAAAGATTAGGAAAGGGAATATCAGACCATCTAGAGTCAGAATCTGAACTCTAGCCAACACATTAATTTCTCTGAAATATATATTCAACATATATATCTTTATTTTCTTTCTCCTGGAATAAACCAGAAAAGGCAGGGACAGTTATTATCGCTAATATCCCTAACACAATACCACTCAAGTTACTTGTTAGAACCTGGAATATAGAAGTAGAAATAGGGCAAAGGGAAAGAGAGAGAAGAGGAGGAAATCTAGAACCAGAATCTATAATTCTAGATGAATAGGGAAGAGAGGAGAAAAGGCTCTATCTAAAACTCTAGTCAGAAAGGGGAGAGACTAGAACCAGAATCTAAGTTCTAGGGGAAGAGAAGAGTTAATCATCTCAATAATAATTTTATTTATCCATGAGACAAAAACGAAATACACAACACAATATTTATAGCCTTGAGATTACAATTGCAGTTAACTACCAATCCCTACACACATAAACTTCTAGGGACTTCCAAATAAACCACCTACAACTTAGGACAAGATAGAAAATAACTGATTATAAACTACCCCTTGTGCATCCTTTCGTCCTAGATTACAAATTTACAATAAAATTGACATTGAACTCTATCATTACTATTTACTCAATGTATTCCATCAACTTTATTGGCAACACGTCTCTGATGTGTCTTGTGTTCGTCTTAAGAGGATAAACTTGTAAAGATATCAAATTAGCATTGCCAACTGTAAAAGAACATTTTCCAATATAACATCATCAAATCTACGTATTCCATCTCAGTCTATATAATGAATAAAGTACCATACAACTTTTATCAGCCATACTTTCATTTCAAAACAATCATAATACGATTATTGCAGCTGCACAGTGATCAGAAAAAACTGAACATCTCTTAATATTTTATCTACCCTTGAGAGAGAGCTACATGTACAACCTACGTGTCCTTGGCTAAAAATGGTAATTCTTCTGTGTTAGGCTATTCCAACACAAATTTGCAAAAGACATACTCACCCACCCTGTGTGCACTCCACAAAACCTTCATGAATTTCATTCTTGAAATGTATCCAGCCACCTAATCAAATTTCATATCTATCCAATGCAAAATTCTCCAGCAAAATCAATTTCAGTCTGAAAATGACCCCAGTGGTTACAGGCATGCAACCCCATTTAAGTTACCCTTCATAAAAGCCCCTCAAATTCATTGGTAAAAACATATTAGATGTGCCATATGTTCAATTAGAAACAATGAAATTTCATCCCAACTTTTAACTGAATAAAAGAATCCAAAGAATGAAAGATCAGCAAGGTCTAAACAAAGTACCAAACGAAAGGAGAATTTTTTTTTTTTTTTTTAATCAAACTCCTATCACGAAGGAAGATAAAGCAAGCCCCTACCTCTGACCATCTAGATTTCCCTGTCCACTGCTCCCGCCACTGCCGAAGGACCCATCATCCGTCGCCGTCTGCCACACTGACTGCCACGCTTGCGAAGGTGGTTGCGCGTACACTCCGGTGGGATCCAGTGCCGGCCGTCCAATCATCATGCCACCAGGAGGGGGGGCAGGTTGGCCCATAGGCGGATAGTAGTAAGGAACACCACTCGCAGGGGCAGCCATCATTCCACCAGGGGCAGCCATCATTCCACCAAGGGCAGCCTCGTCCTTGATCTCATCCCTCGGCACAATATCAACCAAGAAATCGAAAATATCAGTGCGGGTAATTGCAGCGGCGATGTCGTTCTTCTGGAGTGTGCGCCTCTTGTTCTCTTCGGCATGGATCCAAGATCGAATCGTGAGCTCGAGGATGAAGAGCTCGCAGGCCTTGGCGAACAAAATGGGGGCTTCGGCGGAGATCATGCGAACGTCCTCATCGGCCTTCATGATCTTCTTGATGCGAGCGAGAGGGAGCTGGTGGTTCTTGAAATCGTTGACATGATCGATCTCTTGGCGCTGGGCGGACCAGAAATTGAGAAGCTGCTGTTGCTGTTGATGAAGGAGGTGATGAAAGGAAGAAGGAGGAGGAGCAGGAGCAGGGGGCTGAGGTAGGTATACGGAGGAAGATGGGGCTTGCTCGTGCTCTTGCTCGTGCTGGTGCTGGTGCTGGAGATGGTGATTCTCCATTGGTGATTGATTGTATTCGTTGACGGATGATGAAGGGAGCGATCGGCTTCAAACGTTGACAGTTGGATCTCGCTTTCAGGGAGTATCGACGATTTTGAGCGACGCGTACAGAGAAACTTTTTTAAAAGCTTCGAATCCAATCAAGTGTCTTTTTCTTCGAATATTTTGGGTGGTCTCCAAAAAAAGTGGGCCAAGGAAAACAAAAACACCAAACAATTTTCTTATATGTACACACACATTAAAAAAAAAAAAAAATTTGTAGTCCTTTAAATTTATATAAGATACATTTTTAATCCCTTAATTTTATAATATCATTTTATCATTTTAATCTATAACTCTATCACCGTTAATGTTACGATAGAAAATGTTAACGTATACAAATTAAAGGGTTAAGATAATTGTATAAGTTTTAGTGATGACGATGTAATTAAAGGTTATCAATATTAAATTTAGTATAAGTGTAAATTAAAAAAATCTAAAAACTTAATGAAGAAGTCAATATCAAAACATCGATCGTATTAAAAAAATCTTAGTTTAATAATATAAATATCAAAACATTGATTTCATATGCAGCGATTTGTCTTTTTATTTTAGTTTAATAATCTAATTATATTATATTAAAAATTAAAACGTAAACGTGTTTAAAAAAATCTTAGTTTAATAATT
Organism: Acacia acuminata; assembly: GCA_019022655.1. Lineage (NCBI taxonomy): Eukaryota > Viridiplantae > Streptophyta > Magnoliopsida > Fabales > Fabaceae > Acacia > Acacia acuminata. The sequence continues at coordinate 2,781,255 of JAFJYI010000004.1, read as the reverse complement.
AAATATCAAAACATTGATCATCATTATATTTTAGTTTAATAATCTTCTATTATATTAAAAATTAAAATGTAAGCGTCAACATTTTTTGTTAGCAATATTAACGGTGTTAGAAAGAGTTAAGTAGCCAATCCGCTGGGGAAGCATACGCCAAAAAGCAATGTTGCCACTGAAATCTAAAAACGTAGTAATGTTATCATTTTCCCTTAAAAAGTTAACGGTCAACTTTAATTTTTTAACTGTCAACATTCGATTTTTAAACAAAACCTTTTGAGTGCAAATAACTTATACATAGATACTGAATGGTATTGAATACTTCAATGCTTGCTAAATGTCAATTTAGCATAATTCACGAGTGGTTTTCTAGTCATACCGAAAAAGAAAAAAGAGAGAGAGGGAGAGTGGTTTTCTAGTGTGACTCTTTTAGCTTATCATAAGATAAATACTGTACTGTAAACTGGAACTACAAAGCTGCTTTTAAATGCTTCAATTATCATTATAAATAAGCCCATAAGAACTACTAAATGTTGGAAGCGGCTTCTCTCCTATACTCTTAATATCCGCTCCCCTCCTTTTCTTCAACACGTCACCGTTTTGAGCCAAAAAGAAAGCAGCTGGCCTTTATTAAAAAAAAAAAAAATTAATTAAGTGCGAGTCTTGACAGTGTCTTAAAAAGATACCTCAAAAGTATATTACTCTTATTGAAAAAATATTTTATGATCTTAAAAAATTATTTTAGGATCTTTAAAAAAATATTCCAACGATTTAACTGATCCTAAAAGGATATTTTAGAATCTTGATTGTATGTAAAAAATACTTGAAGATAATGAAGGCCACTAAAAAGATACTTTAAGATCTTGAATGACACTAAAAAAATTACTTCATGATCTTGAAAAATTATTTTAACGTCTTGAAAAAATATTTGGTGATCTTAACCTGCTAAAAAGATCTTTATAATCTTGGTAGTCTTGAAAAATACTTTAGATAATTTTTTAAGATCATGAAGTATTTTTTCAGTATTGGTCAATATAATATCGGAGTATTTTTTTTTAGTATCTGTCAGTACCTTTTTTTTTTTTTTTTTTTTTTTTTTTTTTTTTTATAAATAAAGGCCAGCTGCTTGCTTTTTGGCTCAAAACGTGACGTGTTGAAGAAAAGGAGGGGAGCGGATATCAAGCGTATAGGAGAGAAGACGCTTCCCTAAATGTTGTTTCTTTTACACGAAGGCGTAGATAAAACTTTTATCAGAACATTATAGAAAATTTGTCAACTAGCTTTTCCTTGGCAAATAAAAGTTTTGGCTGTGCTAATATAATCCAAACAACCTCTAATTTACAGAATGACTTATATTTATTCTAAATCTTCTAAAATGTGATATATAATTTAGGATGGGTATTTTTATCTTTTGTTTTTAGTATATGTATGCATATATAAAAAAGACGAACGTTAGAAGTTAATCCCTCAATAACGAACCAATGTTTCATCATTTATTAGGAGAAGTACCCACATTTATTGCCTTGAACAAGTTTACTTCTAATAAGAAAATACTTGGGGAAAGAAAAGGCGAAAAAGGTATATTCGTCTTCTTTCAAAATATCCTGACTATTTCACTGTTTTCACATCGCTGAACAAGATGGATTCTTTTGAAACTCATTAGAGACCTTGACGTACTCTTTGGAGTTTGGACCTTTTGTAAATCCTTGTTCTATTAATATGGTTCAGTGTTTCATTCAACCAAAAATAAAAACTGAAATACCGATTTTAGCAAAATACAGTTTATGATAGAAAATGCACCCATGAAACTTCTCCGTCTTTAAATAGGATTAACTTCTCCCCATTGATTGTTTATGATTTAGAGTTGAACTCGGCACTATAAGGTCCAGAACATTCTACACTGTTGCCAAGTATCTTCCTTGACTCAAAACTCCCGAAATTTACAGCCAATGGAGAAGTCAGTGAAACAATAAATATTGGCTGGTCTACTTGACGGCAACTCTGTAAGACTAATACAATGATTTGATCATAACAGTCACCGAACATCAAGGATAATAATCTCCAGAAGGACAATCACTAAATATCAAGGATAATAATCTTCAGGAAATTTGGCAAAAAACAAGAGTAAAGATGCGCATTTAAGTTAACGATATGAATATGACGGGCCAGCAAAAGAATAACGAGATGAAACTGGTACTGGTGCATTGTTTGGCCTGGCCCCATTGTAATGCTGAGTCTTGTTATATTCTGACAGAGCTTCAGCAGCGTATGTTGAGTATCGCCTGTCTTGAACAGTTTCTCTCCTCCTCAGGTCTTCATCAGTCCTAACCAATGTTCTTTCACCAGCAAAATATGAACTCGAAGGGATTTCCTCTCTGCTCAAGGGTGGTGGTATGTATGAGTCCCTCGATGAAGTGCCGTGGTGATAGGCATGCTGATATGGGTCATTTGCATATTCATGTCTTGCACCACGACTGTAGGCCTGATATTTGGTCTCATCCAAATAAGGAGGATCAAGGCGAAGTGTTTCTGCACGTACATGGAGATTGTCCTGGTAGATAGGGCTCAAGCGTTGACGGTGATCCCTTTCATAATCTCTCTCGTAAGGATCTAACCTAGGGTTAACATGAGATGGAGGGCTTATAACACTTCTATCTCCTTGTAAACCATAAGTTCGATATTCTCTCTCAGTAAGAAACAAATCACGACGAGCTTCCTCTCTCTGCTCAATCCAACGAGGAGCTTCCTCTCTCCGCTCAATCCGGCGAGGGGCTTCCTCTCTCCGCTCAATCCGGCGATCTCTTTCATCAGGCAGCACATTATAACTATTCAAATGGTTATTGGCATAATATTCTCTGGCAGATCTATCCCTGTGGGAATGTGGCCTTGACCCCTTGCAACATCATGAACTTCCCTACCGCGGACAATCAACTTTGGAGGGGAGCGGGCAGAGCGCAGAGTAGAATGAATTTCTACAGGTCGGAATAGCTCTGTCAGCCTCCTAACCTGAATCATAATATTTGAATATAATCAAATATGAGAATTCAGCAAAATGGTAGAAACCAAAACAGAGGCAAGATTTGAATCTCACTTGTCTGACGGTAAGTTCTGTTTTGAACTTGTTCCTTTCATTATAATTTTCCTTGATAGCCCTTTTGAAAATGCTCTCGGGTATTGGATAACAATCCTTGTCAACAGAGAATCGCACCTACAAGTTTGAACCATAAGCACAGAAATCTCAACTCAGTACAATGTAGACAAGAATCTTAGCCAAAACCAGGTAAGAAAATAAACAGGGGAGAGGAAAGGTAACCTGAGCAGGAAACAAACCCCCAAAAGCTCTGGGTTCAAGTTTCAAGCCACCTGAAGATGTTGCCGTGTAAATCCCATACAACAGCTTCAGATCAAAATCATACAGAAAAAGCTTCAGCCCTGGCTTGACTCCAAAAACAACATCTTTTTTACCCGCTGAAACACCCATGACACAATAATGGAAGCAATCGGGTTTTGTCTTTGCATTGCACATAAAGATTAAGCCACCAACCTTTTCTCTGTTTTTCTCATTTGATTGACTCTTCCTGATATCCCCATCCCTACCTTTGCTCTTTTTACTCATGGCACCCATAGGTATATCTCCGCGTTTTCCTTTATTCTTCTTGCTAAGCATTTTATCACCATGGCTCCTACTGAGCCTGTCCACCTTATTGCTCTCTTCCCTCTGGCTCTTCTCAGGCTGTTCATCAGTAGTTCTCTTCTGTCGGGTGCCTTGTGAAATTTTATTATCTGAGTTTCCCATCAATTTCTTATTCCTCCTCCTTTGTCTTCCCCCAATCTTCTGAACACCTTTATTCTTGTTGGTCTTGAATTTACTGGCCTGAGATTTCTTCACAATTTTCGGGTTGGCCTTTAATGATTGCGGGGTATTCTTGTCACTTGACTCAAGTTTACTAGATCCTACAGGAGGATTCTCAGCATCCTTCTTGCCCTTATCTTTTTCTGATGACTCGGATTTAGAAGACACATTTGGTGGATGCTCACTGTCTTTCATGTTTTCTTCTTGCTCCTTATTTTTGGTGTCCCCTTGAACACCATTAGTCTTTTTGGCATTTGATGCACCAACCTGAGACTTCTTGACGATCTTAGATTTGGCCTTTACTGATTGTGAGGCATTCTTGCCACTTGACTCTGGTTGAGTAGATTCATTGGGGGCATTCTCCACATCCTTGATGTTACCTTTTTCTGATGACTCTGTATTCTTCTTACTTTTATCTATTTCTGACAAATCGGTTTTTTGAGACATATTTAGAGAATTTTCAGTGTCCTTTCGGCTTTCTTCCTGCCCCATTTTCCCAATGTCTCCTTGAACACCTTTACTCATTTTGGTCTTAGATCTACCAACCCAAGACTTCTTCATAATATTTGGTTTAGCCTTTAATGATTTTGGGATATTCTTGTCACTTGATGATGGTTGACCAGATCCTTTGGAATTATCTGCATCCTTCATGTTATCTTTTTCTGATGGCTCTGCAACCTTCTTGCCGTTAACATTTTCAGAAGACTCAGATTTAAAAGACATATCTGGAGAATTCTCAGCATCCTTCATTTTGCTATCCTTTTCTGATGACTTAATGTCATCTTTTTCTGATGAATCTGCATCCTTCTTGCTGTTATCCATTTCTGATGAATCTGCATCCTTCTTGCTGTTATCCATTTCTGATGAATCTGCATCCTTCTTGCTGTTATCCTTTTCTACTGACTTTGCATCCAAGCCGTTATCCTTTTCTGAGGACTCTCCATCCTTGCCGTCAACATTTTGAGAACACTCAAATTTAAGAGACACATTATGAGAGTTCTCAGCATCCCTCCTACTTTCTCCTTGCTCCATATTCCCAACATCCCCTTGAGCCCCTTTAGTCGTTTTGGTCTTGAATCTCCCAGCTGGAGACTTCTTCAAAATTTTAGGTCGGGCCTTTAACTTTTGCGGGGTATTCTTGTCACTTGAACCTGGTTTACTAGTTCCTTCAGGTGTAATCTCTGCATCCTTCATTTCATTATCTTTCTCAGGTGACTCTGCATCCTTCTTGCTTTTATCCTTTTCTGGTGGCTCCGCATCCTTCTTGCTGTTATCCTTCTCTGATAACTCTGCATCCTTCTCTGGTAACTCTGCATCCTTCTTCCTGTTAACATTCTCAGAAGACTCAGATTTAGAAGACACATCTGGAGAATTCTCAGCATCCTTCCTACTTCCTTCTTGCCCCATATTCCCTTCATTCACTTTAGTCTTTTTGGTCTTGAATCTCCCAGCTAGAGACTTCTTCAAAATTTTAGATCGGGCATTTAACTTTTGCGAGGTACTCTTGTCACTTGAACCTGGTTTACAGGTTCCTTCAGGTGCGAGCTCTGCATCCTCCATTTTGTCATCTTTTTCAGATAAATCTTCATCCTTCTTACTGATATCCTTTTCTGATGACTCTGCACCCTTCTTGCTACTATCCTTTTCTGATGACGACTCTACATCCTTCCTGCTTCTATCCTTTTCTGATAACTCTGCATCCTTCTTGCTGTCATCCTTTTCTGATGACTCTGCATCCTTCTTGCTGTTATTTTTCTCTGATAATTCAGCATCCTTCCAGCTGTCATCCTTTTCTAGTAACTCAGGTTTAGAAGACGCGTCTGGAGGATTCTCAGTTTCCTTCTTTCCTTCTTGCTCCATACTATACAGAAGGCCAAGCACACTAGCTTCCAGAGAAAAATCTTACTGCAAGCAAAAGGATATATGTTTTGAACTCCAAAATCTCACAGCTATGAAAGGGATATAATCAATTGGGGGAGGGGGGATGGTAAAGGCAGCATGACGACAAACAGAGAGGAAGGAATACAAGCTTTTGACCTCTGAAAGGTGCTGACACATTAGATTGATATAAACAACTTAAATTAAGTCGTGCATGCATAGTAATGCCTAAAATGTCCGGACAGAATTTCAAATCTCAATTGCATAAACCTGTCTCCCGTAACATCAACTATATCAAAAAACTTGGTTTCTGATAAAGTACCGGATTGGCGGGAGATAATGGAAGTTGCGGAAAGTTTAGAGATTTTAGGAATTAATATTTAATTAATTGAGTCTGTTTCTATTATTATCTTTAGGAATTAGGAAATAAGAGGAATATCTTATTAGATATTATCTTTTATTATTATCTTTAGGAATTAGGAAATAAGAAGAATATCTTATTAGATAAGATTTAGTTGTTAGGATTTATGATTATTAGTTATCTAAATCTTAGATTTAGATATATTTTTAGATTTCGTATTTGAATTTTGAATAGAGTCTACCCTCTGTAAATCATTATAAATAGGCCTAGTGCCTTATCAATAAAGTGCCGAATATTCAGAGTAATTGGTACGGGAGATTCTCCTTGGACTTTAATAGTCCAATGAGTTACAGATTCTGGCTCATCTACTATTAAGGATGTGGGCTCATTTAGAGAAGAGGCGAGATTCTTGCCTACTCTCTATCTCAGAGAGGCTGTTCTTAAAGAGCTAGTGAGATCCTTGCTTCTCTTTAAAAACAGAGAAATATGTTATTTCCAGAGTTCTCTTTAGGTTCCCATTCACATTTAACCTTCACATCAGTACTCTTTAGGTCCCCATTCACATTTAACCTTCACATCAGTACTATAATCAGTATCCCATCAGCTTCCCCTCTCACAACAACATTACAAATTGAGATGATGGTACGAAAAATGAGGCCTCATCCTTATCTAACCCAGGAGACACGGGTTGACATAGCAATGGTGTTGAGAAATGATGCTTATGTGGAACAGAACTCTGACTCTAATTGTCAATCCTTTTTCTGATTGAGAGGCTTAATCAAGGCGTGGTAAAAAACAAACTTCTTTTAAGGAGAACAATGGCAGTGGACTACATATTGAGAGGTTACATGGAGAAATATCAGAGAAAAGCAACGCAGAAGGGGCATTCACTGGGCTCCAACTTGCTCAAGATAATGGATAGTTAGCAAAACTTTATACTGGTTCTGGATCCCATGAGGATATCCATCTTTATCTCCAATAGATGTTCCGTTTTTTTCTCAGTTTCTTCTTCCAAATCTTGTGAAAAATCCATCACAGGTGACAAGAATGTTGCAATGCAAGTATTCTCATGCAGGCAGTTTACCCATTTCAATCTATAATTATAAGCTCATAAATCACAATTCATAAGCAATTAAATTGGTTTATCCTACCTATCAATAATATTAAAGAACAGAAACAACAAATAATAGCAGTCCTGCACCAAAATCCAGAACAGAAACTAGGAGTCCTTTAAAACTTTAGTACAGCACTACATAGTCCACAGGGAAGCCAGAAACTTTGATGACAGTTCATTGGCATTTTAAAAGGAAAATAGATGTTGAAGGTGACAACCACGTCATTTTTTAACAGGAAAACCATTCTTGAAGTACTTGTAGTTTCCTTCAATTTTTGATTTGGTACTTGTGTGTTTTTTTCTCTTTATTAAATCTTTTAATTTTACTCTTTTAGCAACATTAGCTCCACCCTCTAACTTTGCTCTATTTGCATTGTTAGTCCCCATACAGAAGGTAATCATGCTGATGAAGTAAAATTAAACGAGGAAAAAACAGAGGCACCAGATTATTATATGAAGGACACTATAGGCACCTCAAGAATGGTTTTCCCTTTTCAACCCTACATACATAATAGAGTGCTGACTCCAAGGTCTGGACAAAAATAATAATAAAAAGTAGATGTATCACACAATCAAGCATTAAACATATCTTTATTTCCTAAAAAGAATTCCATATCAAAGATTAATACCCTTCATGACCTCAACTGTCTTTCAAGTAATCAGATAACATGGAAGTTTTACAAAGTTTCTTGTTCACTTTCATGTCATAATTTATTTGCTCTCAGATACTCAATATCCATAATCCTTGCAACATGTGATATCACTGATCAATGAAAGCAATCACTAATCAAAACACAGACAAAATACATCCCCAAGCCACAAAAACACCACGCCCTGCTCCTCTCAATGTGTTGTACTTCATGCAATGTACCGTAAACTGTTATTTAAACCTCAAAAGATTCAAAAAACTACAAGAGGAAGCTTCGGTTGGTTGTACCCCTCACAGCAATGCTTTTGTTTCAGCAAAATTTCCAAAAATAAACAGCAACTTTCACTGCTCCTTTATATACGTTATGTTCTGGACCCAAAAAAATGCAAAGTTTCTATTCAGGAACCACTTGGTTGCACAAAGGGAGAGAGAATAGTGCTCGCCCATTAGGTTGCACAAAGGCAGAGAACAGGACAGCAGCTAGGGAAGAACGTTTCCTTCCAAAGGAGATGTTTCAAGCCAGGGATGGGGACAAAACTGAGTCCAGAACAGGGGAGAGGGAGATAAATTTGCAAAGCTGCCCATGTAGAAGAAGAATGGGTTGATAAATAGGCATTGGTATCAGATTTGCCCAGAAGTAGTGGAAAAGAATGAAAATTTACTCGCATTCACTGAACATCAAAAGTATTTGCATAGATTGATCAAGAGAACTTATATATTCTCAGCATTTTCATAGACTGAAAAAATTATTTGCAAAATATAACAGATTCGCACAGCCAAAAGATCAAAGAATTGTCCATTCTAACTCAAACGAAAATGTTTGCCCCACACAAATGTGATAGCAAAAGATAACAACCATAATCGGATCAGGAAAAGGTCGGATCAAAAGAGAGATATAGGTGTACGGAATACGAACCTTGAAGGCAAGAATTTCGCCCTCCAACGCACTCAAATCCACCAATTTCTATCGCCACTGTCACCGCTGCCACCTCCGGCGCCGATTCCCTCTTCTCCGTCAAGTCCCAGCCGAACTCCCTCACCCCTGGCTCTCCCAGTCGTTCTCACCCAGAAATTGCCCTAGCGACTGACTTTCCCTCGCCTCCGGCACCGCTGTAACCGCCTGCAACGATTCCCTCTTCTCCGTCAACTCGCTCAATCGCCACCTAAAAGTGCAGCACTTAAAACTATCGCCCCCACCAAGCGCTCGTTCGTTCTATGTTCTATCCAACCTAACTCATCTAGGAGAACAAGAGATTATCAGTTTTAATCCAGATATTATTCTACTTCTCATTTATCAAATCATATGTACATACATATATAATATCAGTAAACTATCAACGCATTAATAACAATTCAAGATTCGTTGTCATCGATTCATTATATAAACCTCTAATACCTTCTTGACAAATAATCAAACAACAAAATATACATGAATGAAGGGGGCACATCCACACACGCAAAGAAAAACTATAATCAGAGGAAGAATCGAGGGATAGTACATGGGAGAGCAGAATCAATGAGAGGGTTAGCGAGAACAGTTCATCGAAGATATGAACCAGGACATCGAAGGTAAGTACGATTCTTGCTCCGTTCCTTTTTGGGTACAAGATTTCAAGCCCGTTCTAAGCAAACAAAACAACGTAAGCTCGAGTCAGAGACCCAAGTCGGCATTTAAGTTGGGCCACTGCAAATCAAGTCTTAAATTGAGGACACAAGGTAGTAGTACAAAGTTTTATCGCAATCTTATTTTTTGGTGTTCGGTTTGGTTGATTAAGGCCCTGTTTGTTAGAAAGAATTGGGCCGATGGAAAGGGAAGATAACAACTTTCCAACAAAAAAAACGTGTTTGCTTCCCCATCTTCCGTCGAGTATACATCCGTCGAGGCCCAAAGTTCCATCAACCATTGGAACCTTCATTCCATCCAAAATAGGCGGGAAGGTGAAAATCTTCCCGGGAAGGTGAAAATATCGGACAAATAGGCCCTTTGAAAAGATCGTACCCATAAGCACGAGCAAGGCGCGAGCCGGACGAAAGGTGTCGGTGAAGAAGCTTGTATCTACAAATTGGTCGGTTTTCGGCGAAGGAGAAGTTGAACCCGAGCCGCATTTGAGGTCGATATTATTTGGAAATCAATTTTTAAATGTGAGATCTATATGGATCTGAGCTATTCGTTACGTGTTGCGAGTTGGGGGGGAGGCTTCTGAAATGTTCGTCGCCCTGTTGCTTCGAGGTTGGGGGGCTGGGCTTTTGGTGGCCCTGTTGCTTCCAGCTTGGGCGGGTGAGCTTTTCGTTGCCCTATTGCTTCGAGCTTGGGGAGGGGGACACACACACAAGAATGCATTTTGAAGCAATATCCGCATACGTACACGGTGTACTTGCTAGGAAATATGTTGTTTGTTTACGTACAATGTGTTGTTGTTTTGTTAATGATCCCTTTTATGAATGATGTGAAGTGTGTTTATATATTAAAGTTGATTGTGTGGTGATGGTATGTTTGCTTTAAAAGGGAAAATGGGTTTTGTTAACTCGTTAAAGGTGAATTGAAAACAAGAAAATAGAAAAAGTTTGAACTTCCAATTTACGTTCGAACCGACACCCCGGTTCGAACATCGACATGTGTCGTTCATTCGGGAGTGAGATGTTGGGTGGTAAGTAGTGGTGTAAATTGAGCCCATGGCATGAAAGATAGGAATGTATAATGTTAAATTGTGGTAGTTTGTAAAGAGGAGAGGCAGATTATGATAAAAAAGATATTGGTGGTGAACAATTGTGTAGGTATGGAGCCACGTTTACGTGAAATGATTGGAATGTTGGCTGGTTGCATAACTTTGCTAATAGCAAAGTGAAGACCTTGGTTGTGACGATGATAGTCGCTGTGGGAGCAGGTAGACCAAGGCACTTACCGGATAGGACGTTTAGATTAGATTTTCATGCCAAGAGAGCGAATTTGAGAGCGATGATATATAGTAGTGACACCACTTGCTTCAACCAAATTAGGATGTACTTAGGCAACGCGTTTGATAAATTGTGTCACATGTTAGACACAATCGGCGGATTGAGAGCAACTAAACATATGCTAGTTGATGAGCAAGTGGCTATGTTCCTTCACATATTGGCCCATCATGTGAAGAACAGAGTCATACAGTTTGAGTTTGGAAGGTCAGGAGAAACCATTAGTAGATACTTCAAACTAGTGCTCAATGCTACCATCAGACTTCAATCATTGCTTTTGAAGAAACCAGAGCCAATTCCAGAGGACTCAAATGATAATCGTTGGAAGTGGTTCAAGGTATGTACATTATGGTATTGTCTGAGTAATTTAATAGAGTATTGACACTATGGTTTGACCTTAACGGTGATAATGTTTTTGTCATTTCAGGGGTGCCTTGGTGCATTGGATGGTACACACATACGTGTTCAAGTCCCTGCACAACACAAGGGGAGGTACCGAAATAGAAAAGGGGAGGTTACAACTAATGTCCTTGGGGTATGTACACCGGATGGGCAATTCATATTTGTTTTGCCCGGGGAAGGGTCACCATGATGGGAGAGTGTTGAGAGATGCTATAAGGAGACCATTTGGACTAACAGTGCCACTAGGTACGGGTGTGAGCGTGCATTACGTTGTTTAAATTAAGTTACACTATTGTTTATTAACTTGTATATCTTTGTGCAGGGAACTACTACTTGGTTGATGCTGGCTACAGTAATTGCCAGGGGTTTTTGGCTCCTTATAGAGGTCAAAGGTACCACCTTAATGACTGGAGACAAGGACATCAACCCCAAACCGCGCATGAGTGTTTCAACATGCGACATTCGGCACGACGAAATGTAATAGAAAGGTGCTTTGGCATACTCAAGTTACGATGGGCAATATTGAGGAGCCCATCTTTTTATCCAGATGAGGCTGCAAAATAGATACATCGTTGCTTGCTTTGTTTGCTCCATAACCTCATTCGTCGGGAGAATGTTCAAGATCCCCTTGATGAGCAGATTGACACCTTACCGATTGGACCTACAACGATTGACAACCCGCCCTTAGTTCCAATGGAAACTAGTGAAGTGTGGACTAATTACGGGGAACAAGTTGCAAATGAGATGTTTGCTTTGCCTTTGTGGCACTTGGAGATAATTGATAACAATGTACTCAAGTATTGCTAGGTTTAAGGACAATTTATTCCGTCTGTTTATGTTAAAAACAACAACCATGTCCTATGTCAATCTGAATTTCAATTAAGTCTATATTTGCTTTTGTTGTTCTTTGAAAAGCATGTATACCCGCAATATTTTGCCTCAATCGTGTTTGTTTTAGATGGATCAAGTTGAACAGGGAAGCGGGACGAGGATCAAGATGTGGACAAAGCGGTGGAGGATCGGGTATTGGTAGATAGCCTTGTGACTTTGAGATTGGACCAGAAGTGGATGGCAGATAGTGGGTTCAAGGCTGGTTATGCAAATGTGTTGCAAAAGATGATTGAGCAAAAGCTTCCTGGCTGTGGTATCAAAGCAACTCCACACATCACCTCTAGACTGAAAACCTTAAAGCGTCTATGGCAAGCAGCATACGACATTGTTTATGGGCCCAATGCTTCAGGATTTGGTTGGAACCCGGAGACTAACCTTGTTACCGCAGATCCAGAGGTGTGGGATGAGTATTTGAAGGTATGAGATCCTACCATACTGTTGAAACTTGTACTTTGATTATGTATTACAAATGACTTCCATATCCAAACTGACATATTGCTTGTACTTTGATTATGTATTACAAATGACTTCCATATCCAAACTGACATATTGCTTGTTCAAAGTGCAGGCTCATCCCAAGGCAAAGGAATTTAGAACCAAACCCTTACCAAACTTTGACTCTCTGTGCATGGTTTGGGCCAGGGACAGGGCTACCGGTGAGGAAGGAGAGTGCCCGGGGGGAATGGAGGAAGAAATTAATCATGAAGATAACGAACTTCCAGAAACACCACCACATGTTGATGAATGTGAGTTGTCAGGAACGAACCATGAAACTGTCACCACTCAAGTCAATCCATCTGATGCAAATGTTGGTCCAAGGAAGAAGCGCAAACTGAACAATGCTGAAGTAATCGCTGAGGCATTGCGAGATACAGTCACAAAATTGGAGAGCACCATCGTTACTGCATTTGACAAGCTAGGAAATATGATGGCACCCCAAGAAAGGCAACCTGAACCTCCTGCCCCAGGAGATGACTTGTACATGGAGCTACTGCAACTTGAGGATTTGACTTGGAATGAAAGAAACCTTGCACATATGAAGATTGTAACTTCTGATAAAATGGTGACTTCATTTCTAAAGGTACCTGCAGAGTTTAAGCCATCATGGATCCGCACCTTGCTTTCTCAGTAAAGATGCATCATCAGGATTACATAGCTGTGTAGTTTAATAGTGCGGAGTACATAGCTGCTCTTTTTGTGTTTGATGTACCTGTATTGGGCAGTGGTAATTCAGATGTGTCACTTTGTTTTGGACACTAATCTGTCTTTTGTATATGCTGCACAGGCCTTTTGTATATCTTTGCACTTACATGCGTTTTGTATATCTTTTTGCATCCTTTTGTATAGGGCAGGGTTTTTGCATTAGCACAAACTTTGGACCATGTTCAAATAGGTTAAGGAAAAATTGGACATGGCCTAAATTTTGTGTGGCGCAGCCTGTTGTCAAATTATAAGTTTTAAGTGTATTATGATGCAGGCCATCTATTAATTGGCCTGTGCATGGGATGTACTCACTTATGATGAATGCAGAAAATGGAAACTTTTTTATCTGTTGACCATTGGATGTTACTGTTTCGCCCTTGTCCATTTACTGTACCTGCTTCTTGTAACAAATGCATATCAGCAGTTTCCATTCTATCGTACCGCTTCTTGTAACAAATGCATATCGCCAGCTTTCCATTTACTCGTACCGCTTCTTGTAACAAATGCATATCGGCATTTTCAATTAATGTACGTTCGAACGCCGTGAAGTTCGAACCTAATATTGTTCAACATTGTGAAATTTTTGTTAGTTCGAACTTCATATTTACGTTCGAACCTATTTTATCTTTTGATTCAGTTGGGCAAAATATGGGATCAGTATGTTTAATGACCCGGCAGCCACATCAGCGGAGTTATGAAGGGAAACATATTACAAAAATTTAAATAAAAAAAACGCTGGAAAAGGGCTTGATTGATCAGACGTGGGTCTTTTTCCATGTTCATTAATGCAATGGCGGTTTATACCCACGTCCACTACTTTTTCGAGCGGTTCGAACGTCGGTCCAAACCGACGCCGCCCATTACTCGTTCTAAACCGTCACACCTCTCCCATCTGTTCACCGCGTCTTCCCAAGGCAAACCAAACCCCTTTCACATTGTGTGTTTCCACCTTTCTCAACCGCGACCTTTCAGCTTTCGTGACCTTCAAACCCACACCCAAGTACGTTACACAGCGTCGTCTTCCCATTGTTCCTCTGTTACTGCCATTTGAACCAGCTTGGAATGGGGAAACCAAGGAAAAGTGATAACCGGTTGAACGAGTTGCGAATTACAATGGAAGACGTTGTAGCTTATAGGAAGCACGAGGCAACACTACGGAGGTGCGGTCGAGTTGGGTCGTCGACCGAGACGAGGAAAGACACAACAGCGTATGACGAGTTCGCAGAAGCAGCAAAGTGGAAGAGAGAACTTGATGCTAAAGAAGCGAGGAAGAAGAAACGGGCTGTTACGAAGAATACCCACACTCCGGCGTCTAGGAAGAGGAAGGCCCCTACAGGTGATGATCGTGACTCCGTCTCTGACACTACTCAAAAGGGGAAAAACGAAAGGGAGATACTACCAAACGAGCAAGGGGAAAATGGTTGACATTGCCGATTCCAAGGGGATGACAAAGAGTGGCAACACACAACCGATGATGAAGATTCTTCTGCCGCCACCAATGAGGATGACGACGACAATGAGCATGTTGATGAGGTCAGGTCCAAGTTGTATAAGAAGTTGAAAGTGCAACAGAGGGCCAATATCATCCCTGACTCTAAGGCCGACTTCAATCAGTCCCAACTTGAGGACTATGACATGAGGTTAGTAGGTAGAAGTCTGTGTAAAATGAGTAGGATTAGGATGGACTCATTTGATACTGATTATCCCTTTGGACTAGACGCATTGCTTAGACCATTTAGGGGACTCCTGGAGTTGGGTTTGCCTTATAGTGACTCGGTTGTGAAGGTGTTTTATTCTAACCTCAGATTATCTAGAACTGGAAGTGTGTCCACACGTGTTAGGGGCCGACAATTGAATTGAGTGACAAGAAAATCCTTAATTGGTTAGGGGTTAAGGTTCCACAGGTCCACAACTACAAAGTTCACTTGTAGAGGAAATGGATAAGATATTGCTAGAGGGAGGGACAACCGAAGGTGCTTCTTCTCCGACTGCCGAAGCAACAGCTATAAGTATAGGGTGCTACATTATTTGTACAGCAGAACTTCGTAAACAAGGGCAAGCACTACACAAGCATGAGCCTTGAGGACAAAGAAATCCTTTGCTGCATGATCAAGAGGAAGCCATTTCGAGATGGGGAAGAGGATCGTTGACACAATCTTGAAGGCGCTACTTTTGGGGTGAAAAATTCGACCTGCCATTCCCTTCACTTGTTTCCCTCATATTACAAAAGCACAAGGTTTGGTATCTTCATGAAGGTGAGGCCCCCATTTGGACTCAGGAATTTGATGACGAGGCTCTACATAGAATGCAAATCCCTCTTGTTTCCAAGCAGTCATCCTATAGATCACCCAATGAGCCCCATCAAGGAAGGAAAGGGAAGGCAAAGGGAGCTGCACCTACAGCTGGTCCAAGTAGAAAAAACCAAAACTTTGAGGGAGGCGTTGCAGAAGTGGCAGCCATGTTTGCCAAAATAGTTGATGAAAAAATTGGGTTGATGAAGGATCACATACAGTCAACCCTCAATGAGATGGAGTCACGCATGGCATCAATGGCATTTGACTTGAAGGACGTTCGAGATTTCATATATGTGTATGGCAATGACTGGAAGGACTTTGCTGAATTCAGGGCAAAAAAACATGACATGGCTGGTCCTTCATCCAGCGAGAGGGAATGAGCATAAGTCCACTTCACAGACACGCCATTGGGCTCCCAATCGAGGATGGTGACAAAGGAAGTGAAGAAGGTGATAGCATCGGTGAAGAAGAAGGAGAGAAGCAAGGGGATGGTGAGAGTGATTCGAGGCGGACGATGATGGCGGCACGGAAGAAGAAGAAGAGGATGAACATGAAGACGAAGAGAATGAAAGGGATGATAACCATGATTCCGAGGCCAAGGATGATGGCGCAGAGATGAAGAACAACGAGAATGCGGGGATGCCGACATTGATTCCGAGTCCGACGATGAAGGCGCAGATGAAGAACAAGAGAAGGAAGGGGATGATGAGATTGATTCTGAGGCCGAGGATGAAGGCAGCAGAGATGAAGAACAAGAGAAGGAAGGGGATGATGAGATTGATTCTGAGGCCGAGGATGAAGGCAGCAGAGATGAAGAACAAGAGAAGGAAGGGGATGATGAGATTGATTCTGAGGCCGAGAATGATGGAGGCAGCGATGAAGAAGGTGACAAGGAAGGGGATGATGAACATGAGGGTGGGCATGCAAGCATCACAGATGAACAGGAGGAGAAGGAAGCGGGTCATGACCATGAGGGTGAGCCTAGAAGCATCAAAGATGAAGAAGAAGAGAAAGAAGCGGCTGATGACCATGAGGGTGTCCTTGCAGGCAGCAGAGATGAAGAGGTTGAGAAGGAAGGGGCTGATCATTCTAGCCATGGGGTTGGAGACACCGCAGGTGATGATGAAGAGAAAGGTGTCCATTTCTCTGGAGCCACCCCACCTGATGGAGAAGTGGGTGAAGGTGAGGATTTGGATCCAATCACCACAGGATCAGCAATTGTCCCGCTACCTGAACCAGTTAGCCCTCCTCCTGCCCCTTCCAAAGAACATAACAAAGAAATGTTCCTTTGAGGTTCATTCCCGCTTCACCCTTCGGGCCCGTCCTTGCGGCGGAGAGAATTTGCCCAATATCTTCGCACAAGAACCACCAATTCGTCCTCAAAGTACGCATCCTGCTACTCCAATGTTCATCCCAGTGAACCTCCCTGGTTCGCAGACATCATCTCCTAGGCGCACCGCTCCAAAGAGGTCCCCATCAAAGAGGAAAAAGAACTAGGGACAGAAATTGTGTGTATTGTCTGTTTAGAGTTACATGTAATGCTCCGACAAGTATTGACTAGTTTTTTGTTGTTATGACTCCGATTCACATTCGAGATGGTTTACTTGCTGTTCGTTGGAGTTTGAACTTTCTTGTTTGGTTCGAACTTACACTTTTGTATTCTGAACTAATGTTTAATGGTTGAATTATGTTTAATCTATTGTAATGTGTCTTATAATTTTGTGTAGTTCATGATCAATCATAATTCCTCTCGCATAACATGTCGATTTTATGCGGCTAATTTTAGGGTGCCTGATGCACCTTGTCATAAACTTTACATTTATATTTGTTATCTTTGTGATGTAGTTCGAACTTGATCTTTTGGTTCGAACTTATTATTTACGTTCGAACGTCTCCTCGCTTTTTTCCCCTTATCATCGACCACGATGGTTAGTATATGTTAATGACCATGCAATTTTTGGGTGGCTCATGCACCCTTTGAAAAACTTCACAATTATTTGTCATACAGCATTTGAGAAGGCCAATGATGGTCAGTTCACATGCTATCATTTATGTCCATTTATCTGACACTGCCTCATGTTGCTGTAATGTCCAAGGTTCTGTTTACTTGTATGCAGCATTTGAGAAGGCCAATATCATTCATTCATTTTCATTTTGTGCCTTGGCATTAAGCTTCTGTGTTGTGTTGGTTCAAGACTGTGGTTACTGGTGCATTTTACAAGTCCAATAGCAAAAGTTTTTTTTTCCTGCTTTCCTACTTATGCAGCATTTCTTAATGTTGGGTGCTT
The DNA here is from genome assembly GCA_019022655.1 of Acacia acuminata. NCBI lineage: Eukaryota > Viridiplantae > Streptophyta > Magnoliopsida > Fabales > Fabaceae > Acacia > Acacia acuminata. Next base: position 2,763,379 of record JAFJYI010000004.1, on the reverse strand, counting down.
TATTTTTAATTCCTCTACCACACATTGCCCTGGGTGAAGATTATTTTTATAAATTTCGAAGCTATCTGTCAAAATGTTGGTTGTTCTATGCTTCACATATGGTTCACTTCAACTGCCCATTTGACAGCAACCAATGTCCCTATTTTGCACATTGTATACATGTTAATGTCTCCTTCTTCATCCTCACAAGTGCAATTTTTCATAATTCCTCTGTCCTTTTCGACTGATCTAACATTCGTTTTTGTTATGTCCCTGTTTGATTTTGATGATTAATTATAGTCAAATGAAGGAATGCCATATTTTCCTAAACTATTTTCGCACTTGCCTCTGTTTCACCAACCCAACAATCCCCTTTTCATTCAAATAACTTCACACCGCTCGGGGTTCAAGACTCATTTTTTCCAATCAACCTTCGTTAAATATAGCATTACCAGGGTTCAATGTTCATCATCACTAATCTAACCCGCTTCTCTTCCCATACTCGTTTCCGCAGTCGTTAAATATTGCTTCGTGCTTCCACGACCTTATTCCTTCCATCTACGTCGTCCTTGTCACCACCGGAGACACTCGTCGTCGGAATTTCATACCCCATCACCATCTACTTTAATTTACCGTTGCAATTTCCTTCTAGGGTTCGTTCCTCTCTTCGTTCATGTCGCGCAACAAACCCTTCCGCCGCTTATTACCTTTTTTTTTTTTTTTTTAATGTTTTTTATTTAAGGGCAATTTGGGAATTTCACCTAATCTTCCCACTTATACAACCCCAATTCTTCATACCAAACATTTCATCTTCCCTCAACTAACTTCCATTCCCTTGTATACCAAACAATTTCACATTTTTAAAGTTCCCTCCTAATCTTCCTTTCCTTTCCTTTCCTTTCCATTCCTTTCCTTTCCTTCCTCAAATCTTCCGTGTAACAAACGGGGCCTTAGATGAAGGGATAATATTATAACATTGCATTATTTCAGAAAATAAGAGTACAATTTTGAATTTTTAAACACTAAATTCAAATTCTTACAAAATTAGAAAGATAAAAAATTCCTTTGTAAGTTTTTTTTTTCCCTCACCCGATTTATTGAAACCTTCGGTTCTAATTAATTCGGATGCATCCCGAGTTAGGCCACGGCAACACTATTTTCTCTATTCACACGTCTTAAATTGAGGATATAGTTGAGGAAGAGTCAATCCCTAACTAGTTGCTCCCAACATATATTAGTTAAGTTTTAAATTTTTTTTCCTTGGGTTGAAGTGTAAAAGTAAAACCAAGATTGAATCCAGGCTACTGACAAGGGCATGTTCAGTGTTTAAAAAAGTCAATATTTTTTCCCATTTAAAGAGAGAGTCAATATTTAGTTATCACATGTTGCTTTTAGATGTTACTCATATAATCAAGTATTTTTGACATCCCACTTGGAAACATATTTTCATCTCAATGTATGTTTGAGTTGGTATTAAAAGAATTCATGTAAATCGAAATGAAACTAATCTTATATACTTACTTCATAAATCGTAAATCACGTTGAAAAAACAGTTTATACAACTAACTCAAACTAAGTGCTCGTTTGGCCCAGCTTATTTTTGGCTTATCTTATGCTTATAAGTAAAAGCTAAGCCAAACATGATTTAAAATAAGCTCTTATATTATAAGAGCTTATTTTACAATGAAAAAAAAACTCTTTAAAAAAAAAAAAAAAAAGCTGGTGAGAGGAGCTTATTTTAAACTCTTTTTTTTTAAGCCCTATTTTTTTTAAGCAAATCCTAAAATCGCGACTATTCCTCTTCCCGTGACACCCACCTCCTCATCGCATCAAATCTATGCATTCATTCTGTATACAGATCCACATTAATTCTTTTCAGAATTAAAGATTTTTAAAAAATTGCTGGCGTGCCAGAAACAATTGAAAGGTATATATACAACAAAATATAGAAACATTTAATTATTTGCAATTAACATATGGAAATTTTTTGACACTATTATAAACGCAAGCCTGTCATTTTATGATTTGAATCAAATATAGATAAAAAAAATTTAAAAAAAAAACAGCTTATTTTAAATTATGACACTATTAAAGGTTATTTTATAATATACGTTTTAAGTTAATTTTTATTAGAAAAAGTCTTTATGATAAAAATTTTGTCAAACAAATTTATTTTAAATTTTAGCTTTTAAGTAAGCTTTTAAAAAAAAAATTTATATAAAGACCAAACAGTTTTTAGCTTTTTTAAAGAAGCTCTTTTTTTTAGCTTTTCGCTTAAAAGTAGGCTTAAAAACGAAAATAAAAAATTTAAAAAATAAACGGGCTCTAATAGTCTAATGTATTTGAATAAACAGATCATATCATGCAAGTCAGGCTGATTGGAAGGGAATTAATTTTAGATTAAATGAATAAAATAAGAGCGCCATTGTTATATCTCAAATGAATTAAAGCCTTACGTGGGAGAAAGATGCCTAGTTGATGTTCATCACAATACTTCAGCAATTTGGACGCGAAAAAAAAAATTTGTTTTTGATGATAGTTTGGACGCATAATTTATTCCCTTTCTGGATGCAGCACCGCGAACCAAATGAATAATTAAGCCCATTTATACTTGTTGGAATATTTCTTTAGATTAATAAATAAAATAAGGGGAAAATGAGATAGAATAATATCCTACCTACGGTTTAATATATGATTTAGTTGACTAATTTAAGAAAATTAAAAAAGCTAAATAAATTACTTAAAAATATATACATTTATCATTTTTCTTCAAACAAATTTATGTAATTTATAAGTTGATATATAATCTAATAATACGCATAATTATTTCAAATAGGTCATCTTACATATGATCAAATTAAGTAATTTATTTATATTCTTTAATCTTATTAAATTAGTAAATTTAATTTTATACTTAGGAGAAGAGGTAGTATTTGATATCCCATGATGAAACGAGAGTGGTATTATCATACTTTCTGGAACGAAGTCAGTTAATGCATATTCACCAGCACCACACATTGGCAGCGATTTATTTATATATTCACCATTAGGTTTCAGTGAACATTCTAATATTAATATTATTAATTTATTTTAGAATTAATGTTTTGAAAGAAATGCTAATATAATAAATTAACATGCCATTTGATGTATTAAATTATCTTAAAATGATTGGAATCTCTTTAATATACTAACATCCCTTATGAAATATTATTAATAATATTTAAAACAATTCTTACTGTCAAAAGGTTTTTCAATTTTAAGTTCAAATATATTACAAGATAATTAAATATACTAGCTATATTATTTATTGAAAATAAGATGTCGGTATTCCTTTCCTAAATATAAGATAAATTTGATTTTTTTGGAGATATTAATAAAACTAATTAAATTACTTTAAAGTATTTATATTTGTAATTTTTCTTTCAATTTTTTTTCCCTAATTTATAAATTGATATATATTATATTTTTTCATGTTTAATTTAGCGTTTGAAAAGTACATTCAACAAGCGAGATAAAACTTATCTCACATATTCACTTCATACCCTGTAAATCACATTAGAATTACAATTTCTACCACTAATTTATATAAGTACTAGTTAAGAAACTTATTTAGTTTTTAAGTTTTTTCAATCTCTCTAAAAAAGTCAATTTTATCGTATATTTAAGATAAAATAGAGTAATATATCAAGTCCCCCGATAAGTTTGCTTTCGCCCTAAAGCTGCCTACAAATAGTTAAATGCCACTACTGGAACAATAACTATAAATATATAAATATTTCAATAATATATGAATACATATATTGAAAATTTGAAATCTATAGAAAGATATCAAGTTATAAATATTGTACCTCATTTTTAAAATTTGTGACAAAAATGTATACAGGGTCTCTAAATTACCACTAGGCATAACCTAGTCTTTTAATGCAATTAAAAGACATTATTACCGTCAGTTTTAATAACACACAGATCACATAGACCAGCTAGATATTCTGATAAGTTTCCATTAAAACAAACGAGTGCTCTATGTATTTGCCTCCTATGAGAGAAATCTACAATGTGATCACCATTATTGCTCTAATATCTTAACCTATGAAACTTACTGGAGCATTTACATCTCTTTAATACACAAATGTGGTGGATTTGATATTTAAATCTTCCAAAAATGAACAAAAATAAAATCCACAAGACCACAACCATATTGCAATTCCCTCAAACTGGTAAAAGACTAGTATCAGTCAAGTAATCATCTTGCTCTTCACTGCCTAACTGATAGCAAAAATAGCAGGTTTTGAACAAGTGTGAATTGTAGAAAAAAGAGAAAGACAATGATAGATTGATAATGAAACTAAATCATGATGATATCCAAGAAAGTTACGAAGCGCTATAATTCAAAAAGGTAACAAGAAATCTGCACTTTTTGTGCAGAATTTGACCAAAGAGAAGGATAGGATAAACAGAGGATTTTCTAAGAACTATCAGAAGAGTAAAAATAAACTTTCACAACTGAATCTTGATTGATAAGAAGCAAGAATAAGTCATTTACATCAGCCTCCTAGACTGCCTTCAAGCCACAAATTTAGCTCAAATTAGTCACGAGGGCCCAAAATTATATGCAGACAGCAAAAGATGCTATATCAATCTCTTAACCTGTATCTAAAACCTCCTTTTCTTTCCCCACTAGAAACATAAAGCAAATAAAGAATATCGGAAAGTTCAAATCATTGATTTACACAGAATTGGTTATTGTAATCTAATGATTTGTTGAATAAACTTCTACCTTTGCAACTTTCTGACTATCAATGGAACTGTGAGTCTCCTCAAGTCAGTTCAGTAATTAGCACTTACTTGCCACTTGAATCACTGTCTTCTCCCTTACTCGTTTCCGCCTATATACAATCAAGTTCTCCAGCCTACTCTCCTTTCTCATTGGTTCAGCCATCACCTTTTTTGGAATGTCTTCTTCCTTCACCGGTTGGCAGCTCTTCATTAAATCACCATCCTTTGGAATCTCTCTGCTTTTCAATCTATCTTCTGAAGAATTTTCAACTGTTGTTACTGTCTCCAGGTCTTCGGATACTACCTGAAGAAGTTCCATAGGTACAGCAGCAGGATCAAGCTCCAAGCAACCTGGAGGGACATTATGACCATCTTGACCGGTAAGTGAGTAGCAAGGAACCAGGTGGGAGAAACGAAACATCTCCTCTCTTGGAATATTCTTGATCTTCTTTGACTCTGCAAGCCGGCGAAATACTGTCTTGAAACCAGCAACTTTAATGAGAGGAGAAACATTCACGCCTTGCCCCTCATTGTAGTCTTCAAGCACTTCCACCATGTCGTATTTTTGTACAATTTCGTCTGGAGTGAGTTCATTCCAATCAAGGGACCAATTTCTATAAAGAGCCCAAACATCACCCTTCTTGGGATATATCTGTATGACCCCTCTAGTGCCTTTGGTCCACTTAACCCTGTGAGAGAAGGAATTAAGAGAGCCATTCAATTCACGCTTGCCTATCCAGAAATCCCCAGAAGTCTTAGGAAAGCCACAACCGACCCACTTTATTGGGGCCAATTCATCATTGCTTTTAGAGTTAAGCCAACTCATCCTCATTTTGAAAGGTTTGCGAGATATCACACTATGAATCATAGCATAGTAGCGAGGCATGCCATCATCATCATCATAAGCAGCCCAAACCTGGTTCGCCCCAAATGATTTCTCTGTTCGGTCATTATCAAAATTATGGAAGTCTGGGTCTGGAACACTCATAGACAGAGAATCAGCTGCCTCCAAAGTAGACATATAAGGATCAACAGAGGATGACTTTTTGGCTGTGGTCTCAGAATCAACAAATCCTTGAATTTTTTCCACACCATTCCTAGACCTGTTATTGTCCTTCTCCTTAGCTTTCTCATCAGGTTTTTTTGAATTGTCTATCTTCCTTGGCACATACGCAAAATTCAATTCTTTAAGCTTACTACGAATATCATTCCTAGCCTTTTCCATCAATGCCATCTTTAATTTCTGCTGTGACATATCCCTCATACTATTACGTTTATAATTTCCCACAGGATTAACCCTTTCTATCCCCATATTACCCTTCAGAAATCCACATTCACCGGCCAGCCTTATTCCTTCGGTTTGAGATGCCATTTTGGTTTCCAACTCTCTTTTATCACTATCATCTCCATTTTCATCAACATTCTTTTTTTTCCTTGGCCTGTCTTCTTTCAGGACTGTATCTAAATCAAAAGAAGATGATTGAGAAACTGGATTGTGAGCAGTTGTCTCAGTAGCATGAGTTTTCCCACAATAAGCTTTTCCCATCATGGTGGGAGGGAATGCATCCTCATACCCTCTCTTCAAATTCTCAGATGTGAACCCAAAATCACTAGGAGATTTAGCAGTAGAAGAAGCTGATCTCGGAACATTGGCAGCACCAAAAGACATAGCGGAAGGTTTGGGCCCATATAAGTTTTCAAGTGAGTTAATGGAAGAAGTCGGTATCCTTCCAGAAACATTGGCAGTACCTCCAGGCATAGTGAAAGTTCTGGACCCAAATAAGTTTTCAAGTGAGTTAACGGAAGAAATCGGTGCCCTTCCAGAAACATTGGCAGTACCACCCGGCATAGTGAAAGATTTGGACCCATATAAGTTTTCAAGTGAGTTAATGGAAGAAGTTGGTATCCGTCCAGAAACACTGGCCGTACCACCAGGCATAGCGAAAGGTTTGGACCCATACAAGTTTCCCAGTGAGTTAATGGAACTAGTCTGTGTCCTTCCAGAAACAAAACCATTTTCTTCCATTCTTGTTGATTTAAATTTCTTTTTCTGGGTCTCTGCACGTAGACCATTGCGGAATATAGATGGGTGTGGTGTCTCACTGGCCAAAAAGGGCTCATGACAACAGTTGCACACAAGGTTGCTGTTGAGATAAACTGTAGGGTACTCGAACATTGTTTTGCAAGCACCACAAGTGGTCCAGAATGATTGCTTCAATGACACAGGAGATGCTGGAGTAGGATTCGGATGAACAGCAGTTGCATGGTCCCTAGCCTCCCGGTTAGCAGTATTGAAGATATTAAAGAAACCATTCTGACTAGCTGGTACAGAAGGGTTCCTGTTTGAAACTTCTTGAAATGAACCCCTTACGTTGCATCTTTGGTCATAGAACAATCTCTTGCCTTTATCAGAAAACAAGCTCCATGCCTGAGAGATAAGTTTAAAAGCCCCTTCAGAACCGACCGATTTGTTTTTATCAGGGTGCAGAATAAGAGCCATTTTCCTATAACGCCTTCGAATTGTTTCATCATCAGCCAAGGGATCCACTCCAAGTACCTTGTACCAATCAATTTCTCCATTTATTCTTTTCTCAGCAGCGACATAAACCTCAAGAGTTGCCAACAGTTGAGAAAGGCCATCAAGACCTGGATACAATTCTTGAGCTTTCAAGGCAAATCTTTTTGCACCAGCAAGGTCCATCTCCAGAAACTTCTTCTCTGCAAGCTCCTTAGCCCTAAGGGCATCGTCTTTATTACATTCCATGCTTGCTGATTTGTTGCTCCAAAAGACTAATATTCCACACGCACAGAGTAGATGCACTTCCTTCAAATACCTAATAGATCAAACAAATAGAGCCAATTTAGCAACAAAGGAAAGAAAATTTTGACAGATAATCGAACAAATTCCTTTTAACCAATTGAATAAGAAAACCAAAATTATGTCCAATGCTTCTTTTGATTCATTAATGCAGAACCATGATGTGAACGACTAAATGATCAAGCAAAATAGATATCTAACACATTCAGCCATTCATCACCAAATTTCCAAAATAATCATGTTTCATGATAAGAGATTTCCCTTGGATTTTCGCATCTGGATCCCTATCAATTACAAACTATTGTACGTCCAAACCAAACCCTTTCTAGTAAATTAAAACCTTTAGTTGTATGAGCAAAGGTATTTTAAACAATTGAAAAACATATGCATTGCTCTAAGCACACCAACATTATGTCCTATGCTTCTTTTGTTCATTAATACAGAACCATTATGGGATGGCTAAATGATCAAGAAAACACATTATTTAACTTATTCAACTACTACCACTAGATTTCAACAACGAGAATAGATTCTTCATGGATTTTGACTTCCTAGATACCAATCAATCACAAACTACATATCGACCAAACCAGACACTTTTTGATGAATTGAAACCTTAACTGGGATATTTTACTGCAAGGAAAAACATTAAGTATGATAAATTATCAAATGTGAGACAAAACAACGGTTTTTGTTGATTTGGTTTATATTTGGGATACAATTCAGAGCTTGCTTCTCTTTGAAGCGAACGCTCGCACATTCTTCTGCAGTCCCAATGAGCAGAGTATCAAGGAAAATAATCAAGTAAACATCTCAAATAAATAATTTCTTTGAAGAGTATCTTAATTATGAAAATCTACCATCTTTACCGATTTTAAAATTCAACCAAGTCTGTGCAACATTATAGATTTTACGTTGAATATGCCCAATTGGAGTGTCTTTGACTTCAAACCCCAAACAATATCTATCATCAGCAAACTTCATAACCGAACAGCAATAATAGCGACGACAACCCATTCAAGCAGAGAGTTAATGTAAAGAGGGATACAAAAAATTCACCTGTTACAAGCGATTTGATGTTCAGTAATGCCATTGATAAGCTTTAATCACAATTCTGATTTTTCGCCCGCTTACACCACCGAGATCAACCTCTCGAATTAAAAAACCCAACTTTCGAGTGCTTTTTGTGAAAAACTGAAATCCCTTTAACCCTCCAGAGCAAGAGAAATATACGCCCTGCAAAATATGAATAGAATTTGCATAGCATTTATAGCATGGCAATGCCTTTATAATTCTAATTTTATATTATTATTTTTTTCTTGCCACAGTCAAAAAAACCTAACTATGGTCAGATTTTAACTATGGTAACCGGCATTGTAAACAGTTGCCAATTCCCTAAATTAGGCAAGGATAGTGGGGGGAGAATTTCAAACATGCATATATTTAATGCTTGTTCATCTCATTTAAACTGATCATAAATTCCTGTTTGTAAAACATTTTAATCAATTGTGTGATTATTTTAATTGAAAATATTTATAGATTCTCATCATGAGAGGATATACTATACATCATATTATTTGCTATACGGACATGTATTTTCAACCCAATATGCTAATAATATATGAGGGGCATTTATGGACATCCAAGAAGAATATATGGCACAGTGTATCCATATATTCTTTTTTTGCTGATATATATATATCAGTCTGGATTTGAAAATCTTAAAAATTCTGAAATTTATTTAAAGGTCACCAACAAGTGTTTTTCCTTTCTAGTCTTGTTGAGAAAGAAACTCTGAATCCCCCCCATTAATGATCTTTGCTTATTTCTCTGAATACTGAGAATCTTGGCCTTGGTTTGAAAATATTGTCACCAGAAAATACATGAATGATTCAATAATGCTCTACAATTTTGCCAACAGACAAAACTTTTGGCTTTATTAGTTAAAATATCAGCAATAACTGACAGATTCTAACTTTAACGTTGTGATCGTTCTATGCATTGCACCTCAATCTTTAGATACAAGTTACCAGCATTGGAAAATCAGTTTTTATGACACGTACGAATTACAGAGACAAGTTAAGAGATTCTGATCATTTTCCATTGAAACAAACAAGTGTTTCTATGTATCTTCCTCCAGAGTGAGAAATCTATAATGTGGTTACCATTGTGGGAATGCTTCACTGATCTTGCCCTGCTTTTTGTTCCAGAGACCTCTGTACTATACTACTATTGCCCTGCTTTTTCGCCAATGATTTATATTATTTAATCTGAAAAGTTTATGACTGAATTATATTAGATTAAGGATCTCTCATATGATGTCCTGTCCTGTCAGTGGGATCTTTCTCTTTTGGCCAGTTTTATTTTGTTTATATACTGTAATGGGATTATGGGATCATTTATAAGAAAGGATGGTGAAAGTCAAAGACTTGAAGTTGCCATCACAAAGAGACCAAATGGGTTTTATAATCACAAACTAATGTTCCTCCATTATCAGTTATATCTTGTAACGTGCTAGACAAGTTTCGAGAAACGTTGTGATGAAAATCAAATCAAGCAAAGGTGAGGTTTGCTTTCTGACTTGTCTCTCCAGAAAGCCTCACACATGGAGAGAATCTATAAATTTTCTGAATAAGAGAGGCAGGCACTAATATCTGAAGTTTTAAGTGGAAACCCGTGACCTCTTACTTGTAAAGAAGCTTTCGTGTCACTAGGCTACAAGACCATTGAAAAAAAAATCCTAGAAATTGATTAAACAGAGGGACCATTGGGGTTCATGTACAAGCAATGAGAGAACTTAGTTTACCAAAAGTCTAAAAACTAAGACTTTCTCATGCAGTAAGGAATAAAACTCGCTAAATCTTAACTACCTCAGTATAGAGCCGGGAAATCGGGCCGAGCTCGTCAGGTCGGCCCGTTTAAGCCCTGGCCCTGCAGGGCTTGGGCTTGAAAAATAGGCCAGAAATTTAAAATTGTCGCTGTAGGGCCGGCCCTATAGGGCCTTAGGCTTAATCAGGCCGGCCCGTTTAATTGTAGCTTTTTAAAAAAAAAAAATTAATTACTTAGACTTCCACTTAATGAATGTGTTTATTTGTAATTACTTAGTTTTTTTTTTTTTAGTTTAAACTATAACCTCTTTTTTTATGTTTATTATTATTCCGTATTAAAACACATAATTAGTTATTATAAATTTTAAAGAAGTGATGTTTTCATATTAAATAAACACATACTTTGGTATTACAATATTATATAATTAATAAATTTTAAATATATTTTGTGTAAAATAAGTATAATTATTTTTACCTGTCAATAAAATCATGCATGAACCGAAGGAATCTGCAAACACGCACAAAATTACGAGAGGGAAAGGCATTTTGCATTAGTATACATAAAGCAATTCCTTTGTTTAATTTTTTTTGAAAAAAAAAAAGGAAAAAACATATTCTTTGTGTTTATTTTTTTTATTACGAATTAATAAATGTGTTTATTTGTTGAATGATTTATATTGTTTAGATATTAATGTTGATAACATTTATTTGATAGATTAGAACTTTAATGGCTACAATTTAATAATTGTATATCTTTGAAAAAAATTGAAGGAAAAAAATATTAAAAATTTGGAATAGTAATTTTCAGGTCCTATAGGGCCGACCCTGGCCTTGGTACTATCAGGTCGGGCTTTGAAAAACAGATGTTTTTCTTATCCCAAGCCCTGTCGGGCTGGACCGACCTTAATTTCCAGCTCTACCTCAGTATAATCAAGATAGTGAAGAAGACTCAAGATGAAACAAAAAGTTCTCTTACTCTTGTATATATAAAATCAAACACAGTATAATTGCCACAATGTGAAGTCCTGACAATATGGTGTGTTTGGATTAGATTTCAGAGAACATACTTTGAGAAGAATTTTACCAAAAGCTGGACTAATGTGCTTTTATGGAACCAAAATTTGGGGTTTAGAGTAAATTTTGGGAGTGTTTCACTAATCTGCTTTGAAATCATGGTTTGGATCAAAAAAGTACTTTTGGCATCCAATCCAAACACACGCTTATGACAAATAAGTCAGCCGAGAGTGGATTGCTTCCCAGCAAAAAAATCACGTGTACTGCTAGCAATGGGACTAGACTCGAGAATTCAAAAAACATCTATAAGATCTCAAAACTCTGAAAAATTCCTGTATACATACAGCTTTCTTACATTCAATGATCTAAATTTTGGTCTTACACCTTTACGTTCATGGATCAAATCTGGATATTGCTCCAACATATGTACATTTATTAATTTATATACTTCATACCCAAGTATTTCTTCAAAATCCTTCACGCCAGATAGTTTTGAAACTGAAACTTGATAAGAAGCTCTCACAAAAACAAAAGGTTATTATTAACACCGTCATAAAACAACTCTGGTCAAAGCATTGGAAAGGATAAATCCATGCTATAGACAAATTTTCTGGTGCATTGTGGACATGTAATACAAATACACAAGCATGTGACAGAGAGAAGAATATGAAGATCAAAAGCTCAAACTTGGTCTTCACCAGGCTTACTTGAAGATGACATCTCTTCTACATGGCGATATACGTGTGTGTGTGTGTTTATATTGATTTAATATAATGTAAAATTTAATGTATTTTTGCATAAGCAAATATTTTTTCCAAGGCCATGGACCCCCCCCAAAAAAACATTATAGTTCATAAAAAAAATTTTTTAATTAGTTTTTTTAATTGTCTATAAGAAGTACTTATTCATCTTCAACCTCAAAATATTTATTCATGTCAACATAATGCAACTATGTATAGAGTTCAAATGGACGCTTTTTTATTCTATGATCAAAAGACCAAACAGGATGAACGAGGAAGAGTTAAGGTTAGATAGGAATACATATATAGCTTGTATGCTATTTAAAACTCAAAATGAAATATTTTGTCACTACTCTATTTGGGAAAATGGACATTTTGAGTTGCATTAATTAACCAAATAAATCATTTATTATCTACAAATTCCAGAGTTGAGCAGGAAAAAAATTCTTTTGGACCTCTCCAAATAAAAAATGAGTCCTGACATATTTAAAACAAACTATCTATTTGTAATTAGAAATGAGAAATAGAGCTATTGAGAAAAATGATATATGATTTTTGACATGGAATATTATAATTAACTTACACCTCTACTTATTACATATTTTCTTTTCAACATCGAATTATTCAAATTAATACAATTATGATGTATGAATTCTAATCAATTAATAGTTCCAAGTCTTAATAGTTTGAATTTTTACTATTCACTATCAGGCAGATCTTTAGTTCGAATTTAGATTCAACCTGTGTGGTTTGCGTGAGTTTGTTTTTGTGTGCTTTCATTTGATTCCTATAAAAAAAGAAAAAAGAAAAAAAAAAAAACTTATAATCAACCTATAACTTCACAACAGCATCAAGCAAAGTGAACAATCCCATGTTTAATTTTGAGTAAATACCCTATTTGATCCTTGAAAAAAACAATCCCTGTTTAATTTTTATATCGTAAAATTAATATCTATTGATAAATTTTTATATCATCTTGTTGAATTAATATCTATTGATAAATACTAGTTAAACGGAAAAAGGGTCACTCAGGACCGCATAGCGCAGTGGATTAGCGCGTCTGACTTCGGATCAGAAGGTCGTGGGTTCGACTCCCACTGTGGTCGTATTTTTGCCATTATTATTAAATCACATAAATATCTTATAATTTTTCGCAGATCTATATTTTTACTTTTTAAGTTTATTTATTTATTCAAAGAGGCATCCCCAATCTTCAGGGCTGTGCTGCTTAAAGTGTAATTGGTTCCAGTGAGACATAGAGATGGAGGAAGATGATTCAGCAAGCAGCATTAGGTCAAGCTCCAAAACGACGCGGGAGCTAGCATTGGAGGGCCAGAAGCATCTTGAAGACACCATCGATCACGCTTTTCAGATCCTTTCTTCCATCAACCACGAGCTCCGTAACGCCGCCTCGTGGTCCAACCCCTCTCCCATTTCTCCTTCTTCTGTCTCTAATGGCGTCGCAACGGCGGATTCACCTTCTGATAACGCCGAGAATGCCGTCGGGGGTGGCTCTACTGGTGGAACTCTGGAAGATGCTCGCTTTCGGTATAAGAATTCTGTTAATGCACTCCGGGCCATTCTCGCTGCTATTCCCAACGCTCAGAAGGTACCATTACAAACCCTAGCTTGCCTTTAAATTAATGCTCTGTTTTCTCTGTTCTGGAAGGTACCAAGAAGGCACATTTTAATGACTTGTTAATCCTTCGGATTAATGTTCCGTTGAATTGAGTTTTTCACCTTTAATCAACTGCATGAATTTGACGTCGTTCTTAGGCAGGAGAGCCTGCATTTCAATTCCGTATTTTCTTCACCGAACAAATTACGAACGAAAGTAATTCCATAACGATGTTAGCGATCAAGACATTAGTCAAAATGTCTGACCTGCTTGAAATTTAGAAACCATTTCAAATTGTCTTCATGTCACCGAAGAATATTACTAGTATTACAAAATAGAGAAGTAGACAAATAGTGAATGTTTTGTTTTCCTGGTTAAACTAATTCTGTTGGCGTACAATAGGCTAAAGCGTTTGACGCTGGCTCAACTGCTAGCCCTTCGGAACAAGCTGAGATTGAGAATTTGGAAGAGCGAGCCTCTTGTTTGAGGAAGGTTGGTTCGGAATAGCAGTATAAATTTCAAATTCCACTCGTTATCATGTTCTTTTTATTGTATGGACATTGGAATCGTCACTTTGTCCACAGGGTTTAGATGATGATTTCAAGGTTTATTGATAAAAATACCTGTATAATTCATCAAGTCTCAAGTGAATCTAACAATGTGATTTCAAAAAGGGAAATCTCATGCTCCAATCCTCTTGCCTTGGCGGTTTCTATTATTGACTTTCAATTCCAGACCCAATATGTTGACAACCTGTCATTATTTCTGTTTATAAATATAGGAGCTTGCCAACAAGAACATGCACCTGAAGATTCTCATGGATGAATTGCGGGATCTTATCACTGATATATCCACTTGGCAAAGTCCTTGTTCAATCTGAAGTTTGGGCAATAAATAATACACATCTATTTTCAAGGTGGTGCGTTGTGATGGAAAAGTTAGGTGGAGGCACCAGTAAGTGCTAATTGTGATTCTTGATATTTTAACTCTTGAATCGATCAAAATTATGTTCTTATCCCACCCCCTTTGTTTTTCCCCCTCTTCGAATCTAATGTTTGAGCATCGAAAGATAAGTCCTATATGTGGATATCATAGTACTAATCTCGTATATGTGGATAAGGAATATGTTAATAATTAAATCACCATCCTAGGTTCTAATTTATCCAATTTTATGAATAAGATTTTTCAATTTTTTCTTCTATACATTAGTTCAATTAATATAGGCAAATTGGCAATCTCACACCATAAATAAGATCAAATTTTTTTGTCAAAAGGAAGTTTTAAATAGGATCAGAGCGATATGTTAATATGCTTTCCTGGGTTCTAATTTCCAATCATGATCTGACAATTGTTTTATACTTCTTTGGCAGGGGTACACCATCTTTTCGTTGAAATTCTGCATGTTGGATTCTGTTCTGTGCCCAGATATGGCACATGCTTGGAAATACAAGTCGTTATTATGGTTTTGGCTTGGGTGACTCGCATGTTGAATATTGAATGGTGCATTCATTTTTAGTACAATTGACTATGAATGCTGCCCACTGCCTTGGTCAAAATTTCAAACAGAGAACTCCCTATAAAGTAGAGGAAGTTCATTTAATGAGTCAAGAGGGTACTCCCAAATGTCGTGTGTTCAAATGGATATTGAGAGATGAGAGGTTTATTAATGACGACAATATTGAGAGATGAGAGGTTCATTAATCCCTTTCAATCGAATTAGTGAATGCTGCATTGGGAAACTTAAGAATCAATTAAAAAGAGTTCAAATGCGCTTTACGAGACATAAATTTTAGTTCTTCTATTGATCATTATAGTGTAAACTCATTAAAAATAAACTAATCTAAACCTTCCTAAATATACTTAGTAATGTTTCTTGATTAAATCTGAGCTTAACAAATTTTATAACAGAACAACGTTAACCTGCAAGTTGGGTTGCATCTCCAAATTTTGGTGATTGTATGTCGCATTTCCATCTTAATTTTTTTTTTTTCCGGACAAGAGAAAATAAAACAAAGTGATCTTTTAAAATTTTAAAGTTGTATTTAAGTCTAATGAGAGTTTTTTTCTTAAATTCAATTTCATGCCTCAAACTAAGGACCTGATTAAGGGCGAGCATGTCCTTTACCTTTCGCTTCTAATGGATATTGGTATTTCTATCATTAAATTTTACTATACTGCAAACCGGAACTTGCTGGATAAATGCCAATTTTAAGATGATGGCAATCTCTTTGCATAATTTCTTCAGGCCATATGAGACTAAAAAACTTTTAACGAAAAAGTTAAAAAAAAAAAAACAAAAGGAAAAAAATATAACTAGAAAAATAGAAAAAGTGATTGCTAATTTGCTACAATCATTGAATTTTAAATTTTCCTTTTCCTCTCAATTGTGCAGAATTTCAGCACTGCACACTTTTTACCTATAGCTTTCAAGTATCTACCCTAAAATGATTACTTGGTTCTATTACACATCCTTTACTAGGAACAAAGGTAGGCACAAACAACAATAATATAGTATTGGATTAAAGTACAATTTTAACATCGAAGTTTGTCGCTATAAATATTTAACATGTTAATTAAGTTTTGAATGGTATAAAAGTAGACACAATTTTTAAAAAACAAAACAAATCTAACAATTATGTTAAATTGGCCCCAACGTTCATCTCTTTTTTATGAAAGACCTACTTGTTCTCCTTTAATTTTACAACGGACATTTGGATCAATTTAATTGAATGCTAAAATTGTATCATTTTTAAAATATTGTGTCTATTTTTTCATCATTTGAAACTTAATTGTGCCAAATGCTCTTGATAAATTTAATAACTAAAATTGCTCCTTAACCCTATATTATTCTTTTTCCTTTTAATTGTGAGGTGAAGATCTGGTAGTGAGGGATGATCTCATATCTACGATAGCAGACTCATCTGCCCCAAGCTTGATGGCCTCTTTGCTGGCTCTTATGAATCTTGAAACAGCTCCTTTCACATAATCATGAGCTTCCTTTACACTCATCTTCTTGCTCAACTCATCTGGGAAACTGCTCAAGATGTGGTCCCCATTTAGAACAGCAGCCAATTGGACTAACTCACTCTGAAACTCTGATAACCCGCCATTTTCTTTTGCTTCACTGCTCCTCAGAGGAGTCACTTCTGGCAAAGTTTCTGCAACACAAAAATTCCAAGTTTTCTTTATCAGTTTATTCATCTGCCACAATGGGAGAGATATGATCATTAAGTCAAAAATGATGTGTCTTTTAGTCTTGGTTCCCACTTCTTGCTTGCAATAGCTTACAGGTTACTACATCTGGTTCTTAATGTAAGAGCTTGTCTGTAGTGTATGGATGACCTCTTTTATTAAAAACCGGATGTAGTACATATTCCTTTGTTAATTTAGGATTCATATTCACTTGTATGTTTCTAGAATCTAGAAATTTAACAAAGAACAGTAGTTGGGTGAAATTTCAGGTATTTATTATCTAATTCTCCTAATAAATATATGAAAATTGGATGTTTACTGTATATTTATTAAACGTGAATGTTTTTAACAGAACAGACATAAATAAGGTAAGGAAATTAATACCCGGGCAATCCGTTCTGGGTGAGGTTAACTCTGAAACAACACTCTCGAAAGTGCCAGCCCATGCATCTCTGTGAGTCAAGAAATTAGAGGAAAGGTTGAACATCTTCTTAATGGTGGCAGGTATAGAAGAGTGCTCAAACTCTGAGTTTGAGCTGGTCCTTTGGGGCCACTTACAACTGAAACAACAGACCAAATCATTAAGTAAATAAGCCTACAAGCTAAACCAACAAGAAACACAACTTAACTGAAGCTAAACAAGCAAACACATCAACCTTAAGATTAGATCATGCATGACCATTGTGACTTCTTTACTTAACCTAGCATTCTCAATCTCATTATGGTGTAGAACATTGTTTTGAGCTTACCAGTTCCTTTCTTAATCCAAGGTGAGACCATAATAGTGGGCACGCGAACACCTAGCCGATCAAACTTGAAGAAATATGGAGCAGGTCCTGTGTTCCCATCTGGACTAGGAATATTGACAAAAGGAGTCTCTACGTGATCATAAAACCCACCATGTTCATCATATGTAATCACAATAAGAGTCTCATTCCACTGAGGGCTTGCTCTCAGAGTCTCATACACCTCCTTCACTAGCTTCTGTCCATTTGCAACATCATGAGATGGGTGATCATCGTTCGCAGGGAAGCCTATAAGATCAAAGTACCTAGGCTCAATCACTGTCAAGGGAGGAAGCTTCCCATTTCTAGCATCCTTCTGGAACTTCAGATCATACTGATGGAACTTGCATATGTATTTCAATTTCCTTAGATTTCTATAGAACAGGGTTGTGGGAACGTTCTGGAAATATATCCCAAAGTCCATGTCATTCTCCTGGAGAGAGTCAAATATGGTTTTCTGTGGATACCCTTTTGCTAATTGCTTAGCAATATGGCTTATTGAGCCATGAGAAGTAGCAGAGTACGCAAAAAGCCTATTTGGCTGTGTAGGGCCCGGAATTGAAGAAAACCACCGATCAAATACAGCAAATTCTCGAACTAAAGCAGCATAAACAGGCACAGATTCAGGTCTAAAGCCTTTCATTACAGTCTCAGAGAGGTTTTTTTCAGACATAGATAATGCTTGTTCCACAAATCCAGTCATGGAAGGAAAAGAAGCAGACCCAAATACCTGTCGTGCCACATCTTCAAACGAATGGCCCGGATCCGGATCCACGAACTGCGCATCATCGGTGAAGCAAATTGATTCAGGTTTCGAACTGTTTGTGGAAACCGGGTTGCATTCTTCGCCCGTAACCCCATTGATCAATGAATTGATGGCTTTCTTCATCCATCCCAGCATGTGATCAAACGAGCGATTCTCCATAACCAAAACTACAATAGTTTTGATGGGTTGTTGCTTCTGTGATGAAGTCGGTGGAAGCAGACATAGCAGAGTGAGAAGGAGAAAGAAAATGGAACAAAATGGGTGAAGTAATCTAGGTTTGGTACCTCCCATTGTGCCTCGAAATGATGGATTTTGAGATTTGGGTTTTTCTGGGTTCTGGTTTTCAGTTAACAGCAGTGAGGGAGGAAGAAATGGAATGCGAGGTGAATTCAGATACTGTGCAAAGTTTTATCGCTGGAGCAAGATTTGCGCTTAGTGGGTGTGATGTAGAGAATAGAAAGCAGAGAAATGGAAAGAACTTAGAAGCTTCTGGATTTGCGCGTTACTGCGTGTGCTACCTTCAATGGAGGCTGCAGATAAGGAGAAGAAATTAATGAAGCGAGAACGGAAAGTAAACTTTTGGTGGGTATTTATGTTGATAGCTCACGTACTCCATTGTCGAACACCTTGGTTTTTTTTTTAATTCCGGGGTTTAATAATATACTCAGTGATTTTGTATTATAGTAATCCTTACTGTCAGAGTAAAACAATCGAACTCTGTTTTTAACTCTACGTGTTTATTTGTATTGCAATCATTAAAAAAGGTTGAGAAGGGATGTGGAAGACAGAAGTTAAGGAAATGCCAATATGGACGAGTCTTGTGGGCCCGGGGAATATGCAGAAAGGCTTGCATGTGAAACTTGGAATTGTTTTATTTTTCACGTGAACCTTTTTGGGTATGAATTTGATGGATTTGCTGATCAGGGGTTTTAAGCTTTCCTATGGATTTGGTTCATCTACAGTAACCTTGTGTTTAAATAAAGAGAAAATTAGGGAGAAATTATGAGAGAAGACTCCCAAAAATAGTAACTCATTTTACTATTTATGAAAGTTTTCAAATGTAGTATTGCCTCCACTTTTTTCTTCATCCAAACATAACTTTAAGGGATTAAATAAAATAAAAATAAAAATATTATTCAAGTCAAACTATACCAGACCAAAGGGTCTGAGTCCTTAGTCTAAAGTCCAGTTTGGCTTGAGTAGACCAATCTAGACTAGTCTACCCGATATTGCTTCGACCAATTGTTCTTCACAAGACCGGAGGTGTTTTTCTCATCCCTAAATATAGTTGAGTCAAATATTATTAAATTATAATTATATTTTTAAAAAATTATCGAAACGAACTAATTTGCGGGTGTTTTTCTCATCCCTAAATATAGGGAATTCGGTATCTGTATTATTCTAACTTAGAATAAGCGTACAAACCTTTTGATTCAATGGCCATATAAGCCATTTAAACCTCCAGCATATCCCTCTCATCTCAAGCCCAATATATAAATATTACTCAACCCAACCCAATTGAATCCATTAGGTTATTTCACCCGTGTCAATAGCTAGATAATATACACTTTACTTCTCTGATATCCATTCCACTGAAACACGTTATCACAGAAGAGGAAAATCACAGCATCGATTACGGCCAACAAACCATGCTCTCCCACGTCAACGTATCTCACTTTCGGCCTCTACTGTGCACAGCAATTGGCGAGCCATGCTTCTCGAGACCTTCAATGGTTGCCTCTCGGTCTGTTTCTTTTCTTCTCAGACCATCATTCTTCTCCTCAATCCAGTCCATGCGTGTATTATATATTTATATACCCATGTCCCTTAATTTTTATTCACCACTCCATTCAGTCAAGTTGAAACTGAGAGCTGAGAGTGAGAGGCCAAGATGAAGGGAGTGAGAATGACCGAGAAAGAGAGAGTCATTAGCTGCCCTGTTTTTGATCCATAAAACAGAGACAATGGTTGTCGGTGAAAGTAGAGAAGCCAATGTAAGTTTTTCTTGCTATATTATTAAATTATAATTATAATTTTTTTTAATTATCCACCACTATAAGAAACTGACTAATTTGCGGAAATATGGGCCTACAGTGAGGGAATCTCTCTAACTCCAAATAGTTATCATAATTATGGAAAGTGCATGTCTAGGGCTTTAACACGAAATCACTTGCTTATATATTTAAGGGGAAGAGGATTCTCTCCTCATCTTTTTCTCATCTTCTCTCATCACTTTCCACTTTTTGTATGTGTATTAGTATGTTGTTTGTGAGTATTTTGTGAAATAGTTATGAATATCTTATTATCATAAAAGTTGATACTTTTTGATATTATGATATTTATTTTGATAATTATGGGAAGGGTTGAATTGGGAGGAGATGAAGTAGATATTCCACCACGCGTGGTGATCGGCCTCCATCAGATGCATGATGGTTGGCTTTTATATTGTCCCACATATTCAATGTGGGCGTACGACACCCCGCTAGTTCAATGAGGGAAAGACCCATGGTCCGGACATCTCACATGACCAAAATGAGCTTTTGAGATTGGGGAGATTATAGAAAACATGGCACCTCACTAACACATATTAGTATTCGTAATGAGTTGGATTGATGGTTAGCACATTTTTCCAGTGATAGTTCCCGCTAGGTCCATCGTTAAAGTAGTATTGTGATTGATTGAACTAATGATATGATTTAAGGATGATGATTATGGGATAATAAAATCATAATTATGGAAAGTGCATTTAACATGAAATCACTTGCTTATAAACCCAACTATTTAAGGAGACATAACTGGCAAGGATTTTATTTTATTTAGAATTATTTATTTTATTTTGTTCGATTAGTAACAGCATACAAACTTAATCTTATTTTTCCTCTAAAAAAAAAAGTGAACCCCATACTGTTTAAAAAAAAGGTGAATTCTATATTAAGGTAGGAGGGAGTTTTTACATTGGGTTATATTCTTCCAGTCTTTAATATAAAACATATTTATCTAACTTAATTAGATTAATGAAATTTATTAAGTTAGTTAATATGACATGTATTTTTTAAAACATTATAAACATCTTCCTCGATCATCATTCCCTCTCCTCCTCGATTATTGTTAAAAAGATCAACAAGGGTTAAATAGGAAAAGATCAACAAGGGTTAAATAGGAG
This sequence comes from Acacia acuminata, assembly GCA_019022655.1. Taxonomy (NCBI): domain Eukaryota; kingdom Viridiplantae; phylum Streptophyta; class Magnoliopsida; order Fabales; family Fabaceae; genus Acacia; species Acacia acuminata. Next base: position 2,741,700 of record JAFJYI010000004.1, on the reverse strand, counting down.
AATTATAATAAAGGACCTAAGAAAAATAATATTTATTAAAAAGGACCATAAAAATGGTAATTATTTTAAAGGACTAGAAATTAAAACTTTAAAATATAAAGATTAAATTGCCCTTAAATTTAATTTCTTATATTTTCTCTAACTGAATCAGAATCTATTGATTGATGGATCATGACAAATAAAGATCAATTCAATTGTTTTTTGATTGCATAAACTTGAAACTAACCCTAGCTTTTCATATTAAGCTGCAGTTACCATTCCCATTTCGTCAACTCCAACTAGCCTTAGATTTCACGACCTAAAAACCAAAATGCGGAAAAAGAGTACCAAATTAATTGTTTTCAAAAATATATATCCATCCTAAGCAACTAATTAATTCACTCAAAATCCTTTACCTATGCTTTTACTTGGGCTTGGAAGTCGACGATCGAAAAGTGATGTTCTTCTCATCGCTAATATTTTCAAGTTTAATCTGATATGGAAGATGAAAAGTCTGTTAGTTCTCTGAGTATGTTTTGATGATAACTAATCATTGTAAACAAATTAAGTCATATGATCCAAGCTAAAGTGGTTTTATCTCACTCAAAATTGGGTCATATCTATCTGTGATCTTTGTTGTCAAATTGGCTTGAGTCTGAGTCATTTACCTCGAGCCAAGTCATGCTTAATGCTTTGAAAAATGATTTGAAAATTATATTTCATTTGACTCGAGCGAATATGTTGACTCTAGTCGAATCTTGACCGTTATATTCAAAAATTGTTTTGACTCGAGCCTTCACTTATAACCTCAAGCCAGAAAGATGCCTTTCGAAAACCATTCAAAAAGTTTTATTGGATTTGACTCAAGCCAGGATTTTGCTACCTCGAGTTTGGACCTAGACTCGAGGCACGTATTTTTGCCTCGAGTTGAAGAAACTTCAGAAGCTAAGAGGACAATTGGAGATTGACTCGAGCCACCTTTTGTGAGCCTCGAGTTAGAACCTAGACTCGAGCGAGGGTTAGTTGACTCGAGTTAATCATCCTGATTCTTTTCTTCTCCGCATTCTCAAAGCTAAATTGACTTGAGCCAGGATTAGATAGACTCGAGCCAATTATCCTCTATTTGAAAAATCTCTGTATTTGAATCTTTAAATTCACTGAGATTGTTTTAGATACTTCATATCATCTATCATTATTGTTCCTAACCATATTTAATCAGTTTATTAATGAGTTTCAGATGATTAGAATGTGGATTAGCATTGTTATTGGAAAAAGCAATCTCATATGTCAGAGCATTAAATGTTCTTTCCCTATTCGAGACACTAATCCAGTAAGCAGCCCTTTGAGCATTCGAAAGACGTTTCTGGCAAGATATTCCTTATTCCTATTGTTGTGCCTCAACGGTCATAAATGAAGAAACAAAGGAATTAAAGAATGTTGAAAACGGAGAGTAATCTAGAACATTAATGATTCGGCGCTTCATCTCTCTAACGGACATATTGAAGAGTCTCAACGATAAATCATCAAGCTTCTACAATGGTCATAAATGCCATCAACTATAAATATTAGAAGCTTTGAATTTGTCAACTATCAAAACGCTGTGCAATCAATTCGACTCAACTACAATTTACTATTTCATTAATTTAGCTTAATATCTTCGGATATTATTCTTGTGCTTCAGTGTTCATCACTTTATCTACTCTATGAGAGAGTTAAACACTTATCAATTTATTTTCATTAGGCAAATCTTAAGGTTGTGGAACCTTAAGTGTGAGTTTACAATTATAACTTGTAAGGAAAGTGAGTCCTAGTGTGAGGATCATCCGAGTACAAAATGTCTAATTATAACCATCATTTTGAGTCAGTGAAAAATCCCAAGGTACTTGAGGACTGGACGTAGGTCGTGGAATTAGACCGAACCAATATAATCTCGTTGTGTTGATTTCCTTGCTTTATCTCTGTGTCTTTGTATTCTTAAAGCTCCAGCGAAAAGTTTTTATAATCGTGTTCTTAAGAATCACTCTCCTCTTCCCAATCAACGATCAATGGCCAGGATGGTCTTAATGAAGAAAATGAGAAAAGTTTTTATAATCACCTATTTACCCCTTTAGGTGATATTTCACCTTCAAAGTCGGGGTTAGTTTCAAGTTCATACAATTGAAAAAGAGCGAGTTATTTGAATTGGTCTTTCTTTGTCATTATCCAACACTCACTCTAAATTCTGTTTTAGTTAGAGAGAATATTAGAAATCTAATAAAAAGCAATTTAATCTTTCTATTTTAATTTCTTGTCCTTCAAAATAATTATTATTTTTATAGTCCTTCTTATTATTTTTTTTAGATCCTTTATTATAATTTTCCCTATATAAATGATGTCTTATATTAAAAATCAAGATCAATTCTCAAATATTGTCATACAATTAAAACATATGAGAGAAACTTTCACCCGAACAGAGGTGGACTGAGTCGGTGATTTAAAAAAGGAACAGAAATCGACTAAAGCCCAAATTTGAGCTCAATGCCCGTGTATACGAGACTGACCCAATTTTTCCCCAAAATGTAAAATTTCAAGAGAAACACTTGCATAGGGCATACACTGGAACTCGTGCCACGAGCTTTAACAAAAAGGATAATCATCATACATAAATTATCAATGTAAATCAACTCAAAAGCTGATCAAATGATTCTTTAAGAACCCACAACGTCCTCTTGATGGTTGTTTACTTATTACTTGCACACAATCCCCAGCAATCTTAAAGCTGCACATCCTTTATTTCCACAATATACAAAACATCCAAGGATGATGCATTCCGGACGGGGCAATAACCAGCAACCGGAATGAAATATTGACAAATATATTTGGAATTTTCACGTATAAATGCATGCACTCGTACAAAAATTTAGCACATACAGACTGGCAAGGGCAAAGACTGCACTGCACCGCACCGGCGTTCCCAGTGGACTTCAGTTTGATGTCTACTGGTATACAAATCCAGATTCTATTCCGCTACTGTCATTCTCATGAAGCACGCTTCAAGTATGTTAACAAGCCTAAGCCGGCAACAATGGCAGCTCCAGCTGCAACACCGCTGTATGCTGAAGCCCATGCATCTGATCTTTTAGCGTAATCCAAGCTTCCTGAACCAGAACTCTTCCAACGACCAGTTGTTCCTGAGTAGTCTAAATGCAATTTCAATCCCTGCAAAATTTTATCTTTCCAGAGTCAACAAACCATTTCAACGTCCGGTTCACTTCCTTCCTTCCTTCTTTGTTTTTTTTTTTTTTTGTTTTGTTGTTGGGGGGGGGATATTGGATTTGTGAATCTTTCTTGGTTTGTCAAAATCAAAGCATCCATGGTAACAACAATCCAATACACAGCTTAGACAGCAATCAGATCCAGCCATACCTTCATACCAGTCGACCTTGCATGGTCAACAGCTGCAGCAAGATCACTATCTGAAGCCAATATAACTTTGTCATGATCTTCGTCTTCATACTGCAAACAAAAATGTAACCGGCTAGCATCAGGGGAAAAAGGAAAACATACATATTGGCCCAACCTTGCAATAGTAAATACTACATCTTGAAAGGCTGAAAGATACCAGAATTTGGGGCAGATTGTTCGGGTCAATTTCATTACCAACTCTCTGAATGATAGCAGTTATAACCTCTGTCAAATTCCGAGTATCTGAACTTGCAAGCAATCATGTAAAGTTAATCAAACAATAATTACTTGGCACAATCAACCAAGAAATACAAGATCAGGCAGATTAGATCAGTCAGGTCTTTGCGTTATTAACAAAATCAAAAGCGGATCTTACTTACTACAACAGCACTGTCCTAACATCAGTGAATTACTAAAGTCAGAACTACAAACATCACATGAAATATAGATTTATGCATCAATTTAACAGGGAAATATCATTAAGTCATATTTAAGAAAGAGTGAGACTCATGAAAGAACCACAGGGAACAAAACAAACAAACAAAAGGTTGAAACCACTATCCAAATGCTGTCAAGAATAACAAGACGACCTCAGTTAAATTCAAAGCTCTAATTTTTAACACAATATTGCATACCACAAGTGAATCGGTGCATCCGTCCCTTCTTATCTTGTATTTTGAAGGAAAACGTATTTGTCATGCCTGATGAAAGATAAGGAAGAGACTTTGCAGTATCTCCTCCCTCTGATGGCAATTTCAAGGAACCATCACTGGCACATTATTAATAAAATGTGTGAGTAATAGCTAATAAGTGCATTAAAAAATTGAAATATAGCACCACCAATGCATATATAACCTTCTGGTGTCATCATCATCATCATTCGGAGTCAACGCCATAGCTGAATCCCAAAACTTTTGCATCAGAGAGCTTGCAGCTTCAGTGTTAAAGCTGCCACTATTTCCAACCTGCTTAAAAAGTAAAACGAAACACAGTTTCATATCATAGCATAACATAAATATAAAACCAAGAATAATTTTGGTGACATAAAGGGAAACTTGATCACACAAACAATGACAGCCTGATATTTTAAGGGGAAGTTGAAGTTTTTACAGTACATCACAAAAGCTATTGAGGAAAAAGTTATCATGTTACTATAGTGATTAATTAACGAAAAGAAAGTGACAAGTCAATGACATTTAGGAAGATTTTTTCTCTACATGTTCACTAATACTAGAGTTTGAACATTATTTGAAATTTAGGAAAAAATAAAACTTTGTATAACATAAATGGAATACACACACACACACACTGATCGATTGGCCTGGAAATCAAATGCAAGGAAAATTGATTACAGCCTTGTGTACGGTGTGCACATGTGCAAGTCAACTCATCTAAATTCAAGCAACTTGTATTCCAAGGAGACTAAAAAGATATCACTGGACATCACAGTCTAAGGTAACACACCTGACTTGCTGTCGTCACAGCAGCATGAGTAACATGAATCACATCAACTACAGAAACTACATTGCCATCTGTTTCAACAAGCCAAATCAAAATAAATCCTCATGTACAAACCGTCTTTAACACTATCGCGAAAGAAAAACCCACTTGAGCATCACATATATCATTTTGGTACCTCTATCAACCACAGGAAGATGTAAAAATTTTCCATCATGCATAGTATGAAGTGCATCAACAATTGGAGTATCAATTGTTGCACATTCTGGGTTGGGAGTCATGACCTGCAGGGTATATTGAATGATAGTAAAAAACAAAAACAGAAAAATGAGAAGGGTTAGTTTCAGAGACCACTCTTTTCTTCAAGTATATGAGAAGAGTGATTTGGCGTTGGGCCTAATACATTTTGGGATCCGCACTATAAGAGAAGAGCTAAGAGTTGTTTGAGACCCATGTCTGATTCAAGCCCTAGCACACTCGAGAAGGAAGGGCAGAATGGGGATAATGAGGTGTAAGGCTCAGTAACGAATTCCGACAGCGTCAGTTAGTGGAAGTTCGTTATATGGGGGCAGGGTAGTTTTGTGTAGGCAGGCAATTGGAATGCTAGTGAGGAGAGAGGGCTTGGTCTCTCAAAAACCAGGCCGAGTGAGTTTATTTTCCATTGTTGTTTCTTTCTGCGTGTGAGCTTTCCTGATAGAAGGAAGCTTTAGGTTCTGCATTCTCTCATTTTCCCCATCGTAAAGAGAATATCAGTTTCAATTTCCCCATATTTTCTCTCTTATTTACTGGCTCTAACATGTGGTTTTACATATATTATTGTATTTATACATATGGCAAAATCTAATAATGGTTAAAGCAGAAATAAAAGGAAGAAATACCTTCTCAACAAGAGTTGACTCTGGTTGAAGATTTTGTGAAATTACCCGCATCAAGATATCCTTTGAACTGAAATACCAAAGCGTTTAATAAACAAAATAACAGATAAATGACCACAAAATAATATTATTCTAAAATTCCACAGGTGTTAAAAGTCAAAATATAGCCCATCATAAATAAGAGGAGGTTAAAATTTTAAGGGTCTAAAAATTACGTAAGAATGCCGCGAGATTTTCCATCAACTGTCACAATTGCACAGCTTGCTCGAAGTTCAAGCATCATCTTTGTTGTCGTCAAAACTGATTCCGTTGGTGAAACTGTTACAATCCTGAAAAGTTCATGAGCCTGTTAAAAGAACCAGGGCAGTAGTCGCAAGCATGCAAACAGGAAATCCTACTTCAATCTAGACAGAGAAAGTATTACCTACTTTGAATTCTCAGAAATGATTGTAGACAGAGAGGGCTTGAACATCCGCTCTCGAAGAGTCTCAATGAATGTGTTAGGGCCTACACAATAACCAAAGATTAAACTCAGCTACTGAGAAGTGAGAACCTAAGTACAAGATTTATACAATAATGCCCTGATCAGAAACCAAAAAGTAAAATGGAGAATGTTGAACAAACCAGAAGCAGATGTTCCCCAATGTTTTTCAACACCTTCAACAGCAGCAGCAATGGCATTTCCTTTCTCAGCTGCCCTTTCCATGCGAGCAATAGCATCATATAAACACTTCGCTATGTCAAGCAAGGCAACAACTTCTCCATTATCCACCACTGGTAAATGTCTGAATTTCCCTGCAAACAAGATCAGCTATCAGATCTGTATTCAGACAGTAAGACTTCAAATAGCAACAATCATGAAAGGTGTGTGCACACCTCCCTGCACAATACCAACCTTGTACCATCTTCTGGAGGGCTTCCACCGCAAGAGTATCAGAAAGGACAAATATTGGATTTCTTGTCATAACCTTTGAAACAGGTGTGTCTTCAAGATTAAGCTCATGAGCAATAACTCTTGTTGCTATATCCTTTAATCACAAAATAAGTTAGACACGAAATATTTGTTAGACTACAAAACCATGTACAAAATCAAAGATAAATATGACTCATACCTTGTCTGTAAGTATTCCACAAAGCAAAGCATTAGAGTCAGTTAATAACAAAGCATCAACTCGGCGACTAGCCATCCGACGGCAAGCTTCAGACACAGTAGTTGTGTCAGGTACTGTCAAGGCCTTTGATAATCGTAATGATTTCACTGTACGCTCTCCTGTTAATCTGATTATCAAAGTCCAAACGATGGGAGGTGTTATACAGCGATTTGAATTAATAAAGTCAAACCAGTTAATGAGACAAGGCAATATAAAGTCCAAAGAGGGGGAGGTGTTATACAGTGATTTGAAAAGAATGATATTAGCAATTACGGCACCTGCCAACCTGAATATCTGTTTCTAATAAACGCATAGGTACATGCGAAAACTTAAAAAGCCAATGATCAAGACGACGGATAATGTCGTACTTAAGACTATAAATTTATCTGGAAGAAAATTTTCACTCTAAAAATCTCTCTATAGTTTTAAAAACATTATTCAGACGATATTGTCGATGAAAAATTTTGACTCTCAGATGCATAACTCACCAAACAAGAGATAAGGCAGGGAAGTTAACAGGAATCAACTTTAAAGACAACAGAGAAGATTGAACAACGAGTCGAGGACCATCTCTTTGAGAAACCACAATCATAAAATAGGGAACCAAAATTAATTTTTTTAGCAAAAATGTTAGGGAACTGAAAATAATATAGCACTCAAGAACATACGGCGGGCGTGAAGAGGATAGAGATCTCCGAGGATTAGACTCAGACGCTCCATTCTGAGAGGATTTTTTCTTCCCCTGCACTGATGAAAAACTCCTTCGGGAAGAACTGCTTTGACTAGCCATCTGCGAACGCAACCGGCCCAATTCCTGCAACCATATCACCATCAAAATACATAAACGAATTTCAAATTAGATGGAGAAGTATCGTACTAGGGAAAAATCGAATTTATATTCCGAAAATAAAAGAAAAATTATTCCCCGTGTCGGAAGTTATTTATCCATTTCGAACGCTTCCATCGAATTCAAAGGAACCATGTCGCAAAATAAAAATCCGAGACAATACAAGAGGAAGAAACTCACCAAAAACTATAATCCTCAGCTTATATATCGAGAAAGGAAGAACAAAACAACAGAGAATACAGCTGAATCTCGAGAGAAGTAAATTCAAAAACTGTAAATGAAGATTGCGAGCTAGAAAGTAGGGGAAGTCAACCGGAAATAGAGAGGAAGAGATAGATGATGGATTGGGGTGAATCTGGGAATCGGAAAAATGGCTATGGGGAACCTCGTCGGCAAAAGCTTCCCGGAGAAACACACCGGCCGGGAAGTGAGCGGGAAGAGAATGGAGGAAGAAAGAAAATAACCCTACAAAATGGGGAAGTGAGAAAGGAGAAACGAATCCGGGTAAATGGGAAGAATATTAGGACGACAGGTCAGCAATTCGCTCTTTGAAGAAGAGAAGTACGCCAACTTCAAAGTCCAAACCCATAACAGGTGCACTTACAACTCCTTCCTATCTTTTATAATCTGGTTCTTTGTATGTATTTGTTTGGTGTTAATATAAGATATATTTATTTAATTTAATTAGATTAAAAAAATAATTGAGTTAGTTAATACAACATATATTTTTTAAAAATATCATAGTCATCTTCATTATTTTCCCTTTTCTCTCTTTTCCTTATTATTGTCAAGGAAGCATATGGGTAAAATAGAAAAATATTGATAAATATAAAAATTTTGTTTTATATTTAGAGTTAAGATCAACTCTTTAGATATATCTTATATCAATAACATTATCCACTTTTCTGAAATTTGAAACCCATTTTTTTATCCTCATCTAATGAGTATCATTCATTATATCTCTGAAATGAGTTTTCACTTTTCACATATTATCTTCATACGCACACTTTCTAAATAAGGGTGTAATCAGAAAGAGCGGTAAAAAAGTTACACATTTAGTGTTTTAAATTAATATTTTGAATGGGATGATTTAGGTAATTATTCCTTATAAAAATGGCCGGAAGGAATATTAAAGAGGATTAGTTGACAATTTTTGACCATATCCTCACACACAAAAATGTGGTCGAGTTTTTATTTTAAAAAGATAAAAGTATATCATAACTTTAAAATTTCAAATCAAATGACAAAGACTTTAAAATCTTTGAACCCTACCCTCCCTACTATGTGTATCAAAAAAAAAATCTCAAATTAGTTAATTCTTACTAAAATAAATTGTGAGTTGCTATACTCTTATAGTCAATGCCAATACTTTTATAAGTAACAGAACTGATTTAATATTTTACGGTTGAAGTAATATTTTCTTCTTAATTTTTTCCTAGAATCTTTTTATGTTACAGTAAGATTATAAAGTTTTAATAGATAGAAAATGTATGAAAACAAGTAAAAAAATTATTTAAAAAATTTTAATCAAAGGAAGATAAAAGAAATAAATGTATTCAAAACAGCAACAAATCATGTTTTACCAGGGAAGTCAGTTATATGAGTTACATAATGTCATTGTACTCCATTAATGAGAATTTATGTTTATAAGCACAGAATAAATGCTTATAGGCACAATAATTTAAACGGTTTCAAGCTTTTGAAATAACTTAAGCTATTCAAATGAATTTTTTATTTTTTTAATAATAATGTAATGGGGGAACATGAAATGCGCTGTATAGCTACAAAATAAAAACACAGGCTCATGCTAGAATTGGAGACCACTTAAAGCACCAAGGAATTAATTCAACATGTTATATATCAAAGTTGTTATGGCCAATCAACATTTTAAACCATGTTTAAAATAATGAATTTGTAAATACTATCTCCCGATCCTAAATATAAAAAGTAACTTTTTGGAAGGTTAATTTTTTGGAAGAGATTAAAAAAATATGTATATCTATCATAAATAAATCACTTTAAAGATATGTATATCTATCATATTTTCTCCAAACTAATTTAACAGACTAATAAATTATATAATCTAATACACAATGTATATTATGGCTAAGTAATTTATTTAATCTCTTTATATCTGGGATAGGAGAGAATATGTGATACATAATTTTAAATAAAATAGAGTTATCTACTAGAAAAGGGAGTGTCACTAGTTTTGGATTTGGGAGTGGGGATGAGCATCCACACAAGGAATGGATGGCTGAAATTTGCAATGAGCTAAGAGCCGCATGAATGGATACCTCCTCATCTCCCAATTATCGATGCGAATGGCAAGGGTTTTTTTTTTTTTTGAACAATTCTAGGTACTTCATTACTGGTAAAAGACAAGTACAGTAGACATAAGGGCATCGTATGCCAGGAATTGAAAACAAGCTAAGTAAAGCGACGAACAAGGGAAATAAAACTAAAAAGATAACACGCAAACATATAATGCAGCATGCAGGTGCACTCTTCTCTGCAAGGGACTTGATCAGCCAGGATCAACGTGCCTATTAGGCGCTGAGGGATGACTCATCAGAGATCTTAAGTGCTTCACATCATCTTCCAAAACAGTAAACAAAGGGGGTAAGGGTCTTTCCACCCACCCTATAGGGCACACCCCCTTATTGGTAGATGCAGCAAGCCAATCTGCTGCTTTATTCCCCAGACGAGGACTGAACTGAAGTGAGAAATTGGGTTCAGATTGAAGCATTTGAAGGATATCTGCAAGTATGCCACAGGCCTGCCATTCACAAAGATCAGGCTGGTTTCGTTTTGAACAAGGCACACAAGAGACTTACGCCCGTTTCAAAATCATGTTTTTGTTCCCCAGATCCCGTGCAATCATCGGGCCCTCTTTAAGGCTAGTGCCTCCGTCATAAACGCGGATATGGATTTGACTTTATCCACAAAAGCCCATTTCATTTCTCCATATTGGTTCCTGCAGATGATGCCTATTGCAGCAGATCTTGATTGCTCATGAAATGCCCCATCGACATTAATTTTAAGATAGCTCTCCGGTGGTGGGTTCCAGGTAGCGACTGGCTTGGTGATACTAGGAACTTCTTCGTTGGGCTCAGGATAGCAGACCTTCCAATAACTAACCAGTGATTGAAAAGCACGCTCTATTACCGATGTTGGGTCAGGATCTTTATCATTGAATACTTTTTCATTGCGACTCTTCCGGATGGTCCGAGCAACCAAGAAATGTGTGCTACATCGAAATCGATAAGATGGCTTTGAGGATTAAAGAGGTCCCGCCACCAATCTTTAAAGCTTTGGATTCTGTTCATGTCGCATTTAAGAGTGAGCCTGCTCCCAAACCATACGCAAAGATACCCAAGAGCACCTTTGGAAGAAGAGGTGCTCGGCTGTTTCATTAGCAACTTGACAAATAGGGCATAAGTCTTGTCACCCCCGCTTAATGCGACTAGAGCGAGTTTGTTGCAATGGCCTTCGAAAGAATCCTCCAAATGAAATTAACCACCTTTGGGAGGGCCTTAATCTTCCATACATGCTTCCAAACTTCACTAGGAATTGGGGATATGGGATCGCGGGTGTGATGATTCCGTTAGATAATGGGCCGTGAGGTAATATCCCAATTTGACCGTATAGATGCCATTCTTGGATCGAGTCCACCTTAACCTGTCATTTATTGGAAATCGAGGTATAGGGATCTTCAGAATGGCCTCACATGACTCTTCATTGATGTCTGGCCTCAGCTGATTAAGGTCCCAATGCCCATTGTCGTGCGAAAAAAGGGTAGCCACTACTTGTTGTGACTTCCTTAAAGCCTCATCATTTGTAATTAATCTACAGGAGGGTAAGGATGGGATCCACTTGTCTTGCCAGATTCGAACATTCCTGCCATTGCCTATTTGCCAACACAAATCATCCTTGATGAGGTTACGCCCTCCGTAATCGTACCAGCACCATGAGGCTCTATGGCCCTTTTTTGCTTCTAGGAATGAGCAATTAGGGAAATAGAGCCCTTTTATAACTTTAGCCGATAAATCATCAGGATTTTGTGTTAATCTCCAAGCTGTTTTTGCAAGAAGGGCATCATTAAATTTTATGAAGTCCCGAAACCCCATACCTCCTTCAGATTTGGGTCGAGTAAGCTTTTTCCATGCAACCCAGTGCGTTTTATTTTGGCCATTCCACCAGAAGTTAGCCACTAGACTGTTGAGCTCTTTGCATGTTTTGACTGGGAATTTGAAGCATGTCATGGGGAATGTTGGAATGGCGTTTATGACTGCTTTAATCATTACTTCTCTCCCTGCATATGATAGATGTCTGCTGCTCCAGCCAAGAACCTTTTTGCTCACTTTTTCACGCACATATGCCAAAGTGCACAGTGCTTTGTTTTCCCCAAACACTTGGGATGCCCAAGTATTTTCCTTGATCCAAGCTTTCTCCAATTCCAAGGATATGGCAGATGTCTTGTCGTAAAGGTTCCGGAGTGTTTGCGAGAGAACACAATGCTAGATTTTTCCAGTTTGCTTGTTGGCCGGATGCTTGATAGTACCTTTGAAGGATCCTCGACAAAATGTTGCAATTCTGGATATCTGCATTCATGAAAAACAAAGCATCATCTGCGAAGAAACTGTGAGATAAGATTGGGCAGTTATTATTTAGTTTAATTCCAGTGAGTTGGCCCTGATTCATGGAACCACTAATCATGCAAGAGAGGGCTTCCAAGGACAGAATAAACAGGTATGGTGATAGGGGGTCCCCTTGGCGGAGGCCTCTACCGGGGCTTATTGAAGCAATTTTTTCACCTGCAATGCAAAGGTTAAGGTGAACAGACTCCACACAATGCATAACAAGATTAACCCATTTTGTGGAGAAGCCAAATTTAAGCATCACTTCCCTCAGAAAGTCCCATTCGACTCTATCATAAGCCTTACTCATGTCCATTTTTAATGCAAATTCATATTTATTGCCAGTATTCTTCCGTCTAAGGTAATGGAAAACCTCATGGGCTATGATAATATTATCTTGAATTATACGACCAGGGACAAAGGCTCCCTGATTCTGGGAAATGCAACTATCAAGGCACCCTTTCATTCTATTAGCCAAGACCTTAGAAATAATTTTATATGAAAAATTGCAAAGACCAATAGGACGAAAGTGTGAGAGGCAGGTTTCAGGCTTATCCACCTTGGGGATCGAGTTATGTTGGTACCATTAATCTCATCAAGGGCGAGATTATTGTCAAAAAAATCTTTAACCATTTTAACAATTATGTCACCTACCTCCACCCAGGAGAATTGGTAAAATTTACCTGAGAAACCGTCTGGGCCAGGGGCTTTGGATCCTCCCAATTCAAACGCAGCTATACGGACCTCTTCTTTTGTGATAGGACGAAGAAGAAGTTCATTTGATATCTCGTCAATTTTGGGGACCACTGAGTTGGTGACATCTGAGAATTGTCTTGACCCTGAAGAGGAAAAAAGAGATGTAAAAAAAGATGTAAACATGTCATTGATTACACCTTTATCACTGGTCCACATGCCACTATCATCTTTAATACTCAAAATATTGTTTCTTCTCCGTCTAACGAGTGTAGACAGATGGAAAAATTTTGAGTTTTTATCTCCTGCCTGGAGCCATAGGATTCGTGACCGTTGCCACCAATAGTTTTCTTCTTGATCCATCATTTCCTCAATGCGCTGCAAGAGGGCAACTTCTTCTTTTTTACTTTCTTTGCTCACGGTAACCTTGTCGAATTAAACTCGATTGGCTTTCAAATGCTCAATTATCTTTTTCCGGTTGGGGAACTCTGTTTGCTCCACTTTGATTAAGTCTTTTCGCAATTATTCGAGTTAGAGCAAATTTATTAATAATATTGATGCATCGAGCATCCCCCACTGCCCAACTATTGTGAACAACCTGCAAAAATTCATTGTGAGAAGTCCAATAATCCTCAAACCTGAAAGGTCTAATTTTATTACTGGAAACATATTTAAAATCAACAAGCAACATGTGGTGGTCCGACCCTAAAGGATCTATATGAAACACTTGAGCATAAGGGAAGTTGTGACAGAAAGCATCATTTCCCATAACACGATCAATCCTTTCTTTGATAGTTGCTCCGCCTTCTCTCCGATTGCACCAAGTGAACCATGACCCATGGAAACCCAAATCAATAAGAGAGCAGTCAGAAATAAATTTCTGGAAATTTATAATTTTCCGGATGGCTCTTGGGTTGCTTCCTTGTTTTTCCTGGTGTGATGTAATGTCATTGAAGTCTCCCAAACAAATCCAAATTTTCCGACTGCATTGAGCAAACTTGATGATGTCCGCATATATAGCTAGCCTTTCACTTTCTCGTGGGGGAGCCATAGACAAAGGAGATATACCGAGGAAATTCAAAGGAGGGTCAAACACCGAGGTATGAATGACATTTGAGGATGAAGAGAGTATGTTCACAATAGTGTCTTTGTCCCAAAATAACGCAAGGCCACCACTAATTCCTTGGGGATCAATAATCCATTCTTCATGAAAGCCACATCTCTTCCTGATTTTGCTGACGTACGAACTTTTATTCTTTTTTTCCATTAGAAAGACCAGATGGGGTTTTTTATTATTGCATATCTCTTTCAGATGTTTGACTGTCAAGGGAACCCCCAACCCCTGACAGTTCCAAGCAAGGAGACTCATGGCGAACCGATGGTTGCTTGGTGGCAACCATCGGCGGTTTGAGCGATAGTAGTGACAACCGGGGTGGCAATTGTGACAGGGACAGGTTGTGGCTTCAAAAAGGTGGGTTGATCAGGGTCGGTGTTTCCAGATAAAACAGTGGAGCTGGTTGGGCATCTGCTTTTTTTTCCTCTAATGGTTTTCTTTAATTTCCTTAGTGTTGCACGTTGCTGAAAATTCACTTGGTGGGGCCCATCCATGGTGGGAGGAGTTATGCTAGTCATTGCTACATCACACACAGGTTCCTGAAAGAGAAGGCGCTTTTTTGGGGGGTTGGGGTTTTGATCATCCTCCTGAGGGTCGAGGCTTCTTTTCAAATTTATTCTATCCAACCCTGAGGTAACCTCTGAGATGGGAGACAGGCCAGAGAAGGGGACTATTGCAGTTTGCTCCTCCGTTTCCGGTGGAGGAAACTCCACGTGATAGTATGGGTTCTTTGTCCGCGAGTTGGCTCTTCGTTGACCATGTCTTGGCTTCCCTTGCTAGGTGGCAATTTAATTATTAAAGGAGTAAATACCCCTTTTCTTTGTCACCGGGTCCCCGTGGATAAGAGCCGATTATTCTTGTCTTCTTCAATGGGAGTCGAGATTTGAGGGATTTCCATAACAGTTATTTCCCTTTGTGCCTTCGCATTAAAGTCGGATTCACTAGCAAATTGACCGTTGACAGATACAGATACGGTTTGGCGCTGATCAGTACTCAGAATCACGCCTTGATGCGTGGGATTCTCTTGATTCAGGTTGTCGAAGGGGATCTTCACGTTCGTGATTTGTGGTGATTCCGTTATGCCGATCCTCTCGCTGATTCTCGCTCCCAAGCCATTGCGATTTCTCGTGATTCATTAGTGGTTGCACGGAGATCTTGCCACGGGTTCGATCCTTCCTAATTTAGGAATATCGTCGATCGTCCTCTGTTCAAGGATGTTCCGGTCGTCGTCGGCGGAGTTCTAGACATCAGCTTCACCTCATCCCAGTTCATAGCATAGGCAACCACCGCGTCTTCAATAGTCTTGACGTGGGCTATACCCAGACCAGTGCCATGCCGATCCTGCTCGTCTTCTACTTCGGACCTATCTGGTTGAAATTTACAATTTTTTGCTTCATGCCCAATTCTTCCACAATCATAGCAATAGTGCTGGAGTCTCTCATAGCGTGCTGTCACCCATATAGGTTTCCGGTTAGGGCGAGGCACCCAGAAACCTGAAACAAGGGGTTCTTGAACGTTGATTAAAACTCTTGCTCTAATGAAAGTTCTAGAGAGCCGATCATGAAGCTTTGGGGATTCATACATTACAACGCTTCCCACGGCCATGCCTAATTTAATGGCATTTTCACCTTCAAAGGCTGCATGGGGTAGGCCATGGAATTGGACCCAGAAAGGGCACCAACTAAAGTCAACTTCACTGAAGACCATGAAATCATCCCAGTGTTGGATATTGAGCAGTGCTCCTTGAATGGACCATGGTCTTCCTTTCAGTACCCGGTTGTAGTCTTCCTGATTCATAAAACGGAATAGATAAGCATTTTTCCCCGGCATCTCATGAATCTCTATTTCCTTATTTAATCCCCACCCTTTTTTGATCATTGAGACCACAATGCCTTTATTCATAGTCTTCTCTGTTTCCAATCGACCCACAAGCTCGCACCCCTTATGAGCGTTAGGTGGTGTTTGCAGGTCCAGTTGAACTTCCTTAGTGCGCTTGCATCCACTACTAGTCTGTCCTTTCTCCATTGGTTGATGAACAAAATAACAGAGGATGATAGTAGCAGCTCGATACACGGCCCCACCCTAACTGAATCAAAGGTTGAGACTGATTAGGAAGAGGTACTCTCAACAGGGAGAGGGAGGTTTCTCTCAACAGGGAGAGGGAGCAACTAACTTTTTTGAATGGCAAGGGTTAAGTATTCAAATTACAGGGGAAATCAGTAAAATATCTTAATCGCAAATGTTATTAGGGAAAATGAAATGAATTCCAGTACCTTCTTGTGTATGAAACCACATCGATATTTTATGTGTATAAAAATATATCAACAAAATAATCAATCAAAGACGTTTTACAATCTTTTTCTTAGATTAGAACTAGCGTAGGTCCAATTATTTTTTTTAAATTATTAAAAAAAAGAACTAGTGTCGGTGACGTGACGTGCAAGGGGTTTACTTGATTTATTATTATGTAATTGTGTATCATTAATTTGCTTAGTTACAAATTTATATTGTTTACGTAGGAGCTTTTGTTTGGGTGCGGTTTTCTCTTATTATTTATTTTCTCATCATCATTTATAATTTTTAAATCATTTCCGTTCAATTAAATCTGAAAAAGTAAAAAATGAGTCATGTCATCAAGTTTATTACTCATTTGACATTTCTCTCATCTTCTCAATCAACGGTCTAGATTAGCTTATCTTCCAAATTATTGGTCCATATAAGTCTATGAAAGATTATGAAAAATTGAGACAATCAGAGGATCTACTCCTCTTCTGTTTGGGGAGATAACCAGATTGGAAATTGGCGTATGCCGTTGGGCTTAACGCTAAATTATATTACCTCCGATTCTAATTGTAAGGCGTAGTTGACTTTGTTTAAAGAGATTAAGGAAGCTAAATAAGTTCTTAATGATTTTATATGTTGTGTGTCTTTAGATTATATATTAGTTTATTTGTCAAACTAATTACTTTGAAGAAAAAAATAAAAATAAAAAGACTCTAAAGTAATTTAATTAGCTTTCTTAATTTCTCTAAAAGAGTCAACTATATCTTATAATTAGGGCGAAGAGGGAGTACATTATATTTTTTTGATATAATATGTAGATAGTTGCGTTTTTTATTTTTGCTGTCACCTTAATTTTGGTTTGTTCTGCACGTGTTAGATAACGAAGGCTTAAAAATAAGTATACTACTCCCTTGTATCCTTAATAAAACATATATTCATTTAATTTAATTAGATTAAAAAAGAAGTTAAAGTTACTTCCACTTGATTAGATTAAAAAAGTTTGTTAAGTTAGTTAAAATAATAGATAATTTTCAAAACATCATATATTTTTTTAATTCCTTCGTCCATTCTCCTCTTTGATTATATTAGAAGAAGCATATTGACAAATATGAAAAATCATGTCTTGTATTTAAAATTAAGATCAACTTCTTAAACATATCTTATATTAAAAACCGGAGAGAGTGATTAATATGACATGTATTTTTTAAGATACTTCAGATCATCTTCTTTAATTCTCTCATTGGTTATTGTTGAGAAAACATCAATAGAGGGAAATTTGGAAAAAAAAAATTAACAAATATGAAAAACATGTTTTTTTTTCCGTCAAGAAAATACTACTATATCTTATATTTAATATGAAGATCAACTTCTTAAATAAACTTTATACTACGTGTTATATTAATAGCGGGAAGGAGTATTGTAAATTTTTATTTGTACGTTGGTTATTTTTTTTTTTTTTTTTGGTCAAAGTACATTATTGGTTAGTAAGGAAAAAGGTATAAGGAAATAAACAGAACAGAGTAGCAGGCCTAGCTGGAGAGAAGCCAATATCTAACCTGGGCCTGGTGACAGAGAGTGGACAAGTTGAAAGCATTAAGCCTGTACATTTTTTTTAAAAAAAAAGATATTGGGCTGGAGAACACGAGACAGTGAAACAGAGATGCAAGAGGCCAGGCCCAGTCATCTTAGGGAAGGATCTCCTGCCACCCCTCCTGGTGGAGAGGGAAAACAGACGCTTGAGAATAAATGTTGGTCCTGTTTGTAAAGGAGTTCCTTTATAATTATAAGATTGTGGGTTTGAATTTTACTGATATGAGAACCTCTGCAAGTCCTTTTTAAGCTTGGAGGCAAGTTCTGGCCCTGATAAACCAGCAAGACCCAACTCATATAAACTTTTAATCTAAGAAAAAAAGGTGAAAACAGACACTTTCTTGAGGATCAATTTGTGTGTATGAATATAGAAGTAGGCCAGGTCATGCTAGGTTTTGATTACACAGATCAGGAGATGAGTCTCAGAATGGGGGTCAAAAGCGCAGTTGAATGCGGGTTTTTTAAGTTCAGACTTGAGCCTTCATAAAGTCTAGTCAAACCTGAAGCATTTTTAAGTATGTCTTTAAAAAAGCCTCATATTATAGGCCTTGAAAGCGACATATAGGCTTTGTGTACTTTGACCCTATTAAATATTGTGTTATTTGTATTATAGAAATATAACTATATTTGTTTAATGTGTAAACATATCTCAAAACGAAGGTTTATAGGTCGTCCTTAATAAAATAGATCTAGTCTATTTATATATTTAGGCTTTAAATAGGCGTTAACCCGACCTTTTAACAAACACGTGTCGAGCAGTAAATACCAGGTCTTAAACAAGTTAGGCTGTTTTTTTTTTTTTTTTCTTGTAAGAGATAAGGAATTGCTTGTAAGAGAGCAAAGGTTTTGTTGCGTCTCTGAAAATTGTTCCTTTCTTTCAAGTATCACATTTTCATACAGATGAGCCAAGCAATCAATTAAAAGAAGCATCTTTCTTTGGTTATCCGTCTTCCTCTTTCACTTGTTATTCTTCGGGCTCGCGTGCCACGTGCCTCTCCCTTAAGAACAAATGCGTTCGTTTGACCATATATATCAGAAAAGAATTAACACACACATATAAATATATATCAATCAGAATGTGAAAATTGTCAAATTTTAAGGGTTTACTTGTGGATTATTGTCAACTCGCAACATAATCAAATTTTCTTCGCTTTTAAGGATTTATAAGTAGAAATTAAATAAACACATTACTAAAATTAAATAGTACACATGGCACTAAAATTATTAACGTGAAAAACCCTTCAATGCAGGGATAAAAACCACTGCCCTCCGAACCAATAAAATCAATTCTGTTGTAATCAAAATAAGGGGCAAAAGCACCAAATTTATAATAGAGAATAGAGAAATAGATCCATATTCACTATAGCTAATGAGACA
The DNA here is from genome assembly GCA_019022655.1 of Acacia acuminata. NCBI lineage: Eukaryota > Viridiplantae > Streptophyta > Magnoliopsida > Fabales > Fabaceae > Acacia > Acacia acuminata. The sequence goes on along the minus strand of JAFJYI010000004.1, from coordinate 2,722,249 downwards.
CAAATGAACTTTAAATATTAGGTACCACTCTGGTCTTATTTATAAGTTTTTTAATTAAATCATACATACCAATGAGAGGCACTTAACTCAATGATTATGGGATAAAGTTTCAACTTTGCCTTTATTTATCAATGCGTATTTTTTAATTTTTTTCTTCTCTCTATTTTCATTGATACAATTAATATGGGCAAAATTGTCATAATCTCATTTATTATCATAAAACCTTGTTAACTAGTGTGATTGGAGAAGATAATTAGGAGAAGGAAGATGAAGAATTTTATTGTATTATTAAGAAGAGATCATAATGCTCTTATAAAGAGTAATTGTGATACTCATTGATCATATTAGCTAGGCCTAGGACCCCCTTCATATAGACTAGGGCCCTAACTAACTCTAACTAATTCACTAACTAATTAATTACATCCTTATATTCTAACACGCTCCCTCAAGTTGAACACTATTTATCTTAAACGTGCTCAACTTGAACAACAAAAATAAGAGGATAAGGTGAATTAAATTGACTAGTTTACAAAACACAAAAACAATACAAAATTTCTTCTCTTCCTCCATTCTTCTTTTCACTTCTGGCATGCTTCTCTTTGCAGGTAACACCATCAACAATTCCTTGTATAACCTTTTCAGCAACGTCATCATCAAGGTGGCCTGTGGCAAAGTAATCAAGGAAAAATAGTGGCTTTGCACCAGGAGTAACAATGCCATTGACGCTCATAGCAACCAAATCAATCTCAATGGTGCCATGAATTCCAGTTTCAAAAATCAGCATTACTTTAGTACCCACACAATCAGTGCCAGCAACAAGATATGAATCACCGAGAGGGAAAAGACCACCTACTATCCACATTAGCCACTACATCCATCAAGCAAGCAACAATGAAATCTCATATTCAAATTTAACAATGAAATCTCATATTCAAACTTCTTGAAGCCAAGCAAATTTACCCTGATCATCATTTGTTTAAAAAAAAAAAGCCTTTTGAAAGTGATCATTATCTGCTTCCTCAAGCACTTGCTCATTCCATCTATCGCCCTGTCACTGATTAACATTTGAATGGGACTTTTCATAAATCGAGGGACAGTTGCAACTGCATGTTCCATCTTAGGCCTCCTTCCCACTATGGTAGAACTCTTGTTCAACTGAGAAAGTTTCTTTAAAACATTCATAATAATATTGGTATTTCATGGAGTCTCTTCAAGAAATACTTGCACTCTAATAAAAAAAGTCATTGTTGGAAAGATTTGGATGGAAGGACAATAAAAAAGACCACATCAATGTCACTCAGATCTTCCAAAAACAATGTGAATCAATGGTTTCTTTGCAGCAAAATCGCAGTGACAGATTAGGAAACTCTATGAAATAATCTGAACATAAAACCGTGTAAGCCAGTTGAGAGACCAGTATATTGGAAAATTCGTACTTTTCTATCAAATGATCCAATGACAAATTCACGGCCAAGTCTTGATTATGAATAAATCAATCAGATGCAAATGTCCAAAAAAGGCAAAGTGCTCATACCAGACCAGAGGCAAAATCGAGAATATACAAATTTTCTTTGTCTCGTGGGAGTTGGATCAGCGGAAGTGATGATGGTAGGAGGACCTCAGTTCATGGTCCAGATCGTAGGGGCTTATGCCTTTCGTGTGTTTGGCCGACTCAGATCAGAATGGAGAAATCTTCACGGGAGAAACGTTTTATTGAGGAGGAGGCCTGTCTCTATTCTCTACTCTACTCAATTAGGAGGAGGCCTGTCTTTGCTCTCTACTCTACTCAATTCTTAAATGTTCCTCCCGAATCTTCATATTCATTTGGTCATGACTTATGAACGTCGTCTGCAACCTTTCTTGCGGAACACGATCGACATTGACGATCGAGTCTCCTCTTTTTATCTTGAGGCATTGGTAAGAAGTCTTTTTGCCGACTCAGTCCACATAAACCTCTTGTATCACTGTGGGACTTTGATTTTCCACATTTGACTCCAAAATGGATCTTATCCCATGTTCTCTTTGTTCATTTTCTGGAATCGGCCCTGGAGATCAACGGCCTTGGAAACTCATAATGGTCTGTGTACAGCATCGGCAAGCTCGCGAATCGGCCGAAGAAGAGCGTACTGGCGCAAAAATCAAACGTCTTACGTGCTTCCTTACTCCCGTTCTAGCTACTGAACGGAGATCGTGGCAGATGAGCGGTTCACAGGGGCGAAAATGATTTGAAATCCCTTTCGTGCGTCCGACTAGCGAATCTAGACGAGAGAAGGACGACAACGTCTTTCGTCTCTTGCTATTGTAATCGATCTCTGTTTCAATCTCTTTCCACCTACTGTGAACACCTTGATCTTGAAATCAACACTTCGAATCAGGCTTGAGTTTCTGTGGAAGCATGAAACACTTCTGATCCCCAGCCTCACGTTTTCTCCGAATCTCAGTTCAGGTTACCGCAGCGGAAGCATGATCTCAGTTCCGGCCGGCGGACCTTGCGGAGGAGCGGGCGTTGTGCACATTACAGAACTCGTGCAGCAGAGCTTCAAGTCTGGGAAATTCTGGGTTTGGTGTGGCGTAGTTCTTGGAGAGCCACATTGGTTTATGATTGTCTAATTAGAGCTTCTTGAGAATCCGACTAGGCTGGGTTCAAATCTTGGAAAAACCGCCTGCTTTCTTGGGCTGCTTCTTTACTTTGGGCCTCTAAAGCTGAGGCTTGAGATAATATTTTCTTGGACTCGTGGTGGGCTTCTTGATTATCTAGCTCCACTCAAAACCAAGGCTCATGATACCATGTTAACTAGTGTGATTGGAGAGGATAATTAGGAGAAGGAAGATGAAGAATCTCATTGTATTATTAAGAAGAGATCATAATGCTCTTACAAAGAGTAATTGTGATACTCATTGATCATATTAGCTAGGCCTAGGACCCCCTTTATATAGACTAGGGCCCTAACTAACTCTCCAACTAACTCTAACTAATTTACTAACTAATCAATTACATCCTTATATTCTAACAAACTTGACTTATAAATAGGACCGAATGTTTAAGTAAAAAAGAACTTATAAATAAAACCAGAGAAATATTTACGAACCCATAATCACAAGTTAATTAACCATATATGCACTTGGACTCCTACAATTTTAAATAACGTGAGACTTTTCCTATTGACACCCCCACAAAAGCCACAACATCCAGCACTCACTTTCAAAGCTCCCCTCGCCTTATCATAATATCACTCAAGAACGAAACACAATTATCAATAAAATTATGAAATGAAGATTAAATCATGATAAGTTTAACCAAAAAAGGGAGAAAAAAACTGTAGAGGGATCTGAATGGGCACAGAGGGATTGGAGGGGAGGTGTTTGGTGGGGAATAATGATAATTGGTATGAAGAACAAGTAGGCACTAAACGGTCAATTTTGTAAATGTAATGCAGTCAATGGTCATTAGTCTTTACTTAAAGGGCAAGGCATTCTTTAAGTCTTATTGTAGACCCCACAATTTGGTGGGTCGGTACCGACGGGCCTAAAGGCCCAAAGCTAAGAGCATCCACCCAACTCACAAAGTCAATCATACTATTAATTTCAAATTTGCTTGCGTCACACAATTTAATATTCACCACGTTTAATGCCTAAACTCTCGAGGATGACGATTAAAGTTTGCTTGAATCATATCAACACATTCCTCTTTTTATTAAAAAAAAAAAGAGAGAGGATATTGTTAGATAATGGATTTAGGGATAATATATTAAACATAATAAACTTACGTGCAACACTTTAGAATATTTTCTGGCAGCACTCGATATTTTAAAATAATTTTTTTGTCACTAAAAATACTTTAAGATGCTGAATATTGGTGGAAAAATTCTTTAGGATGCACCAACATAGAATTGGTCTAACCCCGTTAAATTTTATTGGATCTCGAGTTCGAGTTCCAGAAGAGACACTTGAGATGAGAGTGGTAGCCACGAACCCCAAACCGGACATTAGAAGATAATATTAAAGAGAAAAAAAACTTTAGAGTGCTAAATGCAACAAAAATTACTTTAAGACACCAAATGCTATTGGAAAAAAATACTTCATAGTGTTAAATGCAACCTAACCCAAATTAAATAAAGAATTATATTAATTTGCACTTAGTTCCCCATGTTCTTTTCTTATGCTGAAAAAAACATAGTGTGGGAAATAATGTTGGTGACATTGCAACATATTGAGAAGCCTTGTGAGACTCCACAAAGGTGAATAGAGGCACATGATTGGGCAGTTGGCTCTTATGCGTTAAACTTTAATGTAGTGAGAGATTAGGACATGGTCTTAAAAAGTAGGTCTCAAGTGGTATTATTGTTATTAATATATGTGAGAAAAAAAGGATTGGCCACCATGCATATCCGTTTGAAGTTGATAGGAGGAAGAAAGTGAGTGTGAGCATGAAGTAGATCGATCGAGTTGAGCAATAATTGTGAACTTGCCTTTATCTAGCTTGGAAGCATTAATATTAAGAAAAGAGAAGGAACATGAATGTGGGTCTGAAATAGTTGTGATGGAAAATATAAGTAATAAGAAATGAAATATAGACTTAGACGTCTCAACCATTGTAACCTTCAGCAGACAGATTTTCCTCTATAAATTGCCTCGATATGATCTGCTTTCTTCATTGGGACACTAAGCCCTACATGAAGGCTCCAATATTCTCTTAACCACATGATAATCCTTCATTATTCTGATAGCAAGCTAGGGAAACAGAGAGAAAGAAAGGTGAAGAAGGAAGCAACACATCAGAATTCTTCTGTGTTAGAGGTAGCGATTCATATTATTTTCTATGCAGTGTTTATGTTCATAGTAATGAATATGGATCATCTGAATTGGTGGTTGGTTTTGGGGAGAAGATGGCGATGTTGGGACGGCTCAATCAAATCAAATCTCCCAAGGGTTGGGTCCTTTAATCTGATTGAGCCGTGCCAATATCGAGCCACAATTTTCCAACTCAAATTTTCGTCACACAGATAGAAATAACATAAAACAGGTTAATCCTATCATCTTGAGTTCTCAGCATTGTTAATATTATGTTGCATTCTTATTACTCCCATATAGTTTTATTTACAAGGCAGATAGAGAATATTTTTTTTTCAATCTATATATCACTCAGATTATATTTATAAAGGTGTTAAACGGAAGGATCTTATAAACGTCCATGAATAATAAATCATAACATAAAGTCCGAATTAATTACATAATTCTCACCTAGTAAAGAAAGTTAATTAATATAATAAATATGGACTAAATCAATAAATTTTTCTAATTTTACCCTCATTTATTAAGGGCATTTTCGTCTCTTTCTTCTTTCTCTACCTTTAATAAAGGTAAAATTGTAACACTTATTTATTATTCTGGAATTAGACTAATAAAGACTAAATTTTTTTTCCTTCAAACTGGACTTATAAATAAGACCAGAGCGGTTAGTCACATCAATAAGTTTTTTTTATATATATAAATGTACAATTTTACACTTGCTTTATTATTGGGTAGACTTTGTTCTCATGCGATATGATGTATATTAAATATGGGTTAAATTGAAAAGTTGTTAAATTTTAAAGCATAATTAATTAATGAAGTTTATCAAGGTCAAAAAATTTATGAAATTTATGAATTTTCTTAATTACAGTGAAACATGTTAAAAGTGACCCATAAGTAGGATAAGAGGGTAAGATAATCTCCGTGCTTTCTTTTTGCCAGCAAATATAAAAAATGAGGAAATTCATTAAATTAGTTAATTGTTACATGAGTTGCCAATGTTTCATTAACTTTTGTGGAAAAAATAATTGCATTAAGAACGGATTGGTAAGTCTTATAACAAATTTGACTAGAGGGGGTATGGGCCTGTTTGGGTAGAGCGTCAGTGAGCTTTAAGTCAAAAAAAAAAAAAAATCAGATAAAAGTAGTAGTAGAAAAAAAGTCTAATGAGAGGTGTTTGGGTTGCCTTTTATTCCACTGAGCTTTTTTTTTTTTTTTTATTAAAAAACTCCTTTTACCGAAGCTCCATAGGGTAGCGTTAAGAAAAAAGCCCTCAACTTTTTGACGTGGATCCTGCTACTTCTATCACCATCAATTCAAACACAAATCATATTTACAATCTAACTTGATTTCTAATGGGCTTCTGTAAAGTTCAGATAGAAAATAAGACACCGCTAACCCAAACAGACTCTTTTATGTTGTCACTACTTTTTCCAAACTGTGGTGGTCACTTTCATAACTTTTTTAACAAGAGATCAGAGAGCTATTTATCATCTGTTAATTTATTTTTTCATTTTATTCTTTGCTATAAAGTATGTTAGCTTTACAAGCGATGCAAAAAGCGGATGAAAATTCGTTAAAATAAGGTTGAAATTAATAATATCTACTGCTCGTTACCCGGTGAATTATTTTTTATGATGATGATAAAGGCTTTGGCAGGTATTTCGGTTTGACATTATTGTTGGAGAACCTTGTTTTATTGTCATCCACGAGATGAATCCAATGGAACCTTGCCAAATCATTCGACAAATAGTAATCGAAAAGTTGGTAGGGATTTTGTTGCAGTACATAGATGTTTTATCCTCGGGAGTGTGTTTAGGTAATTTTGAAATCGTGATTTGAGAATCTCTTTTTTGCGAACTGAGATAAAACCTTTCTCATATATTTGTCTCGTAAATCATAAAAACTATTCTCCAAAAATTAATCCAAACAAATACACACACTCTATATTAGATAAAACTAAAGTGTTGTATCACTATATAGAAAATTACTAGTTTTGTTTTCTTATAATAATATAAAATGCTCAATTATAGAAATACAACAATGAGCCTCATCTAGGTCTTATTATAGCTATATTTATATAAATTATATATGAAAAATTTGTGTAAAGCACTTGTCTATGTATATTTCCTCTTGTGGCAGTCCCACTGATACAGAATCTTCAAAGATGGCTTCATTTCCAGTATTTCTATCTGTATGAGCAATAAATAGGAACATTTTCCTTTATTTGGATGAAAATATATAAATGACACAAATAGATTAAGGCTAAGAAATAACATGGTAGCACAAGATTAAAAGATAGGGGAATTACTATAAAGTCTTAAAGAAGAGACTTAATTATTAAGAAGCTAAATCTCAATGACAAGTGAAATACTATCGTTTCTTACCCTGTATGTCGCCATTATGAGTTCTTTAGTTGTCATTGAGACTTTTTGGTAATTGAGTTTATTCTTTAAGACCTTATAGTGGGTCCCCTAAGACACATTAATTCATGGAGGAGGAAGATAGGAGAGAGCCAAATAGACAGCACTAGAAGCATGAACAGAGCAATGAGGAGGGGCTTCTTCTTGAAGAAGCTCCTGATAGGATTTCACAGAGCTTGATGAAGAAGAACACAGAGACAAAGATGAAGAACTGCGTCCGATCTCTCCTTTGCAGAATATTCCGGCGAACGGAACATTTGGGAAGTTGGCATGAAAGGGGTAGGTATCAGTATTTGGTGTTCCAAAGTATGATTGGCCTCTAGAAGCACAAGCAAAAATTAACCCTCCAAACACTTCTTCTTCACTCTGCTTCAACCTTCTCAGTTTCTCAAATGCAACTTCACTGGTGCCTCTTGCAGTTTCCAGATCTCTGTGATAGAACAGGAATGTGTCCCCATGTCTCACCCCTACCCCTTCCACCACAATGTACTCGCCCTCTCCCCTGTTTCATATATTCAACATCAAATTTTTTTTTTGGTCATAGATATATTCAACATCACAATCAACAACTGTATTTTTGTTATCATATTAACATGGATGCTTAAATTAAGCATCCTGAGTATGTGGCTCATTAGTCAGCTTTGGACCTAGTTCAGGTCAGGGTTTTACTTAGTCCAGCTAGTTATTTGTGGGGTTAATATAATTTTTGGTTTTTCATATTTGCCTTTATTTTAGTTTTAGCCTCTCAAATTTCAAACCAAAGATTTTGATCCCTTAAGTTTCATTCAATTTGAAACATTGATCTCTACCTTAAGTAAAACTTTGGATCATTTTGCTCTTTGAGGGACCAAAAATTATATTAACCCTTTATTTATAGCATTGATTATTGGATGTTACTAATATGACGGCAAAATGAGAGAGAGTTGACATATGAGAAAAATGCTTTTGAGAGTTCTTGATTAGTGACAGCTCTTCCCTAATTGTCATCACTATGCACATACCCCACTTAGAAGAGTCTCATACTTTCTTTTCTACCAATAGTATATTGAGGCTTTTATTGTGAGGAAAATCCATATATATGATTAATTTAGTTATCTTCATATGGTTGGTCTTAAGGGTGAAACTTGGAGCAACATAAAGGTTGATATCATGTAACTAAGAGGTTATAGGTTCAAATTTTAAAAATAGGCTCTCTGCTCACAGGGTAAAGCTGAGCATATCTAACCCTTCCCGAATCCCACATGGTGGGGAGCCATCTGCATTGACCCACTGAAAATAATTCGTATGGTTTGTCCTACACAGCTCACTCTTGTGACAATTCTCTGTGAATGATTAATTATTATCTTACCCAACAACTTGATGGAAGGATGTGGATTCTGCTACTTTGTTGATCAGTCTTCCATTGCCAGAGTAGTATTTTCTTCCATGAGAGACGCCTATGTACAAATCAGGACACCTGTCACTCACCTGTACCATGTTATTAACACTCTTCACTTCAGATCTTATACGAGAACAAGAACAAGAAAGCATCACTATGAGTATTTGAGCATATATAGATAGAAAGATACTGTTTCAAGGAGAGTTTCTATGACTGCCTCGAAATGCAACATGGTATCGAATCCTTGCATGAGAGCAGAGAGGCAAGTCCATTTGACCTCACCTTTGACCAATACATCTACAACCTTAAACCTCGGCCCAAATGGCACTAAACCCCCCGCCATTGCCACATGAAACCTGGTCTCTCCAACATCTGTTCAAAATCATCAAGTAGAAAACAATTCAAATTACGTACATAGAAAAATAATAATGGAATCAAAAGTGTTATTACCAGGAGACTTGTGTCTGTCTCTAGCGAAGACGAGGGCAACAGCATCAAGTTCGTATAAATCAGAAGGAAAATTGATTGTGAAGTTCTCACTTGTGAACAGAAAGCAGCCTCCTCCATCCCCTACCATCACTGTTTCCTTTCCCATTCCATGATCTGTCACGTAATACTATGTTAAGCAAAAACAATATTACTTACTGCCTCGATCGTTAGCATAAGATCTCGTTCGTATTACATATGAATGAGAATTTATATTTAGAATAAGAGGTGGCATCATATTACTAGATTCCTCCCAAAGATGCAGGTGACTCACCCGTTGTTGCCATAATGTCGTTCATGTCACTTTTACGATCCTATGTAACAGGAAAATCAGCAAATAACAATGTTCATATCATTGTTTTAATGAGTAACTGTAACTCCAAAAGACACAAATCATGTTTAAAAATTAATCTCACTCCAAATATAATGAGAGCACCAGGGGAGTGAAATCCAGAAACACAGAATGTGTAGGTCTTAATATGTCTTACGAACTCATCAACCCTGCTAATTCCAGGATCCTGATCATAATACACACATTTTCCATTCAATCTCAAATACTCAAGTTTAATTTATAAAAATAGCATTGAGAGCGAAACAAACGAAGAATCTAGCTAGCTTACATTCTTTGGGTGGATTAATGGTATAGCATCCACTTTGAGACCAGGAACATATCCAACCACCAAAACAAGGCCTCGATTAACATCACTAAATCCATTAGCCTCGCGAGGATGAGGGCCTTGGTAATCAAAGTAATCCCATTTCACCTGCACTTTCCCAAAAGATATAAATATATACTCTAAAATCCGATTCACATATCTGTCAAAATGAAAGCTGAATACTCATAAACAAGATGATACAGAACAATAGAAAAACGCATTATTACTTCTCGAAGTTGATTTGCGAGAGCTTCCTTGCCCATCACTCCATTCCCAATATGAGTCACCAAAGGAGTCTTGCTTCCCAGCCTTTGACTCAACTGTGTTCACAAAGTCAAGTCATTAATTTATGAAGAAAACGAAAACAGACATGAGATGAGATGTTACACACACACACACACACATACAAGAAGGTGAGCTGCCGTTAAGCCGAATTGTTCACTGATGCAAGCTATGACAAAGTGTGGACGAATTGGCTTACTCAGAACCTTCTCAGTAACCTCTTCAACTGCACCCTGCAAGTCAAGATCAAGAACAAAGGTATTACTAAAATATTACGAGTCTCACATAGACTAGATAGAGAAATGATTGAAGATATATGATTTCAAGGGAAATCTTATCAAATTTGGTTAAACAGAAGAACTTACAAGAAGAGAGGGATTCAATGAAAGAGCTGAAGCAAGCATGGGACGTGAGAGGATACGAGAGCAGATTCGGTACCAGGTTTTGCTGACACAAGAGGCATTTGCGAAGGTTGAGGCAGGTAATCTGCCCAGAATGTTATGAAGAATGTCGTCTTTGCACTCATTGATAGATGCCATGTCTGATTATGTCTCACACTGGAAGTTGATGAGAATGAAGATGAGTTTATATAGATGGTTTTTTGGAGGATAAAGGTTCGCGGGCAGTGACGTCAGGGTCTCATTAAGGCTTGAGATTCTAACGCTTGGTAGCTTTAAATTAGCTGTAAATGAGATTTAAGAAACCACACCATATCAGATTTCCCTATGGATTCTCTATTTATTGTTTTGGATGCTGTCTCTTTCCTCAGCTTTATCTTCAAATCATATCTGTCATCTTTTTTTTTCTCTTTTTTTCGGGTAGGTTAAATGCATTTAATTCCACTATAATTCCGGTTCTTCAATTCGTGTTGGTTTGTAAATGGAGGGGTTTTTTTTTTTTTTTTTTTTTTTTCAGACATTAATATTAAATGAAATCAACTCTTAGGGTCCATGATACTACATTTGTTCCACAATATAAGTACGTTACTTCTAGAAGAATAATTTAGTTTATAATATAAATTGCTTCGGTGGCAAGCAATGTTTATTTGTCTCCTTATATTTTCTCTCTCATTTAGTAGCTCATTTAATATGGATACAATTAGAAATTCCGTTTAATTTAAAACAAATTTAATAAGTTAATTATCTTGGTTTTGATTAATTGATTAAAGTATGTTATATAAGAACCAGTTTTGATTTATTTATTTTTTTAAAGATCTGGTTAACTTATTTTTGAAGAAAATAAGGTAGTTAAATAAGTTAGTTAATCATATCATATATTGTGTGTCCTCTAATTATATATCAATTTATAAGTCAAACAAATTAGTTTGCGGTAAAAAAAGATAAATAAAATAATTTTAAAATAATTTATAACTTGTGAAATTCTTTAAGAAAGTTTTAAAATTGTTTTAATAACTTATAAAAACCTTATCCGGACTTTGGAAGCCCTTATTAGATCTTGTGAATTTTAATTTGTAACTTGTGAAATTCTTATGAAAAATTATAAAAACCTTATCTAGATTTGTAAAAAAATTTATCAGAACTTGTGAAATTACACCTTCTTTGTTCTTAATTTGAAACTTAGAGAGACAATTATGTTATTTCCTTTTAATCTTGAAAAAGGACGAATCAGACCCAAACAACTCTTTAGTACTATGAATATTCAGAATATTCTTTTGTGTTTTATGTTATGAATATATTAAATTAAGTAGATGACCCATTATGGGCATTAAGGTTGCCCACTATGTTTATCGATGGGGAATGGGTGGGTAGGTCGCCCACCATGTTTATGGTGGAGAGTGGGTAGAAGCTATATAAAACTTCTCTACTCTCCAACCATTATAAATACTTCCCCCCCCCCCCCCCCCCCCCCCTCCAACACAAAGGTATACTGAAGAAAATGAAAGAGAATTTATCTCTTTAGAATCTCTCTTTTGTTCTCTATCTTTTACTTCTTTTATATCTTTATTTTTATAACACGTTATCGCACGAGCGCTCTAATAGGTATGATTTCTTTAACGATTTCATCTACTTTCTTTAAGGATATACGTTTATTTTATCCGATTTCTTTTATATTATTAATATTGTTATTTTAGTATGGTCGAAGTCATACGCCTTTGATTTCTTATTATAAAATTATATGGCTAGAAGTCATATTTCTTTAACTCTTATTTTGATATTATATGGCTAGAAGTCATATAGCTTTCATCTTCTTATTGTATGGCTGGAAACCATAATGTTCAACTTTTATTTATCCTGAAGATAAATGGCCTGAAACCATAAAACTTTGATATTATACGACCAAAAGTCATAGAGCTTTCATCTTCTTATTGTATGGCTGGAAACCATAATGTTCAACTTTTATTTATGCTAAAGATAAATGGTCTAAAACCATAAAATATTGATATTATATGACCATAAGTCATATTGCTCTGATTTCCTATTACATGGCCAGAAGCCATAGTCCTTTTATTCCTGCTTTAAGATTATATGACCAGAAGTCATATACATTTTGATTTATATATGGCCAGAAGTCACACACACACACACACACATATATATATATATATATTAATCTTACAAAATGGCTAGAGCCATATTCATTTGATTCCTTACTATATAACCTAAAGTTATATACTTTTTTATCTTTTATTTTATTAAATGGCTAGAAACATATATTTAATTTTTATCTATCCCGAAGATAAAAGGTGAGAAGTCATATAATTTTAAATTCTCATCATTAGCCGAAAGCCATGAGACTAATTAGTTATCTATCATGAAGATAAAAGGTTAAGTCATATAATTTTAAATTCTCATCATTAGCCCGAAGTCATGAGACTAATTAGCCTAAAGCCATGATTATTAATTAGCTATTAAAACTAAATGGCCTGAAGCCATAAATTTTTAATTTTGTTATAATATCATTATTTATGGATTATTTATTATCTTTGTGAATTTATTATTATTTATGTATATTATATATATCTCCTTTATTATCCCTTTATCATTCATTGCGGACGGAATCTTGAAATAAATATATGTGTGGGTCCCAACATTTTATTATTATATTCTTTATTAATATGCATGTGGGCCCCAACATATATAAAGAAAAAAAATGATGAAGGAGGTATGTTATGGGATATGTATAAATGTGTGTAGGTCGTATCTATTTATATTATTTCATATTTCTTTATTAAGATTACATGATTAGAAGTCCTATATAAATTTTATTTATCCTCTTGATAAATGCTCGAAGAGATATATATAATATTTGTTTATTCTGAAGATAAACGGCTAAAAGCCCTATTGATTTAATTTTTCATGAAGAGAAAAATTGGTATGAAGCTAAGAGACAAATTTGGCCTGAAGCTATGAGACAAGTCCTGATTCATATTTTCCTATGTCATCAGGTATGAAGGCTTTAAAATTGAATATTTGGCATTAAAAGACCTTTTTATTTTTTGGAACAAAGGAAATGTATGACCATCAAAAGATGATTATTCTTTCAAAAGTTTATTATAAATGAGTGTATTTAATTTGCTCCTACGATAGCAATGTTTTGAAAGAAGTTTTAAGAAATATGGTGAATTAATTTTCTAACCTCATGTGGCCAAACAAAACAATGAGTTTTTTTTTTCAAGGAAGGATGGTAATATATTTAGAACAACAAGTGAAAACTACACTGGGAAATTAATCCCAATTTGTCACGAGAGACTAGTGGTCCTACAAAATCAGGACAAACATCAAAGAAACAAGACAAGGAAATCCCTTTCTTTGCTAGACAATCAGCAACTTCATTGCATGCCCGTGGAATAAATTGCCAACGTATGACAAGGAAATCCCTTTCTTGGCTAAACAATGAGTTTTTGTTATAAGAATCATGAATCTCATCCAACAGGCTTAACTCCATTACCAAAAGTGAATGAAGTAATGAAAGAATTAATTATGGTCATCTATAAGTGTAAACGTGGCTATAATTTTTGTGTGTAGTCATGATTGTAATCATATTGGTTTAAATTCCCACCTGAAATGGAGAAATATTATTGAAAAGAATCACAAAAGGGAAACTATTAGGCAATATGTTGAAAATTCATAATATTATGACATTTTACTCCCCACTATTTTGCAGTTTATAAAGTTTTAATATCTTATACAGGATCTTTAAATATTTCGTATGATTTACTATTTTGCATAGTAATTGAAATTCACTATTGTATATAGCAATTTACTACTCCGCACAGTAACTGAAATGTGATTGCATATTAATTTACTATTACACAAAATGATTTATACTTATGAGATATTTGGTCCTTTAGTCTTCTATACAAACAAAAGAGGTATAGGAGCTTGTTCATATCCAAAAATAAATGATGGACAAGAGAGTAACATTTGATTGTCATTAATATTAAGACCTTGAAAACTTATGTTTCAACTATTATATCATACAAAGATTTTGGTAGCCTTAAAAAAGTATTGTCCTAAAGACAATAACTTGCAGAGAATTATGCCACTCAAGGGTAATAAGTCTAAAAACTAATAGTCCTAAGGACTAATTAGCATATTTGGCCTAACTTTATAATACGAGAGGCTAATGTCCAGACTATACATGGAAGTATAAATTTGATTGAAGGCTCTGGAAGAGCTAATATTTTGTTACCTGAAGGAACAAAATTATACATTAATAATGCATTTTATTCTAAGAAACTTATTGAGTTTCAAAGATATCTGCATAAATGAATATCATATAGAAAATACATTCTATTGTAAACCAGAAGTTTACAAATAATAAGACAAATTAGAAGTTTGTTGTAAACCAGAAGTTTACAAATAATAATGCAAGGGATTGTAATTGTAAACCAGAAGTTTACAAATATAACAAATCAAATGTTTGCTAATATAGCTAATAAGATATTAAAGAGGCAAAGAGCTACGCAGAGAAATATATCTAGATTTATTTTGAAGCCAAAAGAGAGAAAGAATAAGCCTAGAAGGTAATATGATTTTTTTAAAAAAAAATTATTATTTACATTTATTGTGATCACATCTCATAAATTTGTTACTATGAAAATTTTCATATGTCTGATTCTAAGTTATTTTGATCATGAATATTTGCATATGTATATAAGTAAATTGTAGTATATTATTAATGGGTAATAAGACTATCTAGTGATGTAATATTATATTGTAGTTTTTGAAGAACTAACGGATTTTCCTTTCGAGTTTTAAAGGGTTTGAAAATGATTTTGAAATATAGATATAAAGAAAGTGTTTATATGACTCACACTTGAGGGGAAAATTGTTAGAAAACAAGTGTGAATTAGAATATAAGTGTAAGCTTGTTTTTGAAAAGTCATATACTTCTCACACAAAGTTTCATAGATCTCCCAAAATGGATGTCAGATTATGATTTAAATCATAATTTTATGGAAATTGAAAAGTTTATGATATATGTTATAGTAAACCAGAAGTTTACTGATTCAAACAAATTTATTGTTGCTATGACTTGTTTGATCATCCAAGTCACACACACACATATAATAAGATTATGTATTGACATCCATTGAAGGACCAGAAGATTCTTCATAAATAACCAACATATTATTTATGAATTATGTGCTACTTGTTCTCATTGATCAGTATGGATATCACTATTTCTGGAAATATATCAAACAGTATTATATGGGTCCATTGAAATAACATGTAAACCATATAAATTTGAAAGATGAATCTATAAGATGGTCACATGTGAGACTATTAGCTTGCAACCTGAAGTTTGTAAGAATGTTTGTAATCTGAAGTTTGCAATAATATCTGCAACCTGAAGTTTATAATAATGTTTGAATAAATTAAGCGCACTATTTCCAAATTATACGATCCAAAAATCATGTATTAAAGCATCCATAAATAGCTAGATCAATTCTTATGAGAACAGATCTTATATGTTGGTTTATTGGATCTTATATATTGCAAAGATTTATAACAGCCAACAAAATTCTCTCGTTAAAATTAGCTTTTGGTTAGGAGCCAGAAAAATTCCATCTTAATAGGTTTTGAATGTGCACCACAATGCACATAGATGGATATAGAAAGAAAGTCGAGATAAATGCGTAAGGACCTCATTCTTTTTGTTTGTCTCTAAATGAAACAAAATGATGTTTATAAAGGAAACAAATTGAGACTTATACTGTATGATTGGTCAATTGTTATTTGACATTATTTTCTCAATATTAGGGAGAAAATAAGCAGTTGAGAAAATAAATTAGTTGGAATGAATTATTATTGGCTCATTTTGATCCTAGTACAAAACATTGTGAACTGGATGTTCAAAAGATAATTAATTTGCAGAATGTAGCTAATCGAGTGCCAGAAGCATTTACTGACCCAAAGAAAGTGACAAAGTCACATATCCCAGCTGCTAATGCTTCTATTGATGTCTCTGAAGGACAATCTATCATAAATGAATTTAAAGCACGCATGAAGCGTGGTAAGCCATCGGTTCCAAAGATAAAAATCCTCGAAAAAGAAAAGGAGCTGAGAATATAGATGATCAAGTAGAGAATAATCAAGAAAAGTTAGTAGCTCCAGAAGAGCCATCTCCTGAAGAGTTATTATCTCTAATAGAGATATCTCTAGAAGAGAATGTTGTAGTCCCAGAAGAGACCCAAATACCTGAAACATGTAAAAAATTATGAGATCTCAATAAATTATGTTATGAATAGAATCCGATGGCATTGAAAGGAAGTCAACGGTGACAACATCTTTGCTTATAATATACATATGATGTAATAAATGATAATGAGGATCATAGCCACAATCTATTAGCAAGTGCTAAAAGCTCATGTCCCCGAATGACTTAAGGTGCTAGAAGCACATGTCTCGAAGGACTTAATGTGCCAGAAGCACAAGTCTCTGAAGGACTCAAGATGTCAGAATCATCTAATTCAAGTTCTCGAGAACAATAGTCAATTAAGTTAAATAAGCCTTTGTATGACTTGAAGCAATCAAAGCGCATTTGATATAATCGTTTCAAGAAATATCTGTGAAAAGAATAGTACAAAAATGATTCAGTATGCCATGCATTTTTGTGAAAAGATCTAAAAATGAATTTATTATAATTGATGTTTATGTTGATGATATCAACATAACTGGAACTCCTGAAGAGCTTCAAAAGACAATTAATTGTTTGAAGAACTACTTAATCCAGAAGTATCATATTTTAGTGATATTGGAGCACTAATGTATCTTGCTTATTAGACAAATCGTTCTTCACCAATGCAAAGACATTGGAAGTAATGTTGTCATCAGCGGGAGTAATACTGACGTTGTCAAAAGAGGGAGTCGATACACGTTGTACTCTTTTTCCCTTATCTAGGTTTTGTCCCACTGGGTTTTCCTGGAAAGGTTTTTAATGAGGCGGTATTAGAAAGTGTATCGATGGATTATGTACTCTTTGCTTTGGCTAGGTTTTTATCCCACTAGGTTTTTCCTAGTTAAAGTTTTTAATGAGATACATTTATAATGAACATCCAAGAGGGAGTGTTATAAATATATTAAATTAAGTGGATGACCCATTATGGGCATTAAGGTTACCCACTACATTTATAGTGAAGAGTGGGTAGAAGTTACATAAAACTCCTCTACTCTCCAACTATTATAAATACTCTTCTACCCCCCCTAACACACACACACACACACAAAGGAACACCGAAGAAATTGAATGAAAATTTCTCTTTTTTGAATCTCTCTTACTCTTGTTCTCTATCTTTTATTTCTTCTATATCTTTATTTTTATAACATTTTTACCTTTTTAAAGTTCTTTTTAATAAATTTTCCCTTTAATATAATGCACTTTCCTCTTTTACTGAGGACAGTTAATATTAAATTCCTTGGACTATCAATTGAGATTGAGCCCCCCAGTTTTTACCCAAAAGATGGACCGATCAGAATAGATGTTAAAACAAAAACAAAAAACAAAAAAATATATATTAGGCGATATATCAAGAATTTACCGTTAGATTCTTGAATTCTTGAATCTCGATTGAAAACAAATACTCTATTTAATTTCTTAAAATATATTATAACCAGTACTAACCAAGAACATAAAACAGTATTAATTAAATCAAAACGTAAATTGCTGCAAAACTCATTTAGTTATTTATATAAAATCTTTCACCGCTATCATTTTGTTTTGTTATACGCATTATCGTTTGTTTTAAATAAGAACAAGATAATATTTAGGTGACCTAATTAATTAAAACATTGTCCCTAAACCCTAAACCCTGAAATATACAAGCTAGCATTTCTTACATATTTTTTAAAAAACACATAAATTTGTTAAACAAGAAAATAATTATGCAATATAGAGTAATAAAAAACTATTAAACTTCTTAAAAATATCATGACAGCTAAAACTTCATTTAAAATATTTTGTTTGGAACAAATTATTGCACTTAAAAATGAGACGTAGCTTGATATATAATCCCTCTTGTCTTTTTTATAAGAGTGAAAATTTAAATTGTCTTGATTTTTTTTTTTTTATAAATAAAAGCTCGATAAAAGTTATCTCAAAATTTAATGAATTTTTTTCATTTGTACCCCTCATTAATTATATATATGGCATTAATTAAATACCGCTTAGATTAGTGGCGTAAATTACTTTTTCAACGTAATTTACAATGTATAAAGTAGATATGAGAGATGAGTTTAGTCTCGGTTTGTATAAACGTACTTTTTAAGCACTAACTCAAAGGTAACCATTTTTAGTGCTCATCACAATGATGAGCAGCACCAAGAGATTATCAATGAGGTAAGATCTATACCGTTCAAATATGATTTTAATGATCCAGATTTAATATTTTTAAATGATGATTTTTAAATAAAAAACTATTTTTTGAAAAACTGACAAGTAAGATATTATCTTTATATTAAATTCTACACATTAAGATAATTTTTGTCAGAGAGAATGTAAAAAAAAAAAAATCAAAATGATCCATTCAAATCAGATCTAAATGGTTTGTATTAATAACTCACCCGTAGTGCTCATCATTATGTTGAGCCCTGGTTTCCAACTCAAACAAGTACTAAAAGGTTGATAATATTTATATTTACTTTATTTTTCTCTTTTACCTATCCCTTACAAATTAGGGCATACTTGAGAAAAAATTTATTTCAAAACATGCTTATTGTTTTTAATTAATTTTAATCGTCTTCTCAAACCCACAAACAGCTTGATTCGGATTCGGTTATCAAGTTCTTATAACTAGTAACCGGAGTACATATATTTATACACTGTAACCATGGAATCTATATGTTTTTGAAACTTCCGGCTTGTCCTTCTGCATCATATCCTTGAATGGTAAGGATATATATGGATCGTTAATTCCTTCTCTCGATTAAAACGTAAAAATAAAAGGCAACAATAGAATAGTCCGTGATTGGAGTTCTAGAGAAGAACCCTTTTTTATGGAGATACAAGATGAATCAATCCTCACGAAAAGAATCTCTCTCTCTCACTCTAGTTCCAGTGAAAAGGAAATAGAGGAGGAGCCTCGTTCATGTTATACGTAGTCGTCGGAGAATGGTCACTCCCATGGTGACCCATGACCGGATCCACCGTCTCCAGGCCATGATCATGGAGGCTCAGTCCTAAGGGTTGGTGCTGCTGCATAATTGAGATGGCTTGTTGTTGTTGATGATGAGGCTGCACCATTTGGCTCAAACCCCTCCCACTTGTGTGTGTCTGTGGGGATGACAGAAGAGAGAGAGCACAGTGAGAGTCATGGTGGTGGTCACCGCCGCCCCGGTGAAGTGGAGCTGCCGGCAATAATGGCGCTGCTCTCAGAAACGTTTGGCACACAGAATCAGCAGGTGGTGGTGGTACTGGTAGAGCTTGCTGGTTGCTACTCTGGTTGTTCTCCATTGTTACTGCTGAGTTGTGATCACCTTGCAAGAATGCTAGCTGCTGCTTCTTGTTGTTGTTGTTGTTGTTTGCTTCTGTATAAGACGACGACGAGGGCGAAGATCCTAGAAAGTGATCAACCAAGTGATTATGATGGTGGTGGTGAAGCCTAACATCTGTATTCCAACCAGGGTGAGCCATAGCCGCAGTGGAAGGATACAAATGTGAGCTTGAGAAGGGCAACAAGTGGTGGGTGCCTGAAAAGTCACAGTTATTTTTTAAACTGTCACTTGCTTCTGCAATCCATAACTTTATGATATATACACATATTTCATCATGACTTGCACTCCCTGTAAGCCGTAGTTGACTAATTTTTGAGGATATTAAGGAAGTTAAATATGTTAATACTTAATTACAGTATATGTTATGTGATATTTTTGGAATACTATGTATCATTAAATTATAATTATATATCAGTTTACAAGTTAGACAAATTAGTTTGAAGAAAAATGATAAATATTTGAAAGTAATTTATTTAGCTTCTGTAATTTTCCCAAATTAATTAACTGGATTTAATATTAACGACAGAAGGAGGTAGTATATTTTTCTCACTTGAAAATCAAATTTGGTTTGGTATTGTGGCCTGGTGTGTGATATTTAGGTCTATTCATGCTTAGCTTGATTATCGAATTATTCATCAATCACACTTAGATTGACAATACTTATTATATTAAAAAAAATATACATACAGAAAATAATAAACACATGAACCCTCGGATGCAAGAGGTGAAAACTGAGAAAGAGAATAACAAAATATTCGGCTGAGCAAAGGACACATGACACTCCTAAATACCCACCATTCATTCACTTCCTAAATAAAGAAACTTTATGTCTCATCAACATCAATAAAAAAAATAAAAAACCCAGAAAATCACACTAATCACAAAATGGTGAATAGGGCACAACTCATAATTAGTAGCTGACAAGTATGGTTTTTAGTGCTAAGTATCACCAGCTACTTTCACCAAGTATGGTAATTTATGGTAAAATTAGGGAAATAAGGGAAGAAATTCCAATTCCTTCCAGGCTGATGGTGACAAGAAAATATCAATTTAAGCCTCTCAGCTACAAACTACCTGAGACAAGGAGTTTAGAACATGTGAGAGTACTTATGCGTGAGTGGCCACTAGATTGCCATGAGGTGTGAACAAACATGAGTGGACCAAATGTCCAAATCAAGGATGTTGGGAGCGCACTGAGAGAGCCAAAATGCATAGTTCTCAGAGGAAATTCTTACTAATAAGATTTCTGTATCCATGTGGGGATCTTTGGCCAATGCATGCTCCAAATCAAGCCATATATGGGTCCACACTCATATAATGCACAAAGCTACTACTAACCTTGTTGGTAATTGGACAAAAAGCTTCCACATCTTCCCCCTACCCCTTCTGCTGCCGCCTGCGGTGGCTTCCTCCTCCGTCGGTTGTGTCCATCTAATCGCTTCCTGCAACTTCTCTTCCCTTCGTCAAACTCCTCCAGCGAATGAAACCTACACACACATTGTCACTCATGAAGATTGTGGACCCGAGGGCTCTGAGACTCGAGAATGAATGAAAGATGAAGCCAAGAAAAGGTAGTAGGAAAAATATTAAAATATAACCCACGTGGACTAACTGAAGGATGAATTAAAGGTTGTTTTGATAAAAAGACAATTTACTAAATTATAATTCTAATCGTAAGGAACATAACACAACTTCATAATAAAGCTATGATTTTTAGGAGATAATAAGATGAGCTCCTCTCTCAATATTATTTGTCAGCAAACACTTGTTATCAGCAAGAGTGAAAAGGTAGATCTACTTTCAGGTCAAGAGATCAAGACTAGTAGAGTAAATCAAGAGGAAAGGATTTAGTGTGTTGTTTGGACAAAGTATTTTGCTTGTGACAAAGATTGGTAGCGGAAACCAAACGAAAGTATTTTGGCTAAGGTGTGTTTTCAATTAATCTGAAAACGTGTATAATGAAACAGAAAGAGTGTTAGTGAAGCTGCAAAAATGAACAAAAAAGTACAAATTTAAAGGAACAAAAAACAAGGGTAATCAACAATTTTCTGTCGCAAACTTGAAGCATAATATATACTACCTCTTGTCCTTAACGAGAAAAAGATCTTATATTAAGGATCAATCACCTGCTACATTGTTGACAGAACCTTTGCTTGTGGCCGCCAATTCTGACCACCGGGGTCTTAGAATGGAGTTCACAGACCTTATGGCGTCTGTGATAGTCCCTACAATTACTAAGATCTGAATTGCATCCATCCACAAGACATGACACTGTCTGGTTTCCATTGTTAATCGCTCGAGCTCTCTTAGATGATCCCGAGGAAGAAGACGAAGGCAAAGATGAAGAAGATGTTATCATCACTTTGGAGACTCCCCCAACAACATCTTTCCACTTATTGGCCACTACTGATGCTGCTACTGGTTCATTCTTACTACTACTAGAATTCCCCACTCGACCAAGCTTCAAATCCACAGAAAAATCCCCTTTATTACTTCTATCACAACTTCCAAATCTGCTTGACCCATCAATTGTTTCTTCTATGTTAGATAAGCCTGTTGCTTCATCTAATTCAGCCAAATCCCATGACGCTTCCTTCATATTCCAGTCCATAATGCTCCCCTATGAAGAACCTTCACAGATGTGCATGGAAACACCCAAAGAAAATCAAGCAACGAAGAATGAAATTAACCAGTAAACTTAAAGAGAAGAGAAAATTATGCAGAACATGGCATAAAGAAGTTTTAGTTACACAATACATTGGACATTTTTGGGTGTCCGTACATAAAAAACAAAAAAGGGGGGAGAAATCTCTGCATCAAACACGTTATATGCATTAATGAATTTTGGCTAGCTAGAAAGTATCAAGCAGCTTGTAGTAGTAGTAGTAGTAGTAGTAGTAGCAGAGCTCCTAGAGAACTAGAAGCAAACCAAAAACGATGAGGTTACCAAAAAAATATAAGAAGCAAACTAAAGCTAAAGAATAAATTGTAGTAATACAGAGATGGGGAAGAAAGAGAGTACTCTCTCAGAGACAAATCACAGCTTGTTAGTTGTTTCTTTCACCACCCACTTGTTGCCTGACATTGATTCCGTTAAGAGTACCACACCCAAAAGAGTAGATAGTCAAAATGATAAATAGGAATAATTTCTTGTCAACAAAAAAAGGGATGAGATTGGACAGTGTGTTTGAGAGGCAATCCCCCCAAAAAAAAAAATTAATGAAAATCATACCTGCGAGTCCTTTGAGAAGAAGGAATCGTGGGTTTGAGCAGACAGAGAGTGGTTAACGAATGTTGAGGCTTTAGGGAGAAAGAAAGAACCAATGGACGTACTCCGTTTTTTTGCAAGTTCAGATGAATATTATATAATAATTTTCTTGCTTCCCATAGTTAGGGCTCTCTCTCCCTCTCTCTCCTGAGTATGTATAGTAGCTTGAGGCTATGGAAAGGAAGAAAAGGAAGGATTGACATAACAAGGACAGGCTGTTTGTAGCTTTCAACTTTACGAATTAGGCAGGATAAAAAAATTTGCGAAAAAAACATAAATACCATTTGAAAATTCTAAAAAAATCTATTCACATTTCTAAATGATATTTGAGTCATCTTGTAGGAATCTAAGATATTAAAGTTTGAGTGAAAATACTTAAATATCCTCTCTTTCTTCTCACTATTTATTTTCTCTCATCTTTCTCTCTATTTCCTTTCCCATCGCCGGCATCCACCTCCACCACCCACATCCACTACTTACTGCCTCTTCCTCCAGCATCCCCTTCTATCACATCTTTTCCCTTCCTCAATTTGTAGTTTAGCTGATTTGTAGAAGAAGAAGCAGCCGATGAGCCTTTACTTCACTTGGGCTTCTAACAAAATCATGGCTTTGACGCAATGAGAGAGAGGGAGATCAGTCCCTGAGATTACCGAGAAACAACATTTAACTTGAGCTTGTTGCCGTGATCGTCGAATACGAAATGCCAAAGACATTGAGCTCATCATCGAAGATGTCATTGTTTTTGTTGTTGAAGCAATTGTAGCGATTACGTCCGCATATAGCCGCCAGTGGCTATATCAAAAGCTCATAATTCGGTTTCTGCACAAGATCACAACCCTCCTTCAATGTCTGAAACTCCAAAACCTTCTTCCCTACTAGTGAGTGTGATAGTGTGGATAAGTCAAGTGAAAGTAGTGAAGCTACTAACTCTTGTGCCTTAAATGAGAGCAGGGAGGCCAACATTTGTAGGGTGAGTACTGGGGTGATGTGAGTGACAAGAGTAACACAGGGAGTTTGAGCACTGCTTTGCGTAAAACTCACAAGGCTAATGATATAAGATGGGAAGCGATTCAAGCAGTACAAGCTCGCAATGGGGTGTTGGATATGTATTAGGCATGAAGTTGTGGAATAATAAGATTGACTCAAAGAGTAATAGTTTTGATAAAATCCGTAATTATTTTGACACACTCAATAAATACTGACAATATGTTTAAAGTGGTCAAGTAATGAGGCTTTTTAGTTTTTTCTCCTAAACATGAAAAATTCAAATTTTCACCTCATCTCCTATCCGTCCTTTGCATGTGTTAATAGACTTTTATTGGATTTGGAAATCAAAACTGTATTTATATGTATTTTTCCCAAAAAAAAATTCAGATTTCCAGGATTTATACTTTTTTTGTATTTATAAAAAAAAAAAAAAAAAAAAAAAAAAAGTGGGGATACAAGAAAGAATGGATGCTCCACACAAGGCATGTGGCATGTGTTTCCCATTTCATCACATGTCTTTTCTCTGACAAATATGCTTTTGATCATTATGATTATAACATTGATCAGATACCATAGTGTTATAAATTTTAAGTCCCACGCGTTAAATTTGTAATTATATGTTAACCTTTTTCATTATCCAAGTTTACTAAATTAAAATTATTTGTGTTTATTTTAATTGATATTTTAAATTTTTAAAATACGTGTTTTGAAAAAAATTGAAATACCCTCATGATATACTTATTATCATCCTTATTATAAAGTACCAACTAACTAGTGTATTTGGTCATTTTTATAAGGTACTTGTTGTTCTCAAAGAGCATTAATTTTTTTTTTTCAATGAATGCCTCTAATTAATAAGGTAGTGGTGGGAGTAGTAATTATATAAAATTAGAGTTTAATATAATTAGTAGAGGTAATATTAGAAATTACTACATTTTAAGATAACTTTATTGACTTCAACTGTTTTTATGGTTTGTGAGAATTGTTGTTGGTTTCTTATAATAAGGACCAATATTAAATGTGATGCTTGTAGTTTATTTTTTGAATTTTAGTTAATATAAATTGACTATTGATTATTATATATTTACATGTAACTAAAAATCTTTTTATCTTCAGGACGTGAGTTAAAGTCAAATGTGAACACCATTTTTAATACTAATATCTAATGTGAACACTTTTTTTAATACTAATATCTAATGTGTGAACACTTTTTTTAATTCTAATATCTAATGTGAACATTTTATTTAATACTAATATCTAATGTGAACACTTTACCAAGGGGCTAAATTTATAGATGTATATCTGAGTTCTTTTTAAATTATAAATCTTCCTTTAATCATAATGAGGTTTTGAAACAGAGCTCATCAAAACTTTTTGAAAAAAATAAGAAAAAATAAGTTTTTTATCATGTTGATTTTTAAACAGAATGAAGTGAAGTGGGAAACTAAATGGGAAACGAGAAAAAATAACGAAAAAAATAAAATACCGCTCTTGAAATGGTAATTCCAAGTCACATCAAAAATTAAAAAAAAAAAGTTAGGTCATTAATCCTTTCTTATATTAAATTTTTTTGCCACCTCTACTCATATTAAATAAATAGAGTTTTGAAGGACAAAGAAAAATGTAAAGAATCACATTAAAACATTAATTACAAGGGCGCAAGAGTAACAAATGAGTATTAATTATTCTTTAAGTAACTTATATTATAGATTAAAGTATTATTTTATAGGTAACTTATATTATAGACGGAAGAGAAGGTTAACTCGTTATCAAAATATTAAACTTATTTGAAAATGAAATTATTACTTGGGAAAATTGTAAATAAATACCGTTTGAAATTGCAAAACCTCCAGAAATCCGTTGAATTTGTAAAAAGACGGAGAAATACCAAGGACCTATGAGGGATATGCAAATTTGGGTGAAATTACCTTTTTGCTCTTAGTTTTAAATAAATTTTAAAAAAATGCCCTCACCACCGCCGACCAACCATCGCCGGCCCCCCCTCCGACACGCCTTTGTTTGGTTGGCGCCGGTGGGTGGTGGTGAGGGCATTTTATGTTTTTTTTTAAAAAATTATTTAAAACTAAGGGCAAAAGGGTAATTTCATCTGAATTTGCATATCCCTCATATGTCCTTGGTACTTTTTAGTCTTTTTACAAATTCAATGGATTTCTAGGGTTTTGTAAATTCAAACGGTATTTATTTAGAATTTTCTCTTATTATTTTTCTCAAATTAATACACATACAAGAATATAAGAAAACACTACATCAAGTCTTCTCCTAATAAACTATTTTATTAATAACTCACCAAACAATTTATAGAATGAACAAAAAGAAAGCCTCCTTAAAAGGGCCAGAATATTAAATTGATGTGGAATTTATTAAGGAGAGAAGAGAGGGGGGGGGGTCTTAACTCTTAAGGAATGGTGGAACCCCACATGAGGTAATTTTGAAAGGGAGAGTGGGAAGCAAAATAAAGTCATGGAAATTTGAATGAGGAATCCAAAATGAAAGAGGAAGATAATGATGAGAGGCCGAGGAGGTCGATGATGATTATTGCTGTTTGTTGGTGGTGGGCCTTGCCTTTGATCTTCAACTATTAATGTTGTGTTCCATCCTTTAATTTTGGCTCACAACTATCAATGATATTATTTATCTTATATTTATAAGTCTATTTTGATTCACATACTAAAGAGACGTAGTTAATTCAATGATTAATGTGTAAATTTTTAACTTTGCCCTCATTTATAATTGGATAATTTTTAACTGTTATTCTTTCTCTATCTTTATGAGTACAATTAATATAGGTAAAATCATCACAATCTCATTTATTATATGAAACTTGATTTATGAATAGAACTAAATTTTTTAGTCAAAATGGACTTATAAATAGGACTAAAATGATATCATGTGATTTGAAAATTGGTTAATGGGGAATTTATCTTAGGAAGTTGTTAGCAAGAATCAGTTTTATTCTGAAAGTTTGTTGGGGGTGATTTTATCCCAAAAGTATCAAGAAATGAGCAATTTTGCTCTGATGGTTATTCTAGTTAATTTTGATCATTAGTTGATTAAATATATTGATTTGATGGTCTTCATTTATCCATATCATTTTTGTTAATGTACAAATTTGCTTCAAAAGTTTGTATGTCGTCTATTTCATTTTTTTAAAATTAGATTTAAAATTCCGGTGCAAATTTACACATTAATAAAAATGACGAAGATAACATATGGACAGTGACCTCCGCATATTTGGTCAACCAACAATCAAAATTAATCAAAATTAACTTAAATAACCATCATAACAAAACTTTGCTCGGATGTTTCTAAAGTCTCATTTTGCAATTCCACGTTATTATTGTGTCTTCGGTTCCACGTAATGCAGTACTGTTATATTCTGTTAATTAAAAAAATTATATTCAAGAAAATAAACATCTTATTATATGATAATATTTTAATAATACTATTATAAATAAATTAATGACTAGAGAACTTTTTTGTATAAATAGAAAGATTTTAAAAGTTTTATGATGATAGAATTTTAAGGATAGGAAAATGGGGAGGTCTGAATCCATCAGCAGGCTTGGGATGATTATATATAATTTAGCATTTTAATTCATAAATATAATATTTTTAACAAATTATATTATGGGGAAATTCAATAAAAATTTGTTTAAAATAGGGAAAAGACAAACTAAAAGTTCAATATCACAAATCTTAAATCAAACCCGTAGAAGGAATATGAGATTTGCAAATGCTTTTAAATGACTAATTTGCCTCTGATGGCATATAGGAAACTCAAGTTATCAAGATTTATACTAAAATTGTTAATTGCGATTAAGTTATTATTTCCTATACCTAAGTAGTGTTAATAATGTTTGACATGTGTGGCTTCAAAAAATTATTTATAAGGTTATTGATATTTGGGGAGCTCAAAGTTATCAATATGTATAGTGATTGCAATGCATATGTTGTTATACTTCTATATCTAAGTAGTCATTCACGCCCGATAACATTGTGTGAGCTCAAATTGTTAATTGTTATTTTTTATACTGAAATTTTGACTTGAGATTTATAATATTGGGCTCCATGATTTTTTTTTTTTCCCTACCTTTTAAGCAAATTTTTTTGAGATTTTCCCTTATGTTATTTATTTGTTTTCAGCTTTACAAATTATTTCCCGTATTTTTACAATTAGATAGAATGTTTGTACTTTTTTATATTTACTGTCTATGCATGACTTTATTAATAGCTTGCAAACAATATATATGGATTTATATAAAATTTAGATTATATATATATATATATATATATATGAATGTAGGGAAAACATTTTATTATTAATTCATAGTTGATTTTTTTTTTTTTTTTAAAAAAAAAACGATGGAAGCACATAAATGATTGGGCTCCAGATATGAGATGGCTTGCCAATTGAAGGCAAGGCAAGAACGAGATGATGCCTGCATGATGATCATCCAATTTCATGATTTCATTTTCAACGTTAATTGAAATGGGGCCCACTTCTTCTCCTCCGTGGCCATGCGTTTTACCACTTTTTGTATTTAACGTAAAAGTGAATTAATTTTTTTTAGGGATTGAAGAAGTTAAATAAATTATAAAAAAGTTATTTATATTATTATTTTTTTAAATTAATTAGTCTGACTTATAAATTTATATATAATTTAATTATACACAATATACGTTATAATTGAATAATTTATTTGATTTTTTAATATGTCAACTAACTGTTATATATTGAAGAGAGAAGGTGGTATGTTATCATCTTTTTGATCATATGATTATTTGAATCAACTGCGGGTAATATCTTATGATCTTATTGCTTCCCTCCCTCTCCTTAGATAATGGCATTGTAATACTCATAGGCATATTTCATTTTTACTACTTGCTTTTCAAAAATCAATTTGTTTGATGATTTTTTTTAAACAACGTGCAAACATCTTATTAGAGACAACTTTGTTTGAGATACTGTAGGCCCCAACTCACCCTATAATCGGAATTTTAGATGACGAAATAAATGGTTTGGTTTGGTTTGAATCTGTAAGATTATTTCTCTTGGCACATTTGTTTTATTGCAAATTCATTTGTTTTTGTGTTACTGATTAATATGGATGGGAGTCAGTGTAACCTCAATATCTTTTTTTTTTTTGGAAAAAAGAGCCCTATACCAACTTAGTTTCGTTGCTAATAAGGCTTCAATTTAAAGATGTGCTTGTAGACTATTAATGGTATTTGAATTGACATTTTTAAAAAAAATATAATGACAATCCCATTTAATCTACTAATGTCTGCTTAAATTAGCGGTAGAAATTGATTTTCCAACATGAATTACAAGAAATAATTTAATTTTGTGAGAACAGTTTTGTTTCGACTTACGTAAACATAACATCATTTCAAATAAGACCTAATCAAATAAACTGGGAAAATGACATGCATCAAAATACTTATTATGGTTTTTATTATAAAGATCAACTAACAATTCTCACAAATCAATAAAAATAGTTAAAGTCATTAAATTTGTCTTAAAATTTAAATAATTTCTGGTAATATCACTACTAATTACACTAAACTCTAAAATCATATTAATTATTACTCTTACACACTATCTTTATTAATTATGGGTATACATGAAAAAAAATATTCAGTGTTCTTTGGAAACAAACAAGTACCACTCTGGTCCTATTTATAAGTCTATTTTGACCAAATAAATGAGATTATGACAATTTCGTCCATATTAATTATACCATAAAGATAGAAATAGAAGGAAGAGTTGAAAAATACACATTCATAAATAAAGGTAAAATTAAAAATTTGTTCCATAATTATTGAGATACTTACCTCTCCTTGATATATAAGATTTTGTCAAAAGAGATTTATAAATAGGATTTTTTTTTTTTTATACACTTATAAGATTTGTCAAAATAGATTTATAAATAGGATTAAAGTAGTACCTTATAAAAATAATCAAGTACATTTATTTATTAGTGTCTTATAATAACAACAACGGACGCTGTAGTCTCTTTTTTTTTTTTTTTTCCCTTTTAGCTATCCAACCTATTATTTTTAGTGATTTATCTAAATCAAAAATTCAAAATACATGGTATAACCAAGTTACCTTATTCTTAATTTCTTTTAATCTGATCAAGAAGGTACGAACTCTGAATCATCACCACACCTTACCCATCACGTGCTAATAACTAATAATACAATTCCTTTTGGTCAGGAGAAGCTTTTGAGTTTTGAATTATACGCCAAAAAAATTATAGACGTATTGATTAATATTTTTTGCCATCACAGTTATACTAATGTAATAAATAATAATACAATTTCTGAGTTTTATGGAGTATAAACTCATATATCCATATTTATATTTATTAAAAAGGTAAAATTTACCAGAGTCGAACTAGCTAAGAATGGCGTGGTTTCTCCACGACTTAGTATACTTACTTTTCTTATATTTTTAATATTTTCCGCACATCTCATTAGATTTTGTGCATCATTTGGTTTTTTGAAAATATTTTATACATTTATAAACATGTTTTAAATGTTATAAAAATAGATATGATATTTTAAAAAATTGTGGAGGCATTATTTATTCTATGATGGAGAATGATATATAGTAGTAGTTTCTAAGGATATTCCTGGTCCATTTATAAGTCAATTTTGTCCAAAAAATTTGGTCCTTTTTATAAATCTATTTTGACCAAATAAATGAGATTATGACAATTTTGCCCATAGTAATGATGATGAGAGAGATGGGCTAGCCATGTTGGAAAGAAAAAAAGATGAGAGAGGTTTGACGATAAATATTAAAAGGTACTCATTCATAAATGAAGGTAAAGTTGGAAATTTGTTTCATAATCATTGAAATACTTACCTCTCCTTGGTATGTGAGATTTGGTCAAACTGGACTTATAAATAGGACCAGAGTGATAGTTTCTAATATTCTTATTATAAAGATCAACTAACAAGATTATTTAGTCTTTTTTATAAGGCACTTTTGATTCCTAATGAGCATTAATTATTTTTTTCCATGTCTGTCCATAATTAATAAGCGTCGTTGGTGAGAGTAATAATTAATATGATATTAGAATTTAAGGCAATTAGTAGGGGTAATATTGGAAATTACTTAGATCTTAGGATAACTTTATTGACTTTAATTAATTTTATTGGTTTATAAAAAAAGTTAGTTGATAACTTAACGGGCAGAGTATAAATGTTTTGATACTGTTGATTATGGTAATAATTCTGATAAAAAAATTATGGTAATAATTAGTAAAAATATTGAAGCTAGGACAGCAGTGAGCGTCAGCCATGTACGTACCAGGTAGGGAGAAATGGCATGGGGTTGGGGGTATAAGTGGAAAAACAGGGGGGAGTAGGGGTAAAGTGGGAAAGATAGAGGAAAGAGAGACAGAGCTATTAAATCTGCAACAACCCCAAATAAATAAAGTCAGTATGGCAGTGGCAGCTGTATTTGGCACTGCCATTGTCAGTTGCCAAGACTCTCTCTTTTGTCGTTTGCCACGTGCAACCTTTTATCCCCCAGTCTCCCCGTTTTTGTTCAATAGGATCGGGTTCCTACCTATCTAAACTACTGATAGGATGAGCTCATGGATGACGATTGAGACTTAATATTTTTTATTTGGTAATTTTTAAATTAAAAAATTTTAAAAAATATTAGTTGAGAGATTATTTTTATTTTAGATTTTCTATCCATTAAAATAATTTTTTTTTTAAATAAAAAGTTAAAAGAATAAAGTTTGAGTGTTGAGAACTTGAACTTAGAGATGTTTGGGATGGTTGTGGATCTTGAAATAAACACATCAAACGCATAAATAAAGGAGAAGCACGATAAATGAGTGTTTGACATGACTATAAATTTGATGTGCTTCAAGATTTGATGTGGCTTTTTTTATGAAGCTACATTTTGTTGCTTATTATCCCATTACCAAAAGCCACATCAATTTTATTATGCCCAATGACCATTTCACCCTTCAAATAATATTTATTTATAACTTTATCTATTACTTATTATACCAATTTCTCAAATAATTTCTAGAAATTAATCATTAATACCATATAAATTCAAGAAAATAGTTGTAAAATTTATTTAAGCCAATTTTACTAATTAATTTTTTCATAATATTTCTAGATCACCACAATAATATTCCATAATTTTTTTCTAAATTTTCAAGGCCCAAAAATAATTTTCAATAATTATCTTAAACTCTTTCTCATGATAAGGTCCAAATATATATATATATATATATATACACATACATATCTATATGATTCATGCCCCTTTTCAATACAAATAAATCATCTTTGTGATCAAATTAGAAACCAACTTGTATGGAATAGGTTTATTTAAGCATTTCATTGTGTTGTAATGTTTTTAATGGTAATTTTACTATTTTATTTAGTAAATTTATATTTATTTTTAATTTTTATCCCAAAGTATCACATTTTATATAACACACACATATATAAGATTCATACCCTTTTTAGTAATTTTTCATCTCATCTATCTTTTCAAAAGCTATGTCAAACAAGTGCCCATAAAAAAAAAAAAAAGCCTTCTACTACAATATTCCAAACACAAATCACATTAGAAAAAGTCCATCGAAAAAAAGTCCGGAAAGAAAAGCACATCGAAAAAAAAAAAAGCCACTTTTACCGCTATCCCAAACGGGCCTTAGACAATAATAACTTCAATAACAATTAGCAATCTGTGGATATACCCAGTGACAATTTGAGGAGCTCAATTTATTAATTTCTATATCCAACTTGTTAATTCCAAAACTTCAATATCTCATATTCCTATCAGATTGCTTATCTATCCTTTTATTAATTTAGTAAAATTTTTGGGGATTTTGTAATTCAAATAATACTTTTTTTGTCATTTTTCATACTATAATCTAAAATTTTTAGAAAAGGGAAAATTTTATGCGAAAATTTTAAATAAATACCATTTGAATATGTAAAACCCCGAAATCTGTTGAATTTGTAAAAAAGACAATTACAAAGGACCTATGAGGGATATGCAAATTCAGGTCGAATCCAGAATTACCTTTTTACCCTTAGTGTTAAATAAATAACAAAATAAACTAAAATACCCCCACCCCCTCCCCATGGCCACCACCACCACCACCACCGGCTAGCGGTGGTGGTGGCGCGTGGTGGTGGTGTCGCGGTGGGGGAGGTGGTGGGGCTATTTTAGTTTATTTTTTTATTTATTTAACACTAAGAGTAAAAAGGTAATTCGACCCGAATTTGCATATCCCTCATAGGTCCCCGTGTACTCTCTCGCTTTTTTTACAAATTCAACAAACTTTTGGGGGTTTTGCAAATTCAAATGGTATTTATTTGGAATTTTCCCAAATTTTATTTTGAAAAAAAAATTAAATGGAAGATATAATATGTGAGGAAAATGTATTGTTTACCATTCTTTAGTTTATAAGTCCACTTTGACCAAATCTCACATATAAAGGTAAGTTAGTTGACATAATGATTATGGGGTAAATTTTTAATTTTGCCCTCATTTATGATTGAGTATTTTTCAACTTTTTCTTCTCTCTCCATCCTCATAGGCGCAATTAATGTGAGTAAAATTATCACAATCTCATTTATTACTTGAAATTGAACTTATAAATAGGACCAAATTTTTTAGTCAAACTAGACTTATAAATAGAATCGAGTGGTACTTCTTTAGTTAAAGTTTCCACATATTTATGAAGATGATGAATGTTAGAAAAAATCAGTGAAAAAAGATACGAGGGATTGGGGTTGAGCAACTGATGACCTCACTAAAATTTAGCCTGTTTTGAACTTCCATAATAGGGCAGGTTTTTCATTTAAAATTGGGTTAAAGTGCAAAAATACCCTTGAGCTTTTACCCAAGGTGCGTCCAGCACCATACCACTCTGGTCCTATTTATAAGTCCAGTTTGACTAAAAAAATTTGGTCCTATTTATAAGTCCAGTTTCGGAAATAAATGAGATTGTGACAATTTTACCCATATTAATTGCACCCATAAAGATAGAGAGAGAAGAAACAGTCAAAAAGTACCCAATCATACATGAGGGCAAAGTTGAAAATTTACCCCATAATCATTATGTCAACTAACTTTTCTTGGTATGTGAGATTTGGTCAAACTGGACTTATAAATAGGACCAGAGTGGTATGTTTTTAGGAGGTGCAAAAATACCCATAAGTTTTTAAAATGAGAGCAAAAATGACACTGGCGTTAAAAACAATAAACTTCCATTACTTTTTTTGTCTCTTCATGCCCAGCTAGTTCCAAAGTCTGCCACGTAATACACCAAACCTTCACCTCATTGTCCGGACAACATGCACTGTTCATCTTCTTTCATTGATGATTCGTTGTGCTCCATCACCGAGAGAACTTCACCGGCCCGTCATGCCTCATCGTCACCGACAAAAATTGAAAGCATCAAAGTCAAAATACAAAGAAACCCAGAAATTGAAAGCAACCATGAATTGAAGAAATCAAAATCAAAAAGCAAAGCACAAAGAAACCCATAACACAAACCTTCTTATCAAAAATCAAAAATCAATTCAATCCAATTTGTTTTAATATATTGCTCTAAGTATCTTACCGTCACCGGCATCCAATTTGTTTCATCTGCAGAGACATTACTGGTTCTGTTCAGCCGAGTATGAATCTCTACAACGCCCCGATGAACGCTTATAACTCCCCCCTTCTCCCATTATCGGGGACCACCACCGCCACCTCCGACGCTCCTCTTTTTCCCGCTCCTTACAATTCTTTCATCGTCGATCGAAAACTCCCATCAAGTCCGACGGTGGCCTCTACTACAATCTTCCCGTTGTATCCGAAAAGCGTTCTAGAGATTCCATCAATTACGGCCCTCTCCTCTCCCGTAAGAATACTGCTACCAATGATAACACCTGTGCCGCTTTTTCTTTCCTCGGCCAAGACATTTTGCCCCACGCCCAAGTCGTACGAGTATGTTTCTGAATCTTGCAAACACATTTAATTTCCAAAGTGTTAATATATAAGAATTGATGGGTCAACGTTCATGGATTAACGGAATTGATAATTGATTTTTGATGAGAAGGTTTGTGTTATGGGTCTCTTTGTGCCTTGCTTTTTGATTTTGATTTCTTCAATTCGTGGCTGCTTTCAATTTCTGGGTTTCTTTGTATTTTTTCTTTGATGCTTTCAATTTTTGTCGGTGACGATGAGGCATGACGGGTTGGTGAAGTTCTCAGCGGTGATGGAGCACATTGAATCATCAATGAAAGAAGATGAACAGTTCCAGATAATGAGGTGAAGGTTTGGTGTATTACGTGGCAGACTTTGGAACTAGCTAGGCATGAAGAGACAAAAAAACTAACGGAAGTTTACTATTTTTAAAGTCAGTGTCATGTTTGCTCTCATTTTAAAAGCTTATAGGTATTTTTGCACTTCCTAAAAGTATATGGTCTTTGACGCACCTTAGATAAAAATTCGGGGGTATTTTTGCACCTTAACCCTTTAAAATTTAAATGGGAAGACTATAAACATGCCTTTCATGTCCGCCCATTTAATTCTATTATCATTTTTTTATTATTAATTATTTCTACTCTCACCCCGTCACTCACTCCCGTTTTTTAATGTGTCCGAAGAATTTAATTAACATTATTTTTATTCTTTTATTCCTTCTCACTTATTTTATTGTTCGCCTAATTGAGTGGTTTATTATTTTTTTCTTAAGATATTTTCTTTCTCCCTTTTCCTGCAAGCCATTATTGTTTGTAGCTAAAGTCTATAGCCTTCCAACGCCACCAACTTCTGTTTTTGAATTTATTTTATATTGAAACCTCAACATTCTGTTTGTCTATTTAAAATCAAAGTTCAAATTTAGTTTATTTTCTTTTGAGGGATCGATTTTTAATGCCATGATCCCATCAATATATTTATTGGACGCCAGCAATGGAGGAAAAAAGACAGGAAAATATCATTCAGGTCTCAGGAAAAAAAAAGAAAGGTCTAACCCAAACACCTGCCAAAAAAGTTTCAAAGGACTTTTCTTTTGTATTAATTATGGAATTCCGTAATCAAAAAAAAAAAAAATTATGGAATTCTAATATTAAAAAAGTCTTGTTGTGAAAATAGTTTTTCATGATATTAAAATAACTTTTCCTATTGTTAAAATTTTCTTATGAAAAAATTATTGTCAACATGATTTTTTATGCTGTTAAAAACAATTTTTCTTGTTGTTAAAAATTTTTCAAGCTGAAGAAAAATTGAAAAAAAATTTAACAATAGAAAAAGTTTTTTTGACAACATGAAAGCCATTTTGACAACAATTTTTTTTATAGGGAAATTTTAACAATAGGAAAAACTATTTTGACAATAAGACTTTTTTGATATTTTTTTTCTCCGCAATTAATATTAATAAAGTCCCTATAGAGAATTTGGGGTTGAGATTTTTTTAATGTTTTGTCCTTTCCTTTGGACCTGATTCCCATAAAAGAAAAGAAACATGGCAATTCGGTCTTTTATTCAATGGATATTAGTAGAACTCTTTCTTATATTTACGAGCAGGTGGATAAAGACATGCTTCTCTTTTCTCAAAATATCTTCCGTTTCTTCCCCATTTCTAGAGTTTCTTTCTCATACTTTAAAAATCAAAACCCACCTATAGCCATCTATTCATTTCTTTTTCGGGGAGTTCAATATTATGTCATCTTGATCCTCAAATTGTTGGTTGGTTTTGACATTTACGTTCTTTTATATATATATATATATATATATATATAAAAAATAGGTTAAGTTCTAAACGAGTTCTCGATAACCCATTCTAACCTGTTTATTTATGTCTCAACTCATTTAATATGGGTGGCACGGCTAGCTCATACCCGTGTAATATTAAATGTGTGGGCTATGGGTTAGGGCATCGGCTATCCACCCCGAGATTGCTCAGTCCTATGAGAGATCATAGGTTAAAAAGAAATAAAGAAATAAAAGAGACATGTGTTTAATTGAGAGTAAACATAAGAAGAAGAAGAAAAAAAAAATGTTTTCTTTTGGTGTATTGTGTAAGGCACTTCAATCAATTCATTATAATTATTTTATTAATTAAATATGCCTTAAATGATATTTTTTTTTTCAATTTTATACTTGACACAAAAAGTCACATTTAAGCATTAACTATATCAACAAAATTAATAAATATGTATTAGCTATTCTCTAAGTGATTTATATTATAAACTAAAATATTCTTTGACAAATGACTTGTTTGTTATATTGTGGTCGGTGGAGTAGAATAACTCTATATAATGACGAGGATTACGCGAATGATCTGTGATTATTAGGGTGTGCATAATGTAACGCTCCCCTGAATGATTTTTTTTTTTAATTTCTGTGCCCCGAACAAAAATGGATGCGAATTGTGTTTGGTAAATCCGGTTTTTTTTTTTTTTTTGCTCCTGGGATGAACCGATTTATTTTTTTGTCTTTGGGGAGTAAAAAGAAGAAGCAAAAATTTCTGCTTCTCTCTTCCAAGGCACAAAATGAGAATTTATTTTTCCGAAAAAAAAAAGACTCCTTCTTCTTTGAAGCATAAATTTACCTTCGTTCAAGACCACTACCACCCCCACCACCGCCACCGCCACCACCCCACCACCACCACCCCACCACCACCACCCCAACACCACCGCCGCCGCCACCACCCCAACACCGCCATCGCATCGCCACGCCACATAAATAATTTTTTGAATATAAAAATTACATAAATAATTTTTTTAGGACATTTAAATTTAAATTTATTTGTAAAGTATAATAATTATTAAAGAAAATGGCAAAATGGTAAAAATAACTCATTAATCCTCCATATTCCTCCCTTACTATTTTTTTAACTCCCAAACAAGGGGAGGAAAAATGTGTTACCAAACGTAATTCGATTCTCGGAGTAAAAATAAAATGGGTTAACAAACATAATTATGATTCTCGAACTCTTCCAAAGCACAGAATCGAAAAAAACTGTTTCATCTTAAAAAGATCTTTGGATATGAAATGGTTGCCATATACACCCTTAGTCCCGACCATAAAATAAAAGGATGTTTGGTCTAAAGGATGAAAACTGAAAACCCAATAAATTGTGAGGGACCCCCAAGCTTGAGTCCAGAGATTTTTTATTTTACAATCCCACTTATCATTCTCCCTATTATTAGAGAAAGAGGGAAGATATTTTGAAGTTATATTATTAATTTGAATTTTTTTAAATTAATATATAATTTTATCCTTCATTTATCACTTTTTCTTCTTGGGATAAAGTGTATATTAACTAAAGGTAGAATTTAAAAATTATTAAATTTTAAGATATAGTTAATGATATTGACATTTTTTCCTATAAAATATGCTTATGTAGTTTATAAAGATGATTAAAGAAGTACTACGTATTATTTTTCTACATCTTCTCAATAAAATTAAAAATACAATACAAGAAAAGCATACACGTTTTGCTTTTATAAGTCAGATTCAAGAAGAACTCCCTAAATATATCTCATAAAACCTAAAAGAATAGTACTTTAATGAGTCCTTATTATAAGGCACATCTCTAACCTCTTCAATAAAACTAAAGAGCACTGGTTGGTGTCATTTGAACTCAACAGGTTCGACAATTTGCTCTTGATTTGATTCATATGCACGCTTCATTGTCATAACAGTTATGAAAAGCAAATAAAATTTGTGGGAGGAGAGGCTTCTCTCTTGAGGCGGTGATAGTTTCTGCTTTTCTGGTATATGCTTCTTGTTCGTGGAGGTGATTTTCCTTGGATTTTCTCATCTTGGTAGTGTTTTCTCTTCATTTCTAGTGGCCTCTTGTATTAGTTTACCAAGTTTTTTATGGCATCAGTTAGGTCAGTGCAACTTCCTTCTTGTGATTCCAAACGTTTGGTGTACTATCAGCAACATTTCTCGTTTGCTAACGTCCTTTTCATCGATTTGTTCATGTTACCGAGATTCAGTCCCTATTAATTTGCGCTGAGAGCTTCAAGGTCAGGTTTCTATCGTTCAACATCATGAAAATTACTATGTCCTCCATTTTAGCAGCTCCAAGGATTGCGCTTTTATCCTGGATCATGGTTGTTTATGGTTGCTTCAAGGTTTCTCTCTTGCGGTGTTTGCAGGGATTCCAGATGTGCCGATATCACAGCTTTCTCTCCCCTTCTTCCATTCTTTACGGTTCTGGTGTCACCTGAGCTCTGTGCACGCTGTGAAGAGAAGGGATGTGCTGAGGATGATTTGGTTACAAGGTCAATTAATAGATATTTTGGTTTCGTGGTAATATTGGACAGGGCTACCATTTGAGCTTAATCCTCTTTAAGCCCAATGTGTGCATGTATAAATATAGAGCCTAGGAACAGATTCTTGTATGGACTCTACCCATTTTATTTCAATGATAAAAGTGTTTCTGGGCCTGGTGATTACTTTTCTTGCTAAACATATGTATCTTCTTAATTGAGGCACAGTCAAACATACATTTAATGTGGGCATTTCTTCCTAGGCCGAGTGAATTGTTTAAAATAAAAATATTTGGAAGACAAATAAAGGGAGGGAGTTAAAGAAATTAGGTCGTTCACAAGATAAATAAGGGAATTTATAAAACAAGTTTAAGTATTTACAAGATAAATAAGAGATTTTAAAAAATAAATTAAAAGTATCATTGCCTTTCACCCATAAAATTTTATTTAATTCTGATCCAAAGAGCACAGTAAAATTTCAATTTTTTTTGAAGTTGACTGAAATAAGTTTTACCATCTATGCTTACTCCATGGATAACAGTTAGTAATGAACTAGATTATTACTCTCTTCGGTCCTAATTATATTCCACTATAAAAATATTCCTATAATTATAATCAGGCGGATCGAACAAAGATAAAGACAAATGCTGGTAACAGGTACGCTAGTAGCTGAGTCATTTATCTGCTGCATGACGATCTGGATCGTTGGGCCAATTCTGTAGCTTCATTAATTGACACGTCGGAGTGGTACCTATTAATGACAGATTCAACAGAGCTACAACGGATGAACAATTACTTTAAATTTGGATGGAAAGAACAATGAGGGAAAATTTGGATTATTAAGAACAAAAACTTCCATACATGATAAAAATATTTACTATTTTTAGAAGTTATTGTTGGAATTTTAGGATAAAATCCCATAGGTTATGAATAAGAAGAAGGATGGAAAAAAAAGAGGAAAAAGGGAAGAAGGAATGTGTGTGAGAGAATAGTCTCACATCAAGCTTATTGGAGAGAAGTTGGAGGGTATATAAGCTCCCTAACTCGCTCCTACTAATTGGGCCCTTGGGTCAACCCATTTTTGTGGAGGGGTGACGACTTATGTGACCCTTGGTCCACCACACACACGCTGCCGTTCGCTCGGCCGGTTCGGCTTTCGGTCATCATATAGGTCGGTCGGCTGTCCTGGCTCGTGTGAAATAAAATATTAATTTTTTATTAAATTATTTTTCGGATTAAAAAATAATTTTTTATTAAATAATTTTTTGAATTTCCGAACGTTTAGATATTCCCGTTGTGCTTCTCCGACTTTTCCAACCAAATGTAAAGCGCATTTTTGCGATCCGTTCGCTTCATTCCGGGTGCGTCTGTTTCGTGAAGACGCACCCGGTTCTGCGGAATGTGGATGCGGGTTGCCTCCGTTCGCTTCGTTCGGGTGTGACTGTTCGTCAAGACGCACCAATTACGCGTGAATGTACGTGGGTCACCTCTGTTCGTTCCGTTCTGGTGCGTCTATTTGCACAACGCACCAATTCCCAGCAGCAGACTTGTCCATCTGATCGTGTTCTTTCAGAGTCTATAAATAGGGCGCCCTAGTCACGCTTTAGACACACAATTTTTCTCGCACACTCTCTCTCTCTCGCATTCGTGCATAAACACTCATGCGTTCCAAAAGCGAGACTCATTGGCTTCGCTTGGGCTTGTATGCACAGAGCCATCTTTCGGAGACGAATAATCCGCTCTATCCCGGGAGGCAATTGCTCGAAAAACCTTCGGATCCGTATTGAGGAGCAAAATTGTCTTAAGGATACAACGAAAGTTGGGCCCAGATTTCGCATTTTTTCCATTCCATATCTAGCCTTGTAAGTTCGTTTTACACTTTTCATTTTATACAAACTAAGTGAATGTTCCCCGTATGCTCTAT
This sequence comes from Acacia acuminata, assembly GCA_019022655.1. Taxonomy (NCBI): domain Eukaryota; kingdom Viridiplantae; phylum Streptophyta; class Magnoliopsida; order Fabales; family Fabaceae; genus Acacia; species Acacia acuminata. Next base: position 2,680,804 of record JAFJYI010000004.1, on the reverse strand, counting down.
TTAATAAATACGATTCTTGTTTTGATATTCTCGCATGTACTTTATATTCAATTTCTACCTACTCAATATATTAGAAACAACAGTTTTCCCTTCTAATTTTCTTTTTTCCTAATTTTTTCCCTATCCAAACATACCAAACATAGGATTAAGGATAAAAGCTTAACTAACATGTCCCTCGATACATATTAAGCAAATTTTGATCCTAATCCAGTTGAGAAAATGTTGCCTTCAGATCCTATCTTCTCACTATCAACATAATGCAGACTAGCACAACCCTAAAATGTAGTGCTAGCTCTCTCATAAGGAAGTAGATCCTCTCATCACGCTACAGATTAGCGGAGCAAAACCAATTAAAAAAAATGCTAGATCTGGATGGAGTATTTTTTAAATTTAAGGGGGATAACGAGGGTGTAATAAAAAAGAAAAAACATGATGTGAATTATGTAATGATGAGCTCCACTAATGACTTTTCACCCTTGTCGTTACGTGTGTGGGTTTAGGAAAGGTCTTTAAAAGCTTATTTTAGATCACTTTTGAAGGTTTCAAAAATGCTTATTCACGTAAATAAAAACAAAATTCTTCTTATATATACTTACTTTATATACTATAAATCATAGTTGAAAAATTGTTTTTGAAGGTTTCAATCACTATTCCAAACAAGTATAAGTAGTCTTGAGACTTTAGCAACTAAAACTCTCTTATCACGGTTTTCCAACTAAAAATAAAATGAATGAATTATGCAAAGTATTCATGAATTCCCATCCTGAAACTCAAAGACGTGAAATCTAGCAAAATCGATGCGAAAGCTAGGTGAGAAAATCATGCAGCTTACTCTGTATGTTGCTTTCGATTACTTTGAACCAAGTCGTTTCAATACTCACCATACAAATTCAAACAACAAGGGTTCAAAAGCCATGTACGGAAAGTATATAAAAGACGAGAAAAACGACCAATGGGAAACCTCTACAACACGCTAATTAATATTCATCAAGACATCAATACAAACAAGAAGACCGTGGCCATCAAGGAAGACAAAGAAGATAAGAACAAAGAACATGAAAGAAACAAAAATACCCACCACCAAGCACTTGGTAGAACTTGATAGGGGTTTGTACTTTCTTAATTAGATGTCTCAAGTTCAAGTTTTAAGTATAAAAGTGTTAAATACATCAATTTTTTACCTTGGCCAACATCAATCATCTTGATTATATATGGTTCATTATCCTTGCCAGAACCATGACAAATAATTATGAGGAAATGAATATATATAACGTAGATGAAGTCAAATCATACAATTTTTAATTACTTCCTCATATCCTTTTTATAAAAACTCAAAATATAAATTGTCTTTATCCTTTTTATAAGAGTTTGACAAAGTTGTTTAAACATTAATGAGTTTTTTTTTCCATTTATGCCCCTATTAATTATAGATATTACATTAATTAAAAGGTTAATGATACTTTTATTTACTCTATTTTTCTCTTACTTGTCCATAATAAATGAGGGGCATAGTTAAAAACAAAAGTTTATTTCAGACTCACTTATTATTTCTAACTAATTTTAATCACTTTTTTAAACCACGTAATTAGTTATCGAGCTTTTATAAATAGAACCAGAAGGAAGGAGTACTATGGTAACAACCACGGGAAAACAACCAAGGAACAACATTCGTTAGGATACTAAGAAACTCAGCTAGATAATTAAAAAAAAAAAAAAAAAAAAAAAAGAGATATAAGATTGCATACATATTACCTCTCGGTATAAAGTATCAATCCCAAATATGTTGTGTGAACAATCTCCAGCCATTGTGGCAAGCATACATCAATTAATTTTGACAATTTTGTTCACGGAGCTTGGTAAGAGTTAACAAATAGCACTACGTTTGGTTCTTAATAAAGAGTTAATTGACTGAAACACCATATTTTAATTTCTTCTAAATTTGTAGGTGAAAATTATTTCGTAGGTTATTCTTCTTTCCCCCTTACGTTGTTATTTCATAAGTAATTATGGTTAACTGAGCTGTGATTTGTTAGTTTTTGAATGTAAGGAGCAGACCCGACCCAAAAATAGGAAGAAAGTCAGTTTTAATTTGAATGTACAGATATATGATGCCAAGATGATCGCTGGTAGAAAGATTATCTTCTTTATGTTTTGGCTTTTCAATTTTGCTGCTGCTATGCATTTCTGCCGTTGCTCGATTTGGAGAAAAAGATGGAAAAAAAAGACTCAAAACGACTATTTTTCAAAATCAAAAGTTTATTTTAAAATTTTTCAACGATACTAACATATTTTATTTTTGAAAACAATTATTTAAAGTTTCTAAAAATGGATGTTAAAAGTGCATTTTTTATAGTAGTGCGAACTTTTAAAAAGTCGCACATCAAAAAATATGATTAAAACTTCTTGAGAAGTAGTTTTGTAACACTCTATGATTTTCTCTAATTCTTATAAGCACCAACTCTTTATGCCACTTTAAATCATTTTCTACATTTACTTCAGTAAATATAAGCGAGTAATAACTGAAAAGCAGGTTCAAGTAAATTGCTCTCTGCGTCTGTTTTCTTTGTTACTTACACACATTCAATGATGGAGCTTTGTAGAGACAATGGGAGGCCATGGCCCCCTCAAAAAAAAAAAAAAAAATCTAAATATTTAATTTAAATTGAAATTTTTTTTTTCAATTATACATTTGTCTCAAAAATTTAAACATTTGGCCCCCCAATTTTTTTTTCCTTAATTAGTTAATAAGATACGTTTGACCTCCATATATTTATCCTAAGGTACGCCACTGCACACATTAACGTCAAATGAGCACTTCTGAATGTATGGTTACAAAAATTCTTCCTATTTGATTCTTTCATGATTTAAATTTCCCCAAAATTCTTTTCAGATCAGATAAGCTTTTTCTTGATTGAATTGAGTAAAGTATGTGGCGACCTATTCATTGCAACATTTTTCATATTGCTAGTAGTGATTAGCACATGCCATTTTTGTTTTGGTTATTCATTGCAACATTGTGGCTGTGCTGAAGCATTCTTGGTGGCTTTAAATATTTCATTGCTTCTCGGGTTTGATATTTGTTATAAGTTAATATGTCGGCATCAGATAGTGACGCAAGTACTGAGGACGCTAACTCCTCTGATACACAATTTTAAAACAACTGTTAAAAGGGTGCAAACCGATGAGTTAAAATTAGATGGTCCCAATTGACGGGAGCAGATTTTCTCCTCTTCACTCTCCCTCGAGAATCTCTCGAATCGCATCTGGACCGTCCAAATCGTGATCCAACGGTCCGATTAAAAAAAAAAAAAAAAAAATTTGAAGTTTTGTCTTTTTCGAAAAAGACAAAAGTAAAAAAAAAATTTTTTTAAATGCGGACCGATTGGATCGCGATTTGGACGGTCCAGGATGCGATTCTGAGGGATTCTGAGGGAGAGTGAAGAGGAGAGAAGCCGGACCCCCCAATTGACCCAATGCAAAGTTGTTCAGTCAAAGGGTCAAATAGAGGGGAAAGTGACACATGTGCACCATGTGGGTCCCACATAGTGCTCGTTTGCGCTCTTTTAATGGTTGTGTTAAAATTGCCCATTTTTTTTTAAAGTTATGTACATTTTAGCCCCTAAAAAAACTTTCCCCGTTTGGATCGAAGAAAATTGAGAAGGAAAAGGAAAAATTGGAATTTTCCAAGAATAGCCGAAATTGGATCAAATTTTCTCTGAAAAATATTTTCCCGCCGCACGTCATTCTCCCACATTTAAATGAAAATAGGTTCCCATTAAAAATGGTGGGAAGCCATTTTCCAGCGCCTAAGAAAATTGCCTAAAGTCCATTTTGCCCCTAATCACATGGCAGAGAGAGATGGGGAGAGGAAGAGAGAGAAGAGAGTGACGCCGGAAAACATTGTGGAAGAAGGAAGGAGGAAGAAGTTGCTGACGATGGCCTTCTTCATTGTAGATCCGTCAGAGTCGACGACCATTGAAGCTTTAACGAAGGAAGGAGGAAGAGACAAGGAAGATTAAACTATGTGCTTGCTGAGAGAATCGGGAAAATGACGAACTACACACTCAATTTTTTTTTCCATTTTTTTAATTTTTGATGATTGTTTTTTTTTTTAAAACAGTTGTCTTAACTATTTTTTTCCTTTTTAATTTTTGACGATTGTTTTTAAAAAACAGTCATCTTAACTATTTTTTTCTTTTTTTTTTAATTCTTTTTTGAAAAAACGGTTATCTTAACTATTTTTTTTTTTCTTTTTCTTAATTTTGTACCACTGTTTTTTAAAAAAGAGTCTTCTTCACTATTTTTTATTTTTGGTTTTTTTAATCTTTGACGACCGTTTTTTAAAAAAAGTCGTTTTAACTAATTTTTTTCTTCCTTTTCTTAATTTTTGACCAATGTTTTTTACAAAACAGTCCTTTTAACTATTTTTTTAAAACTTTTATTACTGTTTTTTTAAAAAACAATCGTCTTAACTAAAGGTGAGACTGTTTTTGAATATTTATTATTATTATCATATTTGAATATTTTATTATTAAATCTTTTTTATACTTTATTAAAATATTAAAATGAAGAATTAAAAAAATGTTATCACACACTGGAGTGCGATAACATCACACTATAGTCTACAGTGTGCAATTGCTTGAGTTTTGCGTGGTTTATAATAATGTTTATTTTTAAGAATAGAATGGTATTTTGTCTAATTTCTTACCTTATTTTCTTTTAATCAAACAAAATTTTTCCAATCAACCCATTTTCTTTTCTTGTGCAAAACAAACGCACAAATGGAAAATATTTTTTCTTCAATTCCATTCTTTTCATTTCCATTCCTAACATTTCTTTGATTCAAACGGGGCCTTAATGGTGCTATATTTATACCTATACTATAAAAGTTTGATGTTAAAATTACACCTTTGCCTTATAAAAAATATGCCAAGATTAAGATAAAAAAGGAAGGAAAAAAATAAATAAAAATCTAAATTAAAGTAGGAAAGCACAAGAAGAATAAGATGAGGAGGGAAAAGAACAAAGTAAAACCAAACTAAGCAACTGTGGTTGTGCTCGCGGGGAGTCGTTTCTACAACCGAATTCTCATATGTTGACTATTTTGTTTACTTACTGCATTCCTATAAATGATTCTACTAGAAGTAGAAGTAGTGTTTGTCGTTGAAGGTGGATGAATACTCACTTCATAAATGAATACTCGCTCCCTTCCTTTTTATTTATAAAACTATAAAACTTAAAAACTTGAATTTTCTTGATGTTTTTTATAAGTGCCTATAACTGGTACGGTTGTTTGGATATTTAATGAGTTTTTTGTTTTTTTGTTTTTATCTCTTATTAATTATATATATATATATATATATTGTATTATTTAAAATGTTGGTAATACTTATACCACTTAAGGCCTATTTATAAATTACTTGTACTCGAAAAGTTTTATTCAAAATATAAGTTAATTATAATAAAATAAATGAGGTTTTGTTAATTTTATTCTATTGACTTATATCAATAAGTACATAGAGATGTAAATGGATAAAGATAAAGAGATATACAAGAGAATGTGAACCTTTTCATAAATAAGGATAGATCTGAATAAATTCACATTCTCTTGTATATCTTTTATCAATTTAATATATTTTTTTTTTGAGAATAAGGTACAAATCACTTTTAAATAGGCATTGAGTAGCATTTACTTTAAAAAAAGTTTTATTTCTCCTACTTGCCCTCTATAAATAAATGTATACTTGAAAAATGAAGTTTATTTTAGGTACATTTATTATTTTCATCTAATTTTAATCATTTTCTTAAATCACATAATTTGGTTATTAAACTCTTATAAATAGAACCGATGATGTATCTTTTTTAAAATAAAAAATAAAAACAAAAAAATTAGATGGCCCCGTGAAGAAGCATGAAATTAGTTAACTTTGGGGGTGGGTGGAGAAAAAGAAAGGGCAGAAGTAGGGAAGTGAAATAAATGTGAAAGTGGGGATGAGGGAAGCATTGAATATAATTAATTAAAGAGATGGAATACGAATTGAAGGATGGAGTTGGGGAACTCAGTGGACTCTACCGTACGTAATTAATAAGGCCGATTCCATTAAGCCTCTTCATATTTTTGTTATCTTATAAAAAAGTTTGAGAAGTTCATTGTTGACTGAGAGAAAGAGTGTGTGGGAGAGCATGAAGAGAGATTTGCACAGACACAGCCACCATGTAGGAGGCGTCTCAGGTTTTCACTTGTTACCTTAATGAACATGTTCATGTTTGTGTTTCTGGGAATTACCAAAGTGAAGAGGTCATTGTGTAGGATTGGATATTTGGTGGATCAGGAACAGGACTCAGATGCTTGCTACTTGGCCACCTCCAACAACCCAACTCCTCCCACGTGGTTCATAACATTCGCATGTTTTCTAGGCATGTTCAAACTTACTCTACTCAATTCCTCATGTCTTCTTCATTCAAGTTTCAATTACTTTAAATTTTTTCTGTTCCTCAAGAATTACTATCTCTCAAACGTTTCAAAAGGTTGGCGAAATGGACGGTCTCAAATAAAACCATTATGGTTTTTATAGGTTGTAACCAATTGAATAATAAAATTAACTAAAATAATAATGATTTTTATAATAATTTTGATAAAATTATTAAATACTGAAAAAAATGTTTGAAAAGGGCATTTTGGTTATTATTAAGTGTTGAACAAAATGCTTGAAAGGGACATTTTGGTTTTTAAGTCAAAAACATGGAAAACTTAGATTTTCATCTCATACCTCTTTATCCTTTACAAGTTTTAATAATTCTTTTTAGATTTTGGAAGTTTAAGTGATATTTAAATGTATTTTGCCGAATTAAATATTCTTTTTCGTATGAACATGTGAGACAGAAAATGACCCATGGGACTATGAGGGATTAAGATAATTTGGTGTCCGTACGGCATGCTGTTTTTTTTTTAACAAATTTGGACCGCTTTGGATTAAAAAAAATTTTAACGGTCCCGGATGAGGCTTATGAGGGATGGGAGAGGGACTGTGAGAAGATCCGGACCCCTATTTTTCGGAAGAGGATTTTCTCCTCTTCCCTCTCTCTCCCCATCCCTCACAATCAAATATGAGCCGCGTCAAGGTGTCCGTCTCGCATGCGGTTTTTTAAACAAATCGACCATCGGATCAAAATTTCAACGATCCAAATGGGCTATGAGGGATGGGGAGAGGGGGAACTGTGAGAGGATCCGGACCCCTATTTTTCCCTGGTATCGGATATCATTTTGTTCCCTTGATGAAAATCCCAAGTGATCTGGATTTGATGGATTGTTTCCATTTTGGGCCGACGGCGGCATATTCTGGATTCAGATTCATAAAGAACTCGGGAAAATCCCAATAATGTAACCTCCAAATATCCAAAACCCAATTCAATGATTGAATTTGTCTAATACCAGATTGGATTAGAATCACCAATTTGGAATTTTCAAATTTTGTAAGAAGACCTATTTCTTTCCCCTCCTCTCAGCTCCCGCGCAGCCGCGACACCTTCACCAGCATCTCGCCCCACCCACGGCCGTCGTCTTGAGGAATCTGGTATGATGTAAATTTAAATCTCTGAATTGGGCTTTTGATATTTGGAGAGTATTTTATTGGGATTTTCCAAAGAATTATACACTTCCAAGGGAAAGGGGGTAAAGGTCAAGCCAAGAACTAAAACATGGTTTCTGAGTTCAGTTCACATTTTGAAACTGAAACTCGGGAGTTGTAGAACAGGCTGCGACTGGGAATGGACGGCGAGGAGTTGACGGAGCAGGAGACCGCTTTGTATGACCGTCAGATTAGGGTATGGGGTGCTGATGCTCAAAGGAGGTACCTTTGCCTTTCTCCTCATTTTTCTGAATCTCTTTCTTTAGTTTATGCTTGTTTTGTTTCCCCTCAGTTGTACAAAATGAACCCTGAGTTTGTAAATTTGACTTCTCGTTTGTGATTCTGCTGTTTTAGACTGAGCAAAGCTCATATCCTGGTTTATGGAATGAAAGGGACTATAGCAGAGGTAATTAAACCTTTCACTTTCGTTATATAACAAGTATTTCAAGCTAAACATGCAAAAAATCTTTAACTAAATGAATCTCTCTTTCGGGGGGCTAATTGGTTGGAATGCCTAATTTTTGTTACTTGTTTTTCTGGCCGGATTAGTTTTGCAAGAACATCGTTTTAGCTGGAGTTGGTAGTTTAACTTTAGTGGATGACCGAGTAGCAAACGAGGAGGCATTGTCCTCCAATTTTCTCATTCCTCCTGATGAGAACGTATATAGAGGGAAAACCCTTGCTGAGCTTTGTTGTGATTCACTTATAGATTTCAATCCTATGGTTCGTGTTTCTGTGGAGAAAGGTTTGCATTCTCTCTTTCCTCTTCATATTTTTTCTTCCTTTTGTTTTTCCCATCAATAGCTGGTTGTCATTTTCTGTTATCTCCTGGGATACAGGTGATTTGTCAGATTTTGGAATTGATTTCTTCAACAAGTTTGATGTTGTAGTAATCAGTTGTTGCTCCCTTGCTGCTAAGGTATGATGTTAACAATTCCTCCCCCCTATAACCACTTACCGTGTGATAAATCACTACTTGCTTTAGTATTCTTATTTGTTTATCTATTGCTTTGTGATTTCACTGCAGAAACTTGCTAATGACAAATGCCGGAAGCTATCAAAGAGAGTATCTTTTTATACTGTTGACTGTAGAGATTCTTGTGGGGAAATATTTGTTGACCTGAAGGACTATCGATATTCAAAGGTTTCCCTCAAATTTAGTTTTGCATAGTTCTCAATTCTGAAATTTTACTTCTTAATTTTAATGTGTTTGTGCTTCATTTTTCTTTTCCAGAAAAAACTGGAGGAAACTAATGAATGCCAACTACAATACCCGTGTTTTGAGGTATGTCTTGGCTGATCATAATTTCCTAATTATCCATGCTATTCTTAACCTTGTATTATATTACCATCCTTTATGTATTTCTTGGAATTGAGCCTACCAAGTACAATCCTGACGATGAACTGCAAGATTCTGGTCCTCCTTTATGCTTCAAGTGGCCTTACATATTTTTTTTTCCAAGGGAGCATTGCTGAAACAACAGAGTAATTGAATTCAAAATTTTCAGAATATGCAAGTTCTAAAACGCCTTATGGGCCTATATGTTATGTCTATATAGTTTACTTTGCTTCTGATGATGTGTTGTAGTCAAGTATGCTTCACAAGGTTGTCTAATTTTTATATCTTTTACTGCAGGATGCAGTATCAGTGCCATGGAAGGCACTTCCCAGGAAGACATCAAAGCTGTACTTTGCAATGAGAGGTGTGTTCTATAAAGTTGTGATGTAAAAGAGAGAGATGTAGAGAACATATGGCTTACATGCCCTGAGTTTATACTTTATATCTCCAGGCGCTTATTTTCAAAAACACCTTTGTACAAGGCTCTGTCATGGATTGTTACCTTTGATATGGAACTTACTCTTTAACCCCCAGAAGTTTGTTGTATATTTTTCCATTTTCAACTCGAGACATGTATTCACCAATTATTAATGCATAGAAATCTAATTGTCTCTTGCAGTTATTGAAAAGTTTGAAGAGGCTGAAGGTCGAAGTCCTGGAGAGGTTTCAGTTGCCGATCTTCCTGGTGTCCTTAAGCTGAAAAAGGAGCTATGCTCTGCACAAGTAGGCTACCTGGAATTTGTTGCAGTAATGTTGTTTGTGTCTACTGTTCATAATCTAAACTTGCTAATTTTGTTAACAGTCTGTCAATGAATCTCACGTGCCTGACAGTCTACTAGAAAGGTTGGTAACAAATACAACAGAATTTCCTCCCGTTTGTGCCATAATTGGAGGAATCCTTGGACAGGTAATCCTTATAACAATTTAGTACTATGATGTCTTTACCCATGCTATTATTATCTGCATGACACTAATCTGATTAAGGTGATTGTTATGACCTCGTAGGAAGTGATCAAAGCTATATCAGGAAAAGGAGACCCTCTAAAGAATTTTTTCTTTTTCGATGCCATGGATGGGAAGGGTGTAATGGAGGACATTTCAGAACCTAATGCTTAAATGTGAATGGTATCAAAAGGAAGAATTTATCGAAATGCAGAACTATACATTTGGATTGAAGCGGATAAATAGCAAATTTCAGATGATCTGTAGGCAATACTGACCCCTCAAGCTGATATTGTCTTGCTAATTATACCGTGTACCTGTATCTTTTAAGCTTTCAGGCTTTTGTTTACGCATCATCAGTAAGCACTGGACTTGTTTGGTATTCTTCTAGCGTTAACCTATATTTTTAGTGTAGTGATTAATGACATCATACATATAGTAGATTTCTCGACTATTCCTTCTTTTTGGTATTCTGAGTTTGACTTCAGTATGAGAGCTCTCCAAGCAAAATTGTAGATGTACTGAACAAGTGCGATAAAGTGTGTATTTATTTCTTAATTGTGTTCAAATTTTGTCCGACCATTTTGAAGATGCTTTGATTATTTTAATAAAAAGAACTGTTCACTATACAATGTTTGTGAAAAATAATAATGTGGTCAGTGGGTGGATGTATCGAAATCGTCTATTAAAGTGAATTTAAAGAAATGAGGGAAGAACACAATTATAGCAGCTTACACCCCTAAACTTTGACCTGATATGATGATGATCACAAGTATACTAAACCATTGAAAAAACCATGACATTTGTACCGAAACATTCTTAATGATTATATCAGTAAAAGAAGAACCTTAAGGTGTGATCTTCATGATCCAGGTTAACGAAGAAACCATTTTTTTTTTTTGGCAAGCACTATGGGCATGAGATGATATTGATTTTTGGATTATCTCTTTTTTTTCAAAAAAAAATAATAATCTCTTTTTAAAACTAAAAACTATTTCTAAACTAAAGTTAAAAAAAGGAGCTTCTAAAAAAAGTTAAAAACTGTTTGATAAATATATTTAAATTTTTTAGTTTAAAAGTTAGTTAAAAACTTAAATTAAAAATAAGCTGTTTTGAGAAAAATTTTCTCATGGTCACTTTTTCTAATAAAAATTATCATAAAAAATGTATATTATAAAATAACATTTAAACTATCAATACATTCACAAAATAAAATACTATAAAAATAGATTTGCCAATAGTAGAATACAATTAAGAAATCATTAGTAATCTTGCAAATTGTCAATCAATGATTTGCAAAATCTTAAACTAATTTCTAGACCGATATGGGAGAATAATTTGAATAAAAGCTTAAAAAATCAGAGAACAATTTGAATAAGAGCTTAAAAACAAAAATGCTTTTACTTTGGAGCTTTTGGCTTTTTTTTTCTTTATTGTCAAAAAAAACTCTTTTTATTATAAAAAAAGCTTTTTGACCTGATAGATAAGCTAAAAAAGAGTTATATCAAAAAAATAAGCTAAAAAAGAGAAGATCCAAACAAGCACGATAAGCAGGAACGAACCAACAATTTCCAACTTGTAAGAAAACTCTTATGTCACTAGGCTATAAGGTTATTGAAAAAGAAACTATTACTTTTTAAAATGTTTAATTATGATAGGTTTTTATCCCTCCAATCTCGCCATAATTCAAAACAATTTGAACCATCCTGTAATCTCTGTTCATTGGTTCATCCTTCCAAAGCCCCACACCATGATGAGATGAAAGAGAGAGAGAGTAAAAGAAGAAAGCAAGCAAGGAAGGCGTCCCTACAATGGAAAGCTTCCATGGAAAAGAAAGACATGGAAAAAATATCAACTTTACAATAATTCACAAAAACAGTGTCACTCCTTTAAGCAAGCTATCTCACTACTTGTTTTCCAAGAGATTCCACACATCCAAACACCACCATCACCATAGAGAAAGCTATACAATTAATGAACAAATCTCCAACAGACCTCATGTCCATGTTTCAACAACAACAACAACCATGGAAGCTGAGAACCAGAGACGTGGCGGTGCAAGAGATCCTCCGGGAGCGAAGGGAAGCCATAGAGACAGGCAGGTTGAAGGGCCGGCGACTTTTCGAGCCGATGCAGAGAGGAGGAACAACAATTCTCAATGAAGTGTTAAGTGGTGATGATGAAATAGGTCCAGAGAGTGAAGTGAGGTTCTTGTCTTTTGATTATTCCGAGGACGAAACTTATTCACCGCCATCATCATCTTCTGCTTTGCCTCTCCTGTCATGTCATTCTCTGGACACAGACCAAGAGGTGAAGGAAGAAGAAGAAGAAGTACAGGATGTTTGTAATGCAGAGGCAAGAGTTGGTAATGGAGGAACCTACATCATTTTCCTGGGGGTGATTGCTACTGTTTTGCTTGTATTTGCAATTTGTAAGAGTTGGGTTAGAAGATTTGAAGAGTATGAAGTGATTTTAGTGCCAACCTGACCCGGTCTTCTTCAGGGATTTTGCTTGTGACTTCCTTGAGATGGTGATTTCTCTTTTCCAGTTTATGATTTGGATTATCAAGAACTTTTGTTGGTATCTTTCTGGTGACTGTATTTTAGGAGTAATAATACTAATAACGATGAGTTTTGGACTTTAGAGTTTACTAAATGGTGTGAAGAACATGTTCATTCAATCCAAAGGTTAATTAATAATACCTGAAAGGCTGAAACTTGTCGGCAATCACTTAAATTTAAAAATCTCACTAAAGCAGCAAAATTGATTTTTTTAAAAAAAATAGATATAAGTACTGGAATCTATTGATCACCGGAAAAAAAATAATAATAATCACTTTAGTTTCTCTCATTAAATCCTGTCCATGCATAATAAGCTGTAGTTGATCAATGATACATATATGACTAAACAAAATCTACAAGATCCTATAAACAAGCGTTCTAATATCATCAAAATTTCATAAATTCTATGAAATTTTATTTCCAGAAATGAACTGGAGGAATTTTTTTTTTTTTTTTTTTTTTTTTTTTTTACCAAAAAAGGTATGGGAGTTAAAACTATCCTAAATAAAACTAAAGAAATATCATAAGATCCATGAAATTTTATAAATCAAAATTAATGGGTTTTATACTCAATGATGAATGCTTATAATAGATTAATCTATAAAGGTCCAGTTAAAACAAAATAAACTATGAGAGTCTGCAGATAAGTTTTCCAGAAAAAATAATTGTTACCTAGCATATAGATTTTGCTTTCTCTTTAGTATGCGTATTTTATATTCTATGAGGACAAGTATACAGGACGGAGGAAGTATTATCTATAGATTATACAAAGAGTCTTCTCTCCCATTCCTATTATTTTCATATGTCTCCGGTCCTAATTATAGAAACACTTTTGTAGTACAATTTATACTACAAAAGTGTTCCTATAATTAAGACCGGAGGAGTAGTATTTATCAAATTTTTTTACATAAAAAAATTGACTCTGTTCTACCATGGGGCATACTTTCTGTATAAGAAATGTACAAAGGCTAGGGAGGTAGGTTTGATCATGGATCAGACTGGAATGGATCGAGTTTGACCTCAACCTGAGGTTTGGTCTTCATAAGATCTCAGGCTGGACAACACAGTCTGAGGTCCGGTCTAGTTTAAAACTAGCCCAAACTCGGATTGGACCAGATCAATCCAGTGAACTAGTTGAATGAAGATCTATTTGTTTTTTTTCTCCCCAAAATTTGTTTACACAAACACTTGGTATAGGGGATTATCTGTCCCTTTCTTCACTTTAAGGGTGTGTTTGGTTTGAGGGAAGAGAAATTTTTTACCTCATATTGACCAAATTGTCAATGAAAATTTTTCAATATACCAAAAGTACATTCTAAATATATATATATATATATATATATATATAAAAATATATATTCTTCTAATGGCAATTTGGTCAATATTCTACATCCCCTTCCTCCCCTCAAACCAAGCGTAATTAACTCCATGCCTCACTCTCAACCCCGCCGATCGTGGTCGCTGCCTGTGCCATGCATGAGTACAATCTAGATGGCCACATCCGCCTTGGATCGGAAGTCGGCACCGCTACCGATCTCGGCAACTCCTCGTGTGACTTCGTTCTTCTTTGTGACTCGTGAATTTGACTCTTCCCTACTTTGTAGTGACTTTTACTTGATCGGGCAGAGGTTTGGTTTTTTCTCTTTATCGTCTCTTGTCTCTCGTTTTCTTTTTCTATTTGGTTTTGCTTGGATGAAAAACCATAATTTTGGAAAAATTTCAGATCACCGTTCTAGTGTTTGAATGCGCGATATCTTCCATTGTAAATGTGATTCATGTTAGTGAAAGCCTTTAGATTATTTTCCCGCTGTTATAGTGGCCTGTAACCACGTTTTCTCATGGTGTCTTATCTGGTTTTCTCCCCTGGCAGCTATGTCATGTGTGTGTGTGTGAGAGAGCGCATTGTGGGGATTTTTAAAAAATAAAATAAAAAAGTATTCGGCCAGATTGGACCAGATCAAGGGGTTTGAACCCTTGGCCCAAAGTTCGGTCTAGCCCTCACAGACTAGTCTAGTCTAGTTTGCCCAATGCTGTCTCTAGCCATTTTATTTTCAACCTGACTGGGTCGAGTTAGACTTCTCGCACCACCGGGTTTTTGCCTGGGGGATTTTAGATTAACAAAGCACCAAAAGAAGGGACCTGGCTTTGGTCTGCTGCAAACCTTTTCATTGAAATTGTGCTGTTTTTGCGCAAAAACGGTGACTTGGTGCGTTTTTTTTTTTTTTTTTTTTTTTTTTTTTTTTTTTTTTTTTTTTTTTTTTTTTTTTTTTTTAGGGTACTGACTGGTACTAAAAAGATAAAGATACTATCCAGTACTGAAAAATACTTCATGATTTTGAAAAATAATTTTAGGATCTTAAAAAAATTTCAGAGTACTCACTGGTACTAAAAAAAATACTTCAGGATACTGTCTGGTATTAAAAAAATACTTCATGATCTTGAAAAATTATATTAAGATCTTGAACAAATATTTCATTGTACTGAATGGTGCAAAAAATATATTTCAACAAATTTTTTCAAGATCGTAAATAATTTTTCAAGATCATGAAGTATTTTTTAGTACTGATTAGTATCTTGCAGTATTTTTTAGTACTAATCAGTATCTTGAAATATTTTTTCAAGATCATGAAGTATTTTTAGTACCAATCAGTATTCTAAAGTATCTTTTTAGTACTAGTCAGTACCCTGAAATTTTTTTGGGTCAAGCTCTATAGGCAACTCCTTTTTCCTAACAGGCTAAGGCTGTTGGAAATAGGGATCTCGATACAAATGATCTGGATCAGCCCAGGGGCGGAGGCACACTTGTTTTTATGGGGGCAAGTGAACCCATAAAAAATTTAAAAAATAAATATATAGTATAGGACTTTCATTACAACTGATTTGATTAGAGTAGTTGGTTAAGACTTTTTACAACCTTCTACAGGTCCTGGGTTCGAAGTAACCTGACCCCTTCTTCTTCTTTTTTTCAATCTCTCACGTCTCAGTCTCTCATCCACTCGTCTCACCCCTTCTTCTTTTTTTTCAATCCCCAAATCTCTCACCCACTCGTCCGTGTCCGTCCCAACCCGTCGATCAGCGACTCCAAATCGTTCCTTCCTCCAAACCCTCCGTCGATCCGTCTCTCACCCACGGCGCTCTTGGCTCCCCCCTCCGTCGTCGGTGAACTCTGTGGCGTAAGTCGGCTCTCTCTGTATTTTTCTTCTTGCATCCCTTTTCTGTGGCGTAAGTCGGTGAACTCTGTATTTTTCTTCTTGTTGTTTTTCAGTTTTTCCTGTTCGCATGTCTCTCTGTTTCAGATTGACGGAGGCACCTGCACAATCGAAAGTCGCTGACTCCAAAGGAGATACCTTAACCATAGGAATCGATAAATCCAAAAGAGGTTACTTAGTTGCGCTTGGTCATAGTATAAAATCATCGGGGTGATGCCTATAGCCGGTTCCCATTTGTTAATGTGTTTCTAATTGATATGGATAAACATTCTTCCTTAGGGTTTAAGCTTTCTTTCTTTCTTTTTTTGTCGTGTAAGAGGAATATATATTTAGTCGTTTTCTCTGTTTCGATATTGAAGACAGGAACAATGCAACGTTGTTGTTTGATACTTTTCATTTTGTCCTTAAATATTCTAGTTTAGCTTAACTTTGGTATCTGGAAATATATCAATATGTACTTTCTTGTGTTTTGTGGCTCTTAAATTCAAGTCTGTGATATTTTCCATTTGTTGACCAGTTTATGTCATTTCTTGCTTCAGATCTTCTGCATATATTTTCATTCATCCCCAGGGATCTAAACTTCATAGAGCACACAAGTAGTATTGGCTGGAAGGAGTGAGCATAATAGTCATTACCTTATCGTTATTTCAGTTTGTTTTAGAACTTAATGGTTTAAATTTTACAGATTGCTTATAATTGTATACTTGTAATTGTTATTGCAGGAGTCAAAGAGCTATGCCCATCATTATAGATCCAGGCTTGTATCATTCAAACAAATCTGGTGTTTATTGGGCTAAGGAAAAAGATCTGTCCCATCTTCTTTCAAGTTATTCACAGGTATTATTTTGAACTTACTTTTAAGCTTTAGATGAATTCTCGTTGTCTCTTGAATAGTTGAATTGTGTGAGTACACTCTTCTTTTGGTCAAGTATATCTACATATTTATCCAATTCTTTCATAGTTGTTTTCTCGTGAACTATGATATAGAATTAGATCAGTAACACTAGCATAATGTGGCTCTGTTTGGATTTGTTGAGGCAGAAGGATTTTGTACATGTTATTCATTATAATTTCCGATTACTGTAAGTTGCTGTGAGATTCTGTGATGTTATTCCTAGTAGCTACATACAAATGCGAAATATTATTTTAAGTGCATTTCCTCGTAGTATGAGGCTACCAGATCCATCCACGCCTAATCTAAAGGTCTTTTAAAACTCATCTTGTCTACTTTCTTGGTCACAGTATTGAATATTGTCATGACACAGCTTCCTTTTCTACTTTCTTTTGTAGATTGATTTGCTTCAAGAAATAACTTTATCCCTTCGAATCTTTTTGGAGGTTGATACGGCACTCAAGGCTAAGCAGATGAAGGCTTATGTAAATGAATATCTGAAAGTAATACCCCACCTTTTGATTTTCGTTTATGATGAATTGAAGACGAAGCCAACATTTTGGTTTGCTTGCCCACCTTCTAGTTATTATAATTCTTCATTTTATGGTTTCTTATAGGTTGCAACATGTTCTTTAATATTGTCAAACTTTTTTCCTTCCAGAAAATGTCAATGATACAATCTTAATGCATTTAAAACTTTCCTTAAAAAAAAAAATTTCGAGGGCGCTGCCCCCGAACCTCACACTAATTGTGCACCCATAAACTCTAAATCCTGGTTCCGCCACTGGATCAGCCTCCCCCTGGAGCTCTAAAACCAGACAGAGGTCTTCTTGGTTGAAGTCCTCGTGAAGTTACTCAGGAAAAGAGTTTGAGGAGCTCGCAACCCTCTTAAAAAAAAAAAAAAAACAAAAAAAAAAAGCAACAGGTCACTGTTTTTGCGCCAAAACTGTGCAATTTCAACGAAAAGGGTGGCAGCAGACCAAAGCCAATTCCCAAAAGAAGAGGGTAAAAACAAAGAGGTAACGCCAAAGTAAGCAACGTTGCCACAAAAAAAAAAAAAAAAAAAAAAAAAAAAAAAAAAAAAAAAAAGTTTTCTTTATCCTTCATAATTAGAGAATCGAAAACGGGCCATCCCGATCGCCATGCCCATTAAGCCCCATTTTTAGTCCCATGTGATGGGGTTATTTTTGGCTCTAGGCCAAAATAACCACCACTCCTCTTAGGTTGTGATAGGGCCAACCACGGGCCAAAAATAACTTAAACAAGAAATGTTATATTCTCGTAGACACGCATGGTCATAAAGTGAGTCACACACGTTGTTTTTTTTTCTTTCTAAGAAGTGTAACACACGCTTACATGCACAGATAAGTCAAAAGTAGGATGAATTAATTCTTTTTTTTTAAAAAAAATGAATTACTTCTTATTACAACGGATATTTTAAACAACAGTAATGAATAAAGATGTCCTACTATCAAAATTTATTAATATATAATTTCACTACTTTCCATATAAAATAATGCCGTTCACTTTCTAAATTCTACATGGTATACAGAAAAACGTGTCTTATTTAAAAATAATCTTTTTAAAATTTATTTTTTTATTATAATTATAATAACAATAAATTGAAAAATTTAACATAGATACTTGTAAATATTTTTTTTTTAAAGGCACGAATATAGCCATATTGTAGGCAATTATGGAGACTGTCAAGTATTAAATATTGAAATGTGTGGACGAAATCTTTTGTAGAGAATATCTTGTATAGTCTAGATGAGTAGATTCTTCTTAAACACAATGTTGCAAGGTTAGGGTGTAATCATATTTTTTTAAATCATATTCTAAGAGTAATTATGCTTTTTAGGATATCAAAGGTTATTTAATCTTAGAATGGAATGTTGCCTATTCAAGTTCATGCGTCTCTGTTCCCCCAACATGTTATGATGTTTATGACTTTTGTCATTGCCGTGTGTGATGGTATAATCAAGAGGCCTTCAAAGGTATACCACTAGAAATATTTTGCTCAGGGGTATCATATTGTTGGATTGAGATAGGAGTAGTTATAATCCTTTTCTAAAATGATTTTTGGCCCGTGGGCTCCCCCTAACCCATAGAGTTATATAATTTTTTGACCCTATGGGCTTTTGGGTCCTACCCCGCGCGGGTCAGGTCCTAACAGGTCGGGATAGCCCATTTTAATAGCTCTATTCAGAATGTACTTATGTGCTATTTGTAAGAGAGAGGGAATGAATTTTTATGCTATTAATGAGGCATGCCATTAAATCTTTTGTATAAATGTAGGAGGGTTAGGGCAATTTTACCCCGAAAGTTTTTACCGAGTGGCCAAATTTTTTGTATAAATGTATAAGGGTTCATGGACAATTTTGTTTCAAGAGTTATCCGGGGCAATTTTTTACTGGAAGTACCGAAAAGGGAGCAATGTTGCCCTAACTATCATCCTAGTTAATTTTGACTGTTAATTGACTGAATATGTTGAAACTGAAAGTTCATATATTATCCACGTTATTTTTACTAAGGTATAAGTTTTCCTTAAAAGTTTTAAATCTAACCAAGAAAAGGGTAAAAACAAAAACAAAGAAGTAAAACCAAACTAAGCAACATTGCCAAAGAAAAAAACCAAGCAAGGGTCTTTCATCCTTTATAATGTGCTTATGTGCCGTTTGTAAGAGAGAGATAATGAATTTTTTATGCTATTAATGAGGCATGCCATTAAATATTTTGTATAAATGTATAAGGATCAAGGGACAATTTGGCATGGATGTTTTCACTTATGGGCAGATTTTTTTGTACAAAGGTATAAAGGTTAGGGGACAATTTTGCTCGAAAAGTTTTCCAAGAGTAGTTTTTCCCCATAAGTATCGGAAAAGAGAACAATGTTGTCATGATCATTATTCCAGTTAATTTTCACCGTTAATTGACCAAATATGCTAACTAAAGTCCATATATTATACACATCATTTTTGTTCATGTGCAAATATGCATATGAAATTCATGTGTCATTTACTTCATCTTTTTTTAAATTTAGATTTAAAACTTTAAGGGTAAATTTGCATCATAACGAAAATAATGTAATGACATGTGAACTGTTAGTTCAACATATTTGGTCAACTAATTGTCAAAATTAACCGAGATAATGGTTAGGGAAAATTGCTCCATGTTTTACACTTCGAGAAAAAATTATTCTCTGAGAAACCTTTGGACAAAAACACCCCTTAACCCAACATATAATTTTATCTTTTATTTATTATAGTTTGAACTTTGTTTTTTAAGGAAATAGTGTATATTAAAGAAGGGTAAAATTGAAAAATGGTTAAATTTTATGGGAAAATTAATAAAATTTGAAGTTTTAACTAGCATGTATGAAACATATTAGAAGTACGAAGTGCCTTGTAAATATAATTATGTGCAGTATCACAATTCACAACCCAAGGTCCAACGTTTCAAGTTCGAAACTAAGGCGTTAAGTATTACTCCATTTGATTTTTATTAGAAGGTTTTAACTAATAATTCTCATAAGTCAATAAAAATAGTTAAAATTAATAAAGTTATCCTATAATTTAAGTAACTTCTAATATTACATCTACTAATTGTACTAAACTCTAATATTATACTCCATCCGGTCCTAATTATAGGACATATTGAACCGATTTTGGAGAAATTAAGGAGAGAAGTTAAATTAGTTAATTTTACACATTTTCCTAAAATGCCCTTATATAAATTTAAAATGATATAAATAAAAGTGAATTAACAACTCCTGCCACATATCTCTACGACTTAGATTTTTTTTTTCCACATGCGTTCTAATTGGAAAAATGGTCTTACTATACATACATACATATTTATGTATATATATGTATACATATATGTGTGTGTGTTTATATATGTGTCTCTATATAGTGTTATTGTGTGTGTTTATATGTGTACACACATATATATTGACAGACAAATAGACACACAAACACATATATATACACAGATACATACATACAAGGTATATATATGAGTGTGTGTAGACACACACATAAACACACACTTTGTATGTATATATGTGTGTATTAGTAAATTAGCGACGATTGATCGATAAATAAATTAAAATCTAATAATTTAAAAGTTTATTTAACCTGGAAGAAGCTACACACCTACATACATATAATCACCAAAAATCAAACACACTTGAGAGAATAAAAAAAGGTAAAATTTATAATAAGAACTAGAAGGAGTAAAATTTATAGACAAAAATATACATAAATAATAGATTTAGAAATATATGCAGTTATTAAAAAGAGGTGATTTTCAACAACAACAAAAAAGATTGCCCTGCTATCTCTCTCCATTTTTTTTTTTTTTTGCCCTGTGCCCTAAAAGCATTAGGACAAATACAAGAGCTGACAGAAATTTGAGAACGAGGTGGTTCAAGGTCACGGCGAACAAAAGGCAGCGACAGATTGGCGTCACTTTCTCTTCGATACTGGCTTTCGGTTCGGCAGCCAAGGTGAAGATTTCACTTCTTCTCAGATTTGAAATAAAACATTAGTTTGCGCTGTATTATTTTTCACCGGCTGCAACTGCTGTGTTCTTTCTTTTTTTACTCCCTTTGTTTGATTTTCTTTTCTTGTTCGTATCATGGGAGGCTGGGGGAAGAATTGACTCAATTAAAGATATGAAGATTGGGTGTGGAAGCTTTTACATTATGAAAACATATGGTCGGTTAATGATTCACTTAAAAGAAGAAGAATAGGAACCTGATGAGCCAAATGAACCTTTTTTAATCATAAAGGTATAATAATTGTTAGACGAAGATAACCAATGAGTGTGTAAGCTTTTGCTTCAATTGCCAAGATTACGATTGACGCTGATTCTGAATGTTTTGGCTGAGGAAGAAGACCGTGGGGGATGGAGAGTTGTTTTGTTTGATGGACATTTTGGGCTTTTTTAAAATTCCAGTTAAATATAAAAATACAATTTCCCCCAATTTGGTGAATCGAAGGATATGGTGCATTGAAAAGAAGTTAATAGCTTTGTCAATGAAGTTTTCACTAGCCATATAATTTCTCTTATGAGGCAAGAAGCTAGTGAGGGTCTGTTTGATTTGAGATGAGGGGAATGGTATGGACTGGAGGGACTCCCCCCCTTCCGCCCAAAAAAACAAAAATGCCGTCTTTTTCTTTTTCTGTTATTCCAAAAATACCTGAGGGCCTTTTTAACTCGATGCTGCGCCTCTATTCGGCATCTCAGCTGGTTCAGTGAGGCGAGAGGGGCGAAGACCGACGACGATCGAAGTTGGAGACGATATTGACGTAGAGCACGGTCGAAGTTAAGCTTCGTCCGGTAATACCTTCCGGTGAGTATCTCTCGTCCGTGACCCGTTTAAAAAGTTTTCATCATATAAATCCCGCTATGTTCATCTAGTTCCTGCTCGTCCCTGGTCTGTTTGTCTCGTCCATGCTCTATTTCTGTCGTCGCTGGTCTGTTTCTGTCGTCACTGATCTGTTTCTCGTCCGTGCTCTGTTTGTTAATGAAAGTCGCTGACTCTGTTTCGATTTCAACATATTTATCATATTTCCCTTGCTATGTTTGTTCACGAAAGTCGCTAGCTGTGTTCTTGATTTTCTTGTTTTATTACTGATATTGTTATGTAAATTTTGTTCTTTTAGACAAGTCTGTTAGTAGATTACTACTCTTTGGGATGCTTATGGTCCCCAGCTAGGTTGTAAATGCAGTGGATTTCTTTATTATCCATTACCCATAACTCTTAGTAGATTACTACTCTTTGGGATGCTTTTGATCCCCAGTTAAGTTGTCAATGGAGTGAATTTCTTTATCATGCATTACCCATATACATTCAGAAAAGTAGGGTTACAATATGCCCCTTATATGGGGGTATACTGAAGTGGATGATACCTGTCAAAAGTAGAATGTTGAGCACTTTAACCGAAATAGAAATAGACAATCTACCCTTCATAAGCTATCTGTCAAAAGTGGATGATACCTTTCTATCTTTACTTCCTATATATTGATCTGTTTGGTTGAATTGATATCTGGCATTAAATTTAAACTTACTTGCTATTAAGGTGATAATCAAAACCATGACCAGAACCTGCAGAATGTTCGTGAAGACCCTTTTTTGTTGGCCAGAACCTGAAACCAAGACCAAGTATTGTTCAACTCATGACTGAGATTTGAACATTCTGTAAATTAACAGTGACACATGAGGTTTCAACTTTTTTTTTTGGGGCCAGAACCTGAAACCAGACCAAGCGTTTTATTTTGTTTCCTTCCTTGGTTACATAGTTTTTTTATGGGATATATTTACTGTATTTTCTATACATCAATATTAACAATGTTTATGGGATAAGTTGCTACTAGTTGTGGTAATTAATTTGAGATAATTTTGTTTATTTGTTAGATGTTGTGATTCAGTGGTTCCTAATGCATTAGAGACTTGTAGCCCATTGTTGTCCAGTATTTTATGGTTCAGAAGTGTAATAATAAGAAGAGAATAACTTATAGTATGAATTCTACAAGACAGAGGGCACGTGAAAAAGTGATGTATAGGATAACTTGTATTTCTGTGTTGTAAGCTGAATATACAGTATGAATATTCTGCCTGTGTCAAGAATTTAATGTATGGATATGTTATTAAATGTTATTTTTAATTAAAATTTATTATACATTTAATACAATTTAAAAATTTTATAACATGAGGGTCTGTCCTTAAAATAATTTAATCCAATTTGAAAAACAAGGTAACATTAAAAATATAAGGGTAAAGTTGTCCATGTGAAAATAATTTCCCTCCCCTCCCAACCTGAACCAAACAAGGTAACATTAAAAATATAAGGGTAAAGTTGTCCATGTGAAATTTTTTTCCCTCCTCTTCCTTCTGATCAATTCAAACAAGGTAATATTATTATTCCTCCTATCCCCTCCTCTACACTCTGTCGAACCAAACAAACCCTTAATGTCTTATAGTGCTTCTGATTCTCTCAGCTCCTCGATTGAAGAACCAAAGCTAACCTGGACATTGTTTTAACTTTATTAATGCATTTTGATCTTTTATCATTAAAACCAAAGCTAACCAGATGAGGACCTGAACACTCTTCCTTGATCCGTAAACAAAATGAAGAACCTTCCCTTTGAATTATTGGGTTAGGTATATCCAGTTATCTATAATTTGGAATTTTAAGCAACATTGCATAAATATATACATGTGAGTAATGGTTGTGCTATTAGTGCATTGAGGTATTAAGTGGACAAGTTGGCCATTTGAATGAAATATTTCCATAGGCACCTGCTTCTCTCCCCGTGGTTATATAATTATATATATCATATAAGTTTTTATATATATATGGATACCTTGCTACTTCACAATTTTCATTCCATGTTGGATTTTTTTTAGCAAGGTTACTCTACATCTTTTCTCTTGGCGTTTTGGCATATAATTTTCCATTTCTCCTGATAAATATTTCCTTTGGAAAGCTCTAGTTGTTATTGATTTAAATTCCATATTTTCTATCTGTTTTTTTTTTTATAAGTTCAGGGCTTTTTTGTATTTTCCCTTGTATTTTTATAGTTTCTAACCTTATTTTATTTAATTTCTTGTCACTCAGTTGCACTTTGGTTGAGGAACAAATTTGCTGCTAAGATGGTAGAGGTTCTCTTTGATGATATATTTAGGGTGGAGCAATTGAATCCTCCAGAAGGCAAAAAAGCATTTGATAAAGGTATGTCTTTTATGTTCCCATTATTTTTCTGCACTTTATTCACTTTTCTACATAATATTTATATTTCTGTGTTTGCTCTATGGTTATTATCCTCATATATTCAGCATTCCTTTTCATACTTACATTTTTCCCTCTTGCAAAATTTGGAATGGAAAAGCAATCCCATTTCATTCCATTCTAAACATAATTATGCGCTTCATGATTCCACTCCCTTCAAGACCTGTTATCCTTCCTATAAAAATCTTGTTTGCATGCTAAACGGGACCTTAATAGTTTATACCTAAATGCCAGAAGCAATTACTTGTGCTGCATCTTTCTGATATGAATAATTTTCTCATGCTCTTCTTGCTTATGAATTCTTTAGTGAGGTTGTTCCTTTTCCTTGAGGATTTTCAAAGGGATTGGAAGACAGAGACTGAGTTGTTTTCTGTTTTTACCTTTTGCAGTTACACGCATTGAAGCAAAAAGTGAAAGGTTTGATATGTTTATGCACCTAGATATCAATTCCGAAATATACCCTTTACAAGTGGGTCAAAAGTTTGCTCTTCTACTGGCTCCAACACTTAACCCAGAAGGAAAGGCTGACACTGGCTATTATGTTCCGGTATTTTATCTCATATTTCTGCGACACTCCATTTTATCATTGAAAAATAGTTTACATGTGGTTATTGGTGTATTGTGCAGACTTTAACAGAAGGTTCTTGTCTCTGTTAGTGTCAGCTATTTTGTATTTTCCTTATTTGTTTTTAATTATATGGTAAGATCTTGGTTTATGCATGATGATAAAAGTATATTCTTTGTGTATTTTTGGTGAGGAACATTTCTATATTTCTGACATGACTACTCACGCCCTGTTTTTTATTTTTTTAAATTTTTAAAAAGCCAGTTGCTTTGTTTGTGGTCAAAAGCTAATTTCAAAGTTTGTGGTAGGGCTAGGATGTAATACATGTATTGATCTTGATGAACACCAAGCATTAGTGGTGACCTTCTAAGAGTTATAATACCTGTGGCTTTCTTCTCGTGAGTTGAATTCGCTGATTTATGTTCCACAGGTCCACTTGTTAAAGTAATTCCCTCAAATGTGATGTAGCTTGAAGTCACTTATTATACTCTTGTTTTTAGGTCTATTTAACTCTGATTCCCACCTATGTAAGAAAAGTGCAATAGGGAGTGTTCTTGAAAATTAACATATAATCTTTGTCTTTTCAAGATAGCCTGCGATCTGTTTCATTAATGAAGTTCAGATCTTTAGTATGAAGCCCACTAATGATTTTGATAATTTAACATCAAGGCATGGTCAGCATTCTTCAAACCATGGCTCGAATTTACTAGGCTTCTATTGAACCAATGACATCTGATATGTGAGGATTCAAAAGAATATTGGGTTATATAATACATTTCTCATGGGATCAAGAATGACTATATTGAATGAATGATTAGATTGAAAGATCATGTGATTTTTACCTGTGTCTAATATTGTTCTTTATTTTTCTCTCCTTTTGTAAGTTGTAGATATTTTTTTCTGTTGCTTGGCAAATCTCTAATGCTGAATTTGCCTGACAAAATTTTCTACCACTTTTTAGGGCAATCGAGAATCATTGGCGGACAAGTTTGAATACGTTATGTATGGGAAGCTTTATAGAATCTCAGAAGGTTCAGGAAGGGACAAAGCGTATGTAGTTTTGATCTCTGAATATTGATTTGTTGTCAGTTCTGGGTGTCAGACTTTGAAAAATGGAATTGCTGTGAGGCCTGTTGTTCTGATTTAGCAATTTAGAGGCTTGATACTAGGTAATTGGGCATCTTAGTGCCCTCAATCGAATTGCAGATAGGATATCTATTTTTATAATGATATATTTAATGGATCCATAAGAAGTCAAATGGTTGAGGAATGGTGCCAATTTGGCCTCCATCAGGCCCAGCCTAATGTCTTTTCTTATTTAACCTTTTTATTCTTATATTTTTAAACAACTAGAAAGTGCCACCTGGTGTTATGGGATTTTGAAATTATATACGCAGCCCAAGATTTAAAAAGTGGTAGGATTTGGTGCTGTTTTTAGATATGGTACAGACTCAACAAGATTTTATTGGTATAAATATATAAATATAGATTATCTCTTCGTGCTTTTCATAGAGGTGATTAATTATCCTTTTGTTTCCCTTTCCAATATTTACAGTTTTCTTTATTTTTCTATTTTTTAAATTTAAGTAAGTCATATTTTATTATCTATCCCTCCTTAGACCCACTTAGCGGGAGTCTCATGGGGTTGCCCTTTTTCAAGTCACATTTTTTTTTTTATCTAAGCACTGAAAAAAAAAAAAAAAAAAACACATCCTTGTATTATTGGGCACTGATCATGCATTAGGATGCTTCATTCACTCATGGCATGTTGTATGAACAGTCATATGTTCAATGATGCATATGACCATTTAATTATGTAAAGGTGATGATAGTGTACCCCAGGCAATATAAATTAACTTGGTTTATTTAATTGGGTTGCAGGGAGATAAATATATCTTTTGGTGGGCTTCTAATGATGCTGGTGGGTGACCCTTCTCATTGCAACAAGTTTGAGCTGGATCAGAGACTTTATCTTCTTATTAGGAAAGTGTGAAAATGTTGTAAGTATCCTAAGAGAAGGATGTGAAGCTCCCATTACAAGTTAACCAGGCTGTGACTTCTTACCTACATGGAGAAACTTGTGGACTTTAAAATATTGATGGCTTTGACCTATTTATTATCATGAAATAAAGTGTGACCTCTATCTGGAGGCATGGATGCTTGTAAATGATCCAGACTTTAATTGACTGGATACTGATTTTGTGGTTAAGTCACATGTGACTGGGTTGGTAGATGAACACATATGGTGAAAAATTGAATTTTTTACTCCCTTTAGTTCTAATTATAAGATCAAGTTGATTTTTTTGGAAAAATTGAGGAGGTTAATTAAATTACTTTAGAGAATTTTTATTTTTATTTTTACTCAAAACTAATTAGTTTGACTAATAAACTAATATATAATTTAAATGATACATAATATATGATACGATTAAATAATTTATTTAACTTCCTTAATTTTTCTAGAAAAAATCAATTTGATAATTATGAGTCCATCTAATCGGTCCTTATCATATTACAAGTGCAATTGAACTTGCACAACAGCTTCCTTGTTCACTGGATACCGAATGTTATTGAGGATGTCTTAACCATTTGACTTAGATGCATTGTGCTCCGCATATGCAGTTGAAAAATGAAACCGTTGGATATTTCAAGGGGTTGTCACATTCACATTAACACGCTCGCACTTCCGTCCATCAAATAACCAAAAACAAAAAAAACATAAACTAATAGCTTAGGATTTAAAGAGCTCAAGGATTGTCGGTCCATTCAATGTAAATTTGTGTCATTACTTAATTAAACCAAATTCTAGTTAATTAGGACGTCCTAGAGATTTAACTTAGTTTGACCATATACACAAACCTAGTATACTATTTTGGGATGTGATCAAATTTTGGCACCGTTTTCGGAGAATTCTAGTGGTTTTGGTTTTGGTTATGGTTAGGCCTTAAATTTTAATTTGTTTAGATTTTAAGAGTAGTTTTTTGTGATTTTACTCAGCTTTTAGTCTTTGGACTTCGTGACGTGTTTTGGATATTGGCTGATATTGTGCAGCTGACTTGATCAGTTTTTGATTGAGTTCATTGAGAAAATCTCACTCGACATCCCAGTTTGTTGGATTTTGCTGAGTTAGGAGTTTGAAATCTAAGTGTTTTTTTGACTAAATAAATTAATTCTAACGGTCCAAAATTTTCAGATCATATCAATGGCACCTACCCATTGATGGGTGACGAGAAAGGGTTCCAAGAGCCTTCAGTGGTACCATTGGTACACATTCTAGGTCTAAATAAAAACAAATCATACATACTCAAAGAAACTCCAAGAAAACCAATAATCTGAAAAGAAATATTACCCCATTATGCACTCAAGATGAAACGAGCATAAATAATGTTAGATGACTGGTTCGGCATCAACCACAAGCGAATAGTGCAATAAAGTACAATCTTTTCTTTATCGTTTTTCCTCCAAGTTAATCATCAATTCTCAATTCTACAAAAGGTTAGGGAGAGAGGAAAATTGAAAAAAAAAAATACCAAGTCGCATGTATCAAGTAAAGGGCCTCTTCTTCTCTCTTTTCCGCCTCCCATAGCTATGAACATTGCCGATTACTGCCACCTCCTTAGTAAAACCCTAAGCATCAACTTTGCTTCTTCTTCTTTTTCCTCTACTCACAGTTGCCCATATTTGATCAGTTTTGCTTTTGAGTGGTATGATTGTTAAAGATTTACCTGTGAAAAAATTAGGCAACATGAAGATGAGAAAACTGGCTTTGATACCACTGATGCCAACTGATGCATCTTGGGGAAGGTGCATGTTTTTATGCTTCATAGATGCATGAAACAGATTCAACGAAAATCACGAAGTGGTTCTGCTAGTAGTCGTCATGATGTAAAATATTTTCTTTTCTTAATATATTCATATTATAAGATTTAACAGAAGCATTCTCCGATCAGCATTGATCAACCTCATGGGGTTCTTCAACTCACACAAGTCAAAACACTCGTGCCCAAGGTTATTGATGTAATGCACTTATAGAGAAGGTGAATGTTAATGTGCGCATAATGGTGCATACATGATTCTTCATTTCAATAATTTGAACATGGTTTTAGCAATTCATAGTTCAGGTTCAAAGTATCAAAAATTATATGTAGTTATAAAGAAGTTCAAACACCAAAGAGGAATATTAATAAAATAAGACCACAAAGTTTTGAGGAATATTAATAAGGCTCCAAGAGACAACCACCAACAACAACATGTCATGTGTGTGTTTGTACACATATATATGTATGTGTGCATTATGCGTATATTGCGAGTGAAGTTGTGTACTTTGTCCCTTGTGACATCGACCGAGCAACAACAAGAGCTATGAGAATGTATCTATATGCCCCTTTTCATGCATACATTTGCATGTTTTGTGTGTAGGCATGTTACGTCCCCAATATAATACATGTTGGGCATTTTACACTACTGCAGAATACAAACCATTATACGCTATTACTGCCTCCTCTTATATCATTTTCACTACAGCTAGCTACCAATGATTGTTTCCTTCATAATATTGAGTTTTAGGCTTTGGTTTGAATCACTGCTGCTAGCAGTTTCTCCCAACAGTGATTAACGTAACATATATATATATATATATTATTTGGAATAGTTTTTACAATTTATGAGGTAAGCATGTGAGAGGAGTTTTATTTTGGTTTACAGAAAAGGGCTTTAGAAACCACGGTTTTAAAGTTACCCAAACACTTAAGAGTCTAATAAGGGTGACTTTTCTCAAATCTCTTCAAGTCATGGTTCTGCGTCATTTATTTATTTTATCTTGGGGTTAATACCATTATTAGTTCTTAATTATAATTTGATTGAATTTCAATTTTGGTCCATGCAATTTCAAATAATTGGTTTTAGTCCCTATAGTTTTTAATAAATCGATTAAGTAATTTAACGATAGGTCCTTGTATTTTTAATGAGTTTTGGTTTTAGTCTCTATGCTTAAATTCAAATTAAATCCTTACAAAACTATAGTGACCGAAATCAAAATTTGATGAAACTGTAAAGATCAATAATGATATTAATCATTTTAGTTTTTATCAGATGTTTAGATATATACTCTCCATAAACATCAAGATTTTAATGAAAAGGGTGATTTTGTTAAGAGAATCCAGACACACACACACCTTAGAAAAAGACTGTTTACAATTACCAATGTCACAAAAGCTAGGATTAATTGTTACATACGGTATATTAAAAAAAACAAAAATTGTTACATACGGGCGAGAGCTAATCAGGGGTGAAACAAAATGATGTTTTTTTAAAAAAAAAAAAATTCCAGAGTGGTTCAAAATATGTTACCCAAGATTACAAGGACAAGTGTTTAGATATATAGCGATGATAATGATAATAATAATTGATAATTATATTATTATTAGACAGAATAAAAGACAATTCATCACCAAAGCTAGAACAGGATTGGGTCTTAAAAGAGAAAGTGGTGATGCTATTTGTTGATGATGAAGATCGTTGTACTTTGCTTTGTAGTTTTCAAGCATAGTGCAACGATCATGATATTAGCTCCAGTTTCCATGAGTCCTTGTTACTTATTTTTACATATCTGGAAATTATAAATTAATACTCGAATATCTTCATTTTTAAGCTGTGATATTATATTATTATTTGGTTAGATTTCTTTTTCATGTCTAACTATTTTTTTCCAACAAACTAATTAAATAAGAATTACTTTCAAAATAACATTCCAAATATAATGATGACAACTTATATTCGCTTTGCCATTGTGGTTACCACATTTCCATCAAAACCAACTCATCTCACCAAAAAACTCTTCTTCTTTTTTTTTGTAACTGATCTCACCAAAATTTTATTACTTTTACTATCAAGCTTAATTTTTAATTCATAAAAATTATATAAAAAAATTAATTCATAAAATTAATTATAATCCATCTACTTTCAAACGCTTATTCACAAGTTGACGGAGAAGACGACACATTCTAACCGGAAACGCTTGAATACGTTAACTATGCGTATTCAGTGGGTCACCCATCACAAATTTCTAAAATATGCAAATAATTATTTATTACTTGATGTGACTGAGATGTCCCTCTTAAATCAATAAAAATCAGTTAGAAAGCTAGATATTTTAATTATTTTATTTAAATAAACAAAATATCTAGGTTTCACTAAGGCTAAGTTTAGAGTTTTACACTGAATCATAATTAATTAATTAATTAATTAATAATCTTGATGTTAATTTATTAAAGGATAAAGTATACTTTTAGTCTTTTAAGTTTATATGATGTATACTTTTGGTCCTTTGACTCTATAAAGTATAATTTCAATCTTAAAATTCTAACACCGTTAATTTTGCTAATGGAAAATATAAACTCAAGTAATAAAAGTGTAAACTTAAGTGACGATTGTGTAATTAAATACTATTAATCTTAAATTTAAAATATGAATAAATTGAAGAATATATAAAATTTGTGTAAATAAATGTTATTGGTCACACTTAAGTTAAGTTAACGTCGGTTTTCCGTTAGCAACATTAACGGTATTAGAATTTTAGACCAAAAGATACTTTATAAAATTAAGGGACCAAAAGTATACCTTATATAAAACTTAAAGGAATACTTTAGCCGATTAAATAAGCGACGACCACGGACTAAACAAGCATACGACATATTTAGAAAACCTAAATTACATATGCTCTTTAAAAATTCTCTTACTGTTGACGACTATTCTATTTATTATCATTGTACCTGTACACATGCTAGGTAGAAGATGACTTATTATTGACAAGTATATATCCTCTAACCGTATTCTTCATTTCAAATTCTCTCAATTTAGACCGAAATATTTAATTTGCGAAGCTTTGCTCTGAAATACTCTCAAATTATGGGATTTCTAAGGCTTATATAGCGATTAATTTAGAGTATACATATATGTTATCCTATGATTAAAAGTGACTGTATGTCATGAACAATTTGTGTATGTAGAAACTATATTCTAGATTAAATACAAGTTTAAAAAAGAAAAGTATATAAATATGCATAAGATGATAAGGGATCGACAAGTGCCACATGAAGAAGATAAAAGGAGAGGTAACATAGCAGAGACAGAATGAGACTGAAATGAAAGAGAGATTCCCTCTCTCCAATGAAATTTTTTTGACCATAATTATTACCAAATCAGTTATATATACACAACACGTTGGATGTCTCCACCTGAAAATGATTACAAAAGCCTATAATATCGCTGTGTTCTTATAGTCTCTTCCAATTCACAAACATTTTTTTTTTTTTTTCATGAATTTGTGATTAATAATGGAGGGTGCTTGCTTATTGCTTTGTCACACAGATCGATCAAACAAATCATGATCAAAGTTTTGTTGGTGGAAGGCACTGACCTACGATATAGGCACTTACTGTTGCCTAAAGATAGAATTATTATGCGATGTATATGGCTCAATTATATAAATATATGAGTCAATAAAGCTATTATATATGTCCTCCAAAAATAATATTAACATATTTCAGATTTATAAAGATTTATAAAAAGGTGACGTTACTTCTCCTTTCTTGTCATTTCCCGGCAAACACTAATAATAACCCTCCATTTTTTTTTATCTCTAAAGGCATTCCATAGTGTTCTGATAATAATAGTATATGCTTTATAACCTGATGATGATTCTTTTTTTTTTTTTTTTTTTTTGGTACTACCTGATGATGATGATTTATTTAGGTAGTTAAGTGGATATAAACGTGAGGCTCGTGTGAAGTTGTCATGAAATGAGTGTTTATTGTTAGCACTGTTTAGGAGTAACATCTATAATATATTAAGGGAGAATCTCATATAAAGACGGTTGAAATACCTAAATTATAATTTAGGTTATTAAATTTAACAAATTATTAATTAGGTTATGTGACATAATTAGGGATTTAGAATTTGGGCCAAATTACTTCTATATCCTTTAATTATTATTTTTTTTTGGGATAAATAGCAAATTTACCCGGAAGTTTTGATAAGGGGGCGCTCAACACCCTAAGTTTTTTGGTACCAAATTTATCCCTAAAGTATTCAAAAGGTATCAAATTTGCCCCGGAAGTAAAAAAATGTATCATATTTACCCAAAACCGACGAACGATGGACTGGACGTTAGCCACGTCGGAAATGTTTATTTGATTCCAATTTTTTTGGTGGATATCCGTGGATATTAGTGACACGGAGGTTTCAACGTTTGCAAGGTAAAATGAAAAGGCTAGGGCATTTCGTTAAGAAAGAAAGAGGGGTCTGGTTCAATCGGAGGTGTTGACGGCAAAAATCCGAACCAGAGGTGGTCTTATAGAGAAGAGAAGGCATGGGTGATTCGACGGCAAGTTCTATTAGTGGGAGCAGGCGAAGGGTTGCGCGGTTAAGACGAGGATCGCGAGAGTTGCAGAACGAAGGACCAATGAGGATCTGTCATTGTGGAATCGCGGCTCCTCCGTGCACTTCATGGACGGAACAAAACCCGGGAGAAGATTCTTTGGTCATCGAAACTATCGGCAAGTATGGTAGTATTTATTTAATTTTTGGAAGTTAATTCATTGTATATTGTTAATGGTGATTGCTTGATGTAGAGTGATGTGTAGGGAAATGGTCATGGGTTCTTTCAATGGCATGATGGTCAAATGGGTGAGAGATCGACGAGGTGATAAATGAGCTTCTTGGCCATGTTGATAGATTGTATGATGACAATGTAATGCGGGGAGAGGAGCCGATAACCAAGCGGATAGAATTGTTGATGAAAAACTTTCGGACATGCATTTGGTTGTGGACAAGCTTGATAGCAGATTGAGGAAGATTGATGGTAGATTGGGACTTACAATTTGTGGATTCATTTTGACTTGGGTGTTGGTTGTTGTATATATTTTGTCTTAAATGGTTTTGAAGTTCTGTAAAAGGCCATTTGTAATGTGCAATGTAAGTGTATTAGTTGTATTTGTATGTGGAATGTAAGTTGCTTCTTTAGGAAGGTGTATATTGTAAGCCAAATACTTTGTGCAAGCCAATTTTGTAAGTTGTAAAGTAAGAGCCATTTTAGTGGCAAGTGTTTCGAGTTAATGGACGGAAAGTATGGCAACTGTTTTACGAGTTAATGGACAAGAAGGTGTATATGAATGCAGTATTGAGTATGAGTATTTTACACTTTCAATAATAAAGTATGAACATTTTGTATACTGTCAAGTACAGGAAAATGGAAACTGTGGTGCTATTAATACTATGGAAATTCATAACCAAAAAAGAAAAAGTTGCAAATTAAGCATGAAGAACCGTGGTGTATATGAATGCGGATTCTTATACTTGCTAGTAGGTATTTGAGCAATGAATCACATTAAAAAGGAGGAGCCATACAAGCTAGTAGTTATTTGAGGAATGAAAATATTCACAAAGCAAGACAACAAAGAAGCATTGATGGATGAACCATTTGCAAGTAGATACCAACATAGATCACAGTGACCTGAGCAATTGGCAATAAAATACCAACATAAAACCAGGAGTTGGCCCTATACTAGCAGTGCAACAGAAAGCATGCCAAAATACAACATGGCACCAAAATACAACAATGTACAGCATTCCAACAATCACCAAACAAGAAGAAACACCCGATTGATGGAGGTAAGATAAATATTAATATATTAATTACCATTAACCAAACATTCATCCACAAGTCTACAGGAAATACAACAAAAATGGCCAATACAACATAACACCGAATTTGGCCAATATAATGGTAGCCCTTTACAACCAAAATACAATATAATGGCAGCCCTTTACAACCAAAATACAATTATGGCAGCCCTTTACAAAATGAAACATAACACATCTGGTAACTATTTTAGACCCCTGCCCCTGCCTCTCGTGGATGGAATTTTGTTCCTGCTGCTGGAAGCAATCATCGTCTGGTCCCTATGAGCTAGAAGGCGAGATGTTGGCATCGCTGGTACTCCTCGCCACATAAGTCCTGGAGGTGTGACAGGGAGATTAGTTGGGGTAGGTGCTGTTGAACCATCTCCACGAATTTTGACAGTCCGATAAGGTTGATCAGTGGTAGACTTGGACATGCTCCTTGTCATAATTCCTCTATTCTTTGGGATAGGAAATCTGGTCTCCAAGTCTTCAGGTTGTTGTATGGACTCATTTGGTGTCCCCTCATAAATGACACGGCTAGTACTCATCCCAGGCTACCAACAGAACAAACAGAAATGCAGGAGTTCATGAGACAACAGAATTAGCCTTAATTTACAACTCAGAGAATTTGAAATACTCAGAGCATTACAAATAGTCAGAATAGCCTTAATTTACTCCAAATTGTAATAATCAGTAATATGATCTCATGAATAGCACTACTACGCCCATTTCATTAAATAACTTACATTATACTCGATCCTCCCAAAAGATATCTCATCTATACGGACTCCCATGCCACTCTCAATTCTGCTCCTGTAGAAGGCTCTTCCACCACGCGGTGTCACCCGAGACTGGCATGAACTGACTTGTGAGGACTGAGAGTCTCTAGCTCCTGAGGAGTCAACACTAGTACACCTCTGCGTTTTGAGCTTGTGCTTGGTCGCGCAACAAGGAAAAAAACAGAAATTAGTGGTTGTCATATATGAAACAAGTGGCACCGAAGAGACAAGTACTGAAATCATACTCACATCTTTACATTTGGCTCTATTGTGGCCCTCCCGATGACATATACTTGCATTTTGAACTACTACCTTTTTTGGTGGACTTTTCAAAGACGTGGAGTTGGCAAATCGGGAGTTGTTTGTGGCCCATGAGGTGTCCGTTGTTGTCCATTGATAGATTTCCTTCTCCTTTCACCTTCTTCTCGTTCTAATTCTCCTTTTTGTAGGGCGGCCGTGCATTGAAATCACGAGGTGGTGCCGCTAATGGCTTACAACAATGAGTTCCCCAATGACCTCCCTCTCACAAAGTTGGAACTTATTTCTATAGCTTGCAATATATGCATCCCTATGGTAGAACCTAGAAATTTGACTAACTCGGGTCGATGTTGGCATGAAAAAGGGCGCAAATTGCATGTTGGCAAGGGACACCAATCAAGTCCCAAGCCCTACATGAACACCTCTTCCCGCCTATAAACACATTATGCTTATCATCCCCTTCACCACTTCATACCCGTCATCCCCATTGTAGTGAACTCTACATCTCATAGACAACTTCTTGTTATCCTCAAACAAAGATAGACACTTAGGACTAAAATTACCGACCACTTAGACACATTTTTTTCAAATCCCACTTAGTCATAAGCTTAATTCTAATCCCATCTATCATCCCGATTATTGGTAAATACCTAAAGTCATCTATCCAGGCATTGAAGCTTTCACTTAGATTGTTGTCTACAATCCGGACAGAGATGTACATCTAAAGTAAGCCCTTACCCATGTCAAGTTATAGGATACGATACCGCTCCTTCGCTTCCTCACTAAGTGCGAGAAAAGTCAAGCTTTGAGGTTATCCACAAATTGTTCTTCAAATGTGCTCCAAGGACAAGTGAAGAACTTTTTCTTCAACTCACCACCCCCCACTTTTTGCTCCAATTAGCGTATATGTGCCTAGCACACGTCTATGCTCTACCATGGGTAGCACCTCGATACTGACAAAGAAGTAAACCCCGAAAAAGTATAACAAACATCGCAACTTTGTCATTGTAGCTAATCCATATGAATTAAACCCTAAACCGTTACCTTCGCATATCGACATGATAGTGATATTATCTCCTTCTTCTATCTCTAATGACCTCTTCAACCATTGACAAAACCATTTCCGAGTTGATGTGTTCTCTTTCGTGTTATCCCAATAGCAATGGGATATAGACTATCATTTGCATCAAGACCTGTGGCGGTTAGCATGATGCCTCGTGCATTTCCCTTGAGGAATGTTCCATCAAGACCAATGATTCGCCTACATCCAGCCTTCCAGCCCGTCTGCAACAACAAAACTGAGATTAATCAATCATTTTCATCATGCTAGAATCCTAAACCATGCCAGCAACTAAAAATAAATCACAACATAATGTCATCAATTACCTTTGCAGCATTGAAACAGACATACAACCGGCTGAACACCCTATTGCCATTTTCAAGAGCTTCTCTACTTAGTTCAAGCGACACATCTGAACCAGGATTGGATCTCTTCAACTCATTGCGAACTTTCCAAGTGGTTGAACTCATCAACGTAACTTCCTTCCATTCCCTCCACAATTAGCCTCCTCGCTCTTTTACACTTAAATAAACTAACACTAACCATCAACTCCTCTTCGCATCCTTCTTCATGTCTTTCACTCGTAATTTGGCCTGTCTCGCAGCTTGTACTTGAAATACTCAGCTAGAAACTTCACAGAGGCCCCGGGATTCTTAAACACCCGGGCCGCAACTATGTTCCAAAGCGGCGGGTCTTGATTTTCAGCCCCGCATGTGGTCCATCTTTGGAGGCATACAAGACAAATGGGCATGAATTTTGACACCGTATCAGAACTCTCGAAGGCTCACTCCTAACAATTTTCAACTTCACTCCAACACTGACAGCATAGTTATCTATGGCTGAAACTAGCTCCTTCTTGTTTGCAAACGTCTCATCTAATCAAACGGGCGTACCATCATCGAAATCATGATCCTCTTCATCATCACCGTCACTGTTACCATCAGAATCCTCTTCATCTTCTCCCTCACCTTCATCCTCACCTTCGCTTGGGATCAGAGGGTTATCTCCATTGTCGTGCCCTAATTCTTCCAACGGCTCATCACCTCTGTTAACATCTCTATCCGACAGCTCATTGGTCCCACCCTCTTGACTACCCTTTCGACCCCCATTTGGACCACTCCCGGGACCACTAGACCCCTCTAATGCCATTTACCCTACATTAAATTTTCACAACAAACATTACGCAATGACAAAACCACAAAGCGACAAAGGCAAACAAAAGATAAGGACCACCGACTCCACTATGAAAATGCATAAAGCAACCAAAAGCAAGATTCCATACCCGAAAATCGAGGACGAATCTCTCGCTACGCACTGAGAATGTCACTGTTCTCTTGCTTTGAATCGCTCTGCCCTAACTTTTGGAATCTGCAATTTCACTCTCTTCCACTAATTTCTCCACCCAAACTCACGATTTCACAATCCCGGCCAACTCGCGATTTCACCTTCCGGTCTCTTTCAATCCCTCTGCTCAATTTCTGGTTGTCCCCATTTCCATTTCCATTTCGTGCCCTAGTTCTCCTTGTCGCGATTTTACTTTCCTTTCTCTCTTCTCGTCGTCTAAGTGTTTCAGCACGCATTTTAACTTGTCCGATGTTGTTGATTATACGTGCTACATGATGTGGCATCTCACTGGACTTCCACCGTGTACAAACCGATGCCACCTCTCATGCCACCTCACATTTTAACGCTCTACGTGGACATCTGTTATTTTTGGGCAAATTTGATACCTTTTTAATACTTCCGGGGTAAATTTGGTACCAAAAAAACTTCCGGGTGTTGAGCGCCCCCTTATCAAAACTTCCGGGGTAAATTTGCTATTTAACCCTTTTTTTTTTTTAAAAAAAAAAGCAAAATAAGAGAAAGATTGTTTACGGGCTATTTTTAATTTTCACCAATATTTAAATTTTTTTATATATCCATTCATTGTTGATCCCGATCACGAAAACGTGTATTTCAGTCCCCAACCACCGCCTCACTTATGCTTCCTCGGTTCCCCAGTTCCTACGGCAAACCGACATGAGTCGTCATATCCCAACGGTGGATATTCCGATGGCCATCTTATCATTGATTTTTTTTCATCCTTAATTAACACATAGATCTTGGACTTGATCATTCTATCTGTTTATATCCCCAAATAAAGAAGGGATACACGGTATACCATCAGATTTTTGTATGAAATTGTTGTTGCTGTGCAGCCGAGTCTTTAAGCATTCCATTGGTGAAATATAATGTTGAAATAAGAATTGGACCAAAGAGGAGGGAGAGAATTTTGCTGTTGCTGGAACATATAGAAGTTTTACGATCTCACAGACTGCAAGGAAGTGTTTGACAAGTCATTGGTGGGAGCAATTGGAGGCAATGCCTTCAGTAGAACTTTTTAGTTGCGAAGGAGTTCATGCTAGGGCGCACGAGAGAGACGATGGTATCCTTCTTTCTTTGGATCATAGGTTAGGGGTATTATTGAAAAATAACCAACATTTAAATATTCTAGATTAGGTCATTGATATAATTTAAGATTTGTTGAATTTACCAGCCTTATATAGGATTTTTCTATTTCAACCGTCTTTATATGGGATTCTCCCATATATTACCGTTGATTAACATCAGATCATCCTTTGTGTATATGTATATGTGTGTGTGTATAAAGGACAAAATGAGATTAATAACATTTACAAGTTCTATGCTATGTCTAAAGAAATCGAACTAAAAGGCAACAACATGAGCTTACATGCATAGGAAACTAGAAGTAACAATTAAAATAGTTAAAAAAGAAAATTTCATGATCAAATGTTGGATACATTGATGTGATTTGATCTAAGGACTGACATTAGACCTGGTGCATGTTTGTTTTAGGTTTTAAGAAGTGCTTTTAGATTTACAAGATAAGTATATGATATAAGTTATATCCCAACTTATAAAAAATAACTTTTGAAACTACAGTTTGGGAGTTTTACAAATATGCACTAAATATACGACTATGTTTACTATGCCCTCCAATCCTAATTAAATGCATGAGTTAGTAGATGGATTTAGTTTTTCCTAAATGCAAAAGGAAAACCTCAATCTGGTCTATTTTATTGTCTTACTGATTTATATATTTTTTAAAATCCTCCGTATTGATATCATATATTAAGTGGTTTTCCATTAATAAAGTGAGTAATTTTCAATGCATATATATGATTAAAATTGATGTGTTACGAAAATCAACAAATATTTTACTAACTCAACTAGTTTTTTTAAACTCTGCTAACTCGTTATGTAACTTTTACCATTTTGATTGGATGAAACATTTTCTCAAGATTAAAAAATTAATTAATTATAATTTTTTTTAACTTTGAAAAAATATGAAACCTATTTTAGGCTAAGAGTAAAAGAAAGAAACTTTTTAAAAGTAGAATGATAAATATTTTATTAAATTTTGTAAATAGGAAATTAGAACGAAGGATCTAAAGAAAATATATTTATTGAAATGAACCATAAGAATTAAAATTATTTAGAAGGACCATATACAAAAATATAAAATAAAAATTGCTAAAGTACCCCTAACAAAATCTCCTACATTCTATTTTTAATACTAATAAAAAATTCGCTATTAAAAAAACTAATACAAAGTTTTAAATTTCACTAAATTAAGTAAAAAATTTCTCAATTTTCATTTTTCACAACTTACGTAGATATCTATGGAAAAAAGGTATACATTTTTCAATTTTCAAAATTATGATTTTTTAAAATCAACAAAAGAATTTAATTTAAAAAATTATATAATTTTAATAAAACTCTAGTATTTTATAATTTATTATATATGTTAAACCAAGAAAGTTTATATGATTCATTTGTAATTTTAGAAGAAATTTACGTGGGTTAAAAAATTTATTTAGTGTTAATAAAATTATAAAATATAAACAATCTATTATATCATGAAAAATTTGAAATGTGTCTAGTTTTTATTTTTATAAAAAGATATTAATTGATATCAATGTTGATAATATAAATGAAGCAACTTAATGATATATTTATTAATTAAATAATATATTGATTATATGAATATAAAACTTGGTAAAAAAACAAAAATAAAAATATGAGTTTAATAGTTGTGAATGTATATTGGAAATTAAAAAAAGATACAATCATATCACATGTGAATGGTTGGAAAATTTAGTTTTAAGGGATAAGATATTGTCACTACCAATTTTGTCACGACCTTTTTTTCACTATTAGATCAAAATCTCAATAAAAAAGATAAATGATAAAGGTATATGAGATTCTAATCTAACGGTGAAAAAGTGGTAATGATATTAATAATGACCAATTGGTAGTGACAATATCGTTTCCCTAATTTTGATTTTAGTTACTTTTTTAATTATAAATACATGGGATAATGTAGGAGGTTTAGTTAGAGACAATTTAGTAATTTTAAATTTATTTTATTGTATTCGATCTTTCTAAGTAATTATAATTTTGATGGTCTTTATAATAAATATTATTTTCTCTTGATTCTTTATTTCAATTTTCCCTTTTGTAAATGACATGATATTAAGGATGACGAATGAATTAAATGGAAAGGAGAATAAAATCTAATGAGATTTTATTTTGGAAAATAAACAAGCAAGACGGATCTTAAAAGCGATCCGTGTTTCGGTTATGCAAAGTGTTAACATTCGAAGCTGTTAAAAAGATTCTCATCCACTTACTGTCGGCTTGCTACCTTCCTTCCTTCTCATTTAAGCTGGCCAAAAAAGAAAAGCCAATTCATTAGCAAACACTTTTTTTAAATATATATATATGTGTGTGTGTGTTTTTATTCATTTTTTTAACTTTCCATTAAACCCAATTTTAATTTCCTTACAAGACATAATTTTCAACCTTCAATTTCTTTAACACCAAAAATTCTATTAGTAAAAATATTATTTAATACATTTTCTCTCAAAATTTTGAAAGTCGAATAAAATATCTTGTCTTATGTAACTCGTTTTAGATTGTGATAAGCTTTACCTAATACAACACCAACATTTTATTCAACAAAATTCTCAATGTTAACCCAAAAAAAAAAACTTTATTTTCTTCCCCACTATAACCAATTTAGAATAGAGGTATAACAATTGAGTAAGCTTTTGGCTCATGTATTTTTATGAATAAGTACAATTAATTCTATATTTCAACAAAAATTGTCGAAACCCATTAACCAATATGTCTAGCCATAAATTAAATAATTTAATTCAATTCGGTAGAGGAAGCTTAATTAGATGTAAGACAATAATTTGTATAGCAAGCTGGACGCGTTAAGTTTGGAAATTAAATGCAATCTAGATTAATATATGATAATATAGAATAACTGGTTTTGAATAAGTGGACCGTGATTAATTATTTTTTTTAACGTGTTTCTATAATTGTATTAAAGTGTTAAAAATGTCCAAGGAGAGATGATATATTGAGATATGTATTTTTAAGAAAATTATTAATTAGTTAAAATTGAGAAAAGTTTGTTAGAAACTTAAAATATATATATCTAAGCGATCAATGATAATGAAGGTGAAGGGTTAATTCATTGGAGTCAGATATATCACCAAATAAAATATAAATTTGTTAGTTTATATTATAATTAATTTTTAATACATGCAGTTATCATTACTATGATGAAAATTTAAAAGATTTCACCCACCATTCCTCCCAACAATAACAAACGAACTAGCTTTACCCGTTTTTATTCCTTTAATTCTCTTTCCCATCCCATATATAGCCTTGAAGTGAACGCATTTCATATAACTTTAAGCTGATTACTACAATCCATTTCTTGCAAGTTTGTAATGCTTTTTTGTTTTTATTCTCGCTAAAGCTATTGTATTACTTTAAGCTGATTTTGTTTTGTCTTCATTGCATTATAAAAAATAGACATTTTCATTGTGCATTATCTAATTGGTATCATATGAATAATGCAACAATTTTCAATCCCTGAAGAATTCCGGTAGTGTTACATGAAATAATGTCCAAGCATTCGTATGCAAACACTCACAAAAGCATCTTTACAAAGTTGATTATCCACTTGACAAACGAGTACCTCAAAACATCAAGACATGTTATCATTGAAATACTATATGTTGATCTCTTGGTTATGACACCATTATTAAACCAAAATCTTCCGTGCAACGTATAACGGATGAGATGTCACTAGTTACTTTTTCAAATAGCTAGCCTACTAAATGAAATGAAGCTCTTATGTGTGCATACTCGCACATGTGTCTTTTTATTTGAAATACTGTTGGGCGTTAAATGTATATGGTATCTTTTTTAGTTGGAATTCAACAAACCTATTAGAGACTTGATTCATTCCGCTAAACTCAATATAATCCTACGTTAATAAAGCAATTGATTTTGATGTGCGGCTCTCTATTCAAACATGGCGCATATGAATTAAGAGATGAGTAGCTACATGGCTAAATGTAACAAGTCAAAATGAATTTCTGTGAGTGTAAACTAAATATTATTATTCCTGACTGGTAGATTCCATGACTTGCACAAATTTTCCGTTGATAAAATGAAAATAGAGAATTGTTGAAAAATCTCTTGCTGCAAAAATACTAATTTTTGGAAAAAGAATTGAACGCGCTAAAAATATCCTCCCTCCAAGCAACCTTCTCTTTTTTAGAGTTAATCATTTTTATAAATAACTTTCTCTTTGTGTAAACTATTTTTTCCCTTTTCAACCCCTATTAAATACATATTTTTATATTAATTATCTTATACTTATCACTAATTCTCGTTCATTTACTCATTTATTACACATTCTTTGTCTTATACTCTTTTCATAAATAATAGTATATTTAGAAGAAACATGATATTTTTGATAAATTTATTATTTTTAATTAATTTTAACCGTTAATTTTTTTATATGTCATGTCATAAAGATAAAAGTTAGTAATAAAAAGGATAAGGGTTACATTTGGATTGGGTCTTCGACAAATTTTGTGCGCTTTTTCCTTCATGACAAGGATTTTGCAAATTTCGTAATAAAGTGAACTTTTGTGTTTGAAAAAGAGGAGAGAGGAAAAATATGGAGCGTCGGATTGGGTGGAAGGAAGGGGTGTGGATGCGATGTGATGGGAGTCCGAGGGGAAAGTAGGGATGAAGTTCACGGGGCAAGGGATAGGATCTGATGTTTTTTTTTTTTTTTGATAAATGATAGGATCTGATGTGGTCAATGGTGAATGACCGAAATGAGATAAGGCCGTGTGTGGGGTCATGTCTTTGAGGGTGGGTCATCTCATCCTATGGCCCATGTTAACTGGGCCCACCCGGAGTAAAATAAAAAATGAATGAATGTCTCCGCACTTACACTACCACCTATAGAGCTGGCAATCAGGATCGGCCCGTGAAGGGCCAAGACCTAAGGTAAGAAAAACATCTGTTTTTTAAAAACCCTACCGGAACACGTCGGCAAATTACGATGGGCCCGGACGTTATTATTCCAAATTTTAATTATTTTT
Organism: Acacia acuminata; assembly: GCA_019022655.1. Taxonomy (NCBI): domain Eukaryota; kingdom Viridiplantae; phylum Streptophyta; class Magnoliopsida; order Fabales; family Fabaceae; genus Acacia; species Acacia acuminata. The sequence continues at coordinate 2,636,607 of JAFJYI010000004.1, read as the reverse complement.
TCTCCGTTTTTTTCAAAGGAATATAATTAGTAAATTACAACACGAATCATCCAACAAACAAGCACAATTACTAATTCATAATTAAAAGCAAACTACGTTCATAAATAACTCACATATCCTAAATATAAGAAGCATATCACTAAGTAACATTAGTACGATAACTATTATTGTCGTCATCTTTTCCACTATCATCAATTTCAATTCAAAAACATTTTATTCTTCATCATTTTAAGTAGTAGTCTCTGGTTAAAGAGTAAAAATATCATGAATTTCTTTTCTAACATCATGAACACATCGATAATTTTTATCTCGCCACAAATAATAATAAACCAAATTATAAAATTAGAATATAGTTATTATGTATCTGTACTTAAATGGATAAATAACTCTATAACAAATACAAAATACATATAAATTAACAAATTATCATCATATGTGAATCCATGCATCCAATTGTGAGTACAAATAAGAGCTTGAACATTAGATAGAAGACTGGAACTTCTATATGTTATTAGAACATGTGGGAAAAAAACTTTACTTGACCCCAACTTCAACTTCAGTCTTCAACTTTTTTAATCAAAAAAAAAAATGAAGGGCCTAAAGGGCCGGCCCGTAGCCCTCCAGGGCTGGTCCGTGGCCCTCCGGGGCCTAACTTCACTTCTCACCTCCAATATCCAAGCTCGACCCTTAAAGGTCCAGGGCTTAAACTAGCGGGGTCAATTGCTGGCTCTAACCACCCAATTACCCAAACATGGTATGTTCACATCGAAATTTTTAATGCTCCTTTGTACCCATTATTGTTGTCAAAAACTAATGTAAAAACGTATACTAGGGTCAAACATGCTAAAACGCAAATAAAAACTGTCTTGAGTATAAACCGGTAGAAACTTCGTTCAAACATATGAAAATTGTAAAAATTTACGTTTTTACTTTAACCAAAAAAAAAAAGGATGATTTTTTTTTTTTTTTTTTTTTTTGCCCTAGAGAATGACAAAAAGTTAAAAACCCTATTTTCATCGTGCATCTTGAACTCTGGATTACTGGAGAGTGAAGACTAGATAGTTATTTATATAGTTTTTAACGTATTTCTATAGTTATAAATGTAAGTTCTTAACCTAAGTTTTTTTTTATGTTTTATATAGTTACATGCGGTGTGGATCCGTAAATTTACGGAAAGGGGGCACAATTTGCGGGAAATTTTTTTTTTAAAGAAAAGTTTTAAATACATTAAAAAACAAAAGAATATAAACAAGAAAAGAAAAAAATATCAAAAAAAATATTCATGAAATCAAGTGAATACTAATGATGTAATAAGAGAGACAAGAATTTTACAAACCTTTCATTTAGAAATAGCAAGGTTTGACACTCAATAATTTCAAGTACATATATTTTAATAACAAAAGTATATTACTATAAAAATAATTACAATGTCATTGATAAGTAGATATTTTATAATTAAATAGGTATATATTTTATGATATAATTAGTTGAATTTATTAATTTAATACCTATTTAATTATCTTTTATATATCTATCTATCTTTTAATTAAATATAGGATAAAATAATATTATAATAGAAAATATATTGATATCCTATTTTATTTTGCGTAGATATTATATGAAGAGGGAGGTAAAAAGAAATCAAAGAATATAGATATATATACTATATATATTAAAAGATGAATAGAAAGATTTTTTTTATCGGAATTGGTTTTGGATTCACGTGGACCCCACGCCCAATTAAACCAAAAGTTGTGCAAGCATCATACGTGAGCTGGATGAAAAGCTATCATATATATTGTTGTAATATATATGATATTATATCATATCTAAGGAAAAAGTAGATCCGAAACAAAGGCAAGAGAGGCTGGAAGTAATATATATTAGAAAGGAAGCATCACCCAGAACACGGACGGATTCTGACGACCGAAGGAGTGAAAACCAGCGCGGGGCAGAACGCACGGATTGGACGGAAGGAAAAAACACAGACGCGAAGAACGAGTTTGATTTTAATTTCTTTTATTATTTGGTTAACCTAGCCATGCTTGGCTAGTTTTCTTTTGTAGTTAGGGCGAGGATGAACTCTGTAAGAATTTAAAATATTTGGTTGGATTCTTTATTGATCTTTATTTTCTTGATTGAATGAATTATCTTTACTTAAAGCTTTCTTGAAGATTGATCACCTTTTAGATTGTTCTTAGGTTGGTGTATGACAATAGAGATGTTGATGCATTTAACTAGAACCGTTAATTCATCGTAGAGTTGCATGATCTAGACATAGGCTTACGAGTTTATGCGATCTCATAATTCTCGTTTAAAAATATGATCTTTCCAAACAATACTAAGACATTGGGTTGTTTTCAAAGATAACGGACTAAGGTAGCATCAAGACATTGAGACTTAGTCTAACTTTAAAGAATTGATCGTCAATCATGAGAATAATAATCAATTAGGGATTCAATTCAAATTATTAGAGGAGCATAGGAGGATTCTCATCCCTAGCTGCGTATTTCTTAATTACTCATCTTTTCTCTCAGTTGTTCTTGAAGGTCTTAATTTTGTATTACTCATCTTTTCTCTCGCTTGTTCTTGGAATTCTTGATTTTGGATCCTGGTTCTTTATTTAATTCTTTAAATTCTCGTTTGGTTACAACTCACCCCATCTTACTGGATTCATCCAACTAAAGCGAAAATAGCAAATTAGTGATTGGAGTACTATTCCTCATGGGACGATCTTTTTCTCACTACTTTATTACTTATAACGACCGGTGCACTTGCCGAAGTCGCTATCAAGTTTTTGTGTCATCCTTCTAGGCCTTATTTTTTAGAAGTCTATCATAATTGTCTTATTATCAATGTTATCAAATACATCTTTTTCAATATAAGGCACTAAACAATCATTCAACCATTCATCCCCATCCCAATTACGAAGTGTATTCTTGATATATTTCATAGCTGAAAATTCATCAAGAAATAAAAGGCACTAAACAATCATTCAACTGGTTTTGAGATTTTTTTTTTTTTTTTTTTTTTTTTTTTTGAACATTTGTTATTTTAAGGGGGGGCATGTGCCCCCAAATCATATACCTCAATCCGCCTAAGGTTACATGGCTTATATCTTTTAAATATAAAGTTGTTTGTTAAATTTTGAATAGTAATTTATAATTTTTTTCCATACATATATATATTGAACTCTCACCTTAAGTAGTAGAAAATATAAACTTTACGTTATATGTTATTTTTACGATTTACGTTTCTATCACTCTCTTCCATATCTACGGAAGAATTTGATTTTGAGAACATTGGTACCCACCCAATCCCCTTCACTTCCTTCACCTCGTGCGTTTCACTTTACTCCGAATTTAGCTTCCTTTCTCCTCTCCTTTTCATTTTGACTCTTTTGCCCTTACTCCTTCTACTCGTAAACCGTAACACTTACAAAGTCGCAGGGTTCTGAACTCATTCTCTCCCTTTCCCATCATCTTCCTCTTCTAACAATTAAATCAATAATTGAATGGTTTATATTTAATTTTATACAAAATATTATTCTTTTTATTTTTATTGTAGTATTGAATTATTTTTTTCAAAATTTAAATTTTTTTATTAAACTAATTATTTTCTTAATAATTTTATAAAAAATCAAATCTGAATTATTCAAATGTTGATTTAATTGTTATAAAAAGAAAATATAAGAGAATAGGATGGGAAAGGAAAAAGAGCAATGACGGAACTACTTTATGACCAATTGGGGTCAACTCAACGACCTTTTATAATCTTATGTTTTATATGTATTATTATATAGTATTTTATTTTGGCCAATAATTTGACCCGAGACTAATCCCTTATCTTCTATATAATTAAATTTCTTTTTTTATTAGGATAATATTTGGTTCATTATTCATTGAGCTGTGAGAGAAAAGTAAAATTTTTCTTTAAGATACCTACTGAAAATGTTAGTATTATCTTATATCTTGTTTACTTTTTTTTTTAATTAAAAAAAGTGGGCTATTAAAAAAATTAATGATAATAATATTTGAACGGCCTGTAGCCTTTTAGATTACATGTACCCCACCTTCATTTGTCATATTCTTTGTGCACATGAAACGGTCTAAAGGCGTTAAAAGTCTTTTACTTCCAGGTTCCGATGTTGTTCATTTTCATTTTAAAGACTAAGGGTGTGCATGGTAACGCTCCCTGTAATAACTTTTTTCTTAATTTCGTGCCTTCCCGGAACAAAAATGGATGAGAATTGTGTTTGGTAAATCCGTTTTTTTTTTTTTTTTTTGGCTCCTGGGATGAAGCGGTTTATTTTTTGTCTTTGGGGAGTAAAAAAAAGAAGCTAAAAATTTCGCTCTCTTCCAGGGCACAAAATGAGAATTTATTTTTCTAAAAAAAAACAAGATTCTTTCATCTTCGGCGTAAATTTACCCTCGTTCACCACCACCACCACCACCACCCCACTACCGCCACCCCCACCACCCCACCACCCCACCACCACCGCCCCGCCATTGCCACCACCCCACCACCACCACCACCGCCGCCGCCACCACCCCACCGCCACCACCACTACCACCGCCACCACCGCCGCCACATAAATAATTTTTTGAATATAAAAATTACATAAATAAATTTTTTAGAAAATTTAAATTTAAGTTTATTTGTAAAGTATAATAATTATATTAATTATTAAAGAAAAGGAAAAAATGGTAAAAATAACTCATTAATCCTCCATCTTCCTCCCTTACTATTTTTTTTAACTCCCAAATAAGGCCAAATAAGGGGAGAAAAATGTGTTACCAAACGTAATTCTGATTCTCAGAACTCTTCCAAAGCACAGAATCAGAAAAAACTGTTTCATCTTAGAAACAAAGTCTTGACAAATGTATGGTTGCCATGCACACCCTAAATAGATACTCAAAATCACTTTTTTTTCACATCACTCCTTTTATGAAAGTTATTCTACATATTTTTCTCTTTCTAATGAGGCTAATATTGTGATGATTAGTGAAAATTTTGGTTTATGATTTTAAGAGAGTCTTGAGTTTTGACAATATATGACTCTATATATGTAGAGGATGATTAATGACTAATTTTAATCGGTTTGAATTTATTATTTGGTTGTCTAATGATTTTAATCGGTTTGAAAAGTAAAATTTTTGTTTGATATACCTATTAAAAATATTAAAATCATCTTATATATTGTTATGATATATAATTTATCGGATATTATTTATTTATATTTTCATTGATATGCTATATTATTTAGTAAATGGTTCAATATATTTATTTTTTTGACCTGGACTAAAAGAATTTTCTGGTTCTACCACTGAAAAAGAGGATTCCGGCCGAACCGGGATGCTTCACTACAAGTGATGAAAAAAACCGATTGCCCCTTCCCAGTCATCAAATGTTCTATATTCTAAATCCAAACTCTACTTTTTAATGTTGATTTATTTATCTATTTAAAATTACACTGTGTGTATATAATAAATGAAGGTAAAATCGAAAACTGATTTAATTTCTTAAACAGATTTTGTAAATTTTAAGCATCTTCATAATTTCACTAACATTACTGAAAGTATCTTGTTAAAAAAAGCGGCAAGAGTAATCGTTAGTGATACTAACATTTATTGACAAATATTGCTTCATAGCTACAGATTTTTATCATGTTTACATGCATTAGTAATACTCCATCTCGTCGTTATTATAAGGCATTTCCTATAAGCCATTTTTTATCCTCAATATATACAAGTCGCGAGCCACTTCATTCATTAATTACCTTTCCCTAATTTCATCCTTATTATTATTTATAAGGTTCCAACTTAACAATTAAATCTCATCATTTAAAGAGTGGTAAAGGTGGAACAATTTATCAATTTAAGATAAATTTAATAACTTTAACTGTTATTTTTTACTATGTGAAAACCAATTAAAAGTACCCCCATAATAAATACTATACCCTTTTTGACATATATGTTCACTTTTCTTTTCCTTAATTACCAACCTTTGGACACCATCTGCGATAACCATGATACAATCCACAATAGTTTTATAGAAATTTTTTTAAGGTCTCAAGGGATTAAGAAAATATAAAAAAAGTTTCAGAAAAAATTCTGATATAGAAAGATTCTAAGAAGTTGTTAAAACTCACAGATGTAGTTATTAATGCCCTATTGAAGAAGTTGTCAATATGACCTTTTTTATATCGAAATTTTTTTCTCGAGACATTTTTGACATTTTTTAGTCCCTTGGGGCCTTAAAGGGATTTTCCCCTTTTAGGCTTCATGTCATCTAATTTTATTTATGGAAAAAGATGAGAAAAATACTATTTCAACTTTGAAATTCGAAATCAGTCTTATTGCTTAAAAAAATATAAGTATTAACTACAAAAATTAATAAAAAAATCACTAATTTAAGATTTTGAAGTTTAACATTTTTATGTCTTTTCTCCTTTTATTTACATTAAAATCACCAAAAAATTTCATGCGAGACACATGCCAGAAACCTGCACTAGATTATTTTAAAATGGGTGAAGAGACTCTCATATGTTTTATTCTTTATGTAATTAATTATATGCATTTAGTTATTTGTACATGATACGGATAATATAGGACCCTACATATTTATTCTCCATTTTTATGTTGGTACAGATTGACAAAAACCATATTTGTTTTATATTTTTCCAAGATTCTTTAATTAATTTACTAATTAGTCTTGTATCCTAAGGTTTATCATAAATTTTAAATATTTTAATTCTCTTAATTATTAATTAGAATTGTTATTTACTATTTTTATTATTTAGAATTAATAATAAAAAAAAGACCACTAGGCAAGTTAACACCACTAATGTAGCGTCAATAATTAGGTATGAATAGAATAAGAGAGCTAGGAAGATTATTATTGCGGCCATAGAATGCTGTTTTTCATAACTACAAAAATCCATTTTTTTTTAATAATATAAAACGGGCAAATGAATAAAAATAAAATAAATTAAGTAAAAATTTAAATTATTTTTATTACATTATATTTAATTATATTATATATATTAATTTTCATTTTGTTTATTATTATTTTATATAATATTTTGAATTCTTTTTTTTTTTTTCAATTTAAATTTTGTGTTTTAGTGGAGTCACTAATAGTGACGCTACTTGAGTGGCTTTAATAGTGACACCAGTCTTTAATAGTGACACCACTCTTTTCTCAATGATTGGCGATATTTTTGTAAAAGTTGTTATTTTGGTGCTTTTTACCTTTATTTTTTTATTTTTTATCCTTTAAAAAATGGATTCAGTATAAATCAAAGAAAATTAACATGCAGTATGCGTGTTGCTTTGTTACCATGTAACCTGTATGCCTGTCGTCTATCTTTTTGAAATTTACAATTCATCTTTCAAGAACTTATCATTCATATTATACTAATTAATAATTTATTTCTTAAAAACAATTAATCATCTTTCAGGAATATACATTTTAACTCCCAAGAATGTACAACTTATTGTGTAGGAGTCTTTTAGATATATTTTTTTTGGAAATTTATAGATCATTTTACTTGAACTTGTATTTCCAGAATGTATGATCAAACTCCACGGAATTTGTAACCTATCTCTCAATATTGCCTTTTGTTTCAAATGTAAGATACCAATTCATAACTTTGTACTCCCTTCCATTCAATATATAATTCGGTTTTAACTAATAAATAAAACTAGGATAATTTACTTCAAACAATAAATTTCTCTTACATTTGATCGTTTTTACCCCAATGGACATTTTGAAAAAAATATTTTTATATTATATTGAAATGGGGTTGAGATGGCGTTTTTACTGAACAACTCGTTAAATTTTGCATCAAAATATGATAAATGACTTATATTAAAAACTACCACGTTGCCAACTTTGTTAATATGACTTGTTTTTTCTAAAAATAATCTATTTATCTTCTTTAATTCTCTTATTCACCTTCTTTCTTGATTATTGTTTAGTAGCATCAATTCAAATTGAGATAAATTATAAAAAGATTAACAAATTTTGAAAACTATGTCAAATAAAAATATTATCATCTATGAATTTAAGGAAAAATTCCAAAAAATATCACTTGAATTTTAAAATACTAAATAAGTGATTTTTTAACAAAACGAGTTATTAATTATTTTATTGTTCTTACTAATTCCATTACGATTGTTTTCAACAAGATTTTAAATTAAAGGTCGAGATCGATATGGTATGTGTAAAGTTCCTAGAGGGGTAAATGGAAGTGACAAAATACATCAAGCAAGCAAAAACATGGCTCAACACTATTCTATTCCATTGGAAATTGAAATTAACATTCCGCGTATAATACAAGAAAACTCAACATTAAAAAATGAAAATCCATTAAACAAATATCGTTTTTCACTATATGATACATGTGAGTCTTTGATTGATTCAAATCTTCTTTTTTTTTTTTTTTTTTTTTCATTTCATCAACGGTTTCCCTATCGAGGTTCAGAAGGTAAAAAGTTCTTGTATCTCCCATCAAGTACATTTCCTGATATTTGAATTTATGTACTTCTTGTGGAGTGATGTCACTTATAACTTTAACTAACAGCTTGTTGGTTGATTAATTTAAATCTTGTTACCACCACAATGGTTCAATATGAAACTTTTCAAATTGTTTCAATGTATATGTTGATAGAGCTGGTCTTCGCACTTTTACTTAAACTATCACAACAAAAAAGGAAAGAAACTAATGAATTTAACCACACTAAACAAATGCATGCATCTACCATCAAAACTGTTGACGGATTATTAGTGTGAATTTGAATACATTAATTGTTGTTCTTTTCACACAAAAAAGATACCTTTTTTGACAAGAAATTTATTGTAACCGATGGGGAAGTTTAATTTTTTTTTTTTTTTAAATGTTTTGTATATACAACCATAAAGGAGAATGAAAATCTGGAATAATAAATTGAGGTTGAGATTCTGAAAAGGAAAAAAAGATAGAAAAAAGAAAAAGGTTTACCAAGTTCGATAATTATATTCTTTGTTTTTTCTTTTTTCTTCTTTTTTTGCCTTTAATTTTGCCAAATGTTAAAAAATAGGGTTAGATGCGTCCGGCATATTTTTTTCACGTATATCTACTGTCCTAAAGTTATTTGTGGTGCTTCTAGCACCTTAAAATATTTTATGGCGCAATTTTGCCTTCAAAATCTTATTTTTCAATTTGCCTAGAAGTATTTTTTTTTTTTTAATGAGGAATTTAAACCTCATTACAAACTCATAAAAAATCCTTTAAACAAAAGTGCATCCAGCAACTACATTATTTTTTAGAATCAAGTTAAAAGTGCTGAATGCAAATAAAAAATCATATTTTTTTAAAGTGTTAGATGAATCACAATATATTTTAAGAAACTGAGTGCGCTTATAAAAATATCAAAGTTATAAAACCTAACACAAACTTCTTTAAAATGTCTGAGTCCTTATAAAAAGTGTTTTTAAAAAAATTTTCTGAAATTGAGACATAACTTATTTTACATATTTATCTTGTAAATAATAAAAACATTTTTAAAAATCTAAAATAAACCAGCACAAAATATTGAACGTAGTGCTAAAATTTACCCCTAAAAATGCAGGGAGAGAAATATCAATATGAATGAGTAGGGCTGGATCGAAATGAATGAAGAATACGAGTAGGTGCAGATGGTGGAAGTGGGCCACGGAGTAAAAATACAGATACTACTCCAGACCGAAATATATATTATAGTTTATGGTATAAATTACATTTTAGAGTATATCCCATATTTATTATTTAGAATGAAAAGTAGTAATAATTTACAGGATTCGTGTGAAATGTCGAAAACACCCCTATAAAGGTTAATATTAATAGTTTACAAATGTCTAAAACACCCCTAGCCAGTAAGCCACAATGGAACCTGCGGGCACCATGTGTCCCAACCAAGTCCCTCCTGCGCTGCACGTGCCTCCTATAAGACCATCACCCCCTTCAACGTACGCCCCTCACATTGGATTCATATCCCCCTACCCACTCAGCTACTTCCCCCTCAGATCTGATCCTTCTTCCCGTCTTCCTCACTTCAATCTCTCAGATTAAGCTACAACCCTAAAATTCCCAATCTCTCTCTCTCTCTATATCCATAGCTATACCCACATCTCTGTTTCTGTATCCTTCACTCAAGTACACTCATGGGGGAGGTGAATAAATCCTTCCATCTTCTCCTTCTTTTGACTCATTCTCGATTCTTACTCTGTTCTGTGAGATTTTGATTTGGTTTTTGCTTCTTCTTTTTTCTGTGTGCAGGAGAAGAAGAACGAGGAACAAAAGACAGAGGAGAAAAAACCAGAGGCGAAAGGGAGGAGAAAAAGCCTGAAAACCAGGGAGAAGATAAAAAGCCGGAGGAATCTAAAGACAAGACTCCGGCGCCGCCGCCGGAGATTGTGCTTAAAGTTTTCATGCATTGTGAAGGTTGTGCCCGCAAGGTTCGTCGGTGCCTGAAACGATTCCCAGGTGAGCTGAGTCACTCTGTTTTCCTGCAACTTTTATTCGGTTAATTGAAGGAGATGCTTCTATCTGGTCTTCTAATATGGATGTTTGCATGTAATTTTTTTCCCCGGGTTCAGGGGTTGAAGAAGTGACGACAGATTGTAAGAGTCACAAGGTTGTGGTCAAAGGAGAGAAGGCGGATCCACAGAAGGTTCTAGAAAGAGTACAGAGGAAGAGCCATAGACAGGTTGAGCTCATTTCTCCGATCCCAAAACCACCTACCGAGGAGGAGAAAAAACCAGAGGAGAAAGAGAAGCCCGCGCCTGAGGAGAAGAAAGAAGAGGTTCAACCAGATTCTTCTTCTTTTTTTGGTCATATTAATTACGAAGTTAATTTCTTAATGTTGATTCTGATTTCTTGTTTTTTATTATTTGACAGCCCCAGATTAGGACGGTGGTTCTGAAAGTTCACATGCATTGCGAGGCTTGCGCTCAGGAAATCAAGAGACGCATACTGAAAATGAAGGGTGCGTTACACGTTTTCTGCAACTAATTCCTCCCAATACACGGAGTTGAGCTTCATGCAATTCAAGCCTTCTTTACCGTTTCTTTTCTCACATTAAAATATAATAATTATGACATTTTAATGTTGTTTAATACTAAATTCAATATAAAATCCGAGTCATTCTCAACTTCAATGGTGCATTATAATAAAAGTGAAATGAATAATTGGCAGGAGTGGAATCAGCAGACCCGGATCTGAAGAAGTCAGAGGTGAGTGTGAAGGGAGTGTTTGATCCGGCGAAGTTGGTGGAGTTCGTGCTGAAGCGAACAGGGAAGCAAGCTGTGATCGTGAAGGAGGAAGCGGCGGAGAAGAAGGAGAAAGCGGAGGAGAAGAAATCAGAGGAAGGAGAGAAAGAGAAGAAGGAGGAGGAAGGAAAAGGAGAAGAGAAGAAGGAGGAGGAGAAGAAAGGAGAGGGGGACGCGGCGAAGGCGGAGGAGGAGGCGACGACGGAGGAAACGACGGTGGTGGAGGTGAAGAAGAGTGAATACCAGTACTACCCTCCGAGTTACATCATGGAGATGTACGCTCCCCCGCCTCAGATCTTCAGCGACGAGAACCCAAATGCTTGCTGTGTCATGTAAGGGGTATAAATGGGAAATCAGGGGGAAATTCTGAAACGCATAGATACTGATTTCTCTCCCTCCATCATTGCTTCTTGTATAATCTACAGATATGCTGTAGAGTTTTGTTTTGTTTTGAATTTCAGCATATAAATAACTGCAGTCCCCATATCTCCATTTTATTAATATACTTTTGTATATTATATTATATATTAGCTTTTTCTGAATTGAAGCTATATCTTACCGCGTTAAAGTGGGGGAAATAATAAAATAATAAAGGCAGTCAGGTGTGTTGGTCATGTGAAAATGAGTTGATATTCTTTAAGAATTTGAAGCTGTTGAATTGGAAAAAAAAAAAAAATACATTATACTAATGATTTGAAGTAATAAATAGTATTATCTTCGGTCCTAATTATATGAATACTTTTATAGTGTAATTTATACTAAAAAATATTCCTATAATTAAGATCGGAGGGAGTATATATTAATTTTTTATTTATTTAAAAAAAGTGATGAGTGAGTAAAGAAAGGGAGGCAATAATTGGGAAATGAAAGGGTGAGGGGGCATTGCGGACGGGTAAGTCTGTTTGAGCTGGTAGTTAAAAAAATTGAAAAAATCATATCGATGCTCTAAGTGAAGATCCCATATCAACTGAATTTGGGAGGATGGTGCAGCTTTTTCTCTTTATTCAGTGTACTTTTGGGAATTATGAACGGTGAAAGGTGGCCGCAATGATATCTGAATATCTATGATATGAGATCCAACACTTGATTGCGTCTAAATTATGAATATACAACACAAATAATGATACAAAAATAAATATAATTAAACCCCACATTTAGTGTGATGTATTTTTATTTAAGGGGAATATAGAGAGGGAATTTGTAATGGTTATTTGGATTGGCGCTCATCTTGCGCTAAGCTCATGATGATGTGTCTGTCACTTTTTGTGTTATAGCACTATAAAATTTTAATTATGATATTGTGTAGTTTCGAGGCAAGATTCATCTTAATTTACTCAAAACACATGGTTTTCACCTGCATTTCTTGAAAATAACGCTTCTTGCTTCTTCTTTTTTTTGGGTAGGGGGCGAGTGCGAGCACTTCCCCTCTAGCTCTTGATTCATCCGGGGATCTACATAATTAACAAGCCAAGGTGGAATTACTCTTAATACGACTTGCTACTGCAATTCCCAAAGACGTATTTTGATAAGATAACAATACAACAATGGCCTTTTCCTTTTTCTTTTTTGATTAATCCACGGTATTCGACATTACTAGTAACTGATTAATCCGGTTCGTAGGAATATAAGCTTACAATGAGGGAACCTTACTATATTCAACTAATTATCATGGCCGCATACTTAATTCTTGAATATGAGAGTACTGGGTAAAGTTAAAACAATCTGCAGCTAGTTGATCCAAACACTTTATGGTAATAATGGCTTTATATTGAATGATTTTTTTAAAAACATTTCATAATTTAAATATTTTAAATTTATATGTGAATATTTAATTGCAAAGTCGTCATTAAATTTATGTGAGCATTTTTCATTACTAGGAGACTAAAATATATTTTTATAAACTTAACAGATTAAAATCAAACTTGATGTAAAATTATATGCTATTATTAATTACTTATCTGAACTATTCTCATCGTGGCTAAATATGATACAAATTTTTTCATGATACGCATGTGTGAATTTATACTATGTTTCAAAAGATTTTATTAAAAACATATCTATTTAATGAAAAAAAAAAATGGAATGAGGGATTGACCGGCACTTTTTGGAAAGCTTACCACCGTAATAGCACATTTGATACAAGATTTGTTATAATAATAGAGGTCAGTCCTTATCCAATATTTGGAAAAAAAGAAAATTAAGGAAAAAGAATACTATAAAGAAAACTTTCAAAATATATTAATTTTTTAGAAGGATGACATATAAGTCTCAATCAAAAGAAATAATACATTAATAAGTTTTATAAGTTGTTAATGGTAACTTATTCACTTCTTAATTCCTCATATTCACTAGTCAATGAAGACTTTTCTGATAATATTGTTATTGGTTAGGATCTAAAAATTATTCTCTGTAATTTTTTTCATCATTTTGAAATTTTTTTCTTTTTAGTATTAATTTCCTCTATTTTTTTCTCACTCCCTATTCAAACATATATAACTGAACCACCCCTCATCCTGACCATAATATTGCCATTCACTTTTTAAAATACTTCTCACCTATCTAGATAAAGCGAATTACGATTCACTTTCAAATATATATTAAACAAATAATCTGAATTCACTTTTGCAAAAGTTACACACACACACACACAGAGAGAGAGAGAGAGAAAAGAAAATGCCAAATAAAGAACTTTACAAATCCTACAAAAAAGTGTTTAGAATATTCATAATCCCAAAGAAATATTAGTACCTTATTTATCTTTTTGAAATTTAAAAGAAATGATGCAAATGCCCGACATTAAATCTCATTTTTACTTTCTCTTGTCTTCTATCTTTCTCCTTTCTTCCGGTTCCATGCCGAGAGGGTATAGCGAGGGCAAATGAGACACCCTCCTCCAACAACGACGATGGCGGCCTTGACCTCTTCTAGAAACGATGAGAGGCAATGGTGGCCTCCTCTAACGACAAAGAAGAAGGGGCATGAAGATTTTGGTGGAGGTGATACCTTCACTTCTTGAATTCTCTTGCAGGTTTTTTAGTACTCTTAAGCTTGATACAATCCCGAAGGAAGTTTTAGATTTTCAAGAAGACGATTATTTTGAATTGTAATCTCACAAGTTGCAAATTTTCACAAGATTTGATAAGGGTTTTACAAGTTGTGATAGAGGTTTTATAAGTTCAGATAAGATTTTTACAAGTATTTAAGAGAATTTCACGACTTCTTTAAAGAATATCACAAGTTACAAATCAAAATTTATAATATTTGATAAAGGTTTTACAAGTTCTGATAAAGGTTTTTACAAATTCAAATAAGGTTTTTACAAATTCTTAAAAAGCGTTTCACAACTTCCTTAAAGAATTTCACAAGTTGCAAATCAAAATTCACAAAATTTAGAAAAAAACAAGAGGTTTTCAAAAAAATTCAGATGTAAAGTTCTACATGATCAAAGAGATAATGAGCAAGAGGAAGGTGAGCAACGTTGGTGACGGAAGAGAGAAAGGGGACGGGGATGGCGGCGATCGGAGTAAAGGGAAGGAAGTACGACAAGAACCTTTTGTCTTTGGGAAATCTGACTCCAGCGCTCCCAGTAAGATTGGTACGGTGAAGGAGAAGGATCAGGGTGCTAGGCGTCCGATATCTCTGTCGTACAAAGAGAAGCTACGTTCACCAGGGAGTCTGGGATACCTTGTTACCCATGCCGAAGAAGATGACATTGTCAGTGGTTGGCGAGGCTTCTTTGCTCGAAAAAATGCTGAGATGGAGACAGTGCATGAGGATGTTGAGAAGACGAGGGAGGAGGATATGGGGGATGGATCGACAAGTGGATACCCTGTTTTATCTGTAACCTCGGAGCAGTAAACGGCATGGTGTCGGCCGTGGATGAACTCGCTGGTTATCAAATTGTTGGGGCTTTCGGTCCCGAAACACGTACTAATTGACAATGTACGGCGTATGTGGAGGCCACGGCATCCCTTAAAAGTGGTGCCGTTGAGTAATGAATACTACATAGTCTCATTCTCAAGCATGGAGGACAGAGACTATGCGTTGTATGAAGGCCCATGGATGGTTGATGATCACTACCTCCTTGTTCAGAGGTGGCGGCCAAACTTCAATCCCCGAAAGCGGTTGCCAACGAAGGATCGCGGTATGGGTAAGGGTTCCGGACTTGCCGATGGAATTTTGCACGGTGGAGGCGCTAGGAATTATTGGGAACATGATAGGAAAGATGGTCAAAATCGACAGGTCCACATCCATATATACAAAGGTGAGTTCGCTCGGATTTGTGTCTAAGTCGACCTTCAAAAACCACTACTGCCGGCTTTCACTGCGTTCGAGGAGGATAAGCAAGTCGTCTATGAAGGCTTACATCTAGGTTTGTTTTGGCTGTGGATTGTATGGGCATGAGCGTGGGGAGTGTCCTCATCAAATGGCGGTCGCATCTGGATCCCATGGTGCACTCCAGAATCAGAGTGTGGGGGCCGGAGCTGGAGGAAGCACGGGGAACCCGACACAGAGTGTGGCCGACGGTGGTGACAATATTCCAAGGATCAAAACAGAGCATGGGGGCTGAAGTTGGAGAAAATAAGGGGATTGAAGCACAGAAGGTGGTTGGCGGTGAGGATCAGAGGGAAGGGCCGAAAGTAGGGTCGGGCATGGCGGACGTGGTGGTTGACGGTGGATTTCCGATGACGGGGCGCTCCACGGCGGATGTGGGTTTGCCTGGTGGTATTAATGATATGGCGCATATGAAGCACGGATTAGCTGGCGGGAATAAACATTTGGGACCTCAAATGATTTTCCATCGTGATATGAGGAGGAATAATCAAGTCTTGGCAACAAAAAAGGAAATGAAGGGTGCAATTCCTAATAACTCGCAAGGTGTGAAGAAGGATCCCAAAAATCCTGAGAGCATTAAAAGAGGAAGTAATGGTCAGCAAAAAATGAATATGGCAGGGGAGGATTTAATGGGATCTCCAATTATCCGATTAAAAGAAAAGGAGAAGAATAAGGGGGAGTGGGTGGTTGTGGGTTCTAAAAGACAGAAGGATGAAAGGCCCAAGATGTATGGGAAGGAGAACAAGTCAATAGGTAGCCCAAATTAAAAATAAAGGAAGAAACTAAAAGTGGGCCAAGTGGTATGGAATTAGGAAATGGGTTTGCAGCTTTAATAGATGTGGGCCATGCGAATGATCTCTCTTTGCAGGGGGGATATGCAGGTTGACGTCGGACAGGAGAAAGGTTTGAGCATTAATTCAAATAGTGATGTGGCCCCCCTTGTGAAGCTAGGAATGCAGTAGACGTAGGTAACGATGTTGTAACTAATGCCTATGGTATGGCGGAGGGAGAAATAAGGCAACATGGACAACAAGTGGATCAGACGGCTTTAGTTAATGTTATGGGCAGCGGCTTGGCCCCTACACCTTCCCACCGGTTTTAATGAATTTTATGTTCTGGAATTCACGAGGTACATGCGCGATGTCTTTTCCCAGCCTTGTACGAGGACTGAAGCAACATTACAAGTTGGATTTTCTTGCAATTCTAGAAACACGCTCAGATGCTCTAAAATCAGAACGACGTATCTGTAATCTCGGATTTAATAATTTCTGTTTCACTGCAGCGGAAGGGTTCAGTGGAGGGATATGGTGTCTCTGGGAGGATGTCTCTCTCAAGATTGACTTAGTTAAACAGCACAAACAATTTACGCACTTAAACATCACAGACTCAAAAAGGTAACAATGGAGTCTTACGGTAGTATATGCGAGCCCAACTCCAATACATCGTCGCACACGGTGGACGGAACTCTTCCAGATTAGAAACTTTGTGCAAGGCCCTTGATGTATTGGTGGTGATTTTAACGCCACACTACTTGCTATAGAGAGGCGTTCATGTGCTACATCGAAATTATCTTCAAATCGAGAATTTTGTAGATGGGTTGAAGATATGGAACTGGTAGACTTGGGCTTTGATGGACCACCTTTTACTTGGAAGAAAGGAGATACGGAGGCTCGGTTGGATCGGGTTCTTGTAAATGAAGAGTGGTGTGCAAGACATAGTGACACAAAAATACTCCACTTGCCACATTACAAATCTGATCATAGACCTGTATTGCTCAGGATGGAGGGGGCCTTAACAAAAGGGCGAACTCAGCGACCATTTCGCTTTATTGCTTCTTGGGTACTACATGAGAAATTTAATGATTTGGTTTGGGAGGAGTGGAGATGTTCAGGTAATTGGTCGACCAACATTTCGAGCTTCGCCTCTACTTGTCAACGTTGGAATAAGGAGGTCTTCGGTAAAAAATCAACTCCTTCGAAGATTGGATGGTATTAATCATGCGATCACAAGAGGAGGTAATACCAATTCTTTGGAAGATCTCCAGAAGAATCTTTGGTTGGAACTTGATGAGACTCTGACGTAAGAAGCCTTGCTATGGGCCCAAAAAGCAAGGATTAATTGGACAATTGATGGCGATAGGAATACCCGGATGTTTCACGCACACGCTAATGGCCGAAGGAAACACAATAGAATTGATGCTATTTGTGTGAATGACGGGGAGTGGTGTTTTGATGAGGACAGTATAAAAGCTCATGCGACTACATATTTTTTGAACTTGTTTAAGGAAGAAATAGTAGATCGTCCGGATCTTACTTGCAACATTACATACCCAAGACTATCGGAGGTGCAGGAATGGTTATGCCTACGAGAAGTGGATGAAGCAGAGATCCGAGATGCTCTATTTAGTATGGGGGTTTTGAAGGCACCAGGGCTGGATGGTTTCCATGCCTTATTCTTTCAACACCAATGGGAGACCGTCAAGCAATCTGTTGTGCAGTTTGTTAAACAGGTATTTCTTGATCCACGGAAGATTGGTGAGGTGAACAAGACATTGCTAGTCCTAATTCTAAAGACTGATCATCCCGAGACGTTCAAGGATCTTCGACCAATTAGCTTATGCAATGTGATTTACAAGTTGGTTACGAAGATTGTGGCAAATCGAATGAAAGGATTTATGCCACATATTATCCCCCCAAATCAATGCAGTTTTGTCCCAGGACACCATAGCTCGGACAATATCATTGTGGCCCAAGAGGTCGTCCACTCCATGAGAACAATGGGAGGTAAGAAGGGATTTATGGCTATTAAAATTGACCTGGAGAAGGCCTATGATAGGGTAAATTGGAAGTTCTTGTTGAGTTGTATAAATGAGCTTAACCTTCCTAATAACCTTATCCGGGTAGTGGAGCAATGCGTTAGCACCGGGATCTTCGGCTTCTATGGAATGGAAATAAGGCGAAGTTTTCAACACCTCACGCGGAGTCGAGACATGGGGGATCCTCTTTCGCCTTATTTATTTGTGATATGTATTGAAAAACTAGCCCACATGATTCAAGAGCGTATGGCGGCAAGGAAATGGAAACCCATTTGTCTCACCAAGACAGGGCCACCAATTTCTCATCTGTTCTTTGTTGATGATATTATTTTGTTTACGGAAGCCTCACTTCAACAAGCAGAGATGGTAAGAGAATGCATGGCCCATTTTTGTGAATGTTCAGGGCTAAAAGTGAATGACTGAAGACTCGGGTATTTTTTTCCAAGAACATAAATCATATCAGGTGCACGGAGATTAGCGCCGCACTTGGCTTCACTCTCACGGCGGATCTTGGAAAATATCTTGGGGTGCAACTTCACCATAAGCGAGCAAGTTTGGAATCTTTTCAAATAGTAATTGACAAGGTCAAGGTACGGTTGTCTCGATGGAATCCTAAATCCTTATCTTTAGCCGGTAGAGCAACACTCATTTCCTCGGTGTCCTCAGCTATCCCGGCTTATACAATGCAAACATCCCATCTCCCTGGTACTGTTTGTGAGGCTCAGGATAAACAAAATAGATCTTTTTTGTGGGGTAACACAGCAGAAAGTCGTAGGGTGCCACTAGTTGCTTGGGATGAAGTGTACATGGAGAAAAGGAAGGGAGGTTTGGGGTTGAGACATGTGAAATACCAAAATCAAGCCTTCCTTATGAAATTGGGTTGGAGGCTAGTAACACACAGGGAGGCCCTCTGGGTCAAAGTGGTACGAGATAAGTATAAATGCGGGGATGATTTAATTCCTCGCATAGAGGCTAAACGACTTGGCTCCAATGTGTGGGCAGGAATTAAGCGTACATGGGAGAAAGTTCGTGGGGGGATCGAGAACTCGAACACTTCTCCTGGGGTGCGATGGAAGTGGGAGAGACATGGTGAATTCACGGTGAAATCGGCATACAGTGTGCCTTCAGAGAAGAGGTTCGAAAATGATGGGAATTGGGATCGCCTATGGAAAGTCCGAGCACCACACAGGTGTAAGATGCTCCTTTGGTTGGCAGCACGTAAGTGCCTGCTCACAAATGCCAATCGGACGAGATGAGGACTAACGGATGACCAGAACTGCAGTCTTTGTGGTACAAGTATTGAAGATACTGTTCATGTCTTCCGAGATTGTACTCATTCACAAGCTCTATGGAGAAAGGTGGTACAGCCAGACAGGTGGCGCACATTTTGTAGTAAGCCTCTATCGGACTGGGTATGGTGGAATATTAGTGGTCGGAGTGATACGAGTAAGAAGTGGGCATCCCGGTTCAGCACTTTGTGTTGGTGGATTTGGAGGCGGAGAAATTTATTTGTGTTCGAGAAGAGGTTCACTCTTAATAGCAATATCATTGCTAGTGCGAATGCGATGGTGGAATGCATGGGTAATACAAATAAACAACTAGCAAGGATGCAACTTAGTGGCATCACTCTGGCTTCCAGTCGAGAGGGTTGGCATCCTCCAGATGAAGGGTGGGTGAAGGTGAATGTGGATGGTGCTTATTCTAGAGTTACTAATAAGGGCGCCTGTGGAGGAATCATTCGTGACTCTTCGGGCATATTTCTTCGGGGATTCTTTCACTCCATTGAGGAAGGTGATGAGTTGACTGCTGAGTTTGGGCCTACCTCTTGGGCCACAAAACTGCATGGGCAATGGGATTTCGGAAGGTGTGGTTGGAATCTGATTCTACGGAGTGTGTAACGCTATTGTCTCACACACAGGGTGGACATCACCGTGACTCTAATATCTTAAACGAGGTCAAGCAGCTGTTACAGATGGAGTGGGAAACGAAGGTGACACATGTGCCTCGGGCCAGAAACACAGCAGCAGATTTTCTAGCAATAAAGGGTCTCAAATCGGGAGGGGGATTCCATGAAGTGTACAAGCCGTTTGAGGTGCTAGAGGTTATCCTTTGTCAGGATTGTAATGGGTGTAATATCCCCATAGGTGTTAGCTGAGGTATCCCAAAGTTTATCAAAAAAAAAATTCACAAAATTTGATAAAGGGGTTTCACATGTTCTAATAGAGGTTTCACATGAGCAAGTTAACATGGTTGTGGTAGATTGCAATGGAGGGGGTTTCGACGATAAAGCCTCCGTCGTGGAAGTAGAGGAGAAGGAAAGCAAATAGAGGATGAAAATAGGAAAGCATAAGGAGGAAGAAGAATAGAAGGTAAAAGATAATGACATATTGGGAGGTTGAGGTAGAGGCCGTGGTTGTAGGGGGGGTATATAGATAATGAACAATTATGTAAATTCATTTTAACTTTTTAAAAAGACCTATCAACCACTAACACCTGAAAATATGCATATTCATTAAACTCATTCATCTTTTCAAATTTTTTAAGTTCCTTTTAAAAGGGATTTCCCCATATTAAAACAAAAAGCTTGTTTAATTTATTAACCTGAAGTAGGTTTAGCACCTGCATATGTTTTCTTGTCCCTTAATCAGATTCTGCATTGAAAAGTGTTCCCATATTCACAGAGAGACACACGTTTTTAGAGGAGCCGAAGGTGATTTGATTACCAGACTAGATATGTAATATCAATTGTGGGGATTTAACAGAGAATTTGTTTTTGTCGGACATAAATTGATGCGAGAAAACGAGAGCAAAAGTTAAAATTGGAGGCCCAATTTGATCCATTCCACGTTGCTTTTCTAAAGGTGATTTATCATTTATCCCCTCTTTAAAGAAAAGGAGAAAACTCAATAAAAAGAAAAAGAAAAAGAAATAAAAATAAAAGTGGCATTAAACTCTGACAAAGGGGGTGTCAGTAAAAGTGGAAACAGTGCATGGTGGGTTCATTCTCGTCGATGAAAAAAGTACCAGTACCCTCTTATTCATTGTTCACACCACTGTTGTCCCAGCCGCTTCCGGCACTCTAATGTGGTTTTTTTCTTAAAATGTCCCTAATTAAATAATTATTTACTAAAATGTCCCTATTTCCAAACTATTTCTCAATCTCCCCTATTTATTCGAATAAATCATGATTTAGTTGACCGGGCTCAGTTTTTTTTTTTAACTTCCCCCGCGATTTAGTCGACTAAGCACTGTAGCTTAGTCGACTAAATCATAAAAAAAGAACAAAAGGTTAAAATTTTGGAATGCCATAACTTCTCACCCTCGGGAGCCCAAATCAAGTAATTCTTTTTTTGATTCCACATAACTTTTTGAGATTTATCCACTTTGACATAAAAATTAACTTCCAGATTTAATGAAGAGAAAGGAGAAAAAACAATTGATTCTTTATTACACGGGAGATACTAACAATTCATTAAATATAATCAAGTGATTCTCATATATATATATATATAAATATATATATATATATATATATATATATATATTATATATATATTTTTAATGAATTTTTTCCTTTTATTTGATGTTTTTTTTTTTATTAGATCACATAATATCCTCTACACAATAATGATAGGATATGTGTGTGTATATATTTAATGAATTGTTAGTATTAACATGAGTTGTTAATATTTAATATATATATATATATATATATTAATAATATGTATTTTGAATATATTGTATTTTGAAAATCCAATAATTAATAATATGGATTTTCAAATAACTTAATAAGGGCATGGTTTTACGATTGATCTTTTATAAGATAAAATAAAAGGTTAGGGGGTTCAATTTAGATTTTGAATTGTCCATATTATGTGATCCATATTATGCGGAAATACTAACAATTCATTATATATATATATACATACACACATATACTATCTTTATTGTGCAGGAGATATTATGTGATCTAATAAAAAAGAAAACATCAAATAAAAGGAAACAATTCACTATATATATATATATATATATAATATATATAAATAACTTGATTATATTTAATGAATTGTTAGTATCTCCTACGCAATAAAGAATCAATTATTTTTTCTTCTTTCTCTTCATTAAATCTGGAAGTTAATTTTTATGTCAGTGCATAGATCTCAAAAAGTTATGTGGAATCAACAAAAGAATCACTTGATTCGGACTCCCGAACCAGAAGTTATGGCCTTCCGAAGTTTTAACCTTTTGTTTTTTTATGATTTAGTCGACTAAGCTACAGTGCTTAGTCGACTAAATCGCGGGGGAAGTTAAAAAAAACTGAGCCCTTGTTTTAGTAAATCATGGTTTAGTGACTAAACATGGGCGATTGAGAAATAGTTTGGAAACGGGCATTTTGATAAATAGTTATTTAATTAGGGGCATTTTGGAAAAAAAAAGCCCTCTAATGCTACCATTTTTAATTAATAATACATGTCAAAAATATAATAAACTAGACAATAATAATAAAAAAAACGGCTTAAAAACATGGAAAAATCCCAGAAAAATTATTTAAAATAGAGAAAAGAAAAATCAGGATTACAAATCCCAAGTCAAACTTATAGGAGGAATATGAGATTTGTAAATATTTTTAAATGACTAATTTGCCCCTACTAGCATTTGGGGAGCTCAACTCTTCAAATATATATACTGAAGTGATTAATCACAATTCTTAATTTTTTTATTATTTATATATAAGTAGTCAATGACGTCTTATATGTGTAGCTTTGAAATATTACCTATAAGGTTGTTAGAATTTGAGAAATTTAAGTTGTCAATACATAGACTGAAGTTGTTAATTACAATGAATTGTCAACTTAGATATAGAGAATAATAACTTAAGAATTACAATTAACAACTTGAGTATACATATTGATAACTTGAGCTCTCTAAATTCTGTTAGGGGTAGATTGGTCATTTGAAAACATTTGTAATTCCCAAATTCTCTCACATATATGATTTGAGATTTGTGATATTAAACTCTCTAATATATCTTTTCCTTATTTTAACCGAATTTTTTTTGAGATTTTTCCTAAAAACATCTCATCGCACAATTTATTAGTCCAAATTCAAAGGCAGGTGAAATTTGTTGTTTGAGGACTTGGTTCAACTATCTTCACCTTGTGCAACTCTTCTTTAATAATTGTATTGCACTTATTTTTAACTATGTATAATACATAAAACATTTACACATAATTGAGTTATCTTCAATAAGGGCATTTTTTTCAGTTGTTTCTCAGGCTATCTTTAGCTATGTACAACTTAAAAGACATTTGGACATAACTGAAGATAAAATATGATGCAAACAGTCAAAAAAGAGTTCTGCTCACTCAAGAATCTAAGTTAGCTTTGAGCAATAAATTTTACAAAAAGAAGGATTTTCTGAACAACTAATTTTCCTTAATATTTATTCATATAGTTGTGATGTATGCCAAAATAAATTGAAAATACGCAGAGAATGAAGATTAATTATGTACAAGAGAAAAAAGGACAATGGATTAGTATTTAATTATGGGGGTCAAAAGGTGAATATGAGAGGAGTGGAATTTGTGGACTCGAGAGTAGTGCCAGCCACAGAGTTAACACAAAAGTTATGATGGCAACAAATATTAGATAATGGGAAAACTTGTGTTCCATGGCCTCAAACTCACAACATTTTTCCTGGAAAAGTTGTTGTGACTGTTTGTGCCTCAAAGATTCGTTGTCACATGCTAATTTCATCATTAATCCCACCTTATATATATTCTATGTTAATTATTAATCACTTTGTTCATATTATAATCAATAATACTGTTGGGAATATTCAAGCTTTTTAGCTTCATCTGGTTTATATATATAGTACCTCTCTCATTATAGTGTTCATCAGTTCATGCATGTCTGTTATAACAATCAGAGTTCTTTTCTTTTTTTAATTAAATAAAATCTGGGAATACATGCGCTTTATTCCTCTTTTAGTTTCGATCTTTTAATTACTCCTTGGTTCTGGTCAACACCTACTAAAGAATCAAATTCAAAACTCACACATACCCTTTATTCTTCCCTCTGAATTATAATATATATCAATCCTCATTTGCTTGGAGACAAGCTTTTTTTAACGTGCTTTTTGTCATTTTTCTAAACTCTCTCTTTATTCCGTGCATATATATAATATAGTTCTAAACAAGGGTAATTAATATAAGGGAAAATTCCATTTAAATACCAGATGAATTTGTAAAACCTCCAGAAGTCCTCTGAATTTGTAAAAAGACTCAGAGGTGATAAGGACTTTTGTGGGTTATACAAATTCGTGAGAAAAGACTAGACTGCCCTGTCACTAACCTTTACACCATCCGACACTTCATTCTTTCTTCATTCTCATTACACCTCTGAATTCTCTCTTGCCCTAGCGTCACCATCACTCCTTCTGAACCGTCGCCATTGCTGTCGCTACCATCGCCGTGTACGCCGCGCTCGCCACCGCCGTCAGGTATCTTCCGCATCTCACTAGTTTTGAGCCCTAATTCATCTTCTGTGGTTTTGCTGTGGTGCGTTTTCTCCGGCGTCGCGATTTTGATTTTTAGAATCCAGATAATTTTGGGGCTCTGTCTGGATTTTCTCTGGCTTCAGTTTATATTGTGTTGCCTGTTTTTTGAATCCACCTAATGACCGTAGATTACATCCTTTCGTTTTTGCCGTGTGTCCCCTTTTTGGTCCGTTTATGGAAAGGTTTGTTGTCTGGAACGGGCTGATCTTATAGCATATTTGAAAGAATCCACTGCCTAGTGATTCTATTTCCACAGAGTTATTAAATCAAGTTCAGGAATTTGGATTTTCAGACAACAGATTTGCAGTGCTATAAAGTCTTGTCTATTGGCAAATAAAGTATCGATATTCTTGCAATGCTATTTTGGTCCTTTTAGCATTGCCACTCATTACTTCTCATTTTCATTTTTCAAGAGGTGGCCATAAAATTATGGCAGATGTAACGTTCAACTACATTAGTTTTGAAATTGAGACTTTATTGTCAATTTTCGGCCTACTGTGAAGCAATTCGCAGGATAAGTGGAATTATGACCGTTATTGCAATTCATTCCCTTCTTTAATTTTAAATTATAATGATGATGATGATTATTTTTATTTTTATTTTTTTCAATTTCAATGCAAAGGCAACATAGTGATTAGGGGATAGTAGGGAGAGGGGGAGTTAAGTTGTAAAAGTTGCGCTTGATCCCATCACCTCCTTTCAAAGACCAGATAGAGCATTGTATGAAATAATGAAAGCACTGTCAACTCTCACTTGTGTATGGCATTCTTGATAATCAAAATAGAACTTGTCTGAAAAAAGACTCTTGAAAATCAAATATTCTAGTTCTTCACGGAAAGTGCTTCTATTATCAAAAACTCTTTCAAATACATTTAGATCTGCGAGAGGTTGGCACTTTGCAGGCCCTTGTCTAGCCTTGCAAATGCAAACACGAACCTTTGCAACCAATCTGCTTTATTGTTTTCTTTCTAGGTGATTGAGTAAAACCAACTATCCAATACCCATTATGATTTCTTATGAGCTTGTTTGGTATGAGGGGAAGGGAGGGAAACAGGTGGAGGGAAGAAATTTCTAATTGGAGGAGGTAGAGGAGGAAACTATAACATTAGCGGGATCCATAGGTTTCTCAAAAGCACTAGGAAAAACTGATTGATTTGTCCATAACCATAATTTTCAAACTGTTACTCCCCATAATAACTGTCAATTTGAATCTATATCTATATCTCTACGACAGTTTTGTTTGAGAGGAATCACCATTCAACCTTGCAAGGAACAAGAAAAAAAACTGAGAAAGATACGTGGGATTAAGAAGATATAACCAGAACCGTTTAGCATTATAACAATCCCTTAGTATATGAAGAATGTCCTCCATTCCATCATTGCAGTAAGAGGATGAACTTCTCATTGTTCTTTTCTATCTATTCAACAATCTTGTGACTTGGGTCATGAACCTTGCTCTGTAATTTTCCATCTTTTATGTATCTATAATACTCCTGTGGTTAATTAATTTGAGTATATTAACAATGATAGTTATTTCAAATTTATTTCAAGAAATACCCTCATTTAAAGACCAGACTGCCCTCTCTTCATTCTCGTTAATTCCCTTCACTTTTCACTCTCCTTTCTTGTGTCTTTTAGACTGTGGTGTTGGGAATTTGTTTTTTAAGTCTAGTTCATTGTTTTTGAAGCTTCTGAATAATTCATCTGTAATATTTTTCTGGTTTACACAAGTTCATGTGGCTTCTCTTATGTTTTTTGTCCTATTCATTACTTTTTGGTCATCATGCTTATCGGTCCTTCGAATTTTTTCTGGTCTAAAGTCTTAATGTATCATTGTTTTTCTGCATAATTTCTCTTGTTTTAAGATTTAGCAAAGCAAAAGTGTAGCACAATGTCCACTAAAAATGCGTACTTTATGTTTCGCAAGGAGTTTATGGAAGAGAATGAAGTTGCTTGCCTTTACCTTGACATGAATAGGAGTCCGCCGCAAAGCGTGGAGGGCTTTGAGTGTTGATGAGAGGAACGAATACATTGATAGAGCCAAAGTAGGAAGGCCTAAGAAGAAGAAGGGCAGCTCCACCTCCGCTTTTCCATCACGATGCTCGTTGAACAAATTTTCGAAGCTTTTAGCATTTGTGAACTCCGATGAAACATTAAAAAGAAAGGTCCAGCAGTTAGGGTTTGGATAGTTGCTTCACATTCAAAGTATGAGACTTCCAAGGGAAATGTTAGTCCCCATAATGAGAGCTTATGATCCCCCAACCAATCAATTCCGAATAAGGGGCAAGACACTTGAAATACAAGCAACAGATGTGGCTCAGCTACTTGGGATGCCACATAGTAAGGACGAGGTACCAATGAAAGTGGCCGACACAGATCCAGAATTTCAGGAAATCTAGGCCGGAGGAACTGGTTAAGTAACCGGGTAGGTACTAGGAAATCTAACATATCAATACAGCGTGTTGAACCCCGCTTATCAAAGTGTTCACACATGTAGGTTATGTCTGTCGTATGTAAAACATTGATGCGAGATATGCAAAACCAGGGCTATGTGAGGAGACACATTTTCAGTGCTGATCATATGGTAAGTCTGCTGTCTGCATGTATGGACCTTGATAATTTATTTCCTATTGACATACGTATATTTGACTTCATTATTTGTTGATGGTGCAGAATTTATTGGCCAGAAAGCCCCCGGGATAGAAAGTGTCTCAGTGGAAAGAACAACTATTGCCTCAATATATAGATTACAATATCGGTGACTGTGATTTGATCATGGGACTGGTATTGGTTGACGGGCACTGGTTCTGCACTGCCATTGATCCAGGCACAAATAATTTTTATGTCCTGGATTCAATGAAGACAAGCATTGCCATGAGCCAGAATGAATCCGGTAAAAAGAAGAAAACTGCATGTGTAAATCCCTAGGCAACGACGATTAAACAAATTGTATGTTACATGTTATATTGTTCTAGTTATGATTGAGTGGAGTGAACACCTATGTAATGCATGTGTGTTATTTACAGAGGGATCGTTTTGAAGAGATCATTGCACTTGTGAAACCAAGTGACAAAGCCAAGATGTAAAGAACAGAAATTATTTGGCCCCCCGTTCCACAACAACCAAATTTGTGAGTTTCATTTTGTGACAGATACTAAAAAATTATTAGTTGATGTATATTTGTTAATTTGTGTGTTTTTTGTTTCGTAGGCAAGATTGTGGGGTTCATGTGTTGATCTGGTTGCACAATTGGAAACCCAACGAAATCATGCAGTATGGTAAGGATGAGCTTAATGAGTATAGGTGCAACCTCATGTGGTGGCTGGTCAACCATCATTTGAATGAGGTCAGGGATGTTGCATTGGGACTATTGACTCCTCCAGCAACCAAGAGGAAGAGAAGGAAGACATGATCATTATTGTTAATTTTTTTTTTTTAAGTATTTGGACACTTTTGTTACTTAGGATTGAACCCAATTTGGATGTCTTGTATGTTTGTAAATCGGGAAGTCAAGTTGGCCGAAGGATATGGGATTAACACAAAATCATTTGTTTTAATCGTATTTTGAATTGCGAATTACCATTGTTTTCACGGTGCCATTTACAAATCTCTCATTCATGTTATGGATAACAAAAAAAAAAAAAATTGAAACTTTAACCATTCCACAAATGAAACTTTAACCATTCCAGAAACTCCAATTACCATTCCGAAACGCCAATTACCATTCCAGAACAATTTACCATTTAACAAAAAATGAACCATTAACCATTCCACAAACGACTTTAACCATTCCGAAACGCCAATTACCATTCCAACCATTTACCATTTAACAAAAAAATGAACCATTAACCATTCCACAAATGACTTTAACCATTCCACAAACGCCGATTACCATTCCACAAACGCCAATTACCATTCCGAACAATTTACCATTTAACAAAAAAATGAACCATTTACCATTTCACAAACGTCATTTACCATTCCACAAACGCCAATTACCATTGTTTTCCCAGGGTGTCATTTTTTAGTCTCTCATTCATGTTATGGATAACAAAAAAAATGAACAATTTACCATTTCACAAACGTCATTTACCATTCCACAAACGCCATTTACCATTCCACAAACGCCATTTACCTTTGTTTTCCCAGGGTGCCATTTTTTAGTATCTCATTCATGTTATGGATAACAAAAAAAATGAACCATTTACCATTCCACAAACGTCATTTACCATTCTACAAACGCCATTTACCATTCTACAAACGCCATTTACCATTCCATAAACGCCAATTACCATTGTTTTCACAGGGTGCCATTTTTTAGTCTCTCATTCATGTTATGGATAACAAAAAAATGAACCATTTACTATTTCACAAACGTCATTTACCATTCCACAAACGACATTTACCATTCCACAAACGCCAATTACCATTGTTTTCTCGGGTGCCATTTACAAATCCCTCATTCATGTTATGGATAACAAAATAAAATGCGCCATTTACCATTTCACAAATGCCATTTACCATTCCACAAACGTTATTTACCATTCCAAAACGCCAATTACCATTGTTTTCCTAGGGTGCCATTTACAAACCCCTCATTCATGTTATGGATAACAAAATAAAATGCGCCATTTACTATTTCACAAATGCCATTTACCATTCCACAAACGTCATTTACCATTCCGGAAACGCCAATTATCATTGTTTTCCCCAGGGTGCCATTTACAAATCCCTCATTCATGTTATGGATAACAAAATAAAATGCGCCATTTACCATTTCACAAACGCCATTTACCATTCCACAAACACCATTTACCATTCCATAAACACCAATTACCATTTTTTTCCCAGGGTGCCATTTACAAATCCCTCATTCATGTTATGGATAACAAAATAAAATGCGCCATTTACCATTTCACAAACGCCATTTACCATTCCACAAACGTCATTTACCATTCTAGAAACGCCAATTACCATTGTTTTCCCAGGGTGCCATTTACAAATCCCTCATTCATGTTATGGATAACAAAATAAAATGCGCCATTTACCATTTCACAAACACCATTTACCATTCCACAAACGCCATTTATCATTCCATAAACGCCAATTACCATTTTCTTTTTCTGAATTTGCAAATGTTTGATTCACTCCAATGAACAAGTCCTTCCACTTCTTAGAGTTCATCTCTGGCATCGGTGTTGGTGCTCTCTGACTTGCACACGGAAGGCTCAAAAGAGGTATTCCACTGCACTCATTGTTTGCATAATCGTCACTCGCTCTGTATGACATCGGCTCCTCAATGTAAGCCATTTGCTCTATAAGATCCACGAATTGATGAACCTTGCATAGATAATAACAACTTTTATCAAGATATTATGAACAACCCTATATGAAATTATTACTGTTCTAACTAAAGTAACTACGACATACCTTGCTTGATCATCCATCTCCCTTGTTGCAGTACCACTACCTTTACATCCTACATACACATGTGCACTTCTTTCATTATAACTAAACAGATTTTCCATTTCATAATCATCAACCATGTCTACTAAAATCTTTTCGTTGAAGCTTAAGGTGTATTTAATGTCACACCCATTACCATCTAAACCAAACAATTGTCCTATCATTACCCTCAATTCTTCAACTTTCATACCCTCCTTTATCGATTTTACCCTCACACTCCCACCATTATATTTAACTTCACCTTCACCGTTGGCTACGAACTCCCCCCAACATGGAAAAAACAGATTAGTGACTTTGGAGAAGGTGTTGCCGCCATATTTGTTGCCATCTTGCATTCCAACCTGCAACAAACAACGAATATTTCATCACAATGTTATGTTAGACCATATATATATATGTCATATTTCATAAGTTAAGAATGTAGTAATAGTAATTACAAGGAATATAATTACTACTTCCTCTAATATTAATGGTTTTCACAAAGTCTGTAATGATTTTCACGGATTTTAAAATGGTAATTACAAATTCAAGAATGACATTTACCAAACATCATACCAGTTAATGACAACTATAATAAATATGATGTAAAGAAGAGGAGAATTGTATTTGCATATTTCAGACAACATGTGTAGAGCCAATGGTCATCTTTGCATGGGGTAATGATCAATGCTAGTTAATTGTTAAACTAAAGTTAATGGTTACAACAGTATGTATCATTTTATATATTACGAATCATTAGGAACTATTGAGAGCAACATTGGATAATGATAATTATCAAAACCCATATAAACAGTTATGCAGCAATTATGCATATGGAGACAAAGAAGTGATAAAATAAGTTCCAACAGTGAATGCAAAAAAAAACCCAAATGCAGCGAAATGCAAGAAAATGTGTTCCAGAAGGAGCAAATAATTACAATGAATGCACCGAGTTTAATTAATTTTGGTTGGTGCGTTGAGTTGAATGCTGGATGCAGCAGCCTTAATTATTGTATGTATCCAAGTTATGATGCACTGTACGCAAAAAAGATGCTTCACTTCTATTTTTTTTAATACAAATCAACAAATGCCTCTCACTGCTTTATTTGATACCTAAGAGACAGAGGAGAGGCTCACATAATTCATGACCATTAATCAATTTTTTAGGAATAATTATGGGAACAGTTCTCTTTAGCATAAAAACGGAGGGAGAAAGCAAATGACTCCACTTTAACAATCTAAAACCCAGTTTTTATGATCTCAAACTTAAATTCATTCACACTTGTCAGATCATTTAATATTGGAGCTTTGTCATAAATTATTGCAAACCTAAAAATCAAAGGGAACTTAATAAATTGGGAACAAACAGCGAAGCATGCCTCTTGTTTGTGCTTGAACGGTGGTGGGTGGGCGGTCCACGGCGGCGCGTCCAGACAACGCAGCGAGCTCAAGCAATGGGGGTCGCTTTTCTTCTCTGCCTTCGAATGAAAAGTGTACTGCCATTGAATTTGTATCACCTATTTCCTGACATATTAAGGGCAAGGGCAGTATGGTCTTTTCCAACGAAATTGCATAACCCTAAAAAGTCCTTATCACCTCTCAGTCTTTTTACAAATTCGGTGGGCTTCTGGGGGTTTTACAAATTCACATAGTATTTAAATGGAATTTTCCCTTAATATAACCCATCTTAAAATGGGCAGTTGATCTTGGATTTTGTAAACTCTTTTTTCTGAGTTTCACAAGCATGTCACCACCGCTCATCATAGCCATATCTTGTATATATAATATCCTTTACTGGACATAAATACTGAGATTTATTTTTTAAAAGTATCTTTCTTTTTAAAACCTCATTTCCATAGGAATATGAAATTGTAGTGTTCTTATCTTGTATGAAATTTTAGTGTGACACAAAATTAGGGCTAAGCAACTGACGAGCAAGGCTGTCCTGTGCTCTAACCTGTGTCTTGCCCGTTTACTTTACAAGGGTACAGGGTAGCCTGTACCCGTGACATAACTCGTTTAACTCTTGATAAATAGGTACATAACAAACACATGCGGGTTCTGACAAATTCTAGGTTCCCGTTTATACCTTTTAAGTTAAAAAAAAAAGAAAAAAAACACAAAATCATAAGTTCATAACCCACCAAAGAAACTCATAATGAAGAGAATCAATGAAATCATAGATGAGTTGATGAAATGAAAGAAAAGATGGTGGGTAGATCTATGTTGCAATGTATGTTAAAAACTTATTATATTTTAAAAATATAAATATATACGAGCGGGCATGGACGACTCGTGCCCCAACCCGTGTCTGTCTGTTTAACATATATGGGTCTGAGCAACTTGTATCTATTATGGTCCAATCTAGACTGGCTTAACTAGGCCAAAAAACTACGGGGCTTGGGTGGATCCGCATGTTGCGGTGTTTTACTCACCCGTACACAAAATAGATAAATTCATTCATTATTCTCATGAGATATAATCAACTCGATCGACATATACCGTAATTTAGACAAGTTGGAAGCAAGTGTGATATAAAATAACGTCATAAGTGAAGCATTTCTTTCATATTCAGTTTCATTCAAGAGAACCTTTAATTAAATAAGTTATTTGGAAATCATATATTTTTTAAACATCTTTAAAATAATGTTTAATAAGAACATAACAAAAAATTAAAGAAGTTTGAAAAAAATATTTTTATTCCAATAATTGAGGAGTAGAGATGTGTGTGTGTGTGATAATATGCAAAATTGAGAGGGTTAATTAAAGTCCCGTCAATTAAGTTGCAAAAATGCCATGTCCCTGTTGTTTCTTCCTCTTCTTTTCCTAGTTTTTTCCTCAATATTTCTGTCCTAATGCTCAGTAATTCTCTGTCTTATTAGTTTCGTTGTCTTTTTCTCCCAAAAAACATTAGTTATAAAACTACTAAAAGAAGTTGGGTATAGTGAAATTGGCCAATATCCCTCTTAACATATCAAATTAAAGTTTAAATCCTTATAAAGAGAAGAGTACTAATTAGTAATTAATATTGAATACCTAACCTTGCATTGAATACGATTTCCTCTAAGAACACAATTGTATATATGCAAGAGAGGAAAAAAAAGGTGCAAAATTAAATTGGGGAAGGGATTAATAAGTTGGTGGAAAATATAATGAAGGGAGATAATGAAGGAGAGTGGAGATTTAAAATAGGAATGAGTACAAAATAAATAGAGGGAAAGAGGACAATGATTCTTAATTGGTATGCTTGTTAATGCACATAGTATCACAAAGCCACATTCACTCTGAATGAGACATGTCGTTTTCCACAACGGTTTCCGCTTGCCTTGGGGGCCAAAATCTGGCCATCTAGATCAAATCTGTATGGTTCATATTTCTTTTTTTAATTTTATTTTTTATAAAAAAAACAGTACCAGTTAGTAGCTTGTAGTATTTTTTTAATACTAGTTAATACCATAAAATATTTTTTCAAGATCATAAAATAATTTTTTAAGATCATAAAGTATTTTTCTAAAGGATTAGCAGGGAACCTGTTTTGTTGTTTTCCTTACCGTCTGTTTCTTTAATTTTGTCAGTAATACTTCCCTTCCCTACCTTGTTACTCTAATTACATTACATTGTCCTCCCCCGTCTAAATTACTGCCTTTAATTTAATTACAACCGCATTACATTACTATTTTTGTTAACTTTATTCCTATTTATTGGCAGAGTTGAAAAATGTTTCCATTTAAAATATTTCATTTAATCGTTTTTCTTTGATCCTAATTAGGTGGTTGAAACTGGCTTACATTTTAATTTTTTTTAGATTGGATTGAGTATTTGGAATGCCGATTACTTGATCATATAGATTATTAATTGGGAAAAAAATAATTAAATATCATTTGAATTTATAAAGCCCCAAAAAATATGTTAACACATGGAAATGACAGAAATGTAACATGGTAGGAATATGAAATTTTAAGGTTTATGTGTTTTTATCAAAATGCCCCTTATATTTTAATTAAAAGAAAAAAGGCACCCTCGTCGGAATACTACAGCCGCCCATAGGAGCTGGTGGTCGCTATTTTGGGAGGAGGGGAGTGATTTTTTCCTTGAAAAAATATAGAGCAAAGTGGTCGAGGTGAGATTTGAGTCCACCACGTTGACTCCAAAAACCTTAACCATTGTGCCACCAAATTGCCATTTAACATATATGAGCATAAGAATATATATGTATAATGCATATGAAGGCATAATAGTATTTGACTAAAATAGTAATGATAATGACTAAAAGGATAATAATATTGATTAGAGGCATAAATATATTAATTAAATGAGTAATAATATTAACTAAAAAGCTTAAAGATATTGAAGGCGTAATCATATTGACTAAATGAGTAATGATATCAACAAAAGTTGTAATGGTATAAACTAAATGAGTAATGATATTACTTAGATACGTAATAATATTGATCTAAATGTGCAATGAAAATGACTAAAGGTGTAATGGTATTTGACTAAAGGTGTAAAGTTATTAACTAAATGAGTAGTGATATTAACTAAAGGTGTAGACATATTGACTACAAGCGTAATGACATTGACTACAGGCGCAATAATATTAATTAAATGAGTAATTCACTACTACAAAAATGTGATATTACTTCCCCCAAATACGTCCTAAATAAGAAATAGGTAGTAACAAATAAGGCCAATGGCAATCTTGTAATTATATACAAGGAAAATGAGCCTTCAACATCTTGAATAATTGTTCAGGACTTCTAAAATTAATTTTTGACGTTCTAAATTTTTTTAAGGACGCTTTAATTGCTTCCCGCCATGAGAAATATGAGAATTTTTTCTTTGGCGCCATGGTATTTACTTTTTTTTAGAAAAAAAAATCAATTTTGGCGACCTGATAATTTTTCAAGATGCTTGAAATCTGCTAAAAAATTTGGCGCTAGAGGGAAATATGGGAGAATATTTTGTTTGCGCGCCATATGTGTCAAAAATTGGACAATAGGCGACCTAAAATATATTTCAGGTCGCCTATATATCTATTACAAAAAAGAAAATTGCCTTAAACCAGAGACGGAGCATTGAAGGGACATAGGGTTTTTTTTAAAAAGAATTGTTAAAAAATTGTCAAAAATAGCGACCGATAATGTTTCAAGACGCTGAAATCTGCCAAAAAATTTGGCGCGGAGAGGGATATTTTGTTTGCGCGCGAAAAATTACCAAGCATTGAAAAAAATAGGCGACCAACAATAATCGTCGCCAATTTTCAAAAATGCACAAAGCGACTGATACAATTTCAGTCGCCTATATATGTGCTAATTAAAAAAAAAAATTGTCATAAATCAAAATTGAGCATTGAAGGGACATATTGTTTTTTTTAAAAAAAAAATTTTAAAATTGTCAAAAATAGGCGACCTGAATGGGCTTCAGGACGCCTATATTGGATTTTGGGCGACTGAAGCCCATTCAGTCGCCTAAAATCTCCCATAACCCTTATTTTGCCAACCCGCGAAGGTATTCTCTTTTATTTTCGAAGTTTTCTCCTCTCGCTTCCCTCGTTGTCGTCAAAAACCCAACTTGATATCTAGGCTATTTCCGTCATCTTCCCTCATCGCCGGCGAACCCTATCGACTCGATCCGACCGTCCCGTCGTTTCCTCCGTCTTCTCTCTTTCTAGCGTCCGTCGGTTGTCGACCTCTTTTCCGCGTCCAGTGATAATTGAATATTTCATACACTACTTTTTGTCTCTTGATTTATAATTTAGGACTCTTTAGCTAATAAATAATGGCTTTTATACTTATTTGGGCCTTGGGCCTTTTATTATATTTTAGCCATTATTTAATAATAAATTCCAGTTTTACATTGCTTCACCATTTTTACCATAACTCTTGAACCAGACATCGGATTTGCCTCATTTTTGTCTCATATTTCAGATGATTCAGAGAGCTACAATTGTTATGAGGACATGAAGAGCAAATTCGGACAAGAGAGCGGTTGATTTTGGAGCCGAAGTCATATGTATTTTTGGGCTCGAATTTTGTAATTAAAGCCCATTTTATTTTATTTTCGTTCGGGCCCGACTTGTGGATTGGAGCCCTATTTCGTTTTTCCATTTTAGGTTAAGTGAGGCAGCAGCCACAAACACACTCTCATTCACGTTTTTAGAATTCGAGAGGATCAAAATAGTAGTTTTCAAATTCTCTCGCAATGTTCTTCGTGTTCTTCGCGTTCTTCATCTCGTTTTTTTTTTCGTCTTTCTTAATTATGTTCAGCTAAATTTCTGAGATTGATCCACGATGAGGGTTCCATCCACTATCCAGAGGATTCGCGCCTAATCGGTAACCGTCTAACTCGTTTCGTATCCCTTAATCGATTTGATTTTTGGTTCGGATTGGTTTTTGATTAAAAACCCAAATCGATATTTCCCAAGGACGAAGTTCGACTCAAGGGTTAAAGTATTTCTGTGCGATCGTCGCGTAGGTGCGCCACCGATTCGAACAAATTCCGAACGATTGTTCAGTTGAGGGAATTTCTAGACAAATGCGAGATTTCGGTTTGTCTAGAGTCGATTACGAGTTCGTTATAAATAACTGTTTCGCTCAAGGAAGGGTAGTGGGTGAATCCGAAATCGTGGGTTAATCCTTTAATCCTCTTTTTTTCTATTTAATCTGTGTTATTTCGTTTTGTTTCGCATATTTCCGTTTTCAATCTCTTCTCAATCAAAAACCCCGATTTTATTGTTTCTATTTTATTGCTGTTCAAATTAAACCGACTGCGAATTGGTTGGAAAACGACCCAGGTTACATTATATTGCAAATCCTTTTCTAATCTGGTTATTTTGGGAGATTACGGCAAATCTCTGTCATCCAGCCCACCTTCTCACGACGATCTCTACGGTACGCCCTTAATTTCTTTTCTTTTCTTTTTTTATTTCTTCTTCAAACATCTAAAACATGGGATAAGAGTGTTACAGACTAATCTATTCTTTGATGTCCTTGTTTACAATTATTTCCTTCATGACTGCTTTTTGATTTGATGCGTTCAATAGGTATTTTTTCAGAGAAATTTTGAAATCTGGTGAACTAGGAAGGAGTCTAGGACTGAAATAGTCATATTTTTGTTCATGAGTTTATGTTTCTTAGTTTCGATGAAATGTGAAAAATAAATAGAAAGTGCAAAAACACATCAAGATGTTCTTGACGCTTATGCTTTTGTTCTTCGTGCAATTTGTTATGTTTTCATAATCTTTTTTCCTTTCTTTGCTATGCTTTCTTCTTTTCCTCTCGTTGTTAGAAGAAATATATTGAATTAGCTCGTGTGGCTCGAATTTAAACTTTAAATTTACATTTTTCGTTATCGAACGAGTTCTTCAATATTTTATTACCTTCAAGTGTTGATTATGAAGAGCAATTGATTGTACGGAAAATTTTGTCTCCTTGCTTGGGCCATTTTCTATGGCAAAAGATATCTTGATAAGGCTCGAATATAACACACCGCATGCGTAAGAACTCGCTTCACGCCTAATTATAATTATAATTGTAATGAAACTTGAAGCTACCTTGTACAATGGTATTTTATGACGTGCATGTGGTATGTATGATTATTGTAAATTTAAATGTCTATTTGTTATAAGGATTCCAAGTTATAGTGCTTCATGGATGTTTGAAGCCCGTCGTGATCCCATTTGATGGAGTGAATTTGGAATTTTTTTTTAAATGATATGTGGTGTGTATGATTAATGCATGATAGTCAAACCAATGTCATTCTTTGGAAGATTTGAATTGTGGTTCTATGTGGTGGATTTCCCGGACCAAGAGGATTATGTTTTTTGACATGTGTCAAGTGTGTCATTCTCCACAAATTCTTAGAATAAAAATCTCACATTGTGATAGTATCAAGAGGAAAAAGGACTGAATTCATTCACGAAAAACATGCAATGGTCACAAGATAGTATGTATAATTCCCCGCCTATGCCACGTCACTACTAATTTCTCTTTCTTCTAACTAACTCGAGCAATTCCCTACTATTATTTACTAGAAAGCCCCCTCGTAGAGATTACATATATCACATGGTTTGATTCACTTATATTGATGTTAGTTATATTATAAACCACTGGTGTACATTGCTTTGCAAGTGATTAAGCCTTCCCATTCCACACATCTAAGTTTTAAACTTTTAACTACAACTTTCAGTATTTTCATTGAATGGTTTTTGATTGGATGATTTTTCATAGATGCACCCCCGCTCACACCTTATTTAACTCATTTTTTTAGGTGGCGAGAAGAACTATACCAAACTGGTTTCATCGCTTATCCTCGTACTGGCCGATAGCTTTTCTTCAAGGACTGTTTTACATGTGGGTAACTTTTTGCCTCCTGTCTAAGCATGTATAACTACCGTAGTTATAGATCCAAGTTAGCGTAGGATGCATTTAATGGTGAATATCTTTTTTGTATAAATTTTTGCCTCTCCCGTCCAAGCATGTATAACTTTTTGTATGATGTTGATACATGTTGATGTGTGTTGTGGTCTATATATGTTCTCGCTAACGTGTGCTATATGTGGGAATATCTTTAATTTTTATTGTAAATATTTTTTTTTCTGATTTTATAAATTTTATCGCTTATTAGCCTTTATTCTCTTGTGTTTTTCCCTTCTTGTATATATTTGGATGTATCTTATTTTTTAGTATTTTTTTATGTTAAGTTGAAGTTTCTTTTCTTTTTTTGTCTATATTATTTTGTTTTTTTAATGCATTTAAAACTTTCCTTAAATAAAAAAATTCTAAGGCACCGCTTGAACCCCGACTCTCCCACTAATTGTGCGGACACAAACATGAAATCCGGCTCCGCCACCGGTTTGATAGCACAATTAAGGAACCTTTTTTACTTGTGGTTTAGGTGGTATTAGTTTCATAATCGGAAAGTGTGAATAATTTGTTGCTTTAATATTGTGGCCATGGGAGTTCTTTGATAACTATGTTTCGGACTTTTGACAAACACGATACATGACATATGGGACTTGAATAGTGGCTCTGAGTTTTAGAAGTAAGAAATATGCATCTTAAGAATTACATTTCTTGAAAGTTAGGTCATTAGCCATTAGTTTCTATACAAATAGAGAAGGGCCTCATGTCATGTTTAAACTGTTAGATGAAATTTGTTGATCTTCATTATGTGAAGTCTACTTCATGATAAACTACATGCCACAACTAGAGAGTGTTAGCATGCTCGTTAGTTGATGAAGTTATTGGATTTAATAGTTGATATTGTTTTGAATTGCTTTAGTTAGTAAGTTTTGTTGAATTAAGCTGAAATTGGTTGTTATTGAAATTTTGGGATGTCTTACTTTTTAAGGGGAAACTTCTACCGAAATTTTCTTAAAAGAAAGCATGTCATTCTTGAAATTGCTATGAAATTGACAGTTGTTGGAAATGTCGTAGGTGGTATTAAAATGGGTCATAGTTGGATGAATGCGTTGAGAACTAGTGAAGAATATGAAAATGGGGTGGAAGAGTTTATTGAATTTGCTAGAAGGAATGTGGCTACAAAAAATGGGATGTACTATTGTCCATGTGTTAATTGTTTAAATGGGGTTCGACGGGATATTGCTGATATAAGGGATAACCTAATTTGTGATGGAATAAACTTTCGATACACAACGTGGATATGGCATGGTGAGGAGGTAACTCCTAGTGCATCCCACGAAAATGAAGTTGAGGTAGATGATGATGGAATGGAGAGAATGATTCATGATGTTGAGGTCGAATCCTTTGCACAACCGCATGAATATGATAGCGTGCGGAGTGATGCAGAGACACCTTTGTTCCCTGGGTGTACTAAGTATACACGGTTGACTGGGACCTTAAATTTGGTCAACCTAAAGGCAACTTGTGGGTGGACCGATAGCAGTTTCACGTCGTTGCTTGAATTGTTGTGTGATATGTTGCCAGATGATAATGTACTTCCAAATCGTATGTATGAGGCCAAGAAAATCTTATCTACGATGGGTATGGAGTATAAAAAGATACACAGTTGCTAATGACCGCATATTATACAGAAACGAGTACGAAGGCCTCGCAATTGTCCGAAGTGTAAAACTTCACGATACAAAGTGAAGAAATGTAGTGTTTCGGAGAGCGACAACAAAAAGGCAACCTTTGAAGGCATTGTGGTATCTTCCAATAATTCCACGATTTAAGCGTCGTTTACTAGTGAAGCAACGACGAAGAAGTTGAGATGGCATTCGATGAGAGAATATCCGATGGAAAATATCTTCGACCCGGTGACTCTCTTCAATGGAAGAAAATAGATGAAATGTTTCCTCAATTTGGCAAACAGCCAAGAAACCTTCTACTGGGCTTTGTACGATGACTTCAATCCGTATCGAACTCTTAGCGGTACCCATAGTGCATGGCCGGTTCTCCTTGTAATATACAACTTACCTCCCCGGCTATGTATGAAACGCAAGTATGTGATGCTTTCTATGATGATTTCGGACCAAAACAGCCCGAACAATATCGATGTGTACTTGGCGCCTTTGGTTGAGGATTTGAAGAAGTTGTGGGAGGAAGGTGTAGATGTGTTTGATGCATATAAGAAGGATTCCTTCAAGTTGCGTGCAATGATTTTTACCACGATCAACGACTTTCCTGGATACGGAAATTTGTCTGGGTATAGTGTGAAGGGGCATAAAGCATGTCCAATATGTGAAGCTGACACAAACTTCCATCAACTAAAGCATGGAAAAAAAAAAAATGGTCTACCTCGGTCACGGGAGGTTTCTTGATCGGTTCCACCCATATCGTAAGTTAAGAAAGCGTTTTAACGGCTTACCTAGCATAGAACGGCTCCAAAGGCATTAACCGGAGAGGAAGTCTATAGTCGGGTGATACATATCAATGTCATATTGGGTAAGCAGCAAAGGATTGCGGGTGTGAAGAATATATGGAAGAAGAGATCAATTTTCTTTGATCTTCCATATTGGCATAGTCTTGATGTGAGACACACCTTGATGTGATGCATGTGGAAAAAATGTTTGCGATAGCCTTGTCGCACTCTTTTGCACATACCAAGGAAGACTAAGGATGGAATTAGTGCGAGACTAGACCTGGTTGATATGGGAATAAGAGAACGGTTACATCCACGAGTAATGGAAGATGGTAAGAGGGTATACATGGAGCCAGCAGCTCATACACTATCAAAAGCGGAGAAAAAAAGTTTGTGTGGGTGTCTATATGACATTAAGGTTCCACAAGGATATTCTTCAAATTTGAGAAGGTGTGTTTCAGTGGACGATTTGAAGTTAGTGGGAATGAAGTCCTATGATTATCATGTGTTGATGCAACAACTATTACCGCAGCTATTAGGGGCATTATGAAAGATGAAGTGCGGACCACTATAACAAAATTGTGTATTTTCTTTAATGCTATATGTAACAAAGTTATTGCACTTGGTAAGGGAGATAAGGCTTTGCGGTCCAGTTTACCTAAGGTGGATGTATCCTTTCGAGCGATACATGAAGATCTTAAAAGGGTATTCTAAAATCCTTATCGACCGGAAGCCTCAATTGTTGAAAGATATGTGGTTGAAGAGGCTATGGACTTTTGCAAAGATTATCTATCGGGGAGGACGATACAATCTCGGCATGATGACGAGGGGATAACCGAGGGAACTCGAGGAATCAAATTGAAGAATAAGCCTCGTGAAGAGGTGTTGCAAGCACACCCGTACATCTTGAATAATATGGAAGAAGTTCAACCATACATTGATGAACATAGAAAGAGTTTGAAGAATATGAATCCAAGGAAGAATGACATGCAGATTGCTAATGAGCAAAAGAAGACATTCATAAAGT
Source organism: Acacia acuminata (assembly GCA_019022655.1). Classification (NCBI taxonomy): domain Eukaryota; kingdom Viridiplantae; phylum Streptophyta; class Magnoliopsida; order Fabales; family Fabaceae; genus Acacia; species Acacia acuminata. Next base: position 2,594,310 of record JAFJYI010000004.1, on the reverse strand, counting down.
GGTTCCAGGAGAAGGTATTGCACGAGACCGGTGTGTCGGCTACAATCGAGTGGTTGGCACTGGGGCCTTCTTTTCAGGTCATCACTTGGACAAAGTTATGATATAAACGGATATTCTTTCTACACAAAAGACCAAGATGACAGAAGTTCTGTGCAAAATAGCGAGGTGATGGTTAAAGCTGAATCCATGCACTTTTCGAGTTCGAAAGACAAAAACCCAGTGTTAGCATCAATGGCCTATTATGGAGTTATTGAAGAAATATGGGAGATGAGCTACAACAAGTTCAAAGTTGCTTTATTTAAATGTAAGTGGGTTAGCAATAATGCTGTTGTAATAGATCCTAAATTTGGATTTGTCTCAGTTGATCTTCAAAAACTTGGTCATAGAGATGAGCCATTCATTCTAGCAAGCCGGCGAAACAAGTGTTTTATGTTACGGACCGCAAATAACAAAATGTCCATTGTACTTCAAAGTAAAAAAACAGACGTATGGTGAAGAATCCTTGAACCTGGACGATCCACTCCCTTTTACAACAAATCCACCTACAACATGTGAAGTAGAATTGGTAGATGATGAAGAATATGCTCCAAGAAAGGATCATTCTGAAGGAATATGAGAAACCATATAAAGTAAGATCTTAAGTTATGAAAAAGTCCTATGTTATTTTTGTACTGGTTTAACATGTTAGTTCATTTTATTCATTTGTTTATTATTTAATAATAACCCTATCTAACATTATTGATTTGTCTTTGATGAACAGGAATATGTCTAGCTCTGAGGAGTCATCGGGTGATGGTGGGAATGATGTACCTGGTGAGAAAGGGTAGAGGTAGCACACATATGGGTGTGTTAATTGCACGTCGTGACAGTCAGAAAAAGAGGCTGCATGTGGAGTTCGATGCCAATATGAATCCAATTGGTCCAGAGGAAGACAATTTCATTAGCTACATAGGCTATCTGGCTCGAAGCAAAGTTCGCATTGTATTCTCTCATTGGAAGTTGGTTCCTCCTAAAACGAAGCAGTTGATCTGGGCACAACTTTTGGTATCTCACTTTCGATATCTTCTGTATTTGTATCTTTAGTTTTATTACTTGATTTCTTTCACATTTTCTCTTTTACCTTGCAGCAAACGTATGATGTGCCTAATAATATGGCCATGCACAACCATTGGATGGGCGAGGTTCGTCTACGTTGGAAAGACTTTAAGAACAAGCTCACTAGAAAGTATATTCGAGGGGCAAAGAGGGACAAGGACCCATGTCAGGACTATGATTACATTTCTCTAGAGGACTTTGGAGGGAGTTTGTGGCGTCATGCCGAATCCCGAATTTCTTATAAAATTTCTTTCATATCTTATCTTTTAGTTGAATCTATTTGACATCGAAGGCTCAGTTTTATTTGTTTTCGTGTCACAGGAAAAAAGTCAAGCCTTCGTGTCACAGGAAAAAAGTCAAGCCAATAGAGAGAGGCAAGCGAGAAATAAGTATCCGCATTGCATGTCCGAGGTGGCTATAAGAAGCTTGAAGGAAGGCGATGGAAGAAGAGTTGCGAGAGAATGAAGGAAGCCGCCGAATCCGATCCTTCCACTATTATCCAGGCCCTCGAGCGTCCTCCTCGTCACAAAAAATGGATAGTCTGCGAGGAAGAAGGGTGACAAATATGTTAATGAAGATGTGGCCGAGGTTGCCTTAAAGATTGTAAGTAGTTAAATTAGAAGTATTAAATAGCCTCTCGTTGTTTCATATTTGTAGAGTTTAGTTACTATTTATGAAAAATCCTATGATACGGATGCACTTGAGCAAAGCGAGCGCCAAGGTTCATTCACGCCGGTACACGGATGGACATTTTGTCCACGGCGATTGGGAAGCCGGATTACCTCGATGTTGTTCGAGGGGAGCCAAGGGAGTTAGCGTCGCGAAATATTTTGGACGGCGTTCTAGTTGTTCGCATGACGATAACAACCCTAGTCCTCAGCTTGTAGCCAAAATTCGAGCATCCCTCGTAGATGAGGTTATGACACAACTACGGGGTGAAATGAAGGTTATGATACAAGAGAAGGTAAATACGCAACCTACAAACCAGGAATCCCCGGTCTTCCCAAGCAACAAAGAAAGTTTTCACGTTCCAGATGTACCTATTGGCGAACCTTCTCATCACTCTCCAGATGTACATATTGGCGAGCCCGGCAAGCCTTCTCACACTCCATGGGGGGACAACCCTGCACTCTATATTTGGATGACCCACACCGACGTATTGTTGCTGATGGTCTTGTTTACCCAGAACAAACCACACACCACAATATGCAAATCCCACAAGACCAACGTAAGGTGACTCTGAAAAGTGTGCGAGAGGGGGAAGAAAAGACAGCCATCTCGATTGATGATGAGGAGGTTCCCACGCTAGGCGCTGCCACCACATCGTTCATCCTTTGGCCGCATCATTCAGATGGGGACGACACCTCCAATGGTAGGAAATACATTACGGATTGACGATGAGTAGGGTTTAGGATTGATTTTCATTGCTAACGCACTCATAATTTGTTTATTATGTTTTCATAGAATGAACAAGCTGCGGGGAGCTTTCAATACTTAGCAATGTTGCGAGAGTTGTACCCAGACATCGTCTCTATAGGCTTGCAGATGCCTCCGAGCATTGTCGGTGCAGACAAGACATATTCGACCAATGTTGACAAGAAAGATTTGACAGAGTTTATGCATATGGTCTGTTTAGATATACAGTGGCTTCAACTTGCAATCTTGTAAGTTTTTTTTACCTTTTAATTATGTCAGTACTCTTTTTTGTTTAATGTATTCAACAACATTTATCATTTTATTTCGATCATAGTGTCTGCCACGACATATGCAAAAAGGGAGGCCGATTGGGTTCGTATGGATTCTTATGTCCTGGAAGCTCGGCTTTGGCTCGCAATATCTTAGCTAGGAGGGCCATTTATGTTGGTTTAACAATGGGCGACCTACGATCGTCTTGTTTTCTAGCGTCAATACATGAAAGGTGCGTATTTTTTTTTTGTCTATATAAGATTTTTAAGAATAAATTGCTTTCTTATCTTAGTTTAATATTAATATGTATATGTTGTAGTGGTCATTGGACCTTGTGTGTTGTTTGTCCTGCCAAGAACACATGTTATTGGTTCGATTCCGTAGGTGGCAGGCCAACCGAGGATATCATAAACATGTTTGCCGAGTAAGTAAATTTTTGTCTAAATCTTCGATTCTTCTTTTAAATGAATTGTTTTCATGTCTGTTAATTTCCATTTTAATGATGATAGGGGTCTTAAGACATATAGACGCTTTGCTTTGGAGCACGAGAGCAAAGGACCGAAGTGGTTTTATCCGAAGGTAAGTAGTTTCAATTCAAGTTTTTTTCTAAGACACAGTAGCTTTCATTTTAACAATTTGTTTTTCATTTATAGTGCAATCACCAACCAGGGAACACCGAGTGCGGATACTACGTTATCAGTTGGATGCAATCTATCGTTTCCACTGGACGTACTACTGGCTTTCATAACGTACGTAATGCTCCGTGATCCTCAAATGATGATATTTTTTGTTGTGGTACTTCAGTTGTTAATTATTTCATTCACTTCATTGGTTTATCTTATACCTTGTTTTCCAATTTACAGCTTTTTGGTATTAAGGATCCGTACTCACAGGATGACATCGATTCGATTCGAGACATGTTGGCTAGATATCTTCTTGAACACATTAGGTATATAAAGTTTACTTCACATTTTTTAGTTGGATCATGGACCGAATGCTTCTTGAGATTCTTCTGGAACTGTGTGTGGTTTGGGTGTAGTTTGGGTCCCGGATTTGCTGTTCTAATATTACTAATTTTAAAGTGTGGTGGTTGTCGATCTGTAGCTCACAGTTTTTTACTGCCAGAGATATTTCTTTAATTTGTTGGCTTTTTTGGCTCATTTGGAAGTAACGTAATGAGAAAGTTTTCAATCTTTGTTAAGCCGGACCCTTATTTTGTGATTTTTTCAAATGACGAACAATTCGAATTGGGATTCGGTGGAAAAAGTGCAACTCACCTCTTTTGCTTCCTCCCCGGTAAGAGGAGATAAATGGAAACCTCCGAGACTTGGGTTGGTCAAACTCAACATTGATGGAGCGTTTGTACCAGGTACGGGTTCAGCTGGAATTGGGGTTATGCAGGGACCATTTTGGGGATTTTAAGTGCGGATTTGTGGAAAAAATCAAGTCCATTTTAGCATTTATGTCAGAGGCTCTAGCTCTCAAGAAAGCCCTCATGTTGGCAATAGATCTGGGCCATGAGAATGTTATCTTTGAATCAGATTGTCTTACTTTAGTAAATTTTGTGAATGCCAAATCTGTTGTGTTATGTGATTGGAAGAGTAGAAGCATCATCCATGACAAGTGTTTTATTGTAGTTTGCTGTCGGTTTGTTTCTGTTTTGGTTCTGTACTCATGTCTGATCCTGTTTTGTTTCTATCGGTTTGTTTCATTTTGTTTCTGTTTTGGTTCTGTACTCATGTCTGGTTGTATTTTTGTTTGGACGTTATACTTGGGCATATGCACGTATGTATTCGGTTTTTGCGGCAAATTGGCCAAACGGAGCGAGCAAGCATAATTTTTTTTTAAAAAAATAATAAATAGGCGACCGAATTAAATTCGAGTCGTCTCTTTTAATTCGCCTACTGTACTAATTAAAAGAGGCGACCTTAATGTACTTCAGGTCGCCTCTTAAATTAGTTCAGGTCGCCTCTTAAGAGGCGACCTGAATTTTAATCAGGTCGCTAAATAAAAAAAATAACGACGCTCTACCAGACGTCCCTCTGAAAAGGGACGTTAATTGGGTCTTATTTAGGTCGTTATTTATGTCTTTTGTAGTAGTGATTATATTAATTAAAGGTGTAAACATATTGACTAAAAGTGTATGGTAATAACTAAACGAGTAATGACATAAACTAAATAAGTAATAGTAACTAAAGGCGTAAATGTTGCCTTTAGTCAGTATCATTATACACATTTAATCAATATCATTACTCATTTAGCTTATATCAGTACAACTTTGTCAAATATCATTACTCATTTAATCAATAGGTTTAAGCTTTTAGTTAATATATTTACCCACGAATCAATACCATTATGCCTTTATATGTATTAGACACACACACCAAATGGCATGCATTGGTAGATCCACAATTTCAAACACAAAACGCAAACTCACGCACAAAGCGCACACACTCACGCAAATGGCAGCTTGGGCGGCTTGGTCCCAATGGCTAAGGCTTTTAGAACCAAGGATCCACAATTTTTTCAGCCCAACCTAAGGCTTTTAGAACCAAGGATCCACAATTTTCAATAATAATAATAATAATAATCTACTCCCCTCAAAAAGTAGCCATAAAGTAGCCATCAGCGCTATAGCTCTAGCCTCTGGGGCCGGTCAGCAATAGTGCTCTGGTAAGGGTGCTTTTTTTTCTTTTAATTAAAAGATTAGGGACATTTTGGCAAAAATGAACAAACTTCAATTTTCATATTCCTACCATATCACCTTTTTGTCTTTTCTTTTCACCGTGTTTATAGATTTTTTGGGATTTTGTAAGCTCAAGTGTCTTTTTCCCTTATTAATTTCAAGCATCATATCCATTCCTTAGCGTACATATAAATAAAAGCTATTGGAATACCCAGTCATTGGTGAACACAACATTAGTTAAGATACTCCCTGACTGTTTTTATTGTATGACCTAATTAAGAAGTTGATCTTAATTTTTAAGATGTGTTTAATTTGAGAGGAGAGAAAATTTTAACTCATCCTGGTTATATTGCCTATTATAATTTGCTCTGAAGGCGGCTGAGGTGGATACTGGATAGTGAGCCCAGCGAGGCTGCGTCTAGAAACTCGCTCTCTTGAGAGATGTGATTGTTATGGAGGAACCAAGGATGACTTTCCTGCCTGGATATCGAACGAATCATACCGGAGGAACAACTCTACCACAAGCAGTCTTGACTTTCCGCCTGGATATCGAATGAATCTATTCTTGTGGTTTTCCATCACCAAGTCTCGCTTTGCTCTACTGTGCATTGCGACGGCTCGGCAGATCTATCCTGAACACCTCGTACACCGCCGATTTCATTAATGGCCAGACGCGGACCCAGGTAGAAGGTTTAGGGGGGGGAAGGTCCCCAATTAAACGACGTCGTTTGAATTTTTTTAAAAAAAAAAAATTTAGGGTAAAATCCAGCCTGAATCAAATCTGGTACCATAGTTCCAGTCACCCTTCATCGTCTTTGATCCAGTCTTCCGTGAGTTCGAGGTCTCTTCCATTCTCTTCTTCAGGTATTTTGCTTCCCCTGGTACCATCTTTGTTTGATTAAGTTTTTTTTAGCCTAACTTCTCACCTCTGTTTTTAGTTAGACCCAATCGATTTTCCTGGTACTCTTCCGCTCAGCTTGTCTTTGGTGACCATTTCCCATTTCTTTCTTCCCCGATCTGACCGACAATATTGGATCCTTGTTTGGCCTCTGGTACCTCTTCAATATCTATTTTAATATCTCCAATAAGCAGGTATTCAATCTCAATTCCTATCTCAGAACTACTTCGTTCTTTCTATTTTGGTACTTTGCTGCTACAATTTTTATCATACATTTCTGTCATGAAGAAAGAACTCTTGCTCTAATTTAAACTAGGACAATCCGTAATGGGTTCTTAATGAATAAAATTTAGGGTAAATTCTTATTATTGATACTGGACATTATGTGTCAAATGATATAATCTTACCACATTATGTAATAGATGATTTTTGGTATACTGTCATATTTTGGTATACTGTCATTGATGATTTTTTTAGGGGAATCTTGTGGAAATCCTTGTTGTTTATGAGCTGAAAATTGCTTATGTGCCTCAACTTTTGTTGTTCATATTTTTTAATACGTTTAAAATTTTACTTAAAAATAATTTTCGGGGGCCTTGCACAATTTTGGTATACTGTCATTTAATGCATTTTGTTGTTCATGAGCCTTTGCATTGCCCTTGAACCCCTGAATCCCTCCCTTAATGGTGTCCCTTCAATAATTTTGTGAGTCCACCACTGTTAATGGCATTAGTTCCATCGCTTTGATCATCACCTGTCCACCCTCCGATCTCAGTGCCAATCTAATCTCCTCCGCTAGCTGTGTGTGCAGTTTCACCCCTGCTCTGTCGATCCACTTCATTAAGTCTGGGAAGAAGAGCTTCATTCTTCAAAAGGAATTGAAGCACGTGGCGAATGGGAGGTTGTGGCAGGCCACTCTCTCGACACTCCCATCCACTCTGCTTCGTCCAGCACAAACCCGGATGAGTCGTAGAATAAATCTTATGGCCTCTGGTAATCAGCTTTCACCAAGAACAGCAGCAGACGTATGCTGTGGAATATAGAATCTTGTATGAGCTTGGGAAATGCACAGGCTCAGAATAGGACTACCCAGGAATTTAAAAACTTCCATAGGCAATTTGGTCAGGATTTTCTCTCCCCTTGCTCCCCTCTCATTCCCTTCTTTCAAACCAAATGCACCTTAATGTAAGGCATAGTTCACTGATTTTGAGAAATTCTTGCATAAACCAGGTGTACCATGTCATCTATGCATGCACTACCTAATAAAATCATACAACATTAATCTCATTAAATCCTACATGTTTAACTTCTATTTCCTTGTTTATGTCAGTTGAAAATCTCTCCTCAATCTCCCACGTAGGATATAATGAGATTAATGTAGTGTGATTTTATTGGGTAGTGCAAAGGTGATGTGGTGCACATGGTGCTTGTTAGAATTTCTCCACTTATTGATCAATTTTTTTTTTTTTTTTTTTTTAACTTACTTTATTGATATTCCCTTAACAATAAATAAACATGAATTAAGGAAGATGATTATATTGTTTTAAGAAAAAAATATCATATTAACTAATATAATTAACTTCCTTAATACTTAATGTAATCAAATTAGATAAATTGCTTTTACATTAAAAATATAAAGAGTAATTTGACTAATTTCGTCATGTGAAATTAAAAAAGTTTGCTGAAGACGTGATTGGGAAATGAGGATTTTCCCCCCAAATATCGAACCAATTATATTGTTGGGGAATGAGGATACTTAATCAAATGGTTATCAATGATAGGTTCGTGAAGTGATGTGCAAAGAGATTAATTTGAAGGATACAAGTTAAAATATCATTGATTATCAATTAGGATCTCATGATAAATCATATATTTAATCTAAAATTAGTTGTTAATAGAGTTTAATAACGTTAATATATATATGCTTAATGTAGTTGACCTCAGCATAATATGATAAAACTAGTTATCTTTATTGTTGTTGTTGTTAAAATTATTATGTTGTATATTAAAAATAAAATAACATGAAACATAAAATTGTACGAAATTCACTTTCTTCAATTTTGCTTTTTAGTTTATTACTTTATTTTGAAATTAAAAAAAAAAAAGGAAAAAGACATTAAAAGAGCTCTGATCAATTATAAAATATTAAATGATAAAGGTAGATGATATTCTGATCTAACGTTGAAAAAAAACGGTACTAAACTTAATAAGCAATTCATAACTTATTGTTTAAAAAAAATATCTTAATTTAAAATTTTTTATTTCAGGCTTTATTTTGAAAAAAAAAGGAAAAAGACATTAAAAGAGCTTTGAAATTATAAAATATCAAGTCAGATTTGTTACCTAAAGTTGATAAAAGAATGACAAAACTTAATAAATAATTCATAACTTATTATTTTAAAAAATACCTAACTTAAAATTTTACAATTTTAAAATTTTTTATTTCAGGCTTTTTCCCTGAAAAAGATCCCCCAAGGGATAAGGAGAAAAAAAAGAAAAAAAAGAGCAGTCTCGTCTAGGACTAGTAGCAGCAGCTAGCAAAAGTCAGAGACACTAGCGGAGCCATTTTCCTTCGACGACGAACAAGTTTTCCTCTCTTGGTCGAGCTCGCAGTCTCCGTTGTCAGCCCTGCGCGATTGTTCTCTGGCAAAGATTGAAGGAGCTTGAACCCTAGGGCTTTGTCTACCCAAAATCCGGTGAGATTGATTAGTTCAATCTGGCTTTGAATCTCAATTTTTATTTGTTCTCTTCGTCTTCTCTTCCCTGCGCGGTTGTCAACCCTGTGTCGGACGCCGTCGCACCACCGTTTCTTGCATTGTTTTAAAATTTTCATTTTTTGAGGCTTCTGAATGAATATTGAATTTAATTTTTTTAGCTTTGATTGCTAGTTTATGCTTTATTGGTCTGTAATCGGCTATTATACGTCTGCCCTCTTCATTTTGATTACTGGCGACTTATATGCTTTGGATTGTTTTGTTGTGCAATGCTAGACTTATTGTGTATTGGCATTCTGTTTATTAATCTCATCAATTTAGAGAATTCTCAAGGTATTTGTGATGCATTATCTGGTAAATGACTTGGCTCAAGTTGTGTCCGGAATGTTAGAAGCTTGAGTTTAAATTGTTATTCTTCAGTGGCTTGGAGGATTTGCCTGAATCAATTAGCTCACTTAGGCATCTTCGCCAAAGTATCTGGAACAAAATTAAAAGGGCTTCAGTAGGGGCAGAGCTGAGTGTAATATAGGTCCTCCTATTTTAATTACCATACTTGATATCAATTGAAACATTGTAAAAGCTGAACTTTGTTTTTTGGGTTTGAAAATGCTTCATTGTGTGTTTTATTTAGTGCTATCATCCACTTTTACATGAGCATGAAAGTTGAGTTATGGAAAGAATGAATTGGCAAGCGTGGGCATACTGAAGTTAAGTAAAGAAAACATGTCCGGTTTAATTCCCCATATATTATTCTTTGTAAATTGGTATCTATACATTTGAATAATATGAAACCTGACTGCACACAGGCATGCATTTTTTACTGCATCTCTGTTTATCTTTTTTCCTTCTATTTGTTTTATTGTTAGTTTTATCATATAGAGTTTGCCAGTATGACTTTAAATCTCTTGTAGTCCTTCACAATGCTGTTTTAAAAATTTATTCCAATTTCCAAACAACTCAATGTATAAATTCTGTTGAGTCTTCATGGCTAATGATTTTACTGTAAGCATAGGAAATATTGGTAAGTGGATTTCCTACTTTAGTGGGGGAATTTTCTGCCTTTATATGCACAAAAGGGAAGCTAACAAGTGTGCTTTGGTTGAGTAAAGACTTTAATGGGACTGTGTTCACTTTACTATTGGGGGACAAGGATGGAGAGTGAGATCTCTCACTTTTACCTTCTACTTCACCAACCTAACGAGGGAAAGTGGCTAATTGAATCCAAGAGCCTTGAATTTGATGACAATATCTTTCTTACTGAATTTAGATCCATATGCTTAGGCAGGGATTGGAACTTAGTAGTTAGTACCCTAGAGCAGGGAGGATATTCATCATAAGTTGTGAACTCTCTTTGTTCATGTTGGTTTTTGATTTTGGATTAAGTTTACATGGTCAAATTGCAGCTGGGTTATTTTTTGCATTATTTGTTTTATGCTGAACATAGATCATGGAACTCTTCATTTTTATTTGCTTTTAAAAAATTACATTTATCTGTGTTACCAGGTGAAGAGAAGCAGATGGGAGCATACCCACTGTCCATTCATTGGTTGAAATAATTGTAGTTGTACCATTTCACTCATAACTTTGTTTTTGGGAAGGTTGACATCCTCATTGTCAAGTTGAAAAATGCTATTCCTCCAAACTTCAGCCCTGCCTAGATGCTTCTCACCTTTTTGTGCTACAGAAAGAGATCCTATTTTTTATCCTTTTTCATCATTAAATATTCAGAATTTATATTTTCACTCCACTGATGGTACTTCTCATTTGAGATTGTTCTTGCATTCCCCTGTACGTTGTCATCGTACCTTACAATTTGTACCTCTATCTGCTGCTTCAAAAAATCCGCTTCCGGAATCAGAACCTGAAGCTAGCTCCAGTTCTTCTCCCAGAGCTAGACGTAAGACCAGAAGCCGCAACCCAAAAAGTGAGATAACTGATGTTGACGATAAAAATTCTGCCAAGGTTCCCTAACAATTCCAAAGAAGCCAAGGCGTGGGCGTAGAAGCGAAGCCATGGCAGTTGAAGATTTCATACGTGGTTCGCTTGATAGGACATTTGCTTCAATTCAGCAACAAAACTCTGATGTTTTGGAGAATAAGGAAAACATAATGAAGGAAAGAGTTTTTGACAAGTCTAAATCTGAAAGCAGTGATGACGATGATGACGAGGGGGAGGAGGAGGAGGAGGACGATGAGGGGGACGAGGTGGAGCATGAGGAAGATGCTAGCAATGGCGGAAAGAAGAAGATGGTGATGGAGGAAGAAAGTAAGAATTGGCCTCTGGATGCTGATGTTGGTTGGGGAATAAGAGCTTCTGATTATTTTGAACAGCATCCGATTAAGAATGTTATTGGGGAAGATGGTGTTGAAATTGACTGGGAAGGGGAGATTGATGATAACTGGGTGCAAGAGATCAACTGTTTGGAATGGGAGAGTTATGCTTTCCATCCCAGTCCACTAGTTGTACTGGTCTTTGAAAGATATAACAGGTTATATCCTCTATTACTTCTGGTATATGCTTTTTTGATTTTTTTTCAGCCCTTTTTTTTGGGGGTGTGGGTTTGGTAGAGGGGAAAGCACCGGAGGAAGGATAAAGCTTGAGATGCAGATCTAAATTTCTCTAAACTCTTTTTAAAGAAAGACTATGGCGCAGAAATATGAGTTGGTTAACGTTGTCTATAATTTTGTATACTATGAACATGATTGAGCCCCGGAAACAATATTTTGGGGTCCCAATTTTGATAAATTAGCTTTCTGTTATAACATGCTGAAGAAAATTTTTTTCAAGGTGTTCTTGCTATTGGCTGGAAAAGGTTACTATTTGTGACAACTTTTCTTCTCTGTTTCTCCATAATGATGTTAATATGATGAGGAGAATAGTTATTTATGCAGGGGCAGTTGATAGGTAATGGCAACTCTTGGTGTTTTTTTTAATTATTCCACAGGGCGATGGATAACTGGAAAATTTTGAAAGAGCTGGAGAAAGCGATTAAGGTATACTGGAGTGCCAAAGATCGGCTGCCTCCACGGGTACGATCAAATTTCATTCATCTAGCACCAATTTGTATATACAACTTGTTTGATTTTCATCTGTTACTTTCTGTTTTGTGTTATTTGATCATAATATGCTGAACTACGTGGTAACAGGCGGTTAAGATAGACATTAACATAGAGAGAGACTTGGCATATGCCCTCAAAGCCAGAGAATGCCCACAAATATTATTTTTACGTGGGAACAAGATCGTGTATAGGGAGAAAGGTGAGAATACTTGGAATCTTGCTCTTCACTGATGTTTAGTTTGAGGGCTTAATCTCACCCAATATGCCTTGTTCTTTTGTTATTTTGGCAGAACACAGGTCGGCAGATGAGTTTGTTCAGATGATTGCATTTCTTTATTATAATGCAAAGAAGCCTGCGTGGATAGATGACACGGCATTATTTCTTAGATAATGATTAGCTTTTCTAGATTTGTCACAAAAAATTACCTCCATAGGTTAAGTTATCTTATAAAATAGATGTTTGTCTATACTTTTTGTTATTTTTTTTTTTGGGGGCCAGGTTTGTTATTTCTGAAGCCGTTGTAATCAGTAATCCCCATTAACTGACTTTGGCAGGGAGGATTTTGACCGGGGAAAAATTCTACTACTACTAGAGATATGGGAATATTGAGAGGAATTGATATGGTAATCTATATCTGTTGTCACGTGATAACTTTTTTATTAATTTAAACTGTTTAAAAGCAAGAAAAGGAACCTTAAAGGAGTTTGGAAGCAATAATTGAAGGGGTTGAATTATGATTAGATTCCATATCCTATCAAAAGGATCATTAGCCTATGCATCAATCCCATTTATTATAAATCATAATTAAGTGTCCCATGTCTAATCAAAATAATCAAACATGAATCACTTACCTCCTTCCAATCTTTCTGTCATTTTTCCCACTTTCTGTGATACTTTTATTTATATCCCTCTCTTGTTTGCTCTTACAGGCCCCAAAAAATGAATGATAACATGTTAAAAACAATCAATGACTTGGAACACAATATCTGAGCCTAATAGTTTGTCTAATTTTATGCTAATACCCCAAAGCAGGATTGTTCGCGACTCAGCCCACCCTAACTCTTTTACAAGGGGATCAAAGCCCAATGGGTCCATCCCACTATATTACACGACCTACCAACCCAAATTAAGGCCCAAGAACTTCACTCTTCTCTAGCCATTCAAAATTGCAATCTGCAACCCTTTGTCTTTGGGTTGAATTGGCAAAGGGTTTAAATACTTATCACTAAAGGGAGGGAGTTCGATCACAGAGTTGATCGAGGCGTTGGAGGAGACATCCTGTCAGCTCACAGGTCTTAGAAAAACGCTTGAGGGAAATAGACGACTCGCCCTGCCTAACATTGGTATCATCTAGGAGGAAAGGAGATTTCACCCTGCTCTTGGATCGTAGGTAAACCCAACCCCTTTCTTAAAATTTTTGTATTAAAAATAATTGCAATCTACAACCAACGAAGGTTGGGTATAGCGAAGAGGTTAACCTCTCACAACTTGGTTAACTAAGGTTTGAATTTCTATTGAAAGAGTTGTCTATATTTAGTGTCTGATAATGTTTTGAATAAGATTACCTTCAATAAAAGGATATCCATACTTTAGAGACAAAAAAAAAAAATTGCAATCTGCACAAAGCATTATCACATTCCAAATTTGCTTCACATACGGAGCTCCAAAGCCCACATCCCTTGCTTGTGCAAAAACCGTTTGATGATATATTGTTCACAATTTATAAATGGGTTATTTTTAAAAAGTGCCGTTAGCATTCTAAACAAACTTTGGATGCAAAAATACATAAAAACCTTTTTAAAGGAAGTAAAAATGTTTATCTCCTCGTGTTGAACAATTGTTACTCCTCTTAGAGGGCCGACTAGTGTCCATGTGTCAAGTGCCATGAGGCCTCATGCTATCCCTCATCTCAGTTGTGCCCCCGCCTCCACTAGCACAGCTAATAAATGTGGTACTCTTTAGTCTTTAATATAAGATGTAGTTGACCTTTTTAAAGAGATTAAGGAAGCTAAATAAGTTAATTAATTGTAGAATATGTTATGTATCATTTGATTGTATATCAATTCATAAGATAGACAAATTTAGTATAAAAAAGATAAATATCAATACTTTAAAGTAATTTATTTAGTTTCCTTAATCTCTAAAAAGGTCAATTATATCTTAACAGATCGGAGGAGTATTTTTGTTCTCTTTGAGAAATTTTATGAGTATTTTTTTTATAGAACAACACTTTTTGAAAATAATTATAAGTATTTTTATGCATTAACCCATTTATAAAAGATGATTACTTGTACAATAACAATGTGTTTGGGTCAGCGGTGGAAGTAGGAAAAGCTTGGCGTTGGGGGGGGGGGGGGGGGGGGTGCCGTTTGGGTTACCGTTTACATCCCTGAGATTAAGCCCAATCACGGAGTGTTGGCGAGCATTGGGGCTTGATTTCGCACCTTTCTCTCTTTCCTATCTCATACCATGAGGTCAGTTGTTCTTTCATCATCACCATCGTCCTGTCTATCTTCGTCGTGAGCAGGGAACAAGAAGAAGCATCGTGAGGAAGGAACAAGACACTAGAGGCGTCGCGCAAAGAACTTCGAGGATTATTGATCTTTCTTCTTCCTCCACTTCACTCTCACTGGTCCTCAACGCCACCGGCCTTTAGTTTTAGAGAGGGCGGCAAAGCTTGAAAATTGCAGAAATAGAGGGAGCGCCGCAGGCAGAGGGTCAAAAATTTCCATCACCTTTGTTCTGCCATTTCCTCCATCTTCACACACGTCGGCGAAGTTGAACAAGAAGATTGCAGAGGAGGACACAACTTTTGAACGCATACCTAAGGATGCCTCTATTTTGACTAGCTATGGTTCCCCCTATTTCAATCTTGCTTTCCGGTTGTATTTTCTAGGCTGTGATTTTGTTGAAGGAGGATTTGCTCTTTGATGATATTTCCATGAATTGTAGTGGATAAATCCCTCTTCTCCTACATCAATGATTTGTTGCTTGAGCTTTATCTAATTTCTATATTTAATCTTTTGTATTAGTTAAATTCTAGGTTTAGAGTTTAGTTTTAGTACATTGGATTGGAGTTTTGTATCAGGGTACTATGTTTTTCTTGAGATTATACTTATAATTGGTTTTAACTTTGTACACTTGACACTTTGAACTTAATTAATAGCAATTTCTTGTGTATGGACTTAGTTAAATTTGTGCTTGGTGTTGCTATAATATGTTATGTTTATAATTCAATGATCCTTGGTTAGTTGTGTCTTACTATTGTTAATTTCATTGGCTAGAGTCTTGAATTGGATTTCGGTTAAAGGAGTTAAGTCTTGTCCAATATGGGACTTTATTGTTTATCCATTAAATTGTTTTAAAAACTTTATTGTTTATTATTTTTTTAAAATTTAAATTTAAATTTTTATCTTCAATTACCATCATAAATACAACTAACATTAATATATATAGTATTCAATAAAATTAATATCTTTTTAGTTTTTTCTCAACTAACCTTTTAAATAATAATCCAAACATATCGTCTTTGTTTGGAAAGAAAAAAACTATGTTTGCCACATCAACCCAAATACAAATCACATTTACAATCTGACGTTTTTTTCTATCTTATTCCTATAGAAATCATATAGAAAATAAATCACTTTTTCACCACCTACCAAACGGCCACTAACTGTGCGAGTTGCGAAGTCCCTATATATGTTTTGATATAGAAAGCGTCGATGACTCTATTTGACCACGTGTCACACCCTCATAATCCATGAAAAACGTGTACACGTGGGCCAAGAACCACCACGTGTCAAACTTCACTGAATGACGGTGATTTTGGGTTTGGGTGGCTCATTTGCTGCTCTTACTTCTAAGCATCTTGTCGAATAGTAAACGGTAATTATGTGCCATCTAAAGACCAAACTGTAATTTTAGGCATGATAACTCATCTAGTTGCAATCTTTTACCCAATAATGACGAGCTACTATTACTATGATATGGAAAGTACGTACTCTAAAATATTATCCATATTCTTCGATTAGCATATTTATGCACGACCTTCACTGTTATGCTCTCACTGTCCCATGCTTGCTTTGTTTGAAGCAACTTCAAAGTGAAAGGTACACACATACATAGTACGTACATTAGATTGGATTGTGGCAATCTAGAAAACAAAATGGAAGAAGGAGATAAGGAGTTAAACAATAGTGATTGTTCATATTTGGTTTTTGTGATATTTTTGTGAATGATTTGCACCTAGACAATTTATTATTGGCCCCGCCATGCAGATTCTTTTAGTGGTAACCTTAAAGAGAGAGAGGAAAATAAGTCTTTGTTCGAGTTTTCCTTTTCGTTTGGATCAATTTCTATCTTTAAAAGCCAATAAACCTTTTAATATGTGTTTCACTGACCTGACAATCAAATTATTTAATTTTTTCAGAATATTACCTTCTTGTATTCAATATTTTTCATAATCCATCTTTTTATATATGACTATTATTATTGTTTTTACCATTAAGTATTTGTGAAGAATTTTCAAATAATTTTTTCAGAACGTCCCTTGTCTAATAGTCAAAATCAAAACTTTGGCTTCATTCGAACATAATTATATTAGAGCACTCAACACAACACAGCTCAACTTTTCACAGCCTAAAAGTGTTTAGCACTCAACACTACACAGCTCAACTTTTCACAGCCGAAAAGTGTTTAGCATCCCAGTCCGCTAGTTGGGGAAGATGGTGTTGAAATTGACTGGGAAGGGGAGATTGATGACAACTGGGTGCAAGAGATCAACTGTTTGGAATGGGAGAGTTATGCTTTCCATCCTAGTCCACTAGTTGTACTGGCCTTTGAAAGATATAACAGGTTATATCCTCTATCACTTCTGGTATATGCTTTTGTGATTCTTTTTCAGCTTTTACTTTTGGGGGCGTGGGTTTGGTAGAGGGGAAAGCACCATGTAGAGGAAGGATAAAGTTTGAGATGCACACCCAGAATAAAGTTTGAGATGCATCTCTTTAGCTGTGCACACACACCCAGAATTGTTTTGATAATCTTCATTTCACTTTACTGTTTAAGTAGGCTGTCTCTTTTTTTGTTCTGTTTTGGCTTGATAGATGTATATCCTCTGTTTATCTATATTAATAGAATCCACTTTACTCAAAAAGTTTGAGATGCATATCTAAATTTCTCTAAACACTTTTTAAAGAAAGACTATGGAACAGAAATATGTGAGTTGGTTAACATTGTCTATAATTTTGTACACTATGAACATGATTGAGCTCTGGAAACAATATTTTGGGGCCCCTATTTAGATAAACTAGTCAAGGCCCGCGCAATGTGCTGGTGAGAGATCATATATTTATTAATATGTTGTTATATAAAAAATCATTTAGATCTTTAAAGAAATAATCAAAATATTGAATTAAATTTTACCAAATATTTTGTATCTACCAACCCCGTTGTTAATTTACAAAATATTGTGTAACTATCTTTGTCATTATCCATCTTTCATAACAGTTTTTGCTTTTTATTTATTATTTAAATTTCTAAGGAAATAATCAAAATATTAAATTAAATATTTAATAAATATTTTGTACCTACCAACCCTATTATTAATTTACAAATTATTATATAACTACTTTCCCCATTATCCATATTTCATAACCGTTTTCCTTTTTATGTACTAATTAATTTACAAAATATTTGTAACTATGTATCTTCTCCATTATCCATCTTTCATAACCACCTAGCTTTTTTATTTTTTATTATTTTTATTTTACTATTTTGAGCTTGTCATTTTTCGATGTGTCGGCGAGAGAGATGTTTACTTCTCTACTTTTATACGGTAGAGATTGGCTTTCTGTTACAACATGCTGA
This sequence comes from Acacia acuminata, assembly GCA_019022655.1. Classification (NCBI taxonomy): domain Eukaryota; kingdom Viridiplantae; phylum Streptophyta; class Magnoliopsida; order Fabales; family Fabaceae; genus Acacia; species Acacia acuminata. The sequence goes on along the minus strand of JAFJYI010000004.1, from coordinate 2,576,303 downwards.
AGAAATTTTTTTCAAGGTATTCTTGCTCTTGGCTGGAAAAGGTTACTATTTGTGATAGCTTTTCTTCCTTGACTCTCCATAATGATGTTAATATGATGAGGAGAATAGTTATTTATGCAGGGGCAGTTGAGAGCTAATGGCAACTCTTGGTGTTTGTTTTAATTATTCCACAGGGCGATGGATAACTGGAAAATTTTGAAAGAGCTGGAGATCGAAAGCGATTAAGGTATACTGGGGTGTCAAAGATCGGCTGCCTCTGCGGGTGATCAAATTTCATTCATCTAGCACCAATTTATATATACAACCTGTTTGATTGTCATCTGTTGCATTCTGTTTTGTGTTATTTGATCATAATACGCTAAACTGCATGGTAACAGGCGATTAAGATAGAGATGAACATAGAGAGAGACTTGGCATATGCCCTCCAAGCCAGAGAATACCCACAAATATTATTTTTACGTGGGAACAAGATCGTGTATAGGGAGAAAGGTGAGAATACTTGGAATCTTGCTCTTCACTGATGTTTAGTTTGGGGCTTAATCTTACCCAAGATGTTCTTTTGTTATTTTGGCAAAACACAGGTCGGCAGATGAGTTCTCATTCAGGTGATTGCATTTCTTTATTATAATGCAAAGAAGCCTGCGTGGATAGATGACACCGCAATTTTTCTTAGATAATTATTAGCTTTTTTAAGATTTGTCTGAGAAAATTACCTCCATAGGTTGTCTAATCTTGTAGATTAGATGTTTGTCTATCCGTTTTTTTTTTACTGGGTCAGGTTTGTTATGTCCAACTTGTTCCGAGTGAAGCCGTTGTAATCAGTTTTAGTTGGGTTTCAAAAAGTATTTTTTGTAAATCGAGATAAATACTTACCTCGTAAATCGTAAAATTTATTTTCCAAAAACTAATTCAAACACACACTAAACTAAAGTGCAATCTCGGTAATAGTTGGATAGTGGCTTAGCCTATTTTACCAAAAAAAAAAAAACTTGTTACTGAGTCAAATATAGTCCATACAAGAAGAAATATCAGGAGATATTTTATTAAAATAATAAAAAATGGTTGATGCATGAATTTGTGTGGTTGACATGAAATAGGAAAATGCCACTTTGGCGAATATTGAGAGGAATTGATATGGCAATATTGAGAAGAAGATTGGTAATTAAATAAGTTATTTAATCATATTATATATTGTGTATCTTTAGATTATATATTAATTTATTAGTCAAATTAATTAGTTTTTAAAAAATAAAAATAAAAATATTTTAAAATAATTAATTTCTTTAATCTCTTTAAAAAATTTAACTTGATCTTATAAGTTATCAGTAGAGCGAAAGTATATTCTTTAATTGATTACAAAATAATAGGCCCGTCACTTGGATTCAGGAATAAATTAAATATTTGATATTTCAAGAGTCAGATGACGAAACCTAGACAAACATGGCGGCCAAGGCCCGCGCATTAATTAGTGATTAACTTGAAAAAGACTTAGCTGTACTCCAATCACATTATTTTCTTACTAATTTCCTTTTCCACTCTCATTTTCATTCTTCTCTTCTTACCCAATAACAATTAAAAAATGGATGGAGAAGAAAGAGTTCAAAAATCTGAACTCTTTCTTCTCCATCCATTTTTTAATTTTGGTAGCTTTGTCTTTATGATGAATTTAACTGTAATCCATTATCGTCTTTTCCACTATGCATTGCGACATTGCGTGCATGCAGCGTCAATCCTTGATTCCCAACGAAGGAATTCAATATTACTACATACTCTATTCATTTTGAAAATAAAAATAATATTATATATAACTCAAATAAATTAAATTATTATACAGTATATTTTCCGCATCCATAGATTAAATTATTACCGATACTATTATTTCTGATGTCCAATTATTCAACCGCCCTCTCTCCACAGTCGACAACGTCTCAGACATTTTCAAAAGCAGCCACGAACGAAAAGAAAGTTTGGCATTGCATTAAATTTGGAGATTTTCATACATCATCACGATTTGGCCCCCATTAGGGTCATAAGCACTCTGGACAAATCCAATGACTATTACGGTCATAAGCACTGCTTTGGGTCCCACACTATACGACCATTATCAACCGAACATGAACATATTCATGTGTTTATCTCTTTAAGATATATATGTATGTATAAATTAAATATCCATATTTGTGTTATCCATAATAATTATTAAATTATTATTGTCTTTAATTATTATTAAGAAAGTAGAAATAGGGGTATTATAGGAAAAAAATTGACAAAAGTTAAAACTTGCTCTTATAATTAGGGCCAAAACCAACTCCAAAATTTGCTCCTATAATTAGGATCGGAGGGAGTACCATTTATTGGGAGAAAACTTGAAATCTGTTAAATTAAATATAGGTCAAATTAGAAGAATGTTTTATTTACAGATAGAATTGATAAATCAGCTACCTTTCTTTTATTTTGGTGACTGATAATTAATATGAACTCTTGGCTTGCCCTTATCTGACTCAGCAGCAACAATCGCCATTAATACTATATATTCACTTATTAACAGTAGGCCATAATACACATATTTAATTTTTGTTGTATAAGTTCATCATAAAAGATAAGATTATAAGAATTTACTCATAATTATAAGGTTGTGATGAGTTTGAATTCCGTTTGATGGGAAGATCTTATTAGTAGATAATCTGTAAATGCCACTATAAATGTTCTTTGAGCTGGAAGCATACCTTAACTCTAGTAAGTCTCGGGATTTAATTGGTACAAACTTATTATATATATATATATATATATATATATATAAAGATGATGATTGATGAGTAAACAAAACAAAAATTTAAAGGTTAGATTTAATATCGGATTCTGTGGGATAATAATAGTGAAACAAATCGCATTATTTAGAACTCATGAGCAGTGTGACTAATTCGTCATATTTCTTATAATGCATAAAAGGAAATTAACTGATCCTACATTTTGATGATTTAATGATAAATTTGTCGATGATATTGAATTTAAAGGTTATAACATAATCCTCCTAAAACAGAGGGGTCAGGGAATGCTGGCAATCATATATAATGCGTGGTTGTCGTTAGCTCTAGTTTGATATTATTAGATAAATAATAATCCAAGGAATTAATTTTACGAGATTTAAAAGATGAGTTGCATTGATTGTTCTTGATAATGATAAATGCATAACTAGCCATATAGATTATATATATCAAATATTATATATATTTATATATATCTCGCATGTATCAATATAAGTGTGCGTGAGAGACAGAAAAAAGGTCATACATTTCACACTTCTGAGCAAAATATTTGGCTATTATATATATTAATGTCTTAGAAAAGTGTTAGCCAATAATCACATACATATATGACCAAGAGTCTCCCTCACATGGACCATTACACCGGCCAAATACTTGCCCCTTTTCCCTCTCACTTGTCTAACTCTTCTCAAATTTGTATTGGCCACCTCAAATACTTTAGGCGTTGTGCGTAATAATTTTTCACTAATGCTTATGCAAAATTAGTAAATAATATGAAAGTGTGGATTTCTTACTTGGTAAAAAAAATTGGTAATACCGAATGAAATGTAGAGAATATCCTAACAAAACATGTGAATGACATGGAAACGTGAATTGGTTATTTGATAAATAAAAGTTGATAATACTTAATAAAATGTAGAGAATGTCTTAAAAGTTGGAAATGAGCTTGAATTAAGGATAGAGAGTTATACATTTTTTACGCTATACATAATTGCCAGAGTTTAGCAGCCTGCATGTTTCGTTATTTTTCAACATTAATTATCCTTTATAGCTAGTGATATTTTTATCTTTTCGTTTCTGAAAAGAAGAATTATATATATATATATACTACATGATACTATATAGATAGCTCCTTTTAAATTAAAGTTGACGCATTATAGTTTTATGATTAAGTTCACGCATAGCTAGAATTAAAAATTAAACAAATAAGGGAATATAAAGAGATGGTGGAAGCTAGCTAGCTAGGCTATAAATATTATCCCAAAATATTTAAAAAATCCTTTTAATTAATTCATGTGAATTCGGCTAACCAGGGTTAACGAGGATGGAGGCAGAAAACCAAGTAAGAAAACCAAAGTAACAATTAATGGTGTAGAATTATGTACATATGGTCCATCTAGAATGAGAAACAAAATTACGTTATTAATATTGGAATATATATGTGTGTTTATGAGTTGAAAGCTAGCTCTTAAGACAACCACTAATTGGTGGTAAACACATCATAAAGAACCATGCATAATGATGAAACCACAGGTTATGAACCAAATGAGGGTATATATATGTATGTATAGCTCAACGAAAGGAGTTAGGGAGGAACAGCTGGAAAGTAAAATTAAAGGTCTTATTAACCATTCTCTAACCACCTTTTTTCCTACTATATATAAATGCCCTTCGCTTCCTGGCCAGCAACTCGTGGAATAGAGAGAGATACACAACACAAGCTAGCTAGAGAGAAAGCCTTGAGCCTTCACTGTGTGAAATAACATGGCCCTTCACCATCACGAACTGGCTTCCATTATCGGCCTTCTAGGTTCACTTCTTTTACATTATTTATCTTTTTTACCAATATTCATCATATATATCATTTTGGTTTAGTTTCATTACGTCGTCTTATATTATATGTTCCTCATCCATCTTCTTCTCTTTTTTATAGTTATTCTAGTTGCATGGCTTTTATTAATTATCTCTAATATAGTTTTATTAATTACAAGATATTGGCTCGAAGCATGCATACTTTTTTCATGCACATAAAATTTTGTGGCCCAACAGAGACTTGTTATCCAGTTGTCTCAAGAATATGAAGTAGTGATTTCTCTTTTTTTCGTCTTTATTGTGCCATTATTGCAGGCAACATCATCTCTTTCATGGTCTTCCTCGCTCCAATGTAAGTCCCGAAACTTCACTTTTGTTTTCATATTGGAAGATGATTATATTAAATTAGCTAAACTAATCAAGTTGGTTAATTGATATGGTAATTAATTAATGATATTATTGTGTCAGGCCGACGTTTTACCAGATATACAAGAAGAAAACAGCAGAAGGGTTTCAGTCATACCCTTATTTGGTTGCACTTTTCAGCTGCATGCTTTGGATGTACGACGCACTCGTTAAGAACAACGCAACCTTACTTCTCATCACCATTAAGTCTTTTGGAATCCTCGTCGAGGTCATCTACCTCGCTATTTTCCTCTTCTACGCTCCCAAGAAACTCAGGGTAGGTACATACATACATGTGCATAGGTACATACGTATGTGTGGTATATATACATACATATATGTACATACACATATATATATACATGTATGTATATACACACACATACATGTGTATATATATGTATGTATACACACACACATATATGTGCGTCTATATATATACACATATATACACACACCTGTGTGTGTATGTAGAAAGGTGTGACACACATATATGTGTGTCTATATAAAGGTAGGTGTGTGTGTCTTTATTTAATTAATTAACCTTTGCTGTGTGTCTGTCTCTTTATTTAATTAATTAACCTTTGCTTTTTGTAATAAACAATATTCGCAGCTTGCCTGTGTGTGTGTGTGTGTCTTTATTTAATTAATTAACCTTTGCTGTGTGTGTCTCTTTATTTAATTAATTAACCTTTGCTTTCTGTAATAAACCATATTCGCAGCTTGCCACTATTTCTGTATATATACACACACATATGTGTATGTATATATATACAGGTCTGTATGTGTTTGTGTATATATATGGCTTTATTTAACTAATTAACCTTTGCTTTCTGTAATAAACAATATTCGCAGCTTGGGACTATTAAGCTTTTTATGTTGCTGAATGTGTTTGGGTTCGGAGCCATGCTTCTGTCCACATTGTATCTTTCCCATGGAAAAACACGCATTCAGATTATACGATGGATTTGCCTCGTGGTTAACATCAGTGTCTCCAGTGCTCCTCTCCTAACCATTGTATAAACCTCCTTCTTCAAATTCATTATTAATTAATTAATCACTTTTTTGCATGCACTTGATTATTAATTATTATTATAATAATATATGCGTGATGGATGATGCAGTGGGAAGTGATAAAGACGAAGAGCGTGGAACACATGCCATTCGCTCACTCCATGTTCCTGACTACAGCAAACGCAGTTGTGAGGTTCTTCCATGGACTTATACTGAAGGACTATTTCATTGCTGTAAGTTCATTCTTTCATATATTAATTGTTAATTCATTAATTAATTACCAAAGGCCTATAACTTTTTATCAACTTTATGTTTTTTTTTTATGATATATTGCTTCTATATATGGGACTTCGTTAAAAATAATTTTCACCGATTACGTTTGGCGGTCATTTTTAGCGGGACAATAGTGTACGTCACCGCTTATTTTGCCCCGCTAAAAGTTAGTGTACCCAAGCTTAATGGAATGCAGCTGGATATATTGACTTGACCCACTTCACATCTGGCTTCGTTCTCTCCGACATTCTCATCTCTTGGATTTTTTGCCATCTTCGATTCTTCTCAGACTGGAGTGTAGCAGATGGCATAAGCATTTTCATTTTCATTGCTCGTTGAATCTATTTTTAGATCCATGAGCAGCTACATTCGTTTACTTCCCTAAGAAAAGAGCCGATGCCTGAGTTTCAGAGCCAGAGAGGAAGCTTTGCGATTCTAAAGCTTGGAGATCCCCATCGCCGACCTCCATCGAACCTTCCGTCGTTCTTCAAAGAGCCGTAACTGTGAGCGGTGTTTGTGGCCGTGACTTCGAACGATAGAGGGAATGGGAATCGGAGCTCCGCCCTACACTCAACACCACCGTCGGGCCTTCGACTGCAGCCTCCTCCGTCTCTCCTTCCTTCTCTGTCAACCTCTCTCTCCGCCTCCGGCGATCTTCTTTCCTTTCTCCTCCGCCGAGAACCGTCAACTCAGTTTCCGGCGAGTCTTTGCATTTCCCGGCGATATCTCCAGATTCCGGTGAGCTTTTTGAAGAAGCTGTCGTTGCCAATTGCTACAGTAAGTGAGCTACTTGGATTGGATACATGTTTCTGAGGCGATAAATGTCGTCGCTCATACCCCACGGAGACATTCATCTTCCAATATACATAGGAATGTCGCCGCTAAGAATATCAGTGCCAGTCACTGCCAAAATTCGTTTTTTTTTCCTTTTTTTTTTAAAACAAGACAAAAGTAATTAAATACAGGCACGCTTTAATTCATTCATGCCATGACCCAATCAATTATTTCAAATTAATTATCGCTTCATATATATAAAAATATCAATTCGTTTTTAATTTCTTTCATACTACGTACTAATCAAATTATATATTTGGATTTTTTGTTGTTGATGATTTGCAGCTTCCAAACACTCTTGGGTTTCTGTTTGGCATACTTCAGATGGTGCTTTACTTAAAGTACCGAAACGCAGAGCCAGTGGTTGATCTGGAGGATCCAATGAATGCTCAAGAAGGAACAAATTAAATTTAAACTAAAAATAGCAATTAATTTACTTTTCTGAGTGGAGGCATGAGAATGAATTGAAGAAGCAGTATATGTAGTGTGCTATATATATATGTGTGTGATAAATATATTATGTTGTTGCTGTTTATGTAATTTCTGTGTATCTTTGAATCAAACAATTACCCATTTTATATATCTGTGAATTTCTCTATACTTGAACCATATGTACTGATGATGATGCTCAATTATTTTTAGTAATTTGAAATCTACGAATTTGGCTATTAACTATATATGCATGTTTCTCTTACTTCCTTGATTATAACTTCAATTTAATTTGCGCACTACTACTTCACGTAATCATCATCGTTATCATTATTGATTGTTCCTTCTTGCTTATCATGATTCATAAAAGGTTTGTGGTGATTTCATGTCATGCATGACAAGGGGGCAGATATAAGGGCAACCTTGAAGTAAAATTTATCTTCGTGATGACAGCGTTACAGGTTGGTGACACCGAGAAAAAAAGGTTGAAAAAGCCCCGACACTACGGTTATAATATATTATTCTGGTCGGAGTCCCCTACATTCATCGAAAGTTAATAGAGTTATGTAACACAGAGAAATGATATTTTTAATATGTATCCCATGCATATAAAAGGTTATAGAGCTAAAAAAAAATGAATGTTAAAGGTGCGGTGTAGCTTTTGACTTTATTGAATCGTGTCATTTGACACACGCATAGTATATAGTATATCAGTCTTGATTAAAAATAGAAGTTAAATTAGTTAATTCTATTCATAGTTTTTTTTAAACGCCCTTGTGAGTTTTACTGTTTTGGCACTTGAACCTCGACCACAAAGCAACCGAACCTTGGCTGGGTCATCTACCCACTACTGTACTGACACGCAAGGGCGGACACAGAGGGGTCGAGGGGTGCCCCCCCAATTTTTTTTTTGAAAAAATTATAAGTAGTTTGGAACTAATCTGTTGTAACAGACTTAGTTAAGTTAGATTGATAAGCTGTCACATTAGTTGAGGTCCAGTTGTTATGTATGCTCAGCTCTATTTAACCATATATATATATATATATATGTATGTATGTATGTTTTTCTTTTCTGCAGACATCTAAACTTATTTAGGATTAATTAACTGTATGTTTTATGCTAATTAACTGTAAGCAGTTGGCCAAATATTGAATATTGTGAGCGTACAATGTAATATATGGTTAAATAAACGCATTGTATTAGACACAATTCTTAATATATTTAATGAGGTTTGTCATTGTTTTTTTGTTTTTTGAATTCATACAATAATTAAATAGCCACGACCTGATATATGCCCTTCTCTGCATTTCTTCGATATATTTCTTATATTCCTTACAATGTTTTTATTTCATCTGTTCTATAAACATAGATTTATCAGTACTCTTACATTTTCTTTGATGATTGCAATTAACTCTTCATCAGTGCTATGGAAGTGTATATATATGTGTTTAATATAGACAACTTTCAACTCGTGGATCTTGTTAGCAACCGATTAGACTTGTACTCACTCTTCCAGTTCTACAAAGACTTGAAAAATCTTTCTTTGCTATGAAGATAATCAAGAACGGGCTTTGAAATAGAATGGAATGCCAATTTTTTGATGATTCTTTGATTACATATATTGAAAAAGAAATTGTTTTGAGTTTTAGTACAGATTCAATTATAGATGACTTTAACAATAATGAAACACATAGAATAAGAATCAAGTGAAGTAATTTTAATTTACGTAATAAATTTCTTTCAATTTTTTTGTATATTACGTCTATATCGTATTTCAAGTATTTTTATTCATGATGTAACATTTTTTATTTTCGTCCCCCGTCAGTAAAATTCCTGAGTCCGCCCCTGCTGACACGTGATATTATCTGGTGACACCCTTTGACGGGTCACTCTAAGGAATCGTATAACATGCTGATGAGACGATGACCGTGTTATGGACCTCGGAAATGGGCTTACAGAGGTCAGGCCCAATTGAAGGAGAGCTATCCCACGGTCATACCCACGTTTGCAATGGTGCTAGTAGTGGGGGCTTAGAACATGGAGTAGTGGAAACACGTTCCCATAGCACTCGGACCAGTATGGTGCTGTTATAAATATACATAAGGAAACATTCCTAAGGAGAAGGTGAACGGTACACAGAAACATTCTCTCTACTCTTTACAATTCTGCCACACGAGCACACACCCCACCCCTTATATATGTATATCGAACTACGTGGACTTTGATCCCTCTCAAGGGTACGTAGGCCCTAGGAATTGTTCCTAGGTCAAGTCCGATCTATTTTGTTCTACAACAGAACATTGGCGGTCAAGTCCGATCTATTTTGTTCTACAACAGAACATTGGCGCCGACCGTGGGGAAGCGGTAAATTTCGATTCCTACGACCAAAGGTGGTCAGTAAATTAGTGAAAAATCAATCGCATCATACCCTTGGAAATTTTCAATCCTTCAATGAAAGAAGACGACGGTAACTGAAGTTATTTGTTGATAATATTAGTGACGCTGCGAAGATTTTTCAAAATGGGAGCAATGAAGTCACACATATTTTATCGGTTCCTACTTTGCTTTAATTTCATTATTTTCTGAATGGCGAAATAGCTTAGCGATCCCAAGCCAGACGTCATCCTGGTCTCAAGTGAAACAGAAAGATGACAATTTGCATTGTGGAGCTTGGCCAAGTATTTTCTTGCAGTTATTAAAAGAGGAGTCATGAAGACGTGCTTCAAGTGCATTGTGCCGAAAGATCCCAGATTCTGGTTTCAAACATGATTTCCTTGTATTTCGATGTTGGGAAGAGATGGTGGAGAACGTGGGAAAATTTCAAGGAACTGTCGCTGGCACTAATGGGGAAGTAGCGATGAATTCGGGCTAGTTATTAAGGGATCCGAGATTGTAGGGATCTCAATTATTCGAACTTCCCTTGGCATGTGCGTGTTTACTGGTTCTTCATCGTGGGTTTGGTCATTCCCTGATTTCTCGTGGCACAGTAAAAGATTAGCTTGATCTTTGCCTTTGCGTTGGTAGAAGATACAAAAAAAAATTCCAGCCAGGATCCAAGATTGGGATCCTCTTCATGTAGTTGTCAAGATTGAAGTGGTCAAAGGTCCGAGGTGTCCGAGATTCAGGTGCTTTCTTCACCATTGCGTCAGAGTTTTCAAGAAAGTCGGATGGCCGAGATCCTCTTCATGAAGACTCCGAGATTGGAGTTGCCGGGTTCCAAGATGCCCGGGGTGTCGATTCAATGTGGCCGAGATTGCACAATGCTGCCAGACCGAGATACCTGAGGTCGAGATAATGAAGACCGAGATGATGGAGTGCCGAGATTGTGATGTCGGGCTGCTAATGGCAGCGGATATGACGAACGCTGTGATTCGGGATGGAGCAAAACAGAGTTTCAGAGTTTGTGCCGAGCTTTACAGAACATTAGACTCCTGGAAGAAAGTTTAACGTTGGATCGTTGAGGAGTGGAGATTCTAGCCCCACTTTTTGATAGGGGAAGGACCAACTGATGGAATTCCAATATCGAGATTGGAATTCCCGAGAGGCCAAGACGTTGAGATGCCGAGATGGTGGTTCAAGAAACGAAAAGAAACCGAAGATGAGCAGTCCACCTGGAAGAAAAAGAAGAAAGAGAAGACGACGAACAGATGCAAGGGGACACAGGGCAATCCCCAAAGTTGTGAGCAACTGCTACCTCTTCGCTGCTTCTTGCATGCAAGAGTTGGCTAACTACGTTGAGAATCTTCTGTTCAAGTTTCAAAACTTGTGTTTCGCTCCCACCTCATCTAAGGTGCCGAGACGTGGACCTTTGAGAAAGTGGGTGCTGAGATGATGATGTGTCAAGATTTTTTAAAATCCGAGAAAGTGTATTCTTTTTCCTTGTCGTGTTGAATTGCTCCGAGAGCAGGATTCAGACTCGGCAAAGACGTTGAGGAGGCGAAGAAGGAGATACACATTATTGCTAGCGGGATAAATGAAAGATTGACTAGGCTATTCTTTCACTTTTGTACGGCAATTCTTCTGGAGGACTACTAAATTTTCACCTCCATGTTCAGAGATTGAAGTAGAGATTTTTCGGTATTCGTTTTCTCTGCTGAGATTCTTGAAGTAAATGAAGGAGTAATTTCAACGGTGTCCGAGATTGGAGTTGCCGTGGTCCGAGTTATTGAAGTTGCCGAGATGTAGATTTCGTAGGAGTTGAAGCCAAGGCTACCATCCTGAGTGGCCGAGGTGCCCTGTTCTCACTTATTGAAACAGGGGTAAAAGCAAAGCACGCCACTTGGGAAAGAATCATAATGAGGAGTAAACAAACTTGTTACAATCTGGTTTTTTGGGACGTAACATTTTGCGCAAGGCAATCAAAACAGAAGAAGAAGAGCAGGATGTTTTGTTTTTATTCAAGCCAATCTTTTCAAATCCAGAGGCAAGTCATCTGCAACCATGAACATCCTTAGGACCGAGATAGCTGAAGCCGGCATGCATCACTGGGTGAAGCCGGCAACCGAGGTAATGTGCAGGGATCCTTCAACGAAAGCCGACAGTCGAGGTCATGTTGAGGGACCGAGATTACTTGGTGAAGCTTTGGAGAGCAGAATATATAATACCTTTCTCATCCGCCCAGGTACATTTCCTTCTTGTGTTGCCATTCAATGGATAATTGGTTGAAAAGGATGAAAACACGTTAGAAGATATAGGGAGTTGAAAACAAAAATACTAGTGGGCCCGCCTCTTCGTAATTATCTATGCAGGCTCTCACGCAAAAAAGGTTGGGTTTCTATTTGAAGAAGACAAAATGGAGCATGTAAAAAGTATTTATTATTAAATTATTGTATAGCATTTAAAAAAAAAAAAGTGTACGCCTAATAAGTGACAAACATGCATAGTGGTTGGGCCCATTTTTGCTTTGGTTTGTTGCTTGGTTAATGGAGTTTGCTGCACAGTCATCAAAAGGGATAAATATGGACATGATCAATCTAGAAGAAGAATTAACTCCCATCAGGTATGATACTTTGCCATGAAATACAAGTTATGTTTTTCATGATCTTTATTTAGGTCAAGTTGCGCGGTGGAAGAACAAATACGTTTTTTGTGGGTTGCCCTTGAGTGTTATATTAAGGTCTACCATAAACAGAGACAAAAACAAATTTATTTGCTCTGCTCTTTCTGTTGGCTTGTTAAATTTGGTTACTCTAGTTATCTGGTTAACTTGGGTGGCTGTTACTATTTGTGAGATACCTAGAAAGGTTGTTTCATATGTTATAACGAGGCCTGCTAGAGAACTTCTATTTACTGTAGTGTCACAGGATGAGCAATACAAAGCAAAAGTATGCATACATGTATTTATTCTAAAACTTGGAGATGCTACAACAACTGAAATGTACGAGCTGCTACTTGTACTGTTAATGTTGTTGTGGGATCATTGATCGATTTGGAAAGATTAATGTTGTTGTGGGATCTTGGTTTGACTTTATTATCTGCAAGACAATGGGATCTTTGCAGAATTTATTCCAGCTATCTCCAGGTATTTTCTAAACTAAAACTTTAAAATGAAGAGTTTATGGGAAAATTACTTGGCAGGAGATGGACTGTGCACGGTCCTGAAATAAAAGTTTACCAAGGAGATGGACAAAGAAGATCGATACTTCTATATTGTGCGGGATGTAATATCGATAATGGATTTGGCTCTTCTTGATCTGTGGTTAAAATTTTCCTTTAACCTTATGGGGGATAATTTCTAGTGTCTTACTCAACACATTGATTTTGAATTGATATGGAAGTACTGCATATTCTTTGTTCCAACCACAAGATTCTTATGCGATTGAGAAGAAATAATCACCACAAAATCAAGCCTTATTGCACGCTACTCTAAATATGGTTTTGAATAGCCTCTTAGGGTGTGCTGTGAATATTGAGGCCCGCCACTTAATTATGACAGGGATGGAGAAGAAGCTTGCTGCAAAGGCCGCCATTTAATATGTGATTTTATTAAAATTGTTGCTGAAATCTAAAGCCCTGTCAATTTGTTTAATGTTATTTACAAAATCATCTCAAAGATTTTATGTCACAGATTGAAAGGGCCTTTGCAGAGATGTATTGCTCCAAATCAAAATGCTTTTTGTTGAAGGGAAGACTCATCACTAATAGCATCTTTGCTTGTAGCTGATATTGTGAATCAAGTTTGATTTTCCTGAAGCGAAATGCTCCAAATCAAAGTTGTTATAAGGAGAATGGTATTGGCGGAAAGATGGCGGCTCAGAAGAATAGCAAAATCTATGGAATGGCATAAAGTTGCTGAATTTGTGATTGCTGCGGCAATTTCATTTGTTGGAGAAAAAAGCCCATGATCCCACAATAGCCCTCGGCAGTAGTGGGAAATTGGCGCTTCAATCTTAAAGTGACGCTATTATGGTATTAGATCCCAAGAGAGAATCTTCTAAGTTGTTGTGAGCGGATTCAAATAATGAAGTTTCAAGCTCAATGGGTATCACCGTAATGTTATTCGCGAGAAAAAATTAATGCTTGGAGACTTATGCGGTTTCCCAAACTTGATGGGTGCATTTAAATTCTTGAAGGCGGACCCCGGTTAAACTAAATCTAGTGTAAATCCGGGCTCCGTGCATGACGGCAATGCCACCAAGTCGATAAACATGTAGGAATCTGAGGTACATAAACCCGTTTCCGAAAATCATGTTTAAATTAAGCATGTAGGAATCCGAGGTACATAAACCCGTTTCCGAAAATCATGTTCAAATTAAGCATGTAGGAATCCGAGGTAAATAAACCCGTTTCCGAAAATCATGTCAAGGTTAAAACGTGCTTCCTTCGGAACACGGTAAAGCCGATGATTTCTGGTAAGTCACTCAGGCGGGTTGATAGCCTATGGGTGGTCCCGGACACTGTATTAGAACGCGATAAATTTTTGACTCGCCCAATCATCAAATAAAACTCGAACGAGTTTGAAGGGGGAACCCGATTACACTAATTACGCTTAAAACCCGAGTTCCGTATGAAATGAACCCTTACGATAGGGACAAAACATGTATGAATTCATGGTGAAGAAACCAGTTTTCCAAAATCATGTTCAAATTAAACATGCATGAATTCGAGGTACACAAACCTGTTTTCATGAATCTTGTCAAGTTTATATACATGCATGAATCCGAGGTACGCAAACCTGTTTTCATGAATCATGTCAAATTTAAATTCTAATCCGGATTAGGGGGCGATTAATTTTAATGTCAACCCGGATTGGGGGCCATTCATTTTAGTGTCAACCCGGATTGGGGGCGATTAATTTTAATGTCAACCGGATTTGGGGCAATTCATTTGTGTCAACCGGATTGGGGGAAAAATTCATTTTATTGATAAAGTTTTGAAGACGGACCGGTTTATACTGAATCTAGTTAAAATCCCGCTCCGTTTGAATTTTTGAAGATCGGACCGTTAAAAGAATCTAGTTAACGTTTGGGATCCGCATAAAATTTTGAAGGCGGACCGGTTTATACCGAATCTGGTTAAAATCCGGCTCCGTTTGAATTTTTTTGAAGGCGGACCTTCATTAAGCCGAATCTAGTTAACGTTTGGGATCCGCGTAACGTTTTTGAAGTCGACTCGGTTAAGCGAATCTAGTTAACGTTCGGGATCCGCGTAAAGTTACGAAGACGGACCTGCTTTGAACTAAATCTAGTTTAAATTAGGGATTTGTGAAAAGTTTTAAAGGAAGGCTTGGTTTTAACTGAATCTAGTTAAAATCCGGGCTCCATGTACATTTTTCAAGGTGGTTATAGTCAAAATCTGAGCTCCTATGTAAAGTTAAAATATGAGTTCTGTGTGGAGAGCCAAGTTAAACTATCAATGCATCCCTACTCAAAGACCAACCACCGTCTTTGGGGCAACGAGTTGTTAGTGGAAATGCATATTATCAATAACCGGGGTTAATGAAAACCAAAACAGAAATCAAACTCGAACAAGTATTCAAAATGAGCAAGTTGAACGATTTGCATAAACAGTAAGTATTTTCCATTTATTGTGATTTGCTTACATATTATTGAATGCAGGAATGTAAACCGGATATTCATCCCGGAAAGCAAGCGTCATATTTCTTCTCAAACAACCCGAATATGCTGTATATATCTCGGCCAAGTCCGTGTTGCACATCAGACAGTCAATACATCCCGGCTCGGAGACTGAACTACGGGGCTTGGGGCAAATAAAAGTTATGGACCTCGAAAATGGGCTTACGGAGGTCGTGGCCCAATTGAAGGAGAGCTATCCCACGGTCATATCCACGTTTGCAATGGTGCTAGTAGTGGGGGCTTAGAACATGGAGTAGTGGAAACACGTTCCCACAAAGACTCGGACCGGTATGGTCTTGTTATAAATATACATAAGGAAACATTCCTAAGGAGAAGGTGAACGGTACACGAAACATTCTCTCTACTCTTTACAATTCGCCACACGAGCACACACCCCACCCCTTATATATGTATATCGAACTACGTGGACTTTGATCCCTCTCAGGGTACGTAGGCCCTAGGAATTGTTCCTAGGTCAAGTCCGATCTATTTTGTTCTACAACAGAACAGACCGTAATGTCCATCCCTACTGCCCCCTCATCAGCATCAATAAACGTGGAAATTAGTTTCTAAATTTATGAGACTTCTCACTCATGGTGCCCTCCAACTAAGCTATTCTGCGACGTTGCCAGTTGTGGCATAAGGGCCATAAGGGCGGGTTACCCTTTAAGGAGCCCCTTTAAGGAGCCCCAATCAAGGCAAAATAACCTGGGGAACTACGACAACCACACACGTAGACATATACTGACAAAATGTCACTCAATCACTCACTGACACTGGGCCATCTTTTTCCAGGACCCCAAGGCCAAAGCATAATCAACATATTAATTAAAGAATGAGATCATCTCCTTATCTTTTCTTTTTATTTTCTTTTATCGACCTCATTTAGACCGTTGATTGAAAAAATAAGAAAAAAGTTAAAGTAATATCGTATTGATTGAATGAGATGTGATCTAGAGATTATAAAAAAATAATGAAGAGAAAAATCCAATCCATTAATTACCATATAGAAAAAATTTTAATGACGCAATATTCCCACATTGGACTTCTAAAAACTTTCCTTTTTGACAAAAAGTATCAATTGAAGATTCTGAAGGCACCTGACTTAGTTACCATTTATCTATTTTTTACACAAAGATAGCCCAAATTAAGATTATCAAACTTGTGAGTTTAAGTAAACTTATAACAGTGAACTTGTAACGTAAAGTCGAATCGTAAATTCATAAGAGTTTACTTTTGTTATTAAATAGGTATTAATAGTGTATAATTAAATAATTAAAATATAAAAATCATAACAATTTGATTTAAATATATTTTAAAATCCAAATAATTGAAATGGAATCCATCAACATTCATCATTTATTATATTTAATAAAGAAATTTCTATAAAATTTATATGTAAAGTCGTTGAGTATGATCAAATAAAAAAGTTAACACTATTTAAAAAGTAAGTTAATACAATTTTGTAAGCTCGAAACGTAAAAAAACGGTAAATTCGGTGTATAAACTCATGAATTTAACCGAGTTTACAAGTGACACGAGTTTATTAGTGATTTGACTTGTTTTTATAAGTTAAAAACGTAAAAACGGTAAACTTGGAGAGTCAACTAGTGAGTTTGACAACAATGGCTACAATCCTTAACTTTTATTTTTTATTTAAATTTAAGAAAATGCTTTGCAATATTTTAAGACTAAAATATCCTTTAAAAATGATAAAATCGCCTTTGCATCAAAAACTCGGAAAAGGGGAAAAAAACGAAGTTGATGAGAATTTTATGACTCTTGTTAGGAGGCATGACCATTAATGAAATTTTAATCTAATAAATATGGAAAAAAGACATAAAAGAGAAAAACATAATTAAGGGGTTGACCATTAATTATGCATACAAAATCTTCCAAATTCTATCTATAAAACTAATACAAAATTCTAAGTTTCATTAAATTAAACAATATTTTTTTTTTTTTCAATTTTCATTTTTCACAACTTGAATATATATCTATGAAAAAAAAATTATGTATTCTTCAATTTTTTAAATTTATATTTTTTTAAATCAACAAAAATTTAATTAAAAATGGAATTATATAATTTTAATAAAATTTAAGGCATTTTATAATTTATCATATATGTTAAACCAAAAAAGTTTGTAAATCATTATTTTTGTTTTAGAAGCAATTTACGTGAGTTTAAAAATTCATGTAATGTTAATAAAATTAAAAACATATATATAATTAACCTATTATATCTTGAAAAATATGAAATGAGTTTAGTTTTTATTTTTATAAAAAGAGCTTAATTAATATCAATGTTGATAATATAAATCAAACAACTTGGTGATATAAATTGGTGGAAAATAAAAAAAAAAATAAAAAAATATGAGTTTAAGAATTTATAATTAAATAATATATTGAAAATTAAAAAAAAAATGTTTTGATCATATATCATGATGGACAATTTTAGTATTAATTTTAGTATCCCATCAAGGCCCAATAACTGCACTTTTCTGTAACCAAATTGTAATCTGGACAAGGCCTAGTCACATTCCAAATTTGCTCCACATACCAAAGCCCTAAAAAAGCCCATATCCTTTGCATTGCTTCTCTTAACGCCGAAGCCTCCCAGGCTGCGCTCAATGCAACAACAACAAAATCGAGATTTTTTTGAAGAAGAAAAAGTGAATGAAAAATGCCTTTTTAACCGTTTTCCTAGTTTTGAATTAAAAAATTCATCACTAACCGCTTAATACAATTCATAAAACGTTATAATGGTAATTTATAAAGATGCCTTGTTATTCTCACCCAAGATGCCTTTTTAATATGGTATGGTGTGATTTATGTGTGGCAAATTTATGAGGGAGGGCCAAAGTAATGAAGGGCATCAATGTTAGAATAGAGAGTGGGTTACGTACAAGATCACATATGGTAATCGTTATCCCTTGTCATGTGACGAACTTTTTTATTCAACTTCATAAAAGGATGTGCAATAATTGGAGGGGTGAATCATGATTGGACTTGGCTTTCTATCAGAAGCATCATTACCCTCTGGATTAATCCAATTTATGAATCATATTAATTCAGTGTCCCTTTTCTAATCAAAATCAAAACTTTGGCTTCAGTCGAGAATAACTAGGGCATTCAACACAACACAACTCAACTTTTCACAGCCTAAACATGAATCACTTGCGAAACTTCCCTTGCGTCTCTTCATTCTGTTCCTTTTCTCTTACCAGGCCCAATCAATCAATATATTAGAGAGTGGCTTTTATGCGTAGAGACCAAAACAGAAAGGGTAGACTAAGAGTGTTTAGGATTAAATTCCTCTTTTATGTAATTGCTTTTTTGTAATGTAGGCGTTTCGCCATCATTTATATCCAAAAAAAAAAAAAAGAAAGGGTTCATGACTGATCAGCCCGCATCACTTCTGCAGTGTTTAGCATCCCAGTCCGCTAGTTGGGGAAGATGGTGTTGAAATTGACTGGGAAGGGGAGATTGATGATAACTGGGTGCAAGAGATCAACTCTTTGGAATGGGAGAGTTATGCTTTCCATCCCAGTCCGCTAGTTGTACTGACCTTTGAAAGATATAACAGGTTATATCCTCTATCATTTCTGGTATATGCTTTTGTGATTTTTTTCAGCTTCTTTTTTTTTTTTTTTTTTTTTTTTTTTTTTTTTGGGGGGGGGGGGGGGGGGTGTGGGTTTGGTAGAGGGAAAGCACCATGTAGAGGAAGGATAAAGTTTGAGATGCATATCTAAATTTCTCTAAACACTTTTTAAAGAAAGACTATGGCACAGAAATATGTGAGTTGGTTAACATTGTCTATAATTTTGTATACTATGAACATGATTGAGCTCCGGAAACAATATTTTGGGGCCCCAATTTAGATAAATTGGCTTTCTGTTATAACATGCTGAAGAAAATTTTTCAAGGTGTTCTTGCTCTTGGCTGGAAAAGGTTACTATTTGTGACAACTTTTCTTCCCTGTTTCTCCATAATGATGTTAATATGATGAGGAGAATAGTTATTTATGCAGGGGCAGTTGATAGCTAATGGCAACTCTTGGTGTTTGTTTTAAATATTCCACAGCGCGATGGATAACTGGAAAATCTTGAAAGAGCTGGAGAAAGCGATTAAGATATACTGGGGTGCCAAAGATCGGCTGCCTCCGCGGGTAAGATCAAATTTCATTCATATAGCGCCAATTTATATATACTACCTGTTTGATCGTCATCTCTTTACTTTTTGTTTTGCGTTATTTGATCATAATACGCTGAATTGTGTGGTAACAGGCGGTTAAGATAGACATTAAGATAGAGAGAGACTTGGCATATGCCCTCAAAGCCAGAGAACGCCCACAAATATTATTTTTACGTGGGAACAAGATCGCGTATAGGGAGAAAGGTGAGAATACTTGGGATCTTTCTCTTCACTGATGTTTAGTTTGGAGCTTAATCTCACCCAAGATGTCTTGTTCTTTTGTTATTTTGACAGAACACAGGTCGGCAGATGAGTTGGTTCAGATGATTCCATTTCTTTATTATAATGCAAAGAAGCCTGCGTGGATAGATGACACGGCATTATTTGTTAGATAATGATTAGCTTATTAAGATTTGTCACAGAAAATTACCTCCATAGGTTGACTAATCTTATAGATTAGATGTTTGTCTATCCGTTTTTTTTGCCTTGGGCCAGGTTTGCGATGTCCAACTTGTTCCAAGTGAAGCCATTGTAATCAATAATCCCCATTAACTGACTTCGGCAGGATTTTGGCTTTTTTTTGCCGCGGGGGGGGGGGGGGGGGGGGGGGGGGGGGGGGGGGGGGGGGCGATATACTACTATTATTAGATAAGAAAGGCCTCTGCAATCTCGTTTTTAAGTTGTATACTGGGCTTAGCCTATTTCACAGAGAGAGAGAGAGTTGTTATATTTAGGACTTGAGGGAGTACAATTTTATATGGATGCAATGGACACTTGGAATTATAAATTGGATTGTACATAACCTCCCTTGTTTTTGGGTTCAATTGACAAAATGGGCGAACACTCTCACCAAAAAAAGGATGTTCGATTTTGGAATTGGTCGAAGCGTTGAAGGAGACGTTAGCTCTTGAGTGTCTAGGTAAATGCTTAAAGGTAATAGACAACTCACCCTCGCCTTAAATTATGGGCGAAATCAATCCCTTTTCTAAAATTTTAATATGAAAAAGAAAAAAAAAATTGGGTTGTACATTTATTTAAGTAGTTAGATCAAGCTCAACAAGCGACGGTTCACCTTTAAGTATTTTGCACTCTCATTATGAAAAGACTCAAGTCAACAGTATTAAGTTGTGGTGTTAGTAACAAACGGATAAATTATGAAATTGCCGTGTTTCTATATGATAAGTATATATTTTATAATTAAATAGGTATATATTTAATGATATAATTAGTTGGATTTATTAATATTATATACTAATTTAATGATATTTTATATACTTTACTATCATTATAGGATAAAAAGATATTTCGATATAAAATCTACTTATTTCTTATTATATTTTGCGGAAATATTAGGCGATTTAGAAAGAAGTACAAAAAGCAATTAAGAGGATATGCAATCAGCCAAACTTGGTGGTTCCATGCAAGAAAAATAGAAACAAAATTAATTGTATGATCTAGTGGAGGAGATTACAAGATATAAACTATCTTTTTAATAAAAAAAGGAGAATCAATGACCCATTTAACGCTAAATTATATTTAGGTAATATATAAAGCAAAAAAGACATAGCGTAGAAGGGAGAGCGGCACGCATAGAGCAATGAGAGGGTTTCGGTTATCTTTATCGTCTCCACGAAAGGATGAGAGGATTGTGGAGGCGACGAAGGACATAGTCGCCAGGTTTGATCTTCTTCATCTATGGCTCACCATCAACGAATCGGAGGGAGCACTTTTATTCTTAATTTCAATACTCGGTTCCTATTCCCTTTCCCTTTGATTTTCGGTGTGGTTTTGAGCCTTGTGTTGCTTCGATGGATTTTATTATAACCATGTGTGGCTAATTTCTTTGCAACCTAGAGGAGCTATGAATTTATTTGTAGATTAGATTTTATTTTTATTGTTTAGTTATAATTAATATTAATTTTGGTTATTTAATCTTATTTAGATTTATCTATTTAGTGATTGACCATCATTAAATATGAATTTGAGCATTAGGATTTACCTTGGCGAATGGAATTTTAATTAGGCTCTAAGATTAAATAATATGGGATTAGATTACAATTTAATTTGCGATTAGGATATGCATATACCTAATAGCCCCATATAATTGTTGAAGAGTGTGTTCGAATTTTATTGCCTCTTAAGTAATTATGTTAGACATAACAAAGTGCACTTAAGAGAAGGTTATAAGTGAGGCAGCAGACCCTCATAGCTATTTATATTCGAGATTAACAAAATTGATATTAAGGCTAATTAAATTAGTGAAGATAAGGTTTATGAAGCTAATAAGGGATTAGTGACTTTGGGTTGCTCGTTCGACTATTGTGGTAATTTTTTTATTTTTATTTTAGTTTTAATTTCTTTTCTCCGACTTAAATTTACTTTGTTTTGCTCAACTTAAACAAAAGTGTACAATTAATGCTTAACTAAAGTTTTGGTACTAAGTCCTCGTGGGAACAATACTTGTCTTATCACTTTATTACTGAAATTCGTGCTGCCACCATGTGCTACTGTACAATGATTGGAAATTAATCCTTGATTGAAACTTTCCTACTTAGTACTTGCTACAAAAGTCGATATAGACTTTTTTATAAAATCGCGGACGTATCTAGTAAACGGATGTTTATTCCAACAACAAAAAACTAAATAGAAGCTATCATTGCTTTAAAATTGACGCATTGCATTTTAAACTAAACCAATTTTGACGTTACTGCAATGTCAGACTTGGTATATACTGGAGGAGGGAAGCATAAAGTCTGAATTGTTTTATTGTAAAGTTCATAACGTCATGATCACACTAAGTAGTCGACTCTTTAAGAACAATAAGAATACCTTATTTGCCAGTGTTTGAGAAATTCGTTCGATTTTAACCTTGATTTCAGTCTCAGTCCAATAACCAGCACTATTTGGGGAAGTACCTTTTTTTTTTTTTTTTTTTTTTTTGCTCACTTTGACTTCCTTTGGATTAAAAGCAAACTCAGCTCGACAAAATAAAAAAAAAAAATAACCAAGGTCGATCATCAATAAAATGAGAAAAATGTTGGGATGGGGGTGGGACGTTCAAGGGAAGTAGATGCTGAAGTTCCAAAATATCTGGTCCCATAATTCCTACCAAAAACAAAAAGGAGCAATGTAGCATTGTTTAAGCTAAGCAGTTTGTTAATATCTAGTCCCATGATTTCATTGAAGTATTGTTCTTTTCAATATGCATGGTATCAGAGCGTGATTCTTTTTTTAATATGCATGGCATTGTAGTATCAAAGCGTGGTATCAAAGCATGATACTTTTCAATAGTGATGGTATCATAACGTGGTATCAAAGCATGATACTTTCAATAGTCATGGTATCATAATGTGGTATCAAATTGCGCATGGCATGTGGTATTAAAGCATGTCATCAAAATGTGGTATCAAAGCATTGTATCTTGGTATCAATAGTCATGGTATCATAATGTGGTATCAAATTGCGCATGGCATGTGGTATCAAAGCATGTCAACAAAATGTGGTATCAAAGCATTGTATCTTGGTATCATAATTGAAGTATGGTTCTTTTCAATATGCATGGTATCAAAGCATGATTCTTTTTTTAATATGTATGGCATTATAGTATCAAAGTATGGTATCAGAGCATGATACTTTTCAATATGCGTATGGCATGTGGTATCAAAGCATGGCATCAAAAGTCTATAAGGACTTTTGTAGCAAATACTAAGTAGGAAAGTTTCAATCAAGGATTAATTTCCAATCCATTGTACAGCAGCACGAATTTCAGTTCACACTTGCAAATCTTGCCTGTGTACGTAAGATGCCTCTTAAAAACAAAGTTTCTACTATTTGCGCGCCATGAATACCATCTGCGCACCTCTTAAACCTTTATAAATACGCTCTCCCTTCCTTCTTATACGAACTCATGGAATAGCTAGAGAGATAGCCTTAAGCCTTCACTGTGTGTGAGGGAGAGAGAATTCAATATCTTTACTTCTTTTTTTTCCACACAAAGAGGAAGAGGCCTATATCTTCTGCAACATGATCTAACATGGCCCTTCACCAGGACGAACTGGCTTCCATTTTCGGCATTCTAGGTTCACTTCTTTTACATTAATGTTTTTACCCATATTCATCATATATATCCCTCTGGTTTAGTTTCATTCATCTGCTTCTCTTTTTTATAGTTATTCTAATTGCATGGCTTTTATTAATTATCTCTAATATTGTTTTATTATTTACATGATATAGGCTCAAAGCTTGCATACTTTTTTCATGCACATAAAATTTTGTGGCCCAAATTTGTTATCCAGTTGTCTCTAGAATATGAAGTAGTGATTTCTCTTTTTTTTTTTTTCGTTGTGCCATTATTGCAGGCAACATAATCTCTTTCATGGTCTTCCTCGCTCCAATGTAAGTCCCGAAACTTTCGTTTTCATATTGGAAGATGATTATATTAGATTAGTTAAACTAATAGAGTTAGTTAATTAATATGATAATTAATTAATGATATTATTGTTACCGGCTGACGTTTTACCTGATATACAAGAAGAAAACAGCGAAGGGTTTCACTAGCTCATACCCTTATGTGGTTGCTCGTTTTAGCCGCACCCTTTGGATTTACGACACACTTGTTAATTAAGAACAACGCAACCTTGCTTCTCATGACCATTAACTCTTTTGGAATCGTCGTCGAGGTCATCTACCTCTCCATTTTCCTTTTCTATGCTCCCAAGAAGCTCAGGGTACATACATACTGTATACATATGTACATACGTCTATAGAATATATATATATATATGTGTGTGTGTGTGTGTGTGTGGCTTTATCTAATTAATTAACTTTTGCTTTCTGTAATAAACAATCTTCGCAGCTTGCGACGATTAAGCTTCTTCTGTTGCTGAATGTGTTTGGGTTTGGAGCCATGCTTCTGTCCACACCGTATCTTTCCAATGGAAACACACGTTATCAGATATTACAATGGATTCGCCTCGTGGTTAACATCAGTGTCTTCGGTACTCCTCTCTTAATCATTGTATGAACCTTCTTCTTCAATTTCATTATCAATTAATTGATCACTTTTGTGCATGCACTTGATTATTAATTATAATAATAATAATATATACGTGATGGATGATGCAGAGGAAAGTGATAAAGACGAGGAGTGTGGAATACATGCCATTCACTCACTTCATGTTCCCCGATGACCAAAGGCAAGTTATGTGGTTCTTCTTCAATTTCATTATCAATTAATTGATCACTTTTGTGCATGCACTTGATTATTAATTATAATAATAATATATACGTGATGGATGATGCGAGGAAAGTGATAAAGACGCGAGGAGTGTGGAATACATGCCATTCACTCACTTCATGTTCCCGACAGACCAAAGTCAAGTTATGTGGTTCTTCTTCAATTTCATTATCAATTAATTGATCACTTTTGTGCATGCACTTGATTATTAATTATAATAATAATATATACGTGATGGATGATGCGAGAGGAAAGTGATAAAGACGAGGAGTGTGGAATACATGCCATTCACTCACTTCATGTTCCCGACGACCAAAGTCATTATGTGGTTCTTCTTCAATTTCATTATCAATTAATTGATCACTTTTGTGCATGCACTTGATTATTAATTATAATAATAATATATACGTGATGGATGATGCGAGAGGAAAGTGATAAAGGCGAGGAGTGTGGAATACATGCCATTCACTCACTTCATGTTCCCGACGACCAAAGTCATGTTATGTGGTTCTTCTTCAATTTCATTATCAATTAATTGATCACTTTTGTGCATGCACTTGATTATTAATTATAATAATAATATATACGTGATGGATGATGCGGAGGAAAGTGATAAAGACGAGGAGTGTGGAATACATGCCATTCACTCACTTCATGTTCCCGACCAAAAAGCATTATGTGGTTCTTCTTCAATTTCATTATCAATTAATTGATCACTTTTGTGCATGCACTTGATTATTAATTATAATAATAATATATACGTGATGGATGATGCGAGAGGAAAGTGATAAAGACGAGGAGTGTGGAATACATGCCATTCACTCACTTCATGTTCCCCGACGACCAAAGGCTGTTATGTGGTTCTTCTTCAATTTCATTATCAATTAATTGATCACTTTTGTGCATGCACTTGATTATTAATTATAATAATAATATATACGTGATGGATGATGCGGAGGAAAGTGATAAAGACGAGGAGTGTGGAATACATGCCATTCACTCACTTCATGTTCCTGACGACCAAAGTCATTATGTGGTTCTTCTTCAATTTCATTATCAATTAATTGATCACTTTTGTGCATGCACTTGATTATTAATTATAATAATAATATATACGTGATGGATGATGCAGAGGAAAGTGATAAAGACGAGGAGTGTGGAATACATGCCATTCACTCACTTCATGTTCCTGACAGCCAAAGCTGTTATGTGGTTCTTCTTCAATTTCATTATCAATTAATTGATCACTTTTGTGCATGCACTTGATTATTAATTATAATAATAATATATACGTGATGGATGATGCAGAGGAAAGTGATAAAGACGAGGAGTGTGGAATACATGCCATTCACTCACTTCATGTTCCTGACAGCCAAAGCTGTTATGTGGTTCTTCTATGGTCCTTTCCTCAAGGACTATTTCATTGCTGTAAGTTCATTCATTCATATATTAATTGTTAATTCATTAACTAATTACCAAAGGCCTATAGTTTTTTATCAAATTTTCTGATTTGTTTTATTATATATTGGTTCTATATATGGGACTTCTTTTCTTTTTGAAGAAGCTGTCGTTGCCAATTGCTACAGTAAGTGAGCTATTTGGATTGGATACATGTTTCTGAGGCGATAAATGTCGTCGCTTACACCCCACGGTCTGCCACGGAGACATTCATCTTCCAATATACTTTCAGCATTTTGTGGTCGCTGATTGTTTACTTTGAGCTGTGACATAGGAATGTCGCCACCTTAGTCACTGCTAAATTTTTTTTTTTTTTAACAAGACAAAAGTAATTAAATACAGGCACGCTTAATTCATTCATGCCATGACCCAATCAATTATTTCAGATTAATTATCGCTTCATATATATATAAATACTACTACGTTTTCAATTTCTTTCATACTACTAATCAAATTATATATTTGGATTTTTTTTTTTTTTTTTTTGATGATTTGCAGCTTCCAAACACTCTTGGGTTTCTGTTTGGCATACTTACCGAAACGCAGAGCCAGTGGTTGATCCGGAGGATCCAGTGAAGGCTCAAGAAGGAACAAATTAAATTTAAACTAAAAACAGCAATTAATTTACTTTTCTGAGTGGAGGCATGCGAATGAAGCAGCAGTACGTAGTGTGCTATATATATATGTGTGTGTGTGTGTGTGTTATAAATATATTATATATGTTGTTGCTGTTTATGTAATTTCTGTGTATCTTCGAATCGAATAATTACACTAATCGTCATCGTTATCATTATTGATTGTTCCTTGTTGCTTATTATGATTCATAGAGTTTTCCTGCATACAAAATTAAAGGTAGGTTCGTGGTGATTTCATGTCATGCACGAGAAGGGGGCAGATATAAGGGCAAACTTAAAGTAAAATTTATGTCGGTGACGACAGCGTTACAGGTTAACTGTGACACAAAAAAAAAAAAGGTTAAAAAAGGGAAAATTACACTCAGGTCCCAAGGAACAGAGATATTTACAATCAGGTCCCTTGAATTCATGAAATTACTCGAAGTCCCTAGGGACTTCTGTAATTATTTGTGGAAGCAAAATTACTTTTTTGCCCAAAGGAGAAATAGCCTCGACCTCGAATTAAAAAATCCAAGTTTTCAAAAGTTGTTGTTAAAATAAGAATTATCATTTGTAAATATAGAATTTCTTGTTGCAAATGGCTTCGGACCTCGAATTGAAAAAATCCGCGGTTTTCAAAAGTTGTTGTTAAAATAGGAATTGGTCATTGTAAATATAGAATCTTTTGTTGCAAATGGCCTCTGGACCTCAGAATTGAAAAAATCCAGGTTTTCAAAAGTTGTTGTTAAAATAGGAATTAGTTGTTGTAAATATAGAATTTCTTGTTGCAAATGGCCTCTGGACCTTAGAATTGAAAAAATCCACGTTTTCAAAAGTTGTTGTTAAAATAAGAATTGGTTTGTTGTAAATATAGAATTTCTTGTTGCAAATGGCCTCTACGGACCTCAAAATTGAAAAAATCCACCTTTTCAAAAGTTGTTGTTAAAATAGAAATTGGTCATTGTAAATATAGAATTTCTTGTTGCAAATGGCCTCGGACCTCGAAATTGAAAAAATTCGGGCTTTCAAAACTTGTTGTTAAAATAAGAATTTATTGTAAATATAGAATTTTTTTGTTGCAAACCCTGATTTTTTCAATTATGAGGTCCAGGAGGCGTTTTCTCCTTTGGGCAAAAAAGTAATTTTGCTTCCACAAATAATTACACTGAAGTCCCTAGGGACTTTTGAGTAATTTCATGAATTCAAGGGACCTAATTGTAAATATCTCTTTCTTTGGGACCTGAGTGTAATTTTCCCTAAAAAAAACCCGACACTATGGTTATAATATATTATTCTGGTCGGAGTCCCCTGCATTCATCGAAAGTGAATAGAGTTATGTAACAGAGAAAAATGATATTTTTAATATGCATGTAAAGGGTTATAGAGCTTAAAAAAAATGCATGTAAATGGTGTGGTGGTAGCTTTTGACTTTACTGAATAGTGTCATTTGACGCACACATAGTATATATCATACCAAGCTTAATTATAAGATATATTTAAAAGAGGTTAAAGATAGAAGTTTAATTAGTTCATATTTTTGTAAAATACCCTTATATTATAAAACGCCATTGTGAGTTTTACTTTTTTGGCACTTGAACCTCGACCACGGAGCAACCGAGCCTGAGTTGGGTCATCTACCCACTACAGTACTGACACGTGATATTATCTGGTGAAACAAAAGAACGGAGGGACGAAATTATTGGGATTGGCTTGCGTCCGATACTCTTTACCTCTTTACGGTCCGCTGCCTCATTTTCTTTAAAACGGTGTTGTTTTGAATAAAAACAGTAAAGCTTTGCTTTTTTGTTAAGGAAACAAAATATTTTAGGAGACTGATATGTACTAAAAAAATATTTTATGATATTGATCGGTACTAAAAAAAATATTTCAGGTACTCATTGGTAACCAAAAGAAATTTTACGATCTTGAAAAATTATTTTAGGATTTTAAAAAAAATATTGAAGTATATTTTTAGTATAAGTCAGTACCTGAAATATTTTTTCAAAATTCTAAAATAATTTTTTTTCAAACACAGTCAGTATCCTGAAGTATCATTTTAATACCAGTCAGTACCCTGAAATATTTTTCCAAGATTTTAAAATAATTTTTCAAGATAGTATTTTTCATCGGTCAAGATCATAAAAGTACATTTTTAGTACCAACAAGTATCTGAAATAGTTTTTTTAAAATCATAAAATAATTTTTTAAGATCAACAAATATTTTTCAGTATTGATCAGTATCCTAAAATATTTTTTAGTACCTATTAGTACCTTACAATATTTTTTTTCTTTAAAATGAAAAAGCAAAGCTTCACTGTTTTTGATTCAAAAATGCACCATTTTAAAGAAAAGGAGGCAGCATACGGTAAAAGGTATCGGAAGCAGGCCAATCCCGAAATTATTAACCTGAATATTAGTTAGTTAAAGTTATATATACCTCTTGGTTAAATGGATCAGGGCTGGTAAAAGTTTTCCACATTAATAAAGCACTTCATTTAGTATAAAAAATATTTTTCCCTTCAATTACACAGATTATAAATTTTTTATTAAACCGATTTCTAATTAATGACTTCTCATCCCTCGTCAACCTCTTTTTGCCTCTTTCTTCCCTCTGTTTTCTTACTTTTCACACTTTCGTCCCCCCATATATATATATATATATATATTTTTTTTTTGCTAAAAATTTTTTAGGAAATGAGTTGGGTTCACCCAATCTTCATCTACTGATATTTCAAAATCTCCTTTCTTCTTAAAGTCATACTTTTTGATGTTGGGTAGAGGCGTTAGTTAGCTCTACTACTAAATTTTCAACGTTTACCTCATTTATGATTAAGAAATTTAATCTTCAACTTCCCAACACCTCTTTCTATTTTCAACTTAGTAATCAAAGTCATTCCCTTTAATAAGAGTGTCCCCGTTCTTTTGTTTTTGGCCCAAGATGTTCACACTAAACCATTCATGATTTTTATGCTGACAAAATCTTCAGCTAGTGATATTTCTCTACATATTTTATTATTACCTTTTTTTAAAAAAAAACAAGAAAAAATACATCGACTTCTCACTCAATCACTCACACTGGGCCATAGTGCCACGTGGCAACAGTTACGGAGTAAAGAGGCATCTTTTTTCAGAGCCCAGGCCCAAGCATCATCAACATATTAATGACCCAAACTCTAATAAATTTTTTTTTTTATTTTATACAAGCAAAAAGGAGGGAGATCAACCCAAGATCGGGAGGGGGAAATTAATCCTAATCCCAACTACTAGAGTGCTGGTGACCAAACTCTAATTTAATTCTTCAGATTTGGTACAGAAAATTTTAATAACATAATATTCTCACATTAGACTTCTACAAATTTCTCTTTTTCACAAAAAGTATCAATTGAAGATTCTGAAGGCACCACACTTAGTTACCATTTATTTATTTATTACACAAACAGAGCTGAAATCCTTAACTTTTATTTTTATATTTAAATTTAAAGAAAATACATCGCAATATTTTAAGACTAAAATATCCTTTAAAAATGATAAAATCCTTTGCATTAAAAACTCGGAAAAGGTAAAAAACGAAGTTAATGAGAATTTTATGACTCGACTCTTGTTAGGAGGCATGACCATTAATGAAATTTTAATATAATAAATATGGAAAAAAGACGTAAAAGAAAAACATAATTAAGGGGTTTACCTGAACTATACCTTATGTTTGGATGAAAAGAAAAGTGAGAGAATACTAGGAAGGAAAAATCCCATGAATGATAAAAGTATTTAATATTTTTGGGAGTTTTCCCTCCTAATTTTCTTTTTTTCTCTCATTTTCTCTCAATCCAAACATAAGGTAAAAGGTAAATAAAAAATCTCTCTAATTTTATATTCCATTTGATTTTAAATATAAGAACTTGTAGATGAGTTTGTTTTGGTCATAAACACAAAACTTCAATCCAACTTTTTCTCTTAAATTTATAAACTTATTTCGAAATTTTGAGTATTAATTGCACATATAATCAAGGGATTTCTTTATTAAGCGAGTAGTTTTCAATATAAATGACTAAAAGGGGTAATTTAGAGAAAACCAACATTTTTTTTTTTTTCCAAATAACGACTTTAACTAATTTTTTTAATCTTTACCCAATAACTACCCTCTTCTGTAACTAGTCAGAATTGTAATCTGGACAAGGCCTAGTCACATTCCAAATTTGCTCCACATACCAAACCTCTAAAAAAGCCCACATCCTTGGCATTGCTTCTCTTAACGCCAAAACCTCCCAGGCTGCGCCTAATGCAACAACAACAAAATCGAGATTTTTTAAAAGAAAAAGAGTGAAGGAAAAATGCCTTTTTAACCGTTTTCCTAGTTTTGAATTAAAAAATCCATCACTAACCGCTTAATACAATTCATAAAACATTATAATGGTAACTTATAAAGATGCCTTGTTATACTTATAGGTGCAAGGCTGGGCAGGATGAAACCCTTACCTGATACCCTGCCCAAAAGATCATTGGCCAGTAAAATGCAGACTAGTGCCCACCCTGGCCCGATAGAAGCCTAACATTTTTTTGGTCAGGGGGTTTTCTCTACCTAAGTGGTGATACCTTGACACACCCTATATGAGAAAATATCTTCAATCATACCTGTAAGTAATATTACAAACTTCAAATATATTCTATAATTTTACATTTTGAAATTTTTCAAAACAAGTCTACAACTTGAGTCTTGAAATTAAAAAAATTACCATATGTTTTAATAAATAGTCAAATACCTACACGTGAAGAATTAAATAACATTCATAATCCATTAACTACATGGCATCAAAAAATTATAAATATATAATATAATAAAATATAAGTATATAAACTATTATATAAAAAAATATTTATATAAAATATAATAATATATACTTACCGGGCATGGCCAAATGAGCAGAGCACCATACCCTGCTCGATGCCCGGCCTTGCCTGCAAAATTGTCTAGTCTGATTGTGTCCAATTTTTTCTGGACTACTTTTCTTTGGACTGGGCAGGCGATTTTTCATTGGGCTTGGGCTTCATGAACACCCCTAATTATTCTCACCCAAGATGCCTTTCTAATATGGTATGTTGGTTTATGTGTGGCAAATTTATGAGGGAGGGCCAAAGTAATGAAGGGGCATGAATGTTAGAATAGAGAGTGGGTGAGGTTCAAGATATGGTAATCTTTATCCGTTGTCATGTAACAAACTTTTTATTCAACAACGACTGTGGAAGCAATAATTGGAGGGTTGAATCATGATTAGACTTGGCTTTCTATCAAAGGCATCATTACTCTCTGGATTAATGCAATTTATGAGTCATACTAATTCATTGTCCTTTGTCTAATCAAAATCAAAACCTTGGCTTCATTCGAGAATAATTAGAGCATTCAACACAACATACAACTCAACTTTTCACAGCCTAAACATGAATCAGTCGCGTACTTTATAGAAACTTCACTTGCGTCTCTTACCGGGCCCAATCAATCAATAAATCAATCAGAGAGTGGCTATTATGCTTAGAGGCCGAAACAGAATGGGTTCATCAGTTCATGACTCAGCCCACATCACTTCTGCAGTGTTTAGCATCCCAATTACATGAGGATTTAAGCCCAATGGGCCCATCCCTTAGGGCTTCTTAAGTAGTCTTAAGTTTTGTTTACAGCGCACTTGTCTGCGTGTGGTGCCTCCTTTAATGCTTTAATTAAAATAAGGAGCATGCAGCCTCCAATCAAGGCAGAGGCCAGAGAGTAAGTGTGAAGTCCTAATCATGGATAATCCGCAACCATGGAAACCATCGACAACTTCTACTTAACCACGTGTCACCGACCTCATAAAACGCGTACACGTGTGCAACGAACCTCCGCAGGATAAAAAAGAAACCTACTAATGGAGAAAGTGACAATATATCGCAGACACGAAGGCAGAATCCAATCCTTCCTCTCTCATCCAAGTAAGTAATGCTCTCCATTATTCTGTAACCTCAATTCTCTTGGTTACCCCAATCCATAATCAGATTTCTCTGCGCAACAAAACATGAACAAATTGTGGACCTTGCTTACCCATCTTCATTCTCTTGCCGGGTATACTATTCCGCTCTTCTTATTTATTTGTTTTTTCCTGTCTTTCCTCCAAACTTTCTCGATCCAAGTCACGAGTATATGTGTTTGGTGTTATTTTTGCAGGCCGGTGTTGACTTTATTGTACCCCTTGTGAGTATATATATGTAGACCTATTATAATTGCTGTGTTTTGGGATTAGGTTTGGCAGTTTATGATTGAACTGATGTCAGGTATGCGTCCGTGGTGGCGATAGAGTCGCCGTCGAAGGTGGATGATGAACAGTGGCTATCTTACTGGATCATTTACTCCTTCCTCACCCTCACTGAAATGCTTCTAGAATCCATTCTAGAGTGGTGAGTTTTGATGAGTCTCTCTCAAGTCATCATCTCCAACACTGTATAAGAAATTAAAAGGCTCTTTTTTCAGGATTCCGATATGGTACGATGTGAAGTTGGTGGCGGTGGCGTGGTTGGTGCTGCCACAGTTCAACGGAGCAGCCTTCTTGTACGAGAGATTCGTGAGACAGCAAATCAGGAAATACGTGACAGGGACAGAAACACATGTACCGCACCAGCAGGCTTCTACTTCTTCTTCGGCCGTTTCTAAGCAGAAGAAAGAGAAGTCGCCTACTAACGTAAAGGGAAAGAAGAAGTTCGTGGATTTCATCCTCCCCAAGAAAGTCAGTTTTTTATCCTCTTCTTCAGTTTCATTTCTCTCTTGCATAGTCGTAGGATGTTTTTGGAATTAATTGGTATTTGTTTGTTTATAATTAATTAATAATATTTATGGCTAATAAATGTTTTGTTTTAGCGTGGGATGCAGGATGAACGCGACGTGTATTGAAGAATGAAATTCCGACTTCCGTCGTCTTGCTTTTATCGGTTTCCCACTTATAACCTGTTTTGGATCTTTCTAGTTTCGTCCCACGTCCCAAAAGTATTGTATTATATCATACTCATGTATACAATCAAATATTGAAATTACTACATGCAAATCCAAAATAGAAGCCTGGCCCACTTGTTCATATTTGGGCCTGACGGCCTTTACTAAGCCCACTATCCCCTACTGCAACAACATTACATGTATGTGAATTAGGATTTTCTCGTCTTAATTGAATAATAAGTTGTTAGAGAGCAAGAAACATGAGTGGGGTTATCAATTATCATGGATGGTCCTATTATTTTATGATTTTTTTTTTTTTTTTTTGAAATTATACATCTATACATCATTAATTCCTAGGAAGCTGATGCTACTAATTCGATGCATGGAGTTAGGATTTGTGATATATGGTTTGTATTGCGCATGTCATATGCTTTGTAAGACAACATTTGGAAAGCACAACTATTAGTGGTTAGAGTTTTGTCTAATTTGTAATTTGGTCTTTTTATTTTAGCTAGTATCAATGAGTTCCATGATTTTAGAATGTAAACTGATTATCATACCCTCGATACATTCAGAATAAGGATAAACATTAAATAAATCATTTTAAAACATATTCTAAATCTTAAAAGTGATAATATCCTTAACCATTTTTTTTTAAAAAAAAAACCGATCACGTAGCATTAATTTGAAAATTAGTTAATAACAGCAGAAGACTCTGTTCGAGTTATATTTGATGACATTATCTTTAAAAATTATTCTATTATCCTTCAATGAATTTGGAAGCGGCATTCCTTAGGATTAAAAAAACCCACGAAATGTACAAAAACTTCGCAAGAGACCATTAAGACTTGTTACTCTAAATGGAGTGCTGATGGAAATTATTTATAAACATTGAATTGATATGTTAGAATGATGCCTTTTGAAGTATCGTAACTCTTCCATTAAAAGGTCATAATCATATAATAGATTTATGGACCAACATAAATTCTTTAATTATAAAGACATGACTTTTCAAAACACATCTTCATTCTAAAACATTCCAATAATATTTGGGTACTCCTTCTTTGACATGCTCTTACACAATATATTTACAATAATAACTAGCTAATATCAATTTAATTACATGGACTGAATCATAAATAAAGTAGGAAAAATCTCATATAAAGTTGGTTGAAATAATAAAATTCTAAATCAGGTTAGTAAATTCAATAAATTATTAATTAAGTTATCGATCCAATTTACAATTTCTAATTATAAGTTAAATAACTTTATTGCCCCCTCTTTGTCTCATGTCTCATCTTTAAAGGGTTTTAGTGCTTTCAAACTTATTTTTTTCAATAAGTGTATACACATAATAACATTAATGTATAATAAAACAAAATATGATTTGCATAAATCAAAGATTTTTTTGTTTGGAAAGATTATCAAGAATAATTCCAGCTAAAAGAAAGAAAAGCATAACCCAAAAATAATTACATGATTTTCATCTCAATATTGAGAATCGAAACTTTTATTTTTTTACTTGAATTTTTTGTATGAGAAGAAAATTAAAATATATTAATAAAAAAAATAGGAGTATCACACATGTCAAAATTCTGTCATTAGTGAAGTTTAGTTTTATTTTTATTAACAAAACAAATTTAAGTGTAGTTCATCCAATAATAAAATTTTTTATTGACAATATTTAAATAAAAATCATTTAATAAAAATTTTTGACATGTGTGATGCTTTTGTTTAGTTTGGTTTTTTATGTTAATGAATTTTTTTTTTAATTCCATTAATGAAAATATTTGATAAATAATATCACATAAGTAAGATTTTTTTAAAAAATATATTTTAATTTTTTCTCAAAAAAAAAAAAATTCAAGTCAAAAATAAAATTTTCCATTCTCAATATTGAGCTTAAAATCAATTAATTGTTTTTGGGTTATACTTCCCTTTCTTTTGGTTGGAATTAATCTTGAAAATCTTTCCAAACAAAAAAAATCTTTGATTTATGCGAATCATGTTTTGTTTTATTATACATTAATCTTGTTATATGTATACACTTATTTTTTGAAAGCACTAAAATCCTTTTAAGATGAGAGAGGAGACAAAGAGAGGGCAATAAAGTTATTTAACTCATATTTAAAAATTTTAAATTGGGTCGATAACTTAATTAAAAATTTATTGAATTTACCAACCTAATTTAGAATTTCATTATTTCAAGAGATTTTTCTAATAAAGTAAGCAAAATCATGAGTGTGGAAAGTTCTTCCCCTATAATATTCCCTACTAAGAATTCTTTCCATTGGAGGGGACTAAACAGTATGTACATGAAAGCCGCCTTCTTGTTCTTGATTTTATTATCCAAAAAAGAAATGCAAGGAACAAGTTCAAAGATACGCACTTCTGTTCGCCCAATAATGGTCTACATCGTAACAAAGTAGCGAGACGCGTTAAGGCTCGTTTGAATGGGCATTTTAAAAAAGTCGTTTTTTTTTTTGTAGTATTTTTTTTTAAGTTCCAAATTGGAGCTTTTTAAAAAAAAAACAGCATTTTAGCTTATTTTTGTGACTTTTATTTTTTTTTAAAAAAATCATCTAAACACATAAATTAATAAAATAAAAATTTTTTTGCATTAAAAAAGTGTTTTTTTAACAACAACAAAAAACCCATCCAAACGGGTTCTTAGTCTTTCAGATATGACTTCTAATTTTTATTGTGGGAGATGTTCATATTTAGTACTTAATAGTACTTTGAACAAAATAAGAGACCATGCAACAAGGGACATTTTAGAGTTTTCATACTTTTTTTGAATAATAAGGCAGTTTTATTCAAAATAAAATAAGTAAAAGGATATATTAAATAGATTAGTCTCGCTTATAACAAATTATAACATGAAGCATATTTGAGAACTCAATCCATAAATCACATAAACATAAAATAAACAAACCCAACAAAAACATTAAATAAAATAGAAACAAAGCAACGGGAAAGACAAATTAAAAGACTGAAAAATGAAAACGACTTTGAACCAGCATCAACACTACATGCATAAAGAACGAAACATAGAAGTAAATGGTGAAGTGCTTCCTTTGCACTTCTTGAAGCAGTATGAAGCACAAACCATTTGAAATTGCCAATACCCGTTTGAGTTACCGGTAAAAGCTGCCTTTTCAATGTGATTTAGGGTAAATTTGTAAGAAAATTTTTATCTCTAACTTGTGTAAATGTGCTTTTCACTTCCAACCAAAAAAACTGCAAAGATAAGCCTTCTTCAACAAGATTCATAAAGGAAACGCTAAAGATTTACTTGAAACAAAATCCTTCCCACTTCTCATCTAGCACTAGCAACAAGCAGGCCCCATAATCAAAAGATAAGAGATTTGCAGATTCTTTGTAAAGTGCTTTCTTAGATCATGAGATTCGTCCAAAATATTTTTCATTTGTACTAAAAGACATGGCAGATGACAAAAGGATAATATTCTCAATCAGCCATTGGGCGTATTATTTTTCATAATCTTTAAAATTTGGATTTAGCAGCCACCCTTAAAGATCATGATAATGTCTTCTATGCTAATACAAACATATGCATTTAACTTAAATTAACTAACAGAGCATGTTTCATACCAGACACATAGGATGAGATGAAAAAGCTACTCTAAAACTCAATCAGAGATAAAGGTACATGGTTATAAAATCAAAAAGGAAAATTGCCAACAAAAAGCCTCGTCACCATGCCCATTACTTTATCTAAAGTTGTTAGTTCCTCGCAAGTAACGATAAACTAACATGCGAGTGGTTTTACCAATTAACCCCTGCCTTAATCTATATAATTACTATAAGCTTTATTTTTGCTCTGCGTTCAGTCAGGGAACTCTTCCTCATCTCACAGATTCTCTGAAGTCAAAAGACTTGAGCTCAATGGATCTTATTCAAATGAAGAAGATTCACCATCTGTATTTCTATTTCTTGACCGTTTTAAGTTGTAGTGTCTTCTATTGCATCATTTCCTGCTTATCTTATCTTTTCTCACTTGTGAAGGTCGTCTTCTTCGTGTTGATTCCTGGTTTTGCATCTGTCTTGTTGAGCTCAAAGATTTTGTTTATCATAAGCATCCTCATCATCTTAGCCATAGTGGTAGATTCCAGAATCTTCTGTCCGCATGATTATTATTCTTCTTCAACCACTCATGTGTACTTGTACGAGGATTATGTCAACAGCAACCAAACTCAATGGCCTCAAATTTCAACTTCCCACTTCAAGATATCAAAGAAAGAAAAGAAAAATGTTGCAGAAAAAGTGAAGAATAAGAAGATGATGAAAATGGAAGAAAGAGAAGAACAGAGCGTGGTTTCTGCTTCTGATGAACTCAGCAAAAGGGCTGATGCGTTCATCGAAAGAGTCCTCAGGCAGAGGAGGCTTGAACTTAACCATCTCAA
Organism: Acacia acuminata; assembly: GCA_019022655.1. Classification (NCBI taxonomy): domain Eukaryota; kingdom Viridiplantae; phylum Streptophyta; class Magnoliopsida; order Fabales; family Fabaceae; genus Acacia; species Acacia acuminata. The sequence continues at coordinate 2,537,820 of JAFJYI010000004.1, read as the reverse complement.
ACGTGACAGCTTCTCATTGGAGTATAATTGAGAACTTGAAAAGTGTAGTGGTATGGTGTTTTGTACAGTTAGTTACTGATGGAAACATAGCAAGCACTGTAAAGTTCTTTAATGGTATAATGACATATCAACAAACCATAATCAAAGTCTCACTCTCTTTCTTGTTTATCTACGTCAAATCAGTACCTGTCGTTTTGAAGAACCTGTATGATTAATTTCTGGTTCATGAGTGTGAACAAACTCCACTTACAAAAGCAAAGCAACAAAGTTACTTTAGCCAACTTTGAGATTTTTGTCCACACTAACTTTTTTTATTTTCCCTCCCTCTAGAGAAGTCTAGCGGTCCTAATGAATCGAATCAAAGACGAATCTAGAAACAGTGTTGTTTTGGAGTCTGACAATCTTGGTGAGTGAGAGGAAGGAAATGGTTACAAGACAAATCGAAACGTCACCAGACAATAACCACCGTTGAGTTCGCTATCTCTTGAGCTACGTGTCGTTTACATGGCATGCATTGGTGCCACCTTGCCTTGTATTCTTACCTCCTTTTGAGTTGTATAAAACCCAATTTCTTTCACTCTTATCGTATCATTCATATTAGTTTCTTGTGTTGCAAATTCATGGATGTCATTAACAGTTTCCTCAACCTCGTTGCTCCTCCCTTCACCTTCTTTTTCCTTGCTCTGTTCTTACCCGCATATTGGTCTCTCAAGTTCTTTCTCTACACCTTGAACTCCATCTTCGCGGAGAATCTCGCTGGCAAAGTTGTCCTCATAACCGGCGCTTCCTCCGGCATCGGCGAGGTATGTTATCATCCCACGCCCTTTTTTTTCGGGGTTGCTAGAATCATCATTATGCTCTGTTCATTACCATCAATTTCTGTTCAATTTGCAGCATTTGGCGTATGAGTATGGCAAAAGAGGTGCTCGTTTAGCACTCTCTGCTCGGAGAGAGAATTCTCTGCGGGAAGTTGCAGATAGAGCTCGAGAGTTTGGATCCCCTGATGTTATCATAATAAAATCAGATGTTTCCAAGGTCGAAGATTGTTCCAGCATGGTCGACGAAACCGTAAATCACTTTGGAAGATGTAAAACACTCTCTATCTCTGTTTCTTTGATGTGAAGTTAGTACACAGTGTTAACCCCAAAATTGAACCTGTTTGATGCAGTGGATCACTTGGTTAATAATGCGGGTGTTACCACTTCCAAGCTGTTTCAAGAAGAAACTGACATCACCAACTTGAGACCCATTATGGTATAAAGATTTTTTGAGTGTGCGCGCGCGCATAATTTACTCTGTTTTCTCTTGTCAGTATATCTTCACTGTTCTTCACTTTTGTGTGTTGTTAAAGGAAACAAACTTCTGGGGATCAGTGTACACAACTCGTTCTGCTTTACCACATCTAAAGAAAAGCCGAGGTAAAATCGTAGTAATTTCATCTGTGGATTCTTGGATGCCGGCACCCAGAAGAAACGTTTATAGTGTAAGCCCTAAATAGAACCACTACAATAATTAGTTCACTCTCTCTGTAATTTCTAATACGTGTTTTGTGTGTGTGTGTGTTCAGGCAAGCAAAGCGGCTTTACTTTCAATGTACGAGTCATTGAGGGTGGAAGTAGGGACAGAGATAGGCATAACAATAGTAACCCCAGGCTACATAGAGTCTGAAATGACCAAAGGCAAGTTCTTGATGGGCGAAGGAAGGGTGGAGGTAGACCAGGAACTCAGAGATGTAAGCACTCCATATTCAGATTAATATAATTGTACTCTGTTATAAGAACTTAATCTCGCCTTATAGGATAGTGGTTTGTTAATGGTAGTTAGGGATGTGATGGTTGATTGATTTTTGCAGGTAGAAGTGGGCGCAACCCCGGTGGGATCAGCAAGTGAGTGTGCGAAGGCAATAGTGAAGAGTGTGGCGAGAGGAGAGAGGTGTTTGACAGTACCAGGATGGTTCAAGATGTTGTACGTAGTGAAGGTATTGTGCCCAGAATTGGTGGAATGGGGATTAAGGTTGATGTATGTGAATGGGGATTCTGCTAAGGAAGCATATAGCAAGAAGATTCTGGATGCTACTGGAGCTAAGACTGTGTTGTATCAGACTTCAATCCAAACTCCTGACGTCAAGACTGATTAAATTGGACACCAATATTGCAACTTTATCTCACTGTTATCAGTTCGGTTCCAGTTCCCTTTTTTTTGAGTGCGTTCATGTGTGTGTATTTGAACTTTGATGTGGTTTGTTGTGCATACAGAATGAAATAAAACGAAATATTTCCTCTTTGGTTGGCTATAATTTGAATATAATATTCCAAATATTTCAAGTTGAAAATACTTGGGGGCCTTCAATGTCATTAATTGAGATTTTTGTTAGTGGAAGATTACATGCATTGTCCCTGCCTTAATGTGGTTGTATTTGAACCCTTCATATGCTACTTTGTAGTAACATTGGATAGGCTTAATGTGATTTATTGTGCATACTGAATAACATATTCATATTATCATAACTACAAAGCTATGGAATTACTTACGGAAAAGATTCTATTTTCTGTGGGTAAAAATTACACATGAAATTACCCAGAAAATCCTATGGATAATTTCTCACGGACTTTTTTTCATGGGTAATTCCGTGGCTAATACGATTTTTTTTGTATTATATATATATATGAACAAATTCTACTTCATGCGTCTACATAAAAGTTTTTCCTAAAATAAGTATAACCACATTCTATAAGTTTAATTAGGGGTGAGCAAATAAAAATCGAAACCGAAAACCGAACCAAATAATTCGGTGTTCGGTTTTTCGGTTTTTTTTTTTTGAAATTAGCTTAATTCGGTGTTTGGTTTTTGCAATTTTATTTCGGTTAAAACCGAATTTTTTCATTGCATTGGAGGCAATTGTTGACGTATAGTAGATTCAATGTATCTTTGTAAGTAATTTTTCATTATCTTTGTATTTTGTTAATATTTATTAGATTATTTCTTTTCTTTTTATTTGATTTATTCTTGTTTTAATTTGCGGTTTGTTTTCAATATATTTCTTCTTATGGATCATTTTATGCTTGCTCTACGATGGATGAGTTGATGCAGTTGTTTGAGTTGATGATGTAGTTAGAAACTTAGAATTTGTGATATTGCTAGTTGCTTGACTTGCTTTGCCATGTTTATTGTTTTGTATAATTTTGTACACTTTGTTCTCGCCATTGAATTTCTAGGACAAAATCGGAGCGGAATTTTGTCATTGTTGATTTTGTCACTTTGTCCTGGTTCTTGGCTCTATGATGGATTTATTCCATGTTTTGATTTTAAAATTTGCAACCTATTGTCAAACAAGTGAAAATCGATATATACCAGGTGCTCCATGTAAAGTATACTATAACCAGGTTGCACTCAATAGTCAATATTGTAAATTGATTAAGCAAAAAAAAAAAAGTAGATAGACCATTTTACAGAATTAACTCAAATAAGAAGGCCCACAATAAGGCCCAACTTAAACCCAAAAACCAAATTAATTGCAAAACCGAACCAAATATTTCGATTTTGAAAATGTATGTAATTCAGGTTTTTCAGTTTTAACCGAAAACCGAATGCCCACCCTAAAATTTAAGCAGAGGATAATTAGACATGATATGACTAATGAAAGGATATTTAGGTATCTTATTGGTGACATGACTAATAAGAATGTTAGTGGATGTCACAAACGCTTAAAGCTATTGGTTAGGCTGTGATTTACCAAGTAGGTGGATCCCTCAATTCTCACCCTTAAATCTATCAAAATAAGCACAATCTTCTTCCGACTAACACTACACAACTTAGTACTATTTTCTTCCTCATAACTTAGTACTATTGACTTGGACCTTTTTATAATAAAAACGGAGGTTGTCACTCTTCTCCTTGGGTGAATGCCCAGCCCAATCAATAATTTCAAGCATACGTGGCATCCATATATATACACTAGACATCATTTTTTTTTCAATAAAAATGTGTTGCCTGTAGAGGTTCCTGATTTTGAATCTTGTACCATTGTTGTACTACCATAAGAAACACATGACAAGTTGAACATACTACCCTCGTCCAAATATTGCATTATAAACTTTGTTTGGTTTTAATATTAATTATAAATTACATTATATTAATTAATAGTAAAAGGGCAGCCAATGTATCCGAATGGAAAGTACAATACAGTTTTTAGGAGTGAGAATTGCCGATTCAGGAAACTGATATATGCAACGGGTTTTCGGTTTCTGTATCCATGTTGTTGGGAGAAATTGATCTTGATTTCAGTTAATGCAGAATCCGAGACGACAAAACCAAGTTAATGGAGAATCAATTTCAGTTTTCCTTCTCTTTTTTCTCCCAAATCAACTGTGTCTTCCATTGTTCTGTATATGTATGAGCAAGTAAATGACCTTTAGACCACACCTTAAAAAAGAATATCTTTGTTTTTAAATTGATCATATAAATTATTTTTCACAGTAACTATTGTTTTGTGTGGATCTTTTTGACTAAAATCACCTTTTTCTATACCCAAAAAAAAAAAAAAAAAAAATTACGGCTCAACGGAGTTTCAAATCTCTTGACTAGCTGCACTGCCTTTTTTCCCTTCGTCTTCAGTTTTTTTTAATAAAAAATGATAATGTTCTCATGGTGGTACATCCTCTAATCTGAAGATAATAACTAATTGAAGGTTAATTTTAGTTATAAATATTATATTATACTCTTTCTTCTATATTTATTACCACGTTCAGTTTCTAATACTCCGGTCCTTAATATAAAACATATTTAAATAATTGACTTGGGTGCTAAATATAAGACATATTTTTTATAAGGTTAAGGTGCGGATTGGCCAACAAACTTTTACTCCAAGGAGTGTTCAAAGACAAAAAAAACTTTTTAGTGGATCATAACTACCAACAAACTTTTAAAAAGGTAAAGTTATCACAAATCTATTAAAAGCAAATTAACCTTCGTTATAGAACTTACAACCGAATCAACGCTTTGCTAGACCTTCCAAAACCAAGGCCTTTCTTTCCCGTAATGCAACCGAGTTTTTTTTTTTTTTTTGATAAAAAAAAGTTTTGGAGGGTTCCTTTCTTTGAGCACTTAGGGGACTTACGAGATCGCCTACCAAAGGAGTCTCAGCGAGTTAACCCACGACCATTTAGGCCTAGTCCTGGATCCCTTACCATCTATACCAACTTTCATTTCCCCCGCTTGTAGTACCACTCTTTCCCCCACTCCCAGTAGTACCAATTCTTGTAGAACCTCGAGCCCAACTCCCATCTTGCGGTGATTTCCGAGTGCCCACTTTACAAACCTTGTGGATCTTCTACTTGCATTATCTCGACTAGAAGGCCTCCAGGATCATCCATGGGACCACTTGATGAAGTTGGATATTCATCTTAATGGTTGAAATGCAAATGATGGTTCAGTAGATATCGGAGGTGAAGGAGGCCGTCTACCACTGGGGGTTTCAGCATCTAGCTGCTTTACAACTTATGTTTCTTCAGAAATGGCTTTTTTAGCATTCATCCATTTTGTACTAATTAAAGGGTCATCAATGGTGCTTAGGTGCCTGAAATCATGTTTTAATTTTCAGCAGATGAAAAGTAGTTCAAACCACCAAACTAACTTAATCATATGATAACCAACATCATGTTTCAAACCCAATTAATATCAATACATGTCGTCCTGATAAATCTATGAATTTCCTTCAAAATAATGCAAGACTCAACATTGAAAAATTTTAATTTATGGCGGTAGGCCCGTAATCAGTCACAAAACCCGAAACTCCAATGATTACAACGTTCAATGCTATAATTGTTTATAGCGATTACAATACATTTAAGTGGAGCTTTTCTTAATGCATTCACCAGTGATTCTCTTTCGCAAGTTGATTATCCCCAAAAACAAAACAAAAGGAATCTCCCCAGACAGAACAAAATTTAAGCAATTCAACCAAATCGCCATTTTTGTAAACGAACACCACTAGGAAAAAGATCAACAAAACTGAAATTTTCAAGGTCACTAACACTAAAACATAGGAAAATAAACCAATGAAATGCAAAAATTAATAACCCGAAAAAAAAAATTGATAGGAAATGAAAGAATACTTGTTGATTTGTGCAATTGCCCCATCGAAGAAGATGATAGAGGTATCATAGAGTCCTTCAACAACGTAGTCTCTTGCCACTTTGATGTGCTCTTGTAATCCCGCAAATGAAGTCCTAGCCATTTCTGTTCCCTCGATTTCTCCAACGAATCCCTAATTAACAACTTCTTCACCGTTCAGAAAAAATCTATGAGTTCACACGAAAAAATCCCTAAATTTTGCTGACATAGGTAAGCCACATCTACTAATAGCGGGTCTAATTCCACGATAAAAGAGCTCTATTTCCAACAAATTTGTCCATCAATGATGGGGATCACATTGGTGGGAATATAGGCCGATAAGTCTCCAGCTTGTGTTTCAATGACGGGTATGGGGTCAAGCTACCTGCACTTGTCTGGTCCAATGGCTCTTTCTAAGAGATGGGAATATAAATGGAAAACATCGCCTGGAAAGCCTCAACAATTCCAGTCAAAGAAAGTAATAGACGTTATTTGCTGGGTTAGTGATAACAACTTTACCTTTTTAAAAGTTTTTTGGTAGTTATGGTCCACTTAAAAGTTTTTTGTGTTGGGCGCCCATGGAGTAAAAGTTTATTGGCCAATCTGCACTTTAACCCTTTTTTATATTTGTGAATCTTTTCCTAATTTACTTATATTGATACCCCTCAATAATAATCAAGAAGGAAAAAGAATGAGAGAATTAAGTAAGATGATTATGATATTTTAAAAATACATGTCATATCAACTAATTTAACCAACTTTCTTAATCTAATTAAATTAAGTAAATATATCTTATATTAAATACCATAAGAATATAAGATTTAGTTTGTAGTATAATTTGTTGTAAATTAAATCTTATATCATGGATTATTTATTCAAACTACCCTATTGTTGGATTCCCATATAATATGATGACAATAATTTAATGTGAATAATTAAAATGAGAGTATAATATGATGACAATAATCTAATGTGAATAATTAAAATGAGAGAAATTTTTCGATGAGGGGTGAATAGTTATATTATCAAAAAGGAAAATTGCCAACAAAAAGCCACGTCACCATGTCCCATTACTTTATCTAAAGTCGTTAATTCCTTACAGGTAACGATAAACTAACATCCGATTGATTTTACCAATCAACCCCTGCCTTAATCTATAATTCTAATATAATTAGTTCAAGTTTTATTTTTGCTCTGCGTACATTCACAGAACTCTTTATCTCATACATACTCTTAATTCTAAAAACAAGCTCGATGTATCCAATTCAAATGAAGAAGATTCAGGCCACGGACAAATACAAAAGGCGCCATTTTCTCGACCATCTCTGTGTTTCTATTTCTTGACAGTTTTAACTTGCACCGTCTTCTAGCTATTGCATTACTTCTTGCCTCCCTTATCTTTCTTCACTTGTGAAGGTCGTCTTCTTCGTATTGATTCCTGATTTAGCTTCAGTCTTGTTGAGCTCAAAGATCTTGTTTATCAGAGGCAACCTCATCATTTTGGCCATAGTATTAGATTCCAGAATCTTCTCTCCGCATTATTCTTCTGCCTCAACCACTCAGGTTTGCTTCTATGAGGAATACGTCAATATTTCCAACCGCCTAGTTCAAGAGACCAAAGAAACAACAGAAAAAAATTGCAGGAAAAGGTGGAGAAGATGAACATGGAAGAAAGTGAAGAGCATAGCAAGCATTGTAAATTGCTTAATGGTATAATGACAGGGAGGAAGGAACTCGTTACAGGACAAAAGTCACCGATGCCTTCGCTATCTCTTGAGCTACGTGTGGTTTACATGGCATGCATAGGTGCCACCTTCAATTGCATTCGTACCTCCTTTGATGTACTGTTATAAACCTCGATTTCTTTCACTCTCCGTGCCAGTCATATCACTTTCTTTCCTGTTTCTTGTGTTTCTAATTGATGGATGTCATTAACAGTTTCCTCAACCTCGTTGCTCCTCCTTCACCTTCTTTTCTCTTTCCCTGTTCTTACCCACATATTGGTCTCTCAAAGTTCTTTCTCTGCACCTTGAACTCCATCTTTGCCGAGAATCTCTCCGGCAAAGTTGTCCACGTAACCGGCGCTTCCTCCGGCATCGGCGAGGTATGCTATCATCCCACGCCATTTCTTTTTTCCGGGTTGTTAGAATCATCTATGCTCTGTTCATCACCATCAGACATCAGTTTCTGTTCAATTTGCACTATTTTGCAGCATGTTGCGTATAAGTATGGGAAAAGAAGTGCTCGTTTAGCACTCTCTGCTCGGAGGGAGAATGCTCTGCGGGAAGTTGCAGATAGAGCCCGAGAGTTTGGATCTCCTGATGTTATTACAATAAAATCAGATGTTTCCAACGTCGAAGATTGTTCCAGAATGGTCGAAGATACCGTGAATCACTTTGGGAGATCTAAAACACACACTCTCTCTCTCTCTGTTTCTTTGATGCGAAGTTAGTACAAAGTGTTAACCCCAAAATTGAAAATATTTGACGCAGTGGATCGCTTAGTTAATAATGTGGGTGTTACCACTTCCAAGCTGTTCGAGGAAGAAACTGATATCACCAACTTCATACCCATTATGGTATATAAGGATCTTTTATATGCGCGCGCGCGCATATTTTACTCTGTTTTCTCTTCTAAAATTCTTCACTGTCCCGTCTCGTGTGTGTTGTGACAGGAAACAAATTTGTGGGGATCAGTGTACACGACTCGTTTCGCTTTACCACATCTAAAAAACAACAGAGGCAAAATTGTAGTAATGTCATCTATAGATTCTTGGCTGCCGGCACCCAGAAGAAGCGTGTATGATGTAAGCCCTACACAGCAACTCAACAATTAGTTCATTCTCTGCAATTACCAATACGCGTTATACATGTTCATAGGCAAGCAAAGCGGCTGTAACTTGCATGTACTAGACATTGAGGGTAAAAGTTGGGTCAGAAATAAGCATAACAATAGTAAGCCCAGGCTACATAGAGTCAGAAGCAAACAAAAGAAAGTTCGTGATGGGCCAAGTAAAAGTGGAAGGAGACCAAGATCTCAGAGATGTAAGCACTATTCATATCACAATCCTGCATATAGTTAACCTGTTTCTTCCTGTCTTTATTGTAGTATGACATGTTTTGTTTATGACATTAATTTTTGGGAGGATATCAGTTAAACCACTAGACAAACTTTCTTTCAAATAACCTCTTATGAAATTAGTAAACCGCAGTAACATTTAGGCATAATAACACAACAATGGTGGTGATGGTAATGTAGGTAGAAGTGAGCGCAGTGCCAGTAGGATCAGCAAGCGAGTGTGCAAAAGCAATAGTAAAGAGTGTGGCGAGAGGAGAGAGGTATTTGACAGTACAGGATGGTTCAAGATGTTGTATGTAGTGAAAGTGTTGTGCCCAGAATTGGTGGAGTGGGGATTACGGTTGATGTATATGACTGGGGATTCTGCTAAGGAAGCATGCATATAGCAAGAAGATTCTGGATTCTTCTGGAGCCAAGAATGTGTTTTATCAGTCTTCAATCCAAATTCCTGATGTCAAGACCGATTGAATGAAATCCAATGCTGCAACTTTGTCTTTTTTTTTTTTTTTTGATAATAGGGAAGGCTAATACGCCTGAGTTACACAACAGCAAACAACTAAAACACAGGGGAATTTAATCCCAGAGCATCCTGATCCAGCCACGTCTGTAAGCGAGCTGGGCAAAAACCCAAAACTTCTGATCTCGAAAGTCCAAGCTTGGCCAATGCATCAGCTAGGCGGTTTATCTCTCTTGGAATATAACTCAGTTTAACATGCCACTCTCTGCATAACAGGGCCCTGATCTGTTCGAACAGCAAACTTCCAGTCTGAAAACTTTCATCCTCAAGTCTGAGAATCAAGTCACGAGCATCAGACTCTAAAATAACATTCTTAACTCCAAAATCCCAGGCAAGCTTCAAGCCTTCAAATGTTGCCCACTCCTCAGCTGAGTAAGCGTCACACAAACCCAGTTCCTTAACAAATGCAACTTTGTCTTATTGTTATATCAGTTTGGTTCCACCACTTCTTCTTCTTCTTCTTTTTTTTTTTTTCCCCGAGTGTTTAATGTGTGTGTATTTGAACCCTTCATATGATACTTTGTAGTAAACATTAGATAGGCTTGATGCTGATTTTAGTATTCGAAATGTTGATATTAGCATATGCACGAATATGTACCTCACTTGGTTGTACACACCGGTGCAAAAGCCTTTTCTAAAAATGAGTTTTAAACATAGTCTATCTTATTGTGGTGTTAGTCAGGAAAGATTATGTTTATTTTGATGAAATTTAAGGGTAGAAAATAAGTGATTCACCCACCTGCTCTGATTTGGGACTTTTTATAATGAGAACGCAGAATACTTGATGATGGGACATCTCTAGGGTTTGTTCTATCTACTTAGATAAATGTACAGCCTAATCAATGATTTTTCCTAAATGATATAACATTTCACTTTACTTAATATTATAAATAGCACTAAGAGAATCTAGGATATTAAATATTTTTGGGTATGAAATGAAAAAAGAAATCTTATAGAGAGCACAAAGGGGATTTGTGGTTAAATATAGCTCTAGAAAAGTGAGACCAAAGAAGTAAAGACAAAATTTGACTGAAACCTCCATAGTATCGATGCTAATACTGGATCCAAATGGTGAGGAGTGAGATAGGGTAAGGAGTTAAGTTCTTATATTTGTTTCTATATTTTTGTAAATTATTTTGAGTTTATTCATGGAAGTTCATCCTATTCAAATTCTTGCTTGCTCAAATAGTCAATACTGCATTTTACCTTTTTCCTTTTACGTTAACAATAAGATTCGTGCCTGAGATGTATGTATGTTATTGATGTATGATATTTTGCCTTTGAGATTTTTTTTTTTAAAGCATAGGTATCTTTTTATTGAAGGTAATCTTATTTAAAGTACTGTCGAGTACTAAATGTAAACACCTTTCAAAATTTCCAACCTGATTCCCACTTTTGTATTTTTGTTTTGTTTTTCTTTTTTCCCGCTACATGAGAATTAGACCAGAAAAGTAAAACTAAGGCTAATGGGGGTAATTTAATCTCACGTAAGAGCACATCCTGACAAAACTCAGGACACCCGTCAAAAAATCTCGAGGAAGACAGCCCTTCTTTAGCAAGAGCATCGGCACAAATGTTTCTCTCTAGAAATATGTTCGATTTCGACTTCTCTCCCAGTGAGAGCTTTCTTCTCTCCCTGTGAGAGCTTCCTGTGAACCCCTGCCGGCCGTCTGTTAGTGGTCTCGACCGGTCTCCTGCTCCTTTCTTTCTTCCCCTGCTTCTAGTTTTAGTTGCTGCGGTGTTGGGGATAGGTGTGTGGTTTGGTGTTCTTTTTCCTTTTTGTTTTGTGTGGCTAAATGGAAGATCAACTGGAGCATGATGTTAGGACAACAAAACATGTTGTCCTTGACATGGAACAGAATACGAAGGATAGTGGGGGAATGTTGGTTGGAAGGATCGAAACAAGGAAGAGATTGAATATTCCTACAGTAATATCGATGATAAAAAAGGGCTGGCAATTGGCTGATGATCTAGAGGTGCATGATCTTGACAGGAGTCGGCTCATTTTTCTCTTCCGTTTCAACACAAGTGCTGCGTATGCTAGGATTCTTAAAGGGCGCCCATGGACGATTCAGGGGTACCTTTTGAATCTCCAAGTGTGGGAAGATTACATGGTTCTTCAGGATGTGGATTTTAGCCATACTCCCTTTTGGCTGCAGTTCCACGGGCTCCCTATTGAGGCTCTCAATGGTTCAAATGCCAAAAAGCTAGGAGATGCAGTGGGTGAGTCTGTGATGTTTGAAAAACCAAGGAGGGAAGGAAGATTAGCTCGAAGTTTCTTGAGAGTTAGAACTCTCCTCAATCTAGATGCGCCGCTTACATGGGGTCTCAGGTTCCACGAACAAATAAACCACCGGCTTGGGTATCAATTAAATATGAACGGCTGCAAAATCTGTGTTACCGATGTGGCCGGATCGGACATGACAATAGGAACTGCAAAGTTTCCATTGTTTTTGAGGATGACGATGGGAAGTCTGATTTTGGTAGCTCGATGTGTACTTCGGCGGTGCACACGATCGAGGATGGTATAGAAGTTTGCAAGGAGGGTTGGCCGGAATTTGCTTTCCTCAACAGCGAGCCCCAGCCGCACCCTCACCGGCACTCTTCTCCGATCGACGATGCAGGTCACTCTGACCGAGGAATCCCCAGACTAACGGGCAAAATCTCTGATGGGGAGTCGTGGAAGGAAAAGGACGTGTCAGCTTCCCAAGAGAGCAGAGCTGTGACGCCATTTTCTTGCGGTGAGAAAGCTGTTCGAAAGGTGGCTGAGATGAAAGAGGGAACCAGTGTGTCTGCTGTGATGACGTCAGCGTTGGTTGACCAAGGAGGGAGGAGTGGCGTGTGTGGGCCAGGCGGATGCAATAATTCTTCTTTGGGCCCGATCATCAATACTGATCTAGCAATGGACTCGTTGGGTATGATAGGCCCAAGCGCATTTACTCCTCCAAATTTTCCAGATGGCCTCACTTTGGTTGGGCCTAGTCCAGCGACGCCTCCCCCTTTGCTGGATAATAAAGTGATGGGTCCAGGCCCTTTTTTTTTCCACGATTGAAGCAGGCTCTTTTATTCTAGATGCAAATAATTTGCCTTTTTCAGCCCAGTGTGGCACTCCCCTAATTCCTGCTGTCGTGAACGACTCTCCTTTGGCCGAGAGTCCTTTAATTACTGAAGTTGACAATTCTGAATCAATGGTGGTTAGTTCTCTTAATTCTGAATTTATTGGTGAAATTCCCTCTTGTCCTTCCCTACCTTATAGTGTTGATTTTCCTAGTGATGACGACCTTAAATTAAAATCTATTATTCCTTTTGAGGGATTATCTCCTATCTCGGCTGTTTCCGTTGGTTTTAAAGGAATTAGGATAAAGAGACAACATGATGATGAATTGGAGGAAGGAAAATCTGTTAAGTGCAGGAAGTTGGATTTTAATTCGGAGATGATCCGAACATTGTTAAATTACCTGGGGAAGGGGGATGAAGGAGCGTAGGAGACATTATAAGTCGGTTAAAAATTATCTCCGACAGGCTGGGAGTGCTGTAGTTTCGAGGGCATCGTCTAATCACCCCTCTTCTATTGAGATAGATTTCCCGGAAAGTTGGCTGGTAGCTGGATGTAATTCTGAGATGGACTTGGGGGCTTCGTTCACAAGTAACGCTGGTGGTTGGATGGGACCAACCATTGGTTCGCCATGAATCTATTAGCTTGGAACTGTCAAGACTTGGGGGTTGCCTTGACAGTCAGAAACCTGAGGGATGAATGTTCCCTGAAAAAACCCCACTTAGTCTTTCTGATGGAGACTAAGCAGAAGGCGAGTGTTGTGAGAAAAGTGAGAAGAAGATGTGGTTTTAGTGAGGAATGGGTTGTAAACCCTATTGGAAGAAGTGGTGGCCTAGCATTATGGTGGTCTGATGTGCTTACAGTTAATATTCTTTTCTCGTCGTCTAACATTATTCATACCAGCGTGTTTTTTGAGACCTTATCGACTTCATCTTATATCACCTTTATCTATGGCCCCACTGATGAAGCGGATAGAATGTTGTGCTGGCAAGAGGTTCGAAGAATTAGCGGCAATATCAGGGATCCGTGGATGTGTATTGGGGATTTTAATGACATCATGTCTCAACAGGAAAAGAGTGGTGGTCGCCTTAGACCTTGGAGGCAGATCCTAAATTTCAAGTGTTTTGTGGCAGATTGCGATCTTGAGGATCTAGGTTACAATGGACCTATTTTTACTTGGTGCAATAATCGTGATTATCCGGATACAATTCATGAGCGCATTGATAGGGCCTTGGGTAATCTGCAGATGAGAGAGTTGTTCCCATGTCTCCAGGTTTTCAATGTTGCCCCGGCCGGATCTGACCATCATCTTCTCGTTTATCGAATTTCAAGTATGAAAATCGCCAGCATGTCGGACCTTTCGTTTCGAATCTGCTTGGGCGGCGCATAGTAATTTTCTTGAGGTAATCAAGGGGTGTTGGCAGAATCATAATGATCAAGATCACTCAGTACTAGAAAATTTTGTGAGCAATTTGAAGAGGTGTACGCAGAGGTTAATTGCTTAGAGCAAGAAGGAATTTCCAAATAGCGGTAAGATCATTGAGTTATTGAAGAACCATCTGGCTGAGCTGACTCTGGAAGCTCGAACCCCGGCTATTTCAAGAGGGATTGTGGAAGCAAAAGGGGATCTCGGGATTGTTGGAGCGTGAAGAGCAATACTGGTGGCAATGATCCCGGATTAATTGGTTAGGAGCTGGTGATAGGAACTCACGTTTCTTTCATATCTCTACTATCAAAAGGAGGCAGCAGAACAGAATTTCGTGTATTAAAAATGATGAGGGAAATTGGTTGTATGAGAGGAACGCTATCTCTGATAATATTGCTAGCTTTTTTCAGGAGCTGTTTACCACTTCTGGTGCGCGTCCTATGGATACTGTTTTGGGTTTCATTGAGCCTACTATCTCATCTGATATGAATCGCGGTCTCTTGTTACCAATTTCTTCGGAGGAGATTAAAGCTGCCGCCTTTAGTCTTGGAAGCAACAAAGCGCCTGGACCTGACGAGTATTCAGGTAAATTTTATCATTCCTCTTGGTCTGAAATTGTGAGTCTGTTTGTAGTATGGTCAAAGAGTTTTTTGCTGGTCATTTGCTGCTTAATGATTTAAATGAAACTAACATCACTCTTATCCCTAAAGTGCAAAAACCTGAGCATGTTTCTCATTTCCGCCCTATTGGCCTGTGTAACTTCTCTTATAAGATTATTTCTAAAATTTTGGCCAATAGAATGCGTCCTTTGCTTGATACTTGTATTTCACAACATCAGAGTGCCTTTGTTCCAGATCGGTGTATTCATGATAATATTATTATAGCCAACGAGGTATACCATTACCTTCGTCGCAAGAAAGATACGAGTAAGTATGAATTCGCCCTTAAGATGGATATGAGCAAAGCATATGATAGGGTAGAATGGAATTTTCTTGAAAATGTGCTGTTGAGATTTGGTTTCTGTACAGAGTGGGTGTCCCTTGTGATGAAATGTGTTTGCTCTGTTAGTTTGAATATTTGCTTATCAGGTGATAGAGTGAGTTCCTTTACCCTAAGTCGGGGTATCCGGCAGGGGGATCCCCTCTCTCCATATCTCTTCATCATTGTTGCAGAAGTTCTATCCATTATGATTAGACAGAGCCAGATGGATTATTTTATTAAAGGTGTCAAATTGAGCCATAGTTGCCCTGAACTTACACATTCTTTCTTTGCTGATGATGCTCTTCTGTATATGCGTGCATCTCAACGCAACTGCAACCATCTGGCTGATATCTTTAAGATGTATTGTACTGCCTCTGGTCAGGTCATAAATCTTGATAAGTCGAGTATCTTGTTTTGTTCCAATACCCCTGATGATGTTAAAAATATGGTGGGGAGAATCCTTGGTATTCCTGTGACAGAGGACCCGGGTAGATATCTTGGTATCTCGAGTATATGGGGAAAGACAAAGCATCAGGCGTTGGCTTATGTTCGAGAACGCATTGCTAATAAAATTCAAGGATGGGGTCATTCTCTTCTTTCCTTTGCTGGGCGAGATGTTATGATTAAAGCGGTGCTCCAGGCCATCCCTATCTACCCTATGAACGTTTTCAAGTTCCTGGTTAAGACTTGCAGAGAGATTAGCAGTCTTATTGCTAACTTTTGGTGGAGCGGTACTGTTTCTGGTGGAACTACACATTGGAAAGCCTGTGGGTCTTTAATTACAGCAAAAAGTACTGATGGAATGGGTTTTCGAGATTTATCTGTCATGAATGATGCCCTTCTGGCTAAAACTGCATGGAGACTGATGACAAGGCCCGATGATCTGTGGGCTAGGGTATTGAAGAGTGTGTACTTTCCCAAAGGTGGTTTCATGAAGGCGGGAAAAGGTCATAAAGCATCATGGTGCTGGTCTAGTATTCTAGATGGTAGAGAGTTTCTCAAGCAAGATTTACATTGGGACATTAGAGATGGAGCTTCTATCAAAGATCATGCGGGATGACATATGGGTTCCAAGGGTGGATTTTCGGAGAAACCCGGTGATCTAAATCCCGTCATAGCTAAGGGCGGGGGTTTGTGATCTTATTGTCAATGGAAAGTGGGATCTTACTCTCATTGACCAAGTATGTATCACCTAAGTCAAGAATGCTATCTATGAGATTGACATCCTACCGAATGGTTTGCCGATAAGTTAGTATGGACTAGTGCTCAGAATGGTGTATATTCTGTGAAAGGTGGGTATCATAATAGTAAAGAGAAGATGCCGTCTGACGGCAACAAGGCTGGGTCCTCAATAGTTGTTGCCTCATCTTGCTGGAAATCAATTTGGAGGATTCAGGTTATCCCTAAAGTTCAGCAATTCATTTGGCGGATCCTAAATAATGTTGTTGCTACCAATGGGGCCCTTTATCGAAGAAAGAGATCACAGAGTAGCATTTGCCCGCTTTGTTCGATGCGGTAGAAACGGTGGAGCACTGTTTTTCCATTGCCCTTGGACTAGATGTGTCCGGTTTGGGTGTTCTCTTGGTGTAAAGCTTGATGTTGCTAATATTTTGAATTTCAATGCTTGGTGGATTCAACTCTCAGGTATGTCTCTCTTAAGCAAGCAAAATCTCTCTCTAATTTGTTGGATCTTATGGTTTATTTGGAAACAAAGGAATAATCTCGTTTTTAATCATAAGGATCCTAACCCTATTGATGTCATTGAATGTGCGAGGAAAAACAATTTCGACTTCTAGATGAATTGCGATAAAAAGCACAGCAATCCGAAGGTCCAAAGGGTTAATCCTTCTCTTCTAGTTGTCTGGTCCCCTCCATTGCCGGGCAAGCTCAAATATAACTGTGATGGGGCCTTTTCGGCTAATAAGACTGGCGCTGCTATTGGAGTTATTTGTAGGGATCATTTTGGTGATTTCAAATGGGGCTTTGTGGATAAGGTGAAATCTATCTCTGCCTTCATGACTGAAGCCTTAGCTCTTAAGAGGGCATTGATGCTCGCTGTTGATCTCGGTCATGATAATGTCATTTTTGAAACCGACTGTCTTTCTCTTCTTGAATGTGTTGATGCTGAAGCTCCGGATATGATTGATTGGAGGAGTAGGAACATTATTTACGATATTATTTGTCTGTTGGGTACCAAGGTTGGGTTCTCTTTGTCCTTTACCCCTAGGGGGTAATCGTGCCGCTGACTTGATTGCAGCAGATGCTTATAAAGGGGTGGGCCCGATTGGGTGGGTTTTCCAACCAACACCTTCTTTGCTGTCACTTCTAGCTTTGGACTCCCAGAAGATGAATGTCGTTCCTCATGATGCTCCTCTTCCCAATCACCCATTGAGGGGGTGATTATTTTTTCTTTAGTTTGTTTTTTATTTGTGTGTATTCTGTTTTGTTTGTAATTCATGGACTTATTTTCGGTTGATGTTGGTTGTTCATTTGTGGTTTTTCCTATAAAAAAAAAAAAAGGAAATATGTTCGATTTGTATTTCCCAATTTCTCTGCATCAACTCACTGATTCTCCAGTGTAAAAGGTTCCCTCTTCCAGCCAAACAACCCTTCATCAGCATATCAGTTACCATCTTGGCATCTGATTCCAACATCACTTTCTTGAAACCGATCCACGCCAAAGTTAAACCTTTAACAATGGCCCATTCCTCAGCTTCAAAGGCATTACAACTTCCCAGAAAATGTGAAAAGCCAGCTACCCACATGCCTTCATGGTTTCTAATGACTCTTCCACACGCTGAACGACTAACAGATTCACCGCCCCATCAACATTTACCTTGACCCAATCAGCCCCTTTGGAGGTAACCACTTAAAAGAACCATGCATATCATCAATCGCCAGCTCACCTCCAATTTCCTGGTTTTGAACAAAGGACTCCCAACACTTCAATACCACCTCTGCAGGTTAATTAGGCTTCACAAAGTCTTCCGAAAAAATAGCCTCATTACGCCATAACCATAGCTTCTAGATAGTTACTCCCCAAATTAACTGCCAGTTACCCATCTTTCTGGGAGCCAAGGTCCCTCTTGAAATTCAATTTACCCCAATCCCTCAAACTAGCCCAGAAAAAAGCCTGAACAGAATCGGGATGCAATAGCTCATACCACACACACTTCGTATAATCACGAGTCTCCAAAGATTCTTTATTCCCCCTTTAGTGTTTTTTTTTTTTTTTTTTTTTTTTGGCTATAAAGAAGAGGGCTAAGAGCCTGAAGTACTTTAGTGTATTTTTAATAAGGGTTAAGGTGCATTTTTGCCCTTAAAGTATGCGCTCAGGAGCAATTTTGCCTCTAAAGTTTTCGGCGTAGCAATGTTGCCCTTAAAGTTTCAAAACGGAGCAATGTTGCCCCTCCGTTAAAAACCCTACCGTTGACCGTTAGGGTTTTTAACGGAGGGGCAACATTGCTCCCGTTTTGAAACTTCGCGGGGCAACATTGCTATGCTTGAAACTTTAGGGGCAAAATCGCTTCCCGGCGCATACTTTAAGGGTAAAAATGCACCTCAACCCTTTTAATAACACAAAATAGTGTCAAGTGTACAACCACTCCGGGTTATTACCGTATTTAATTTGCCTACTTTAGTGTTATGTGTCGTTTGTATAATTGTATGGCAACTTTTTTTTTTTTTTTTTTTTTAATGTATCGCAACCTAATAACGAAAAAAGAGCTATCAGCCCAACATAAAGTGTCATGAACCAAAACCATTCTGTGACCCACTAAACACTGAATATCATAACGGGTTCACCTCTTTAATGAATGCACTTAACATAGATCCTCATGGCTCAGTATATGACCCAAAAGTCTTAAAACCATTTTGTTTTCCCCAACCCATAAGGCCGGAGAATAAGAAGCTTCGGTCCATCCTATTTTTTTCTTTTTAAGAAAAATTGTTACTTTATATGTATATAAATATATCTATTGCGTTTTTGTTGTATTATATTTATGCTCCATTCAATTCTTAATATAAGACATATTTACTTAGTTACCTAATTTAATTAAATTGGTTAATATGACATGTATTTTCTAAAACATCCTTTAAATCCCTTTTTCTCTATCTTTTTTATTATTGTTGATGGAGTATCAGTAAAATAAAAGAAAATTCACAATAATAAAAAATATATTTTATATTTAGGAATAATATCAACTTCTAAATATATCTTATGTTAAAGATTGGAGGGAGCATCTTGTTCTGTAAACAAACCACACTGACCATAATGAAACAATTGGTTCATGTTTGCAACTTCCACATGTTTTAAAAAGAAAATAGCAAAATTCGCACTTTTTATATATTGTACACTAGCGTGTGCACTTGACCGCAATTTAGAATTAAATCTGTGAGAATAATAAATAATTCACTCCCAATATGCAGAACTTCTATGATTTAACTCCACCTGGGCTCACCTAGACTAGCTCTCAACTTTTCATATGTAAAGAGGTGGGGGACTTTTTTGGGTTTTCCTGGAATTTGGGTCAAATGTTGAACGGTCTAAAATCTCCTGCACAACAGGTAAAATAGAAGGAAAATGACAGTAAGGTCCCAAGAACAATAAAAAATTATAAAAAAGTCTCAATAAAAATTCACATATCATTATTTCTATTAACAACTAGAAGTGCTATATTTACAATAGAAAGTACTATATTTATAACAAAATTTAAAAATTTGGCCATTTACAACAGAAAAAAAAACTATATTTACAATAGGAAGTATCATATTCACAACAAAATTTAAACATCTGGATTTTGTTTCAAACTCAAATCTTTAAGCGTATAGAAGTCATTTACAACAGAAAAAGGCTAGATTTACAACAGGAAGTGCTATATTCAAAACAAAATTTTAAACCTGACTATTTACAATAAAAGAAACCATATTCATAATAGGAAGTCTTTGTATTTACAACAAAATTTAAAAACCTAGATTTTGTTTCAATACAAATAATATAAAAAAAGTCTCTAGGGTTTTTTTTGATATATGAATTTATGTTGAGACTTTTTTGTAATTTTTTATGGTCTTTGGGACTTGACTATCATTTTCCTTAAAATACTGTCATTTTCCCTAAAATAAACTAGCAAGCCACTTCTTTTTTTCCCCTGGTTGGGTTCAACATGAAATCTCTATCTATCTTCGTCTCTGGTATTTTGTTATGGAAGAGAAGTAGAACAAGACATGTCATGTAAGTCGGTCCAGCTGTATGGACCATCCTTTACCAAAAATCCCATACATTTATGAAAACGAGTCTCACTAATATGGACCGTTACACCATATATCTTCCTCTTTTTCCTTTCACTCGTCTAACTCTTTTCATTTTTTTGTGTGCAACTGAATATTTAGGGCGATGTGCACAATGATGTTCTGGTATTTTTATTCCTGCCTTTGAGTAATAGGTAATTTCGTCTGGGTTTAGTCTCTTTCCCAGTATTGCAACTGTGTCATTGTTATCAGTTTGATTCCACTCCCTTTTTTTTGAGTGCGTTCATGTGTGCATTTCAAAACTTGGTTAGGCTTATCATTGGTCAGACTTTTTTTTTTTTTTTTTGAATTACAAAGCGGCAAACACTAATGACTCCGAATTACAACGAGCGGGATTGAACCTTGTGACCTCCTACTAATTGGAGAGTACCAATACCATTAGGCTACAAGGCCTTAATTATCATTGGTCAGACTTGACATGGGTTAATGTGCATACGGAATGAAATATTCATACTGTCATATGCACGAACATCTCTCTCACAACATTATCCATACAGGTGTAAAGTTATTTCTCAAATGAGTTTTAAACATAGCTCGTTTAGTTAAAATGATAATTATGCAACTTATTGATGACATAACTAATTACAATATTATGTGGATGCCATGTACCCTTGAAACCATTGATTGGACTATCCATTTACTTAAATAGGTGGATATATCAAAGCCCAAAGAGCGGCGGCTCACCTTTTAAGTATTTTGCATTCTCATTATGAAAAGGCTCAAGTCAATAGCACTAAGTTGTGGTGTTTTTTTTCGATACAAAAATTTTAGGAAAGGGGTCAGGCTCACCCACAGTTTAAGGGCAGGGCACTTGGAGCCCAATCCACGGGGCATACTGGCTGGAGAGTACACATGCCTCTACCTCCACCAGCGTTTCCACTACTTCATAGACCTCTAAGATGCCTCCCCCAACGCCTTGACCAACTCCAGGATCGAACCCCCTCCTTTTAGGTGAGGAAGTCCGACCCCTTCACCAGTTAAACCCAAAAACAAGGACACCAGTTAACTCAAAAACGAGGGGTCTAAATTGTGGTGTTAGTAAGGTGAAGATTATGTTTATTTTGATAAAATTTAAGAGAGAAAATGAGTGATCTGCTTATTTTGATTTGGTCATTTTTATAATGAGAATCCAAAATATTTAAAAGTGAGGTATAATACCCCAAATTTCATACTTCAAAATGTGTCGGTTGATACTTAGTTTTAGAAAAATCGACAGAGTTTGAGGTGCTACCACGCAGAGTAATGCGGAAACGGAGAGCATGCGTTAACGTTTAGACGATGAGTAACTGATACAAAATGCCCAGACATATGCTGATGTCCCGATATAAGCTGATATATTAAGAATTTTCCGAAGGAATATTCGTGTGATACAACAATACAGAGCTTGTATAATTATAATTCTTACATGGTAACTATACAACCTTAAACCAAGCCTTAACTAGACTTGGGGCAATGAACCTAACTCAGTTAATCAAACAATTTGGCCAGGCCGGTGTCTAGTGGAAGTCTCCTCGAATTCACGGCGACTCACTGACTGAACCACATAGACGAACCCTTTCTAGACATCAAATGGTTTGAAGTAACCTTATTAGATTCATGCCAGAAGGTAGGCTCTGTTAAACTTCTTCCGGCATTTGCTTTGACCGGTGCCTCTTCACGGCTCTGTCCATCGGTGCCTCTTCACGGCTCTATCTACCAGTGTCTTCTCTGTTCTAGGTTCCTTTCCTGAACTTTAGTCAAATCTGAGGTCCAATACCCATCGGACCTCAGGTAATAGTTAACCTCATATGAAAAGTATAACAGTATATGTATGGCAGATTTTCATGACATTACAGCATTAATCAACACATAAGCACACAGCAGATGTAAGATTAATATATCAACAGTACACATCACATGTATAGTTGTCTGCACCTCACCGTGCCACAATGACCTATCGTGTCCTCAGCGCTAGGAAAACTCAACGGCATTATCAAAACTATAACCCGTATATAAAGCTAAATGTATATGTAGTGATCTAAGCCCCATAAACTTAGTCACAGTGCCTGGCCTAAGACATAGTCTTGTCCATCACTTCATGAATCATTCTATCACATACATGCATACAAGACACATCAGAGTTAAAGTTACAGTACGCGAACGAACCTTTCACCGCGTCATTGTCAAAACCCCCAACCTTTGAACCCGACTCCGGACTTCCCGGATATCCTATACATTATTGTCAGATTATCATATGATATTTGATAAATATCATATTGCTTAGAATAATATCCTAAATATTTAATTTACCCTTCTACCCTCGGTGGATTTGTTATTACCATTTTGCCCTTACATTTATTTAAAAATGCAGTGCAGTATTTTCTGGGTAGATTTTTTGGTAACTTTGAAAAATCATAATTAATTCTAGAAAAATCAGAATGAGGTTCCATAAAACTCCTCATGACCCTTGATATGTATATTTTCAATGAAAAATACTCCAAGAACCTATAACATCATGGATCATTCCCCGTGTTCATTTTCTCAATGCTGCCCAGATTTTATTCCAGCAAAAATGGCTTAACTTCAAAATTCATATCTCCTTGACCGGAGATCAAAACGTTACATATTTTATATATTTGGAAACCACTAAATGTCTAATTTATTCATGTAAAATTTCATGATTTAGTGACTTCATTTGCTACATAAAATAACAGCCTTAATTTTCACTGCCAGCAAAGGATTTGCACCTTCAGTTTTCCAAACTTTTATCACAATGATCTACTAATTCTAAAAATTATTCCCTACTATGTTTTTACCTCGTCAGGTATCTTTCAATGCAATGAGGCCTAAAAACAAGAGTAGGAATTTATTCTCTAATTTTCTAGATTAAACTAACATTTATACTAAAAACTAAAAAGCTAGAGCTCAAGAACTAGAGAACTTACCATAAGCTTCAACTCCTTCTTCCTTCTTCAAGAACTCTCACTCTCTCAACCAGGATCAGCTGAGTTTGTGATGTTGGTGTGAAAAATTGTGAAGGGAGGAGCTCTCTATTTATAGGCAAAGCTCAAGGACACAAATGGAA
Organism: Acacia acuminata; assembly: GCA_019022655.1. Classification (NCBI taxonomy): domain Eukaryota; kingdom Viridiplantae; phylum Streptophyta; class Magnoliopsida; order Fabales; family Fabaceae; genus Acacia; species Acacia acuminata. The sequence goes on along the minus strand of JAFJYI010000004.1, from coordinate 2,514,281 downwards.
ATTAATTGTGATCATATCTCACCTTAACCCTTGGATTTAAATCCACTTTATGAAAACAAATCTCCACCTTCAAATGAGAATCGATATGCTCCTTATTCAGCCACCATTTAATGTGTTTTAAATTTGCAAAATATCCCATGTTTTAAGCTTCCTTATTGGCTAGTTGATAACTTTGACTTTTCAAAACTACTTTATGCTTCATCACTCTCTTCCCTTCCTTAAGCAAAACCGTGGCCTCTCTCTCACTTGGCTCATGAATATGTGTTTATTATGTGTCTCACAATTACTAATCCAAGCCTCCTATTGGTTCCCCAAATTTCACATGGATTTAGCTTTAATTGTATAATTAGTTAGAACCATTAGATTTAGCTTTATTAGTTTTAATCTTGGCCTTCTATTTGTTAATCTCTCTCATGACTTTAGGGGCTGATTTAATTAAGTCTAATTATTCCCTTAACCATGTGCTTAATTGCCCTTTTATTGCAAATGTCATAGATTAATCGATTTGCTATTTAACCAAGGCTATTAGAGCATTATTAGCAAAATTAATTTCATCTCTTTAGGCCCTTCATTTTTAAATTAGGACATTCTCTAATTAATGCTTTCTAATTTGCCTCTTGATGAATTTTGAAGAATTACTTAAACATTTAATTAGTGCAAATTTAATTGCCCACTAATTATTGTTAATTTCCTTTAATTAATTTAAGCATTTTTATAACCTTTTATTGCTTATTTCAGTTATATAAGAATCATGATTTAATATGACAACTATAGTGTATTTTATTATCCTTAAATATGATCTTAAATTTAGCCTTTGGTTTATTCAATTTCAAGGAAAAATTACTTAAAGTAATAATTAATAAGTTACAAAACTTGAGACCACATATTCACCCTTAATTAATATATATTATTTATCAAAATATAGTATTTATCATAAATAAGAATTTTGGGTATACAGAGGTCATTCTTTGGGTTTGATCCACCTACTACTTAAATAAATATACAGTACAATCAATAATTTCAAACTTACTGTCTTCTAGCTAAATGATAATATTTCAATTTACTTAATAATCAATGACTAAATATTTTTGGACATGAAATGAAAAAGAACTATTATAGAAAGCATCAATGACCAAATATAACTCTAAAAAGTAAAACCAAAAAGAAGTACTTCCTCCAATCCTAATTATAAGATCATTTTTATAGTGCAATTTGTACTATAAAAATGCTCCTATAATTAGGACTAGATGGAGTACTATAGAGGCCTCCATGGTGTTGCTACTTGTATTGGATCAGAATCGTGAGGAGTAAAACATTGTATTGAGTTGATGGTAGGAAAATGGTTGAGAGGAGTGTTTCCACTAATCATTCTCTTCACTTAATATCTCAAAAATTGGATCATGTTTTAATGGTTGCTATTTAATACTATGTATTAAATAGTATTATAATATTAAATATAATAAAAATATACAATTATAATATTGTTATTAAGGTTAGCAAACTCGTGAGTTTAAATTAGAGTTGGGAATCGAGGTCACGGCCGTGAAGAGCCAGGGCCTAACAAGACTGGACTCTAGAGCCCAGGCTAAGAAAAACATATGTTTTTTAAAGCCCAACCCGAGAGCACCAAGGTCGTGACCTCCGCGCCCGAAAGTTACTATTTCAAATTTTATAACTACCTTTCCTCTTTGTTTTTTTTTTCCAAAAAATATAATTAGTAAATTATAACAATTAAAGTTCTAATTTATCAAATAAATGTTGTCAACATTAATATCAAAACAACACAAATCATCCAACAAATAATTACAGTACTAATTCATAATTAAAAACAAACTGTGTTCACAAATAACTCACATAAAACATAAAAAGTATACCATTAAGTGACATTAGTATGATGATTATTATTGTCGTCATGATAATAAATCAATTTATGCTATTTACCTAAAAGTATTTTGTAGTATGCACTAAGATCTGCTTGAACCTAATTACTCCACGACACACAGCCGTTGACCCCATGTCACGTGAATTTTTTTAGCCTGGTTAAGTGACTCGTGCTTTCCTCCAAGAGTCAAATGCAGTTTAAAAAGCCGGGAAAAGCCGCCTATTAAATATTTTATTAGCACGAAGGACCTAAATCAACACAAAATTTACAGTTGTGTGTAAAAAATTAAAAATCTATCAGGAACTTATTAATAAAATTTTTAATGGAGGATTTTCCCCCAATTTTATGTAACAATCAAAAGTTAACAAATAAGGTTCATAATCTAAACATTCAAAAAATTATTTATTTTTGATGAAAAAAGTGCTTCTTCCAAATAATACCAAAACTAAAAAATAGTTTTCCTCATCATCGAAGGAAATAAATTAAGTAATGTGAAAAAAATGATTGTACTTCCATTAATAATAATCACTAATCCAATCCTTTTCACCTACTACCTCTCAAATAATTGTGCACGCTTAGTGCTCTTTTCAATAATTTAGTAGTGTGCTGAAAAGAACTTTGAAGTATTTGCCTTTCCCCTCACATTCCCTAAACTCAATTAGCAAAACTTTCCTTTAAAATGTAAAAACTATGCAGAAACTAAACCATCCTCTCCAAATGATCGTGTGATGAGAAACTATCCTTTGGAAATTGCCAAGATAATTATAATAATAGAAATAAAAAAATCATTCATTTGTCATCACTAAGATAATATATTAAATTAAAACAAAATCAAGCACTCAAACAAAACTAATTAAAGCGCAGATATTTCTCTACCAAAATTCAATTATAGTATATCTAATCATGAGGATCACCATCATCATATATCATTTTTTCTCTGCTATATAGCTTGCACCAAAATTTGCGCTATATATCATGAACGGCGCAGGGCAACTGATGAGATCATCAAGATACACCTAAAGCAAATGAAATGAAGAGTTGAATAATTAGTTTAAGAACCAGTTTCGTAATATAAAAGGTGATGTGTTCAAATCTCGTTCTTGATGTAAAGACTTTATTGGTAAACGATTTATAAGTTTTTGTGCAATCGTCATTTGAACTTGATGACATATCCTAATCCAAATGAACCTTTGGGATTCGATTCATTGCTCACACCGCAAGTGCACGGGTCGCGCCAAGTTATAAAGTAATAAGTACATATCATTTCCATGGAGATTTGAGTAACAAATTAGTCAAGCAATAGGTTTAGTGAATTCAATAAAATTAAGCTAAAACAAGTTTTTGGTGAGGAAAGGGAGCTTTGACAATTATTTTTAAGACAAAAAATTGACGAAGGCAAATAATTCTTTGAGTTCAAGGATTAAATAGAGCCTATGATTATTTCTCTCCTTTGCACTTCATAAAACTAGATTACTTTCCTCTTAAATAGTATTTTCAATGAACATATGTGTTAGTTTAAGGTTCAAAAGTACTTGACAAAGCTCTCTCAAGTCAAAATCAAGTTTTTCTTTTCATTAAAATGCACAATCTCTTGCTTCAATTAATAAAAAAAAAAATCAACTTTAAGCAACAAAATTCAATATGACAATGAAAGGTTAGAAATATATTTATATTTTACCAACAAATTATTCATTTATTAAGTAAACTTCAAATCAAGCATGATTTTAACCAAGCTTTACATCTAGATTAGCTTTCTTAAGTACCAAAGTGAACGAATCAGGCTAAATGGTGGCCAAACACTTAGAAACATTAAGTAAAGGATAAAATCCACACATATATAATATTAACTACCAAAAGAGATGAATATTCAAGTCTTAATCCGTACAAAGGTTCAAAATAATTGTAGAATGAAAAGTTTAGCTACTTATGTTCAGCAAATAGCTACAACCATATCAAAAAAATAAAGAAGATCAAGGGAAAAGAATAAGCAAAACCAAGGGAAATGAGCTTGAATCTATTCAAATCATCAATCTCCACTTGAATCTCCTTAAGAACACCAAACCCGAGCAAAGAGAGGCTCCCAAGTTGGCCCCAAATCACCCAAGAAGTGAAGAATGACTCAGCCTTTCATGAATTTCAATGTTTAAGGCCTTAGAATCAATTCTGACCTTAAAACCCACAACTTCATTTATTATCGTTGGGTGCAACCAAGAGAGGCCTTGGTTGCAATCAAATAGTTTCTGCCTTTACTAGTACAAAATTATTTTTAACGTTTGTTTTTAAGATCCTTATATGTCCATTTTTACGGGGATATCTATGTGAGTGTCATTGAAAGTATTAAAATAGGCGTCTGTTTTTTTTTTTTAAAGACGTTGTAAATCTACCACATACAACTTCTGTTTTTCCAAAAACAAACGTTGTAAGTCTATCACATATAACATCTGTTTTTGGTAAAACGGACGTTGTAAGTAAAATTTATCAAAACTAAATATGCAACAAAAAATCACAGATTAATCTCTGTGCAAAAAAAAAAAAAAAGGCAAATAGAAACAAAAGACTCTCTGAACCTCTTGGTTCATCATTCCCTTCATCACCAACAACAAATCTCTCTAAGTCATTATTCTACGAATTTGCATTGCCCATATCTAAAAATAAAACTAGATCTAGAACTAAAAAAACAGGGCCTTAGCGATAGTGGCTAATACAATGAAGAAGAGAAGTCAGACAAAGTTGTAAAATCAAGAGTCAGACTCTGCGGCACCTGAGACGGAGGAATGAAACTAGAAGGCAGTGTTGCATAGACACCTAATTTATAATAGGACTAGGAGACACAGTGGCGGGAGAGGTGAACTGCGCCGTAGATAGACTAAATGAGTGCATTTGAGAAATCGAGGCAGAGGATGACGGCGGAGGGAATTTGTGATTAAATATAGCTCTAGAAAAGTGAGACCAAAGAAGTAAAGACAAAATTTGAGTGAAACCTCCATAGTGTTGATGCTAATATTACATCGGAATGGTGAGGAGTGAAATGTTGTATTGAGTTGATGAGGGTAGGAAAATGAGCTTTGAGATAGGGTGAGGAGTTAAGTTCTTATATTTGTTTCAATAATTTTGTAAATTATTTTGATTTATCAATGGAAGTTCATCCTATTCAAATAATTCTTGCTTGCTCAAATAGTCAATATGCATTTTACCTGTTTCCTTTTTGGTTAACAATAAGATTCATGCCAAAGATGTATATATATAAAAGTATGATGAGTGGATTTGTAAGATATTTTGCCTTTGATTTTTTTTTTTTTTTTTTTTTTTTTTTTTTTTTTAAGCACATGTATCTTTTTATTGGAGGTAATTATGTTCCAGACACTATCAAACACTAAATATAGGCAGCTCGGGTTTCCAACCTTGATTCCCCACTTTAGTGGTTTTTTTTTTGGTATGAACGATAGTTAATTTAAATTAAAGTAAGGAAGTTGGGGAATAAGATCCCATACAATCATTAAGAACTAAGGTCCTCAAAAGAGGAGGACACAAATCATAAAATGAGGTCTCGGATAGACCTTCCTCAGCCAAACTATCTGCTAACTGGTTCTGTTTCCTAGGAACATGCTGAAATAGCAGAAACCAGTCTCGGCGCATGAGGTTCCTGATCTGAATAAGAGTCAGACTATGAGCTGCACCATCTGCATTGCCTCGCAGTATCTCAATAAGGTTACAAGAGTCATTTTCACAGATGACTTGTTTGAATCCTTTTTGCCAAGCTAACTGTAACCCCTTAAGGATCGCCCACTCCTCTGCCTCGTGTGGATTACAATAGCCTAGCAATTCAGCAAAACCAGCAATCCAACCACCATGATGATCCCTAATCACTCCACCACAATTTGCTATTCCTTTTACTGTGGAGACAGCTCCATCAACGTTAATCTTGACCCAATCCTGTACAGGTTTCTGCCATACATACTGAGGAATTAACTGGAACTGACAACTCCTCCTGGGATTGTCGATCCTCAAATGCGAAGAAACGTTGAGTATTTAAAATTACAGACGCAGGTTCAGTTGGTCTGCTAAAGTTAAGATCAAATACTGTCTGATTTCTCCATGTCCACGCCCTCCAAATTCCTACTCCAAATGTCAAGCTCCAGTTTGAAGTTCTGGCAAGTTCCTCTGTGAGATTATACTGGATCCAATCTTGTAGAGGGGCACTTTAGTGTATTTAATTTGCGTACTTTAGTGTTATGTGTTGTTTGTAACGCAACCTAATAAGGAAAAAAGTGGAGCTATCCATAGAAGTAGCCCAACATAAAGTGTCATGAACCAAAACCATTTTGTAACCCACTAAACATTGAATCACATAACGGGTTCACTTCTTTAATGAATCCACTTAAACATAGATCCTCATGGCTCAGTATATGACCCAAAAGTCTTAAAAACGATTTTCCCCCCCCCCCCCCCCCCCCAAAAAAAAAAAAACCCATAAGGCCGGAGAATAAGAATCTTCGGTCCATCCTATTTTTTTGGGAAAAAGAACTGTTGCAACATAAAATATTTTTATGTCTATGAAATATATATTACGTTTTTGTTATATTATGTTTATGCTTGCTCCAGTTCTTAATAGGGTTCAGATGTAAAAATATACGTGTTTTTTTAAAAGTGCATATTTGAAGTGTAAAAATGATTATATGATTATAAAAGTGGAGCAAATATATGCTTTGACTGTTAGTTGACAGTTAATTTGATTTTTATTTTTTTTATTTTAAAGGCTGATATGAACAATGACTCAGCTAAATTTCATCCCAGTTGGAAGTAAATAACTGGAGAAAATTACAAAAAATGACATAGATATTTTAGAAATTACAGTTCAACCATTTTTCTCTCAAATTTCTCTTCTCTCTTCCAATCTTAATCTTACCAATCGGACCACCCACCTCCACCTCCTCGATGCCGTTTCGCCTTTTTTAAATTTTCAAAACTATTTGGGCCCTTTTTTGTAATTTTCTCCAGTTCTCTACTTCCAAATTGTGATGAAATTTAACTCAATCATCGTCATGTTAACCTTAAAAATATAAAAAAGTCAAACTAACAATAAATGAATATTTATGCTTCACTTTTGTAAGTAGATAGTCACTTTTGCACACACACAAAAAAAAACACTTGGCATTAGGTGCACTTTTTAAGAAAATCATATATATATTTTTTCACCTCACCCCTTCTTAATATAAATATTTACCTAATTTAATTAAATTAAAAAAGTTAGTTAAATTAGTTAATATGACATGTATTTTATAAAACATCATTTAAATCCCTTACTCCCTTTCCTTTTTTATTATTGTTGAGGGAGTATCAGTAAATTAAAGAAAAAATGATAATAATAAAAAAATATATTTTATATTTAAAACTAATATCAACTTCCAAATATATCCTATATTAAATATTGGAGGGAGCATTATTAATTACTTTAGGCGTTTTTCGAATATGGATCCCGATGCTTGTTCTGTGAACAAACCACACTGACCATATGAAACAATTGGTTCATGTTTGCAACTTCCACGTGTTTTAAAATGAAAATAGCAAAATTTGCACGTTTTATATATTGTACACTGGCGTGTGCCGTTACTTAACCGCAATTTAGAATTAAATCTTTGTGAGAATAATAATTCACTCCCAATATGCAGAACTTCTCTGATTTAACTCCACCTGAACTACTACAGGTAAAAGGGGGGAAAAGGCTCACCTAAACTAGTTCACAACTTTTCAATAAAGAGGTGAGGGACTTTTTTGGGTTTTCCTGGAATTTGGGTCAAATGTTGAACGGTCCAAAATCCCCCTCACCACAGGTAAAATAAACAAGCATGCATTAATATCCATTAGGATCAAATGGTATAAAGATAAAGCACTAATGTGGATTCGAACTACTACAGGTAAAAGGGGGGAAAAGGCTCACCTAAACTAGTTCACAACTTTTCAATAAAGAGGTGAGGGACTTTTTTGGGTTTTCCTGGAATTTGGGTCAAATGTTGAACGGTCCAAAATCCCCCTCAACACAGGTAAAATAAACAAGCATGCATTAACATCTATTAGGATCAAGTAGTAAGGTATTCTTCCCTCCCATCGAAGTTTGGAATGATTGACATTTATAGCTTTTCCTCCCATCGTGGACAACAAGTTTGAATTAATCTGAACCTTGATAAATTCCCCAAAGTTAAAGGAAGTAAATCTAGGATATCCATGCTCATTGGAAAGGGGGAAAAAAGTAGCCATTTTTTAATTCCTGCCTTTGAGTGATAGGTAATTTCGTTTGGGTGTAGTCTGTTTCCCGATATTACAACTTTATGTCATTGTTATCAGTTTGATTCCACTACTTTTTTTTTTTTTTTTTTTGAGTGCGTTCATGTGTGTGCGTTTCAACCCTTGGTTCCATTGGTCAGGCTTGACATGGGTTAATGTACACACGGAATGAAATATTCATACCGTCATATGCATGAACATCTGTCTCACAACATTGTCCATACAGGCGTAAAGCTATTTCTCAAAATGAGTTTTAAACATAGCTCATTTAGTTAAAATGATAATTATGCAACTTATTGATGACATAACTAATTACAATATCATATGGATGTCATGTACTCTTGAAACCATTGATTGGACTATCCATTTACTTAAATAGGTCGATCAAACCTAAAGAGCCGCGGCTCACCTTTAAGTATTTTGCATTCTCATGATGAAAAGGCTCAAGTCAACAGCAAGTTGTGGTATTAGTAAGGTGAAGATTATGTTTGATTTGATAAAATTTAATGGTAGAAGATGAGTGATCCGCTTATTTTGATTCGGCCTTTCTATAATGAGAATCCAAAATATTTAAAAGTGAGCTGTCATTCTTTGGGCTTGATCCAACTACTTAAATAAATATATAGTACAACTAATAATTTTAAACATCCTAAAGTTGGTCAAGGTGTTGTGGGAAGCATCAAATAAATATACAGTACAATCAATAATTTCAAACATCATGGAGTTGATCAAAGCGTTGGAGGATGCATCGTAGTTTTACGGATGCCTAGGTAAACGTCGAGGGTAATAAGGCGCAGTTTCGTCTTACCCAATATTGGTATTACATAGGAGGAATGGTGATTTCGCCTACTTTTAAATCGTGGGTGAACCCAACCCATTTTTTAAAATTTTTGTATAAAAAAGAATAAAATAAAAATCGAACTTATTGTCTTCTAGCTAAATTATAATATTTCAATTTACTTAATATTATAGATATGGCAGCACTAAGGGAATCAATGACTAAATATTTTTTGATATGAAATGAAAAAGAACTATTATAGAAAGCATCATGACTAAATATGGCTCTACAAAAGTAAAACCAAAAAGAAGTATAGACTAAAAAGGAAATTTGAGTGAAACCTCCATGATGTTGCTGCTCGTATTGGATCGGAAATGTTGTATTGAGTTGAGGGTAGGAAAATTGAGAGAGTGATTTCCTCACTAACCCTTCTCTCCACTTCCTCTTTCAACTATTTGATATATTTTAACAGGTGAGATTTAATGCTATGTATTAAATAATATTATAATATTAAATATAATAAAAATATACAATTATAATATTGTTACATAGTATTAAATCTCAACCATTAAAACATGATAGAATGGTTGAGACATTAAGTAAAGAGGAAGTGGAGAGGGAAGTAAGTGGAAAAACTCATTTCTAAGGAAAATGAGCTTGGGGATAGAGTGAGGAGTTAAGTTCTTATATTTTTTTCTATAATTTTGTAAATTACTTTGAGTTTATTAATGGAAGTTCATTTTTCTATTCAATGATGGAGCAGTGATGGGCTATATCCATAGAAGTATCGAACACAAAAGTGTCATGAACCGAAACCATTTTGTAACCCACTAAACATAGAATCATCTAATGGGTTCACTTGGTTAATGAATTCACTTAACATAAATCCTCATGGCTGACATGAGAGAAGATCCTCTCATTATTTCAATTTTTTATAATCCCTCATAAATTTATATGGACTGTTGGTTGGAAAGATGAGTTAATCAAGACTCGTTGATTAGGAAGATAAAAAAAAGTTAAATGAGTGATAATTTGATAACGTGAGACATTTTACATTTCAGATTTAATTGAATAAACATGATTTAAAAATTATAAAAGGATGATAAGAAAATGAACAATGAGATAAACCTGACCTGATGAGCTAAAAGACTTTAAACCTCTCTCTCTCTCTCTCTTTTTTTTTTTTTTTTTTTTTTTTTTCCAATACAGGCCAGAGAGTAAGAAGCTTCGGTTGTCTTATATCTCGTAGACTGTGGTACATCCTTTTTTTTTGGGGAAAAAATGGTTGCCAAATATAGAAAATTATTACATTAATATTATTTATTAAATAGTTGCGATTTAATGCTATTTATTAAATATTATTATAATATTAAATATAATAAAAATATGCAATTATAATATTGTTACATAGTATTAAATCTCATCATTTAAAACATGATCTAATGGTTGGGACATTAATTGGAGAGGGAAGTTAGTGGAGAAACTATTTTCCAAGAAAAATGAGCTTTAGTATAGGGTGAGGAGTTAAGTTCCCCCCCCCCCCCCCCCCCCAAAAAAATAATTTTGTAAATTATTTTGAGTTTATTAATGGAAGTTCATTTTCTATTCAATGATGGAGCAGTGATGGGTTCACTTGGTTAATGAATTCACTTAACATAAATCCTCACGGTCAATACACGATGACCCAAAAGACTTTAAACCTCTTATTTTTTTTTTTTTTTACACATACGGCCGGAGAGTAAGTCCAATTGTCTTGTAATCTGTGGACTGTGTTACATCCTTTTTTTCGGAAAAAATGGTTGCCAAACATAGAAAATTATCACATTAATACATACATATATAAATATCTTTTCTGTTGTGTTATGTTCATATTTTTTCTTACTTTCCATTTCGAATAGGGATCCCTATGCATGTACGTTCTGTAAAGAAACCAGATGAGACAGTTCATGTTTGCACTTTGCCCGTGTTTTAAAGTCAAAATAACTAAGCTCGCACTATTTTTACCGTACACTAATGTGTGCCGTTATGTGCAACTTCTTTTGCTGTTATTAATTTGTTTATTGCAGCTAGATTGTGAGAAAATAATATTCACCCCCCCTATATCTGTAGAACTTCTTTGATCTTTTTTGAATCTAAATAGATAAACATTAATGAGATTGAACCGCGACTTCTTAAAAGCTTATATACCTATTAGCAACTTCTTTAATCTAACTCATTTAAAGTATTTTTGATAGGGAGAGGCGGCTGGGGGCCACTTTTTTGGTTTGTTTGGAATTTGGGTCAAATGTGAAACGGGTAAAACATGGCAGCCACTTATTTTTTGTTTTTCTGGTTGGGGTCAACATAAAATCTCTATCTTGGTCTCTGTATTTTTGTCTGTTTCTTTGGGGGGAATGGGTCAACAATAATAATAGATGGAAGGGAAGTAGAACAAGGCATGTACTGTGTTATTCGTCCAGCTGTACGCGCGGACCATCCTAAACCAATAATCACATACATATTTGAAAGAGAGTCTCCCTAATATGGACCATTACACCATATATTTTCCTCTTTTCCCTTTCACTTGTCTAACTCTTCTCAAATTTGTATTGGCCACCTCAAATATTTTAGGCGCTGTGCATAATAATCTTTTCAAGAATGCTTATGAAAAATTTGTAAATAATATATGAAAGTGTGGATTTCTTAAAAAAAGTTGGTATTACTGAATGAAATGTAGAGAATATACCCTAACAAAACACGTGAATGACATGAAAGTGAGAATCGGTTACTTGATAAACAAAAGTTGGTAATACCTAATAAAATGTAAGAAATGCCTTAACAAAAGTTAGAAATGAGCTTGAATTAAGAATAAATAGTTATACATTTTTTTACGTTATATATAATGAAATGTGTTGGTGGCTCAATGCCCACCAATGTTTTTGGAAAATAAGTGGTTGGGATCAAATCTCACCAACACTACTTTGCCAACAAATTATTCCCACCAGTGTCGAAGCTTTGATGGCTGGCAGATAAAGCTCAGACAGCAACGGTGAAGGCCCTAGCGAGGGTTGGCTGATTGAAAACTCACATTTCATAGAAATATTGAAATTGGGAGCATCTCCATGAGATTTTGTATTTTCTAGCTTCTCCATTAGTCTTTTTCCCTTGGTAATATGTGTATGTTTATTTACAGTTAAATATTTTCAAGAATTTCTTTTTAAAATAATAATAATAATATAAGTTACATAAAGTTGTTTGATTTTTTTTGCCAAGTTAATTTGGTTTGTTAAAAAGCACAGACAGTAGTTTTTATTAAAACATAATAAATTGGGAAAAAATTATTTTAAATTTAAATTTTAAAAAACATAAATTTTCCAACTTCTAGCCAGGATTTGTTTATATTTCACATTCTATATAAATATAGAAAAATGTTGTGTAAAGTTTGTCTTGGTTTGAAATTAACAAAAAGATATTTATGTGATTTCATGATAATAAATCAATTTATGCTATTTACTTAAAAGTATTTTGTAATATACACTAAGATCTGCTTGAACCAATTTACCTCACGACCCCTGTTGACCCCATGTCACGTGATTTTTTTTAGCTTGGTTAAGTGACTCGTGCTTTTCTCCAAGAGTCAAATGCAGTTTAAAAAAGCCGGGAAAAGCCCCCTATTAAATATTTTATTAGCAAGAAGGACCTAAATCAACACAAAATTTACAGTTGTGTGTAAAAAATTAAAAATCTATCAGGAACTTATTAATAAAATTTTTAATGGAGGATTTTCCCCCAATTTTATGTAACAATCAAACGTTAACAAATAAGGTTCATAATCTAAATATTCAAAAAAACAGTATTTTATTTATTTTTAATGAAAAAAGTGTTTCTTCCAAATAATACCAAAACTAAAAAATAGTTTTCCTCATCATCGAAAGAAATAAATTAAGTAATGTGAAAAAATGATTGTACTTCCATTAATAATCACTAATCCAATCCTTTTCACCTACCTCTCAAATAATTGTGCACGCTTAGTGCTCTTTTCAATAATTTAGTAGTGCCGAAAAAAACTTTGAAGTATTTGCCAAATACAAATTCTCTTTCCCCTCACATTCCCTAAACTCAATTAGCAAAACTTTCCTTTAAAATATAACTATGCAGAAACTAAACCATCCCTCTCCAGACGATCGTGTGATGAGAAACTATCCCTTGGAAATTGCCAAGATAATTATAATAATAGAAATAAAAAAATCATTCATTTGTCATCACTAAGATAATATATTAAATTAAAACAAAACCAAGCACTCAAACAAAACTAATTAAAGGGCAGATATTTCTCTGCCAAAATTCAATTATAGTGCATCTAATCATGAGGATCACCATCATCATATATCATTTTGATTTTCTCTGCTATATAGCTTGCACCAAAATTTGCGCTATATACCATGAACGGCGCAGGGCAACTGATGAGATCATCAAGATACACCTAAAGCAAATGAAATAAAGAGTTGAATAATTAGTTTAAGAACCAGTCTCATAACATAAAATGTGATGAGTTGAAATCTCGTTGCTGATGTGGAGACCTTATTGGTAAACGATTTATAAGTTTTTGTGTAAGCGTCCTTCGAACTTGAAGACATACCCTAATCCAAATAAACCTTTGGGATTCGATTCACTGTTCACACCGCAAGTGCACGGGTCACGCCAAGTAATAAAGTGACAAGTACAAATCATTCCCATGGAGATCTGAGTGACAAATTAGTCAAGCATTAGGCGTAGTGAATTTAATAAAGTTGAGCTAAAACAAGTTTTTGATGTGGAAAGAGAGTTTTGACAAATATTTTTAAGACTAAAAATTGATGAAGGCAAATAATTCTTTGACTTCAAGGATTAAATGGAGCCTAGGATTATTTCTCTCCTTTGCACTTCATAAAACTATATTACTTTCCTATTAAATAGTATTTTCAATGAATTACTTTCCTCTTAAATAGTATTTTCAATAAATATATGTGTTAGTCTAAGGTTCAAAAGTAGTTAACAAAGCTCTCTCAAGTCAAAATCAAAATTTTCTTTTCATTAAAATGCACAATCTCTTGCTTCAATTAATAAAAATTCAACTTTAAGCAACAACCTCAATCGACAATAAAGGTTAGTAAATACATCTATATTTTACCAACAAACTATTCATTTATTAAGTAAACTTCAAATCAAGCATGATTTTAACCAAGTTCTACATCTAGATTAGCTTTCTTAAGTCAAACCAAAGTGAACGAATCAGGCTAAATTGTGGCCAAACACTTAGAAGCATTAAGTAAAGGATGAAATCCACACATATATATTATTAGCTACCAAAAGAGATGAATATTCAAGTCTTAATCCATACAAAGGTTCAAAATAATCGTAGAATGAAAAAGTTTAGCTACTTATGTTCAACAAATAGGTACAACCATATTAGAAAAATAAAGAAGATCAAGGGAAAAGAATAAGCAAAACTAAGGAAAATGAGCTTGAATCTATTCAAATCATCAATCTCCACTTGACTCTCCTTTAAGAACACCAAACCCTAGCAAAGAGAGGCTCCCAAGTTGGCCCCAAATTACCCAAGAAGTAAAGAATGACACTGCCCTTCATGAATTTCAATGTTTAAGGCTCTAGAATCAATTCTAACCTTAAAACGCACAACTTCATTTACTGTCGTTGGGTGCAGCCAAGCGAGGCCTTGGCTACAGCAAAAAGTTTCTGCCTTCACTACTACAGAAGGTATTTTTAACGTTCGTTTTAAGATCCTTATATGTCCATTTTTAGGGGAACATCTATGTGAGTGTCGTTGAAAGTATTAAAATAGACGTATGTTTAAAAAAAGACGTTGTAAGTCTACCACATATAACTTCTGTTTTTTCAAAAACAAATGTTGTAAGTGTACCACATATAACGTCTGTTTTTGGGAAAACAGACGTTGTAAGTAAAATTTACCAAAACTAAATATACAACAAAAAATCACAAATTAATCTTTCTGAAAAAAAAGAAAGAAAAAAGAAATAAAAGACTCTCTGAACCTCCCGGTTCATCATTCCCTTCATCGCCAACAACAAATCTCTCTAAGTCATTAATCTATGAATTTGTGTTGTCCAGATCTAAAAGTAAAACTAGGTCTAGAACTAAAAAAATAGGGCCTTAGCGATGGTGGCTATTACAATGAAGAAGAGAAGTCAGACAAAGTTGTAAAATCAAGAGTCAGACTCTGCAGCGTCTGAGACGAAGGAATGAAACTAGAAGGCACGTGTTGCACAGGCACCTAATTTATAATAGGACTAGGAGACATTGCACAGGCACCTAATTTATAATAGGACTAGGAGACATAGTGGCCAGAGAGGTGAACTGCATCATAGATAGACTAAATGAGTGCATTTGAGAAATCGAGGCAGAAGACGACAACAACGGAGGAGGAGGCGGAGGAGCGATAAAATAAGGCATTGAAAAAGGAATGGGTGCTCGCCTGAACCAGGCACGACCGATCTAGTTGAGGAGGGAAACGAGCTTCTTGAACTTTGAAATGGTGATGATGATGAGATTTGTGTAGTCCATGCGACTGGGTTGGTGAAAGAGGAGACAGATCAAGTGCTCCATACCCTTGAGGCCTTCCCTTGCAGCCTCTAGGATCGCCTTCTACTTGTCAATTTTGGGGAAAATCAGATCTTATATGTAGAGAGAAGAGAGAAACTCTGAGAATCGAAACTTAAAATGGTCATAGAAAGAAGAAGACGATGGAGCAAAAGTAGAAGAAGTGGGTTGAGATTTGCAGTAAACGGCGTAGGTCCCTCTTTTAGTCTTCGCCGTTGCAGTGGGCAACAAACACGATAGCTCACTTTTCAAGTAAGAGCTTCTCTCTCTTCTTCTTCTTCACCAACTCCCTTTTTAATTGCTTGCTCTCCACACGATAGCTCACTTTTCAAGAGAGAGCTTCTCTTCTTCTTCTTCACCAACTCTTTTTTTAATTGCTTGCTCCCCACATTCAACATTCATTTTTTAGAAACAAATGTTATAAGATAGCTTTAACGTCTGTTTCTAAAAACAAACATTAAATGTACCTATAGTCAATGTTTATTTTTTTAAAAAAATTGTTAAATGTGCACTTTTAACGTCTGTTATTTTAAAACAGATGTTAAAAGTAAGACAAAAATTACAAAAATGTCATCGCCTACTTTTTAACGTCTAGTTTTTTTTTTTTTTTTAACGGACGTTAAGTGGGGACATTAAATCCCTAATTTATAGTAGTGCTTACTTTTGACTTAGGCTAGAGAATGCCTTGGCTGAGGCCAGAAAGTTTCTGTCTTGCTTCTGGCTGATGCCAAAAATTCATCTTAATCTTTTCTTGTTTTTCCGTAGTGTATTATTGACTTTCTAAGCTCCTTTCCAACTTCTTAGTCATTTATTTGTGCTTTAAATGACTCCACATATATGTGGCTCAAATGCTAACCTATCAACACAAGAAAGTCTATAAAAGCCAATGTTGATGAAATATGACAAAGTATTCACACTTAACCAAAGAATTCTATCACTTTATCCTAAATATAAACTAGGTACATTTCCTTTGCATATTATGTATCCCCAAATATGTATGAATTCACCAAAAGTGTGAGAAATTAAAGGCAAATGTGCTGAAATGACATGAATTTCACGAGGTTAACACTCACCTAATTTTTTTTTTTAAGGCAGAAAAATATAATATATATCATCATATCTTATCCTTTATTCAAAGGAGACCAAGCAAAAACAAATTTTTTTTAAAAAATGAAAGAGAGTGAACAAATACAAGACTAGTGATTAATCATGTGGGAGAAAAGGATAGGTGGATGGGACGGAAGAGAAAATATATGCAAAGAAGCACCAAAAACCGGATACAAAGTAATTCATGAGAGTAGATGATGATGGAAGCGTATTAAAACAGGGAAAAAGAGAAAAGACAAAAAAGGGGAAGAGAAGTGTAAGATATGATTGAAATAAAGCTTATACTATGAGGTAAGCAAAGGACCCGCTCTTTAAAGTTGATGCACGAAACATGGTATTGAGGCAGTGATTGATGATAAATCAATTCTAAAAGAAAACCCAAATTGATATGAACACGTACAGCATCGGCCATTATGAGTCAATCATTGGCCTCACTCCTCAGGTTATAGCCACTAAAATCCCCCTTTTATTTAAGAAAAAAAAGGAGCATATAAAGAAAAAATTGGAATCATATATATCGATCGCTGCTGTACTAATTTCCCTTTCTCTTTCCCTTATTCCACATATATATCAGGCACGTAATAAATGAAATTTGGACGTGGTAAGGATAATTACTGAATTAATAGGGACAAATAGAAAAAGGAGACAATATATATGTATATATAAAAGAAGAAGAATACATACATGGTACCTATTTGGTATTTAATGTAAGACCTATTTATCTAATTTGAGGAGATTAATGAAGCCAGATAAATTAATTAATTATAACATATATTACATGTATGATTTCTACGTAACATTATATTATATATCAATTTATAAGTTAGACAAATTAATTTAGAGAAAAATTATAAATAATATAATAGATAAAATGAAAAAAAAAGATATTACATTTAAGACCAAAATTCATTCTGTAATTAGGCCCTACAATTAAAACTGACAAATTATTTGATATATAGTTGAGAAATAATGACAGATAGATGATAGGGTTAGAGAGATCTTTATTATTTAGTGTTAAAGGAGAAGAGGCAACAAGTGGTTCATTACATCACAAAGCCTTATCTCTCTATCTGATGGATATGTATATTTTCGAGGAGTTTTAGTTGAAGTGTAAGTAGTAAGGGAACCAAATCACCTAATAACCATGTAGCGTGCAGTGCGTGGGGTTATACTTGCTTTAGTGTTTTTTTGGACGCGATCATCTAAATAGGCTTTACTTTTTAGGGCCAACCTTGGCTCTTGCTCGCTCACTCATTATTTGATGCGTAAAGCCTTCGAATGCTTATCCTCTCATTGTGACTCATCTGTTTCTCCCATTATCTCTTCTCCCTCTCTCCCATTTCCCTTTTTTTTTAATCTCTTTTCACGATTGGTTATTTGGCTTAGTGCTATTTTTTTAAAAAAAAATTCAAAACATATGATTAGATGGAATTCAAATCAACTTACTATTTTCATTTAATTAATCAGGTCAAATCCTACTAAATTAGTGTGTGTGTGTGTGTGTGTGTGTGTATTCAACCATAAATAAGAAGAAACGTTGTCAGTGTAAATTTATAATATGCTCCATCCAATATCCTAAATGTAGGAGATGGATATATAATTAATTTGCAAAGATTAAAAAAAGTAGCTAACGTCGTTATTTGTGAAAAATATGTGTTGGTTTCCCCCAAAATTAACTCTTTGAATCATTTGCATTAAAAAAATACTCACTTGATGAATAACTCCCTTGATTAATATCTGCAATTAATACTGAGAGTTTAAGAGAAAAAATAGATTGAAATTTGGTATTTATGACCGGAACAAAACGCATCACAAGTTTTTATATTTAGAACCAAAGAGAGTATAAAATTAGAAAAAGTTCTGATTTAGCTTTTACCCTATGTTTAGATGGAGGGAAAATTATGGGGGGAACAAATTAGAAAGGAAAACCCCAAAAAATAGTAAATATTTTTACCATACGTGAAAGTTTTCCTTCTTAGTATTCTCTCTCCTTTCTTTTCCCGTCATTTTTTCCTCTACCCAAACATAGGGTAAATGCAAGGTCAACCCCTTAATTATACTTTTTTTCCTCCCTTACCAAAATGTATAATCTGTATAATTGAAGGGACAAATATTTTTTTTATACTAAATGAAGTGCTTTATTAATGTGGAGAACTTTTACCGGCTCTGATATATTTAACCAAGATATATATATATATATATATATATATAAAACTTTAACTAACTAAAAGACAGGTTAATAACTTTTCTCACGTCTTGCAAAATCAGCAACGTTCCTTTATTTATTTTTTTCTACGTGTGTGGTTGTCTTAGTTCCCCAAGTTATTTTGCCTTGATTGGGACTACTTCAGGTAAAATTGTGGTGATTTTATTGACAGCTTTTGGGAAAAAAAGAATATTGGCATAAAAAATTAATATTGAAATATAATATTACGTATAATCATAAATCAATAGATTTTTTTTTTTTTTTTTTTGCTCAGGTCATAAATCAATAGATAAAATCTACGGGTACAACTAGGTGTAATGCATAAATTTAGAAACTGATTTGCATTACTCACAACTTAAAATAATTATATAATTTTCTATGAATTTTAATATTTTATATATTTAATTGTCATGATAATTTCATAGGTTGGCTTATAGAGTGCTTTTGTTTTTTGTTTTTTAATGATTATCTCGACTGGCTCCAAACTTCACAATGTTTGGCCAAGTGGAACCAACTCATTCATAATTTTGTATGACACAAGAGTGAAACACATTATTAAAAGGTTTATTGACTTTTAACGAGAGAAAGTGATCCAAACGAAAAGGAAAACTCGAACAACGACTTTGTTTTCTTCTTTTCTTATTTCCCCCTCTCTCTATAAGGTTACCACTGAAAAGAATATGGGTGGGGCCAATAATAAATTGTCTAGGACAAATCATTCACAAAAATATCACAAAAGCCAAAGATGAGCAATCACTGTTGTGATTGCATGCATGGGCCTCAGCTTAATATATCGCGCAAACACTTCTCTTCACTATTCCGAATAGTTTTCTATTCCAGAGATATGCTGCCACTTAAAACCAAAACGAGAAAAATTAAAGCAAGAGTTAAATTTTTTGAGGGGCACAAGACGTGAGTTCACTTGAACGATGCACTTTTACGTTTTATTATAGCTCTTTTGCTTTCGTTTTGACTTTTTCCCCATGCATATAATTATCACGTACATAATTAATATAAATCCATCGTCAATTAATGTTGATTTCAAAGAAAGTCAATCATTTTTGTAATTATAATCCAATTATTGGCATGTGAATATGTTTTGTAATTATGGGATGATTTTATATATATACTATGTGTGCGTCAAATGATACGATTCAATAAAGACAAAAGCTAACACCGCAAAAACATTTAAAGATATTTATCTTTTATTAGCACCTTTTACATGCATCGGATACATATTAAAAATATCATTTCTCTCTGTTACATGACTCTATTCACTTTCGATGAATGCAAGGGACTCCAACCAGAACAATATATTATAACCATAGTGTTGGTTTTTTTTTTTTTTTTTTTTTTTTTTTTGGGTTAATAAAACCTTTTTTTGGTGTGTCACCAACTTGTAACGCTGTCGTCACGAAGATAAATTTTACTTTAAGTTTGCCTTTATATCTGCCCCCTTGTCGTGCATGACATGAAATCACCACAAACCTTTCTTTAATTTTGTATACAGGAAAACTCTATGAATCATGATAAGCAAGAAGGAACAATCAATAATGATAACGATGATGATTACGTGTGGTAGTAGTGCAAATTAAATTGAAGTTATAATTAAGGAAGTAAGAGAAACATGCATATATAGTTAATAGCCAAATTCGTAGATTTCAAATTACTAAAAATAGTTGAGCATCATCATTCGTACATATGGTTCAAGTATAGAGAAATTCAAAGATATATAAAATGGGTAATTATTTGATTCAAAGATACACAGAAATTACATAAACAGCAACAACATAATATATTATATATATAGAAGACCCTAACGTCTCCATACATATATATATAGCACACTACGTACTGCTTCTTCATTCGCATGCCTCCACTCAGAAAAGTAAATTAATTGCTGTTTTTAGGTTAAATTTAATTTGTTCCTTCTTTCTTTCTTTCTTTCCTGCTGCTTCCTTCGTCTTTTGGGCCTTCTTGTTTTGAGTTAAACTTTTTCTCCAGAGTTCCTTTGTTCTTTTGCATTGTTGTTATTTGCAGCTTCAGTGCCCAGCTTATTAAGATCAATGACATGGTCAGAAGAAGATAGCTCTTGAGCCTTTACTGGATCCTCCAGAACCACTGGCTTTGCGTTTCTGTACATTAAGTAAAGCACCATCTGAAGTATGCCAAACAGAAACCCAATAGTGTTTGGCAGCTGCAAATTATCAAAAAGAAAATCGAAAGATATAATTTGATTAGTAGTATGAAAGAAATTAAAAAGACGAATTGATATTTTTATATATATGAAGGGATAATTAATTTGACATGATTGATTGGGTCATGGCATTAATGCATTAAGCGTGCCTGTATTTAATTAGTTTTGTCTTGTAACGTATCGCATATAAAGGAAGGTGTGAGAAAAAGGAAAATAAGTCCCATATATAGAAGCAATATATAATAAAACAAATCAGAAAAGTTGACAAAAAGCCTTTGGTAATTAATTAATTAATTAACAATTAATATATGAATGAACTTACAGCAATGAAATAGTCCTTGAGGAAAAGACCATAGAAGAACCACATAACAGCGTTGACCGTCAGGAACATGGAGAGAGTGAATGGCATGTATTCCACACTCCTCGTCTTTATCACTTTCCTCTGTATCATCCATCACGTATATATTATTATAATAATTAATAATCAAGTGCATGCAAAAAAGTGATTAATTAATTAATAATGAATTTGAAGAAGAAGGTTCATACAATGATTAAGAGAGGAGCACCGAAGACACTGATGTTAACCACGAGGCAAATCCATCCTATAATCTGATAACGTGTGTTTCCATGGGAAAGATACAGTGTGGACAGAAGCATGGCTCCAAACCCAAACACATTCAGCAACAGAAGAAGCTTAATCGTCGCAAGCTGCGAATATTGTTTATTACAGAAAGCAAAAGTTAATTAATCAAATAAAGCCATATATATATATATATATATATATGAATATTGATTAATTCTATGGACGTATATACATATGTATGCATGTATGTATGTACCTTGAGCTTCTTGGGAGCGTAGAAGAGGAAAATGGAGAGGTAGATGACCTCGACCACGATTCCATAAGAGTTAATGGTGATGAGAAGTAAGGTTGCGTTGTTCTTAACAAGTGCGTAGTAAATCCAAAGCATGCAGCTGAAAAGAGCAACCACATAAGGGTATGACTGAAACCCTTCTGCTGTTTTCTTCTTGTATATCAGATAAAACGTCGGCCTGCAACAATAATATCATTAACTAATTATCATATTAATTGACCAACTTGATTAGTTTAGCTAATTTAATATGATCATCTTCCAATATGAAAACAAAAGTGAAGTTTCAGGACTTACATTGGAGCAAGGAACACCATGAAAGAGATGATGTTGCCTGCAATAATGGCACAATAAAGACAAAAAAAGAGAAATCACTACTTCATATTCTAGAGACAACTGGATAACAAGTCTCTGTTGGGCCACAAAATTTTATGTGCATGAAAAAATTATGCATGCTTCGAGCCTATATTATATAAACAATAAAACTATATTAGAGATAATTAATAAAAGCCATGGAACTAGAATAACTATAAAAAAGAGAAGAAGATGAATGAAACTAAACCAAAGCGATATATGTTGTGAATATAGGTAAAAACGTTAAATAATGTAAAAGAAGTGAACCTAGAATTCCAAAAATGAAAGCCAGTTCGTGCTGGTGAAGGGCCATATGATCGTGTTGTAGAAGATATAGTTCTCTTCCTCTTTGTGTGGGAAAAAAGAAGTGAAGCTATTGAATTCTCTGTCTCACACGCACAGTGAAGGCTTAAGGCTATCTTGCTCTAACTCTTGTGTTGTGTATCTCTCTCTATTCCACGAGTTCGTATAGGAAGGAAGAGAGGGGTATTTATAGTGGGAAAAAAGGTGGTGGAGCGTGCTCAAGTTGCATAACAAGAATGCGAAGCATCACTAGTACCTTTAATTTTACTTTCCACTTGTTCCTCCCTAACACCTTTCGTTTCTATACATAATAAATTTATACATATAACCTTATTTGGTTTATATCTCTCTATTGGACAACCCTTCCCTAGAGGTAACTCGTATTACCTGTGGGCCCACCACCATTGTTCTTTATGATGTGTCACCCACCAAGTGGTTGTCTTAATAAGAGCCTTACAACTCATAAACACACATATATGCATTCCAATATTAATAACATATTTTTCATGCTCTTTCTATATGGACCATATCTATAAAATTCTACACCATTAAATGTTACTTTGGTTTACCCTATATATGTTGCCATATTTGGAATTTCTTACTTGATTTTCTGCCTCCGTCCTCGTCAACCCTCGTTAGCCGCAATTCATATTAATTTGCGTCCTTTCTTTCTGTTTTTGATTAATTAATTAAAAGGATTTTTTATATTTTGGGATAATATTTATAGCCAGGCTAGCTAGCTTCCACCATCTCTTTATATTCCTTTGTTTCTTTAATTTTTAATTCTAGCTATGTGTGAACTTAATTAAACTTAATCATAAAACTATAATGCATCAACTTTAATTTAAAAGGTGCTATCTATATAGTATCATCTAGTGTAATTCTTCTTTTCAGGAACGAAAAGATAAAAACATCACTATAAAGGATAATTAATGTTGAAAAATAACAAAACATGCAGGCTGCTAAACTATGGCAATTTACCAAAGCATCAATCCATCTATCTTTTAAAGTGGCGTTTGATATTTACTGTTGAATGATTCTACTTTATTACATTTTGATAATCAAATCATAGTTTAGATGGTAAAATGCATAGTTTCTTTTTTGGGGGATTTAGTATGAGGTCCTAAAGAATGGATGTAATTACCAAGAACTTCCTATTACAATTGAAAGGCTTACAATGACAAGTTTCAGAATAAGAAATAATAACATTTCACTTGTCATTAGAACTTCTTGGTGATTAAGTCATTCCATAGGACTTCGTAGTAATTCTCTCTTCTTCTTTTTTTCCATGCGACGAATGACAGAGAAGCACAAGTTAAACCTAAAACACTCTACCTTATAACAAGTGATTGATTAGAATCGTCTGGTGGCTTGGTTTATTACTAACTAATTATAGAAATCTATAGTACAAATAGAAACGTCTCTCTCTCTACAATGAAGCCTTATAATTTAACTTTCTTTGTTGCTTTGGTAAGAATATAATTTAATTGTAACTCGAGAGATGATTATTGTAGCTAGCTAGGTAATATTGTATTGAGAAATGATTGAGAAAGAGAGTTGATTGGTTATATATAATTAAGCACTTGAAAAAAATGAATGATTATAAATGGCCTGGTCCCTCCAATTCCACTTTCGTTATCCATTACGAAGATGGGTTTCTATGGAAAAGGGTATGGATCAAGTAAACATATATGGGCCAAGTCGAGCCGAAGTTCAAAAATATATATATAGACACAAAAGGAATTAAATAATAAAAATACAGATCCCAATGAAGGGAATCCAAGCCAAACCAAATCTGTATGGTGCTCTCTCTGTAATGCGCTGCATTACATAATGGATCAGATTAGCACAATACTATATATGAAAACTGAACCCACTTGCCCCAAACTTTTTGAAGGATATATTCCACGCACAAAGTTTGGGGTATATATATATATATATATATAATATTCTTCTTCTTAAGTTTCAGAACGCACTATAGCTTCAAACGCCTTTTTGATGTGTAATCGCATTTTGTGCCTCAGATCTTCACTCGTTTTGCTTAAAGCCATAATTTCAAGGCCCAGATTCAGCCTCAGCAATACGAAGCAGAATATGCTCTTTTGCCCTAACAAGAAATTTTAAACCCCTTTGCTTTTTTTTGACCCTCCACCAACAATAAGCATCTGGTTTGATTAGTTAATTAATTTTATCAGGGTCAAATTATAGAGTTTTTGTCATGCGTTTAGCATCACATGGTAATTATGATTAATTATACCCTTTATACCCTTAATTATATATTCATCATTCCAATATGAAGAAAGTGCATCTTGCCAAAATATAGGTGCCTTATCCACATTACCAATTTTATATTCTAAGTTAGAAATACCAACTTTTCTAGTTATATTAACCCTCCCTAAGGTTTCCATATATAAAAGAGGCGGGAAATTAAATAATACAAATTAAAAAAAAAAAGCGTAGAGAAAATAATAAATATTTATATCTATGATGATATACATTTGTGTACGTGGGTGCACAAAATTTGGGGACCTTTTGATCATACCCAAGTCATATGCTGCCAAAAGTACATAGATAAGATAACATATAAATATAAGTTTATTTATCTATATATAATATTTAATTTACACATCTATCTATATCCATATATAGTATAAAAGCCGTACTAATCCACAATATTCATAAATTATGAATAGTTCTAAGAATAATTTTGCTATTGTTTTAAATTTCAGAAAATTGACTTAAAAATTAAAAATAATTAAATATTATAAACAATTTATTCACCCTTTTTACTATAAAAGTATGGAATATGGAATTCACTTAACAAATATCTTATTCCCCACACATAAAAAATGTGGATGCGTGTGTGATCTTTTGCAATGTGGAAAGGACACGCAGTTTTTGGGTCTTCGGATAGACCCAGAAAGGCTTTCAGAGGAAAAAGGTCACATAATGATGATTTTTTTTTTTTCTTTTTCTTGTTGTTCTCTCATATATTGCGCAATAAACAAATCATAAATAGTCTTTCATTTTTGGAACACTGTATCCATGACGTAGAAAGTAAAGAAAAAGAAGGAAAGGATATGATATTTTATATATGAGTGCAATGATTTTTAATTATTTCAAATATGATCGTTTTTGGAATATATATATTTTGGAAATCATTGGATATTTTTAACCATGTTTTCGGTATATTTTAATATATTCCCATTCTTCCAGCAGTGAAAAATTTAACTCATGCATTTTGAATGAATGATTTTTTCCCAATAATTTATTTATTTTCTTTTTGTGAAGCTTTAAATATGATGATATGAAGTGAGGCAATTTGGACAAAAAGAGAAGCGATAAGAGTCCTTTTTCCCTCTGGTTTATGTTGATGTGAAAATTTCAAAAAACTTGCATATTCATGTGGTACCTACTTGCGGATTTTCATGATGAGCCAGACGTTTTGGATGTGAAAAAGCATATTCATGAACACGATTTTTTCATTAAAGAAAATGGTCGAATCTTGAAGGATTATTAAAGAAAAAGTTGAATTCAAGATCAGGTTTTTAACTTTAATTTGTTATTATCATATCGTCAATGATGATGCAAGGGTTAAAAAGCATTAAACATTTCTAAACAGTCCATAAGTAATATATAGTTTATATAATATATGTAGTGCAGCCAGCATTTCGTATTAATATATTAGTTTATACAACAGTTTTTTCATGATGCATGCACACTCTTTTCCCCTAGTCAAAACAATAGTGTAATTATAGGATAAAAAGTAATCAGAAAACAATTAAAATTAATTGATCGGCTAATCATTATGTGTAATATTGCACGCAAGGTCAACTTTTCACATAAAAATATTTACGCATGATTGACTTGAGAATAATATGCTGAAAATATTACTTGTACTAGCTAGTTTCTTCGAAAGTGCAGAGTCAAGTATCGGTTTCGAAATTATTAAAAGAACATGTAGTTCATATGAGAGCACCTATAGGAAATAATGCAATTAATTAAAAGTTTATTCTTATATAGTTGCAATGTTATCCCAAATACTGACAAACTACTTTTATTATTAGACGGAAAGTGGTGTAAATTATTATACGCATGATTTGTGTGTAGGTATGTGTGCATAAAAACGTATATAATGATTCCCCCAATCTGAAAAAATGGCAATAAAGCATCTATAATTTAAATTTAAAAATGTTAGCTAGGTAAAATTTTAACGATATGACTTTCTTTCTCTATATTTTTTTTGCTCTCCTCCCGATATTGTTCAACCAATATTTATGCATGACCTTCAATCCCCAAGCTTGCTTTGTTTGAAACAAGTGTTCAAATTAAAAGGTCAATATTATTTTTCTAGTGCTCTCCATTTCATTATCACTTTATGAATTGAGATTATATGCTTCCAGTAAAATTATTTTTCCATGATTTTGATGTTTTTCCTCTTGAAAAGACAGCTAGCTTTATGTTGCTCTGTCTTTATTGAGTTTATGAAAAAAAATATTGTCATGATTCTATCGATGAGAGTTGAATTTAGTGGAAGGAGTTATTCTCTCACAATATGGAAGATGTGCTTACATGTAATTAGTATCCACCAATACCTTGAACAGAATTTCTCTAATACAGGATGCTTGTACACAGTATAAAAAAACTTGTGCCGATTTTTCCTTTTGATGAGCTGACGAAAATACTTCAATAATTTGAGAGACTTAAATTGCAAACTTGGGTCAGTTGCAGGTCTTAGAATTTATGATTTGCACATATTTTAAAATAAGTGGAATGGTAATTGCGATAAATCAAATCATGAAGAATTCAATTATTACAATTTGGAGATGTAAACTCAGCACTTAATTATGCAACAAAGGAACCATTAATAATAGTACTTGTTGAGTGGGCTTCAATCTTAATTACACAATTAACAGTTCTAGACGGAGTTTGGTAGGCCGAAATTAATGAAATAAAACAGTAAAAGTACCACATAGTTAATTTAATAATAAGGAAGGAAGTAACAATAAATAAGGCAGTAAATGTTATGATATTTTGGGTGAAAAAGTAGGAGTATTTCTTGTGAAGAGTAATAAAGAGATCTCCTTTATACATGGCAATGAAAGTAGACGATACTCTCTCTGATCTAAAATATAATACATTGTTAACTAATTGACACAAGTTAAAGAATATTTGTTATTTCATTTAATGTGTCTTAAATTGATAAAATTTACCTATTTTACCCTTATTAAAAAATGTGATTTTGAAATATGTATCGTTATTCGTTACTATCACCTATCTCTCTCCTGCAAAGGATAAAAGTAGAAAATAATCATTAATTACCTTGCTAACCCCTTATATATTTTGGAACAAAATTTTCTTCTAGAAGGCTACTTATAATATGGACGAGACGTAGAACATAACATTTTCAATTAGGTTTGTTCAAAACACAAAGATTAGGAATCAAACTCTTAACCACTTACTCTACGCACACAGCTCTTATTTGATGATATTATTTTATACAATGAAAAAGAAAATAATTTCCTTTCTTCACAGCAAACAACCCCCTACCCCTTGCTCTTGCTTCTCGATCAGATGTGAACTAAACCTCGTACCTAGACCAAGTTGTAATTGGTGTTTGATTAATTAGATGATCATGGACACACAAATGCACCCACACATAAATTGGAGAATTATATTTATGTTATGAAGCCTTGAAGAGATCGAACAAGTTAAATATTAGAAGAAGGGGGATCAAGAGAAAAAAAAAATTGAAAAAATGAATAAAGATCATAGATATATAAAACACCAACATTAGATAGTTTAAATAGTTGAGTATATATTGATGATGATGACCAGCTGTCCCACCGGCAAGCCTTTCTTGTCTCACGTTTGCAAAGGCTATAATATAGGAAATGATAATAAGTCCATATTATTTTATTTGTTATTGAAACTTTCTAGTGATTATAATTCTTTCGTTGGAGTTGAACCTCGGTCGTAGTATCCCCCCCCCCCCCAAAAAAAAAAAAAAAAAAAAAAAAAAAAAAAAAAGTAGAGAATATAAATTACTTAGACTTTTTTATCGATAATATTTTCATAAATGCTTACATGTCAATTCCAGTTACTGAGTGTAAGCATTGGATGGGGAAGAAGATGATGAATCATAAATGCACTAAAATTAGGTGACGAAATGTTGAGATCATTTGGGGATGGGAAAACAAATTAGAAAAGAATTAGTGGTACTTTTAAAAGTAGCGTCACCAGTGGTGGCGGAAAGAAATTAAGATACCAACAAATCTCAACCAACCTCTCCTATAATCAAGGGATCTAAAACAACAACAAAACAAAAAATCATCAGCTTAACCGATGAGATTACTACTACCATTTTTCCATGCTTTTCCACTTACTTTTCCCAGATTCCAAACACAATCCCAATAATTTTGCTCTCTTTCCATCAAATATTAATTTGCCACCAATCTCTCTCTCTCTCTTATCAGGAAAATCGGTGAAAAGTCTCTATTTAAAAATTTCACGGGCCAAAAAAGACTAATATAAATTTAGATCTTTCTAGTCAATAAAATTTTTAAACATAGACTTTTCACCGATTTCCTTCTTTTCCATTTTCCTTTTCACGTTTCAACTATTCCCCAATTATTCGGTCCCTTGTCTTCCTTTTCTCACAATATCATTGTCACACATGCTGAAAGAGAGGAATTTATTTGTTCTTTATTAAATTCAAAATATATAACAGAAAGAAACAAATTAAAAGGTGGAACATTGTATTGAACATAATAATCAGAATCATACCTCTGGTGCCATGCAGACTTGGCGCCTGCGATGTAGGCTTTGCTATATCAACAATAATATAACAAGCTTTTACAAACGACTATTACATAGGACTATATATATAACATAATCTGTAGCTAGGAGCCTTAAACCCTACAAAATGAAAAAAAAAAAAAAAAAAAAAAAAAAAAAAAAAAAAAAAAAAAAAAAAAAAAAACTTGACAAGTAAAGATAAAAATGGCCTCCCCCACTAATCCAGGCTTTAACAATTTAACACGAAAATTCAAACAGCCCACGGTAGTGCGGTGGTCACAGTCACAGAGATTATCTGAGTTCTGATCAGAGAAGACAAGAGTCGTGAAAACACGCGCCGGCGCGTGTGTAAATGTCTACTGTTCCCCTTCTGATCAAACCTCACAAGCCACCATCTTCTGCGGTGGTATTTCAATAATGGAGGGTTCGAACGTTGGCCTGGCTTTGTCATCGACATCGTTAACGTGTGTTAGTTGGTTCTTTTGAGGTTGTTCTTGTTCTTTTTGTTCTGCTGCTTGTGGTTTTTCTTCTTCGTCGTCTTTCTTCTTCTGATCTCCGATCTCGATGGTCACCATACCCAGTTGTTTGTCCTGATCCTCAGCGACGTCGTTTTTGTTCTCATTGCTCACTTCCTCTTTGTTTTGATTAGTTACTTCGCCTTTGTGTTCTGGGAGCTTTTCGTCTTTAACAGGCTTATTCTTTCTGTATATTGCATACAGAATCATCTGTACGATCCCAAACGATAGCCCTACTACGTTGGGAAGCTGTGTACAGCATAAAACCAAAAAAAAAAAAAAAAAATCAGATTCAGAATATTATTTTATATTTTCTGAAAAAACGACAAAACAATCAAAATGAATTAATTATGAGGCAGGACGTAATTTGACCTCCAGAAATTTTTCGAATTTTCTCGATAATTAGATTTTTTTTTTTTTTTCTATTATTATATTTGCACCCACAGATTTGGAAAAATATCCAAATAATTGAAGACTACATCATACAAACCAAATCGTCCAATGAAATTAAAGGAGAAAAATTAAATAAAAGATGAGTTGTAGAAACTTACAGTGACATAGATGTCCTTGAGAGCTAATCCATACAAGAGCCACGTAACAGCACTGACTGTTAGGAGAAGCGAAAGAGGGAATGGCAAGAACTCTACGCTCTTTGTCCTGATGACCACCCTCTGAAAACGAAATCAACAATCCAAAATTCGTAAATAATTTTTATAGAATATAATTTCTTATAGTGTAACTTCTACTACCAACGAGATCTTATATTAAAGCTCACTAGTATATGATAAGGCAAGAATTTAATACTCACGATGATGCTGAGAGGGGCTGCAAAAACACTGGTGGCGAACACTACACAGATCCATCCAAGAAGCTTAACAGGAGAAACTGCTCCTTTGGGGAGTAAATGTGTTAAGAGAACAATAACACAAAATCCTCCAAAGTTCAACAACAGAATCAATCTTAATGTAGACATCTGCATCAGGACAGTTCAATCATATATTAATAAGAACCTCATCATGAGGGAACTCAGAAAGAGACAGGGAGAAAGAGATCTAGGAAGAGACGCAGCTGGCATACCCTAGCTTTCTTGGGACAGTAAGTGATATAAATGGCAAGGTAAATGGTCTCAATCACGCAACCAAACGCATTAATGGTGATAAGAAGCGTCTCTCCGGTCTTCATATAGGCATAGAACAACCATAACATTGCACTGAACAGTGCTGCTATATATGGCACCGATTGAAACCCTTCGGTCGTCTTCTTCTTATATATTCTATAGAATGTTGGTCTGCAACACCCGACCACCAACGTTAATTCTTTGTCTTCGATCCAAACATAAAAGCAACATTATATGTATGTAGCAAACAACAATAACCAAATATACTTACACAGGTGCTAGAAAGCATAAGAAGGAGGCCATGTTACCGAGAAGCCCGAACACCAAAACTAAAGGACCGTGATGAGCCATGGATCTGAAAAAAAAGAATAACCTTTTTCTCTCTCAGTGGTCTCTGATGTAGGAATCAGAATTCCCTAGAGAAAGGAAGGGTTTTTCAGGTTATTTTGTGGAGAACTCTGGTGTTTCTCTCTCTATATCTCTTTGGGACTGAATTAAAATATGAGAGAGGTGAGGGCTATATATAGAGGAGTTTTAGGGGGTGATGTGCGTGGAAATGAGATAGACATGGGTGAATGTGTGATTTTGCATGGACAATATTGAGACTAATAAATATGTGAATAAGTGATGATTGAATTCCTAGAAGTTGCTTTCAATGAGGGTCTTATGGGGTGGGGGGACACAAAACTCTAGCACCCATCGAAATAATATTAAAAATTGCCAACTCATCACATTATTGAAGTATAATATGAACATTTTTTTTTTTTTTATAAGATAATATAAACAAGTTGTTGTAATGTAGTTCTACAATAATTAAGCTTGGCCCACCCCTCAATTCACCTAACCGTATATACGTGGTATTACGTACACAAAATGTTTTCCCCCACTCCTTCCTCACGTGTCCTACCTAGTTTCCCTCCTATTTCTTCTTCCACATGTTTTCCCTTAACCCCTTCCATCTATTTTCATCCCAACATATTGGAGAATTCTTTATTTTCACTTCTTTCTAGATTTCGTTTTCTATTTATTTATTTATTTTCATCTGTCCATTGTTAAAATATTTAGAGTCTAATATTTAATACTTTTCTAGAATCTTGTTGCAATTTTATATATTCAGTCCAAAAGAGCTTGTTTTAGGCTACAGCCTAGTTTTAAGTTAAATAAATATTTCTATGAAGAATATAATACTTTAGAACCAATATAGAGTTATTTTAGTAGTGTAAGGCCTCACTAGATCCCTCTGGGGTCTTGAGTTGGAATCCTAGAAGAGACACTTGTATTGGGAAGGGAAACGACAAACCCAAAACTAGATACTTAGATGATAATATTAGTAAAAAAAAGAATATAATACTTTAGAAGAAAAATTTTCAAAAAAAGATTTAGGGTGTAAATTTACCCATGAAGCATGCCCTCATACGCATGTGAAACCATAGAGTTTTTTATGAGTGCAATAGTACAAATGGAACGTTCATGCATACAGTTAAACCTGTGGAAACTTTTTGGTGTCATGCGTATAAGGGAAATATTTTATGTGTAGATTTTTATCTTAACGCTTTTAAAAATTAGTATTAATTATGTAATTTGAAATAAAAGTGTATGAATGATTTGGGAAAAATATTGAGAGCTTTTTTTGTTGTTAAGTTCATAACGTCTTGAAAAAGTCTCCCCTTGTGCAAACGGTACATATGTATATTGAAACTTTAAGAAAGCAACCATCTCTAAAAAGTAACAAGACCCATTGAAAGAATGATATATAACACCTTTCCATATATAAATAGTAAATGAACGGTGACAAGTAATTTTTTTTTTTTTTTTATATACTAGTATTACTCATATATATATATATCAATACCATGGTTTCATCAAATATCTATTCCAAATTTAAAGACTGTCTCACATCCTATTGATTTTGACATTTTATTATTTGTTTAATTGACAGCGTAGCTCCGTCTAAATTCATACCCCCAAATCATTGGAGTTCATTTTAAGCTTTTTACAGAGATAAAATGTAGTAACAAATTTGGAACTATTTCTTCAATGGCATTGACCAAACCCTAAAAAAGAAAAAAAAATTTATTTAATCTGAACATATGAAACTCATTTTTCAATCCCCAACATAGTGCGTTTAAAAGCCTCTCGTATTCGGCGTCTATTTTATTAACTCGATATCAACGTTAAAAATAAGAAAATATCTGATTAAATTAATGGTAAACCCCAGTAAAAGGTTCATCGCACTAAAATAAAACAAGAGTAGAATATTTGAACGGCGTTAGGTTTGAAATCACTTTTCAGGTGTAATTTGATACACAGTGGAAGCCGCCAAAAGCCCCTTGCCAAATCCCCTCCACTAATACCAACAAAGGCAAGTTAATTATATCAGCTAATTAATCGAACACCAAACTTGACACGTGTAATTTAATATTATTGTGGGTTTTTAATGGAAGCTGTATAGTGGGGTGATTCATCCTTCAATATTATAAATTTTGTCAGAACAATCTGATATTGCGTTCTATCTCAGACATCGCGTGAACAGTGGAATCAAAGTTGACACCACGTGTCAACCTTGGATTGCTGTTATCTTCCATTTCCGTTTTTTTTTTTATACACATAGTAGGGGAGGGGGCAGGGTTCGAACCCTGGATATGGGGGAGAGGAGCCAAGCTCCCATGTCAGTGCGCTACTAAAGCGCTGGCATCTTCCATTTCCGTTTTAGTATAACCTTAAATGGTCTTGCTATTGAAGCTGTTTGGCTCGACAGGACAATGGATAGGCCCTTAATAGATTAGAAAATACAAAGAAAGAGGAAAAAGTGAGAGTTTTTTTATAGCCCTCGGGTAAGTATAATTGGGGGAGACATACTTGACAGGCATGACGAGGAACACAAGATAAGATTGTAATTTTATCCTCACGTCATGATAAGCATTTTATATTACCACATTAAAATGTATAAAGGATATGCATGATTTTTAGTTATGATTGATTGGGGTATAAATATATAGTTAATACCACTACTACAAAAAAAAGTTTTTAACGTCCTAAATTTGACCCAATATACGTCCCTTTATTTAGGGACGTCTTTTAAGGGGATATAGTTAGAGAAAGGGATACGATTTTGGGACGCCTTAGTATGTAGAAGTTAAGGTGTCCCAAATATAGTTTTGGGACGCCACAAGTCTCTCTTTTAAAAAAAAAAAAAAAAAAAATCGCCAAACACAGATCATGAGATCAGGATACCAAACGATTGAAGAGGGAAGAGCAGCGTCGTGCGAACACAGTTTCAAATCCAGATTCAGATCAAGGAAAATACATTGAGACTCATGAGAGGCCAATTACATCTAGCAAAGGAGCACTAAACATATAGCCATACAACTCATTCAGTGCGATGCAAAATACAAATCTCAATATCCAAAGTATCAAACCAAACACAATCACAAATCACAAGTATAGAAATCCTAGAATCACAATTTACAATTAGCAACCGATGGAAAACAAGATTAAGATGTGAGAACTCCCTTATCAACCCGCAGAACTCAAGCCAACCTAAAGCAAGAAAAAAATGATGATCTAATCATATCCACCGCCATGGATCCTTCACCCCCACCTAGGCCCATCGAGAAAATGAAGCCCACGCTCACTGTCATTCTCGCCGCCGTTTCCCTTATGGCCATAGTGGCTGAATTTGAGGTTCATACTCCGGATCTCAGATCTTTCAGCAAGCTAAGGCCACGCCTCTCGGCTCCTTCATCGGTGCCTCCATCGTCTCCTTGATCTCCGCCATGTTCATGCCGATTTGAGCAATAGGGATGAAGGTAGAAGGAGAAATTGTGAGATCTACCTCTTCCCTACTTGTTTTCTGGCAGGTGGATCCGGCATGAGAGTTCCCTATGATGAAGTTATCAGTAGTGGTCAATTTTTGGCGTGTGAAGAAATGGAACTAGCAAAACTTTAGTGTGTGTGAAGAGTTGTGTCAGATGTGATTGATATATGAGAACATCTAGCGTTTTGAGCGAGAGGAAAAAATATTTTGGCATCCTGATCTAAAATTTGGGACGCCAAAAATGCTGACTTTGGAATCCTAAACTTCTTTTAAGACACCAAAAATGTTGCTTTTGGCATCTTGAACTACCTTTAGGACGCCAAAAAGCTTCCCTGGTGCCAATTTTTTTTCAAAATGAGTCAAATAATTAATTTTAGGTGTCCTGAAAAAGTTTTGGAACGCCTAAATTTATTTTAGGCATCCCAAAAATTGTTTTAGGACGCCTAAGCCTCAAAGCTCAAGTTAATAATTACGAGAATGCCACATCCTTTAGTTTTTACTTCCTTTTTATAATAAAGACGTCTTTTAGGGAAGTAATATCTCATTTTTGTGGTAGTGTACTTCGTCCGGTTCATAATATAAGTCACTTCTACAATAATTTTTTATTCATAGAATAATTTATTTGGAAAGTAATTAATACTACATTCGGTCTTAAATATAAGACCTAGTTGGATTTTTTTTAAGAGTTTAAATAAACTAAATAAGTTATTTAATCATATCAAATGTTATTTTATAATTAATTATATATTAGTCTATAAGTCAGATTAATTAGTTTGAAGAAAAAATGGTAAATATAAATAATTTAAAATAATTTAATTAGCTTCTTTAATATCCTCAAAAAAATCAACTAGATCTTATATTTAAGACCGGGGGTAATACTTTTTTATAAAGGATATATATAGTCTTAGATATATATGCTTTTCTTTGTTACAAAAAAATTAGATGAGTTGGATTTAATGGCTTACTAGAGTTAGGGCATACCTACGGGTTCGAAAAACTCTTATAAAAATATTTAGAGATTGCCCATCAATAAGATCATCACATCATAAAGAGTGAGATTCAAACTTACAAGCTACAACCTTATAGAGTTATAGTAATGAACCAAATCTTTATCGATTGGACCAACCTTTATTAGAATATACATGCTTAGCTTCTTAGTTATGATTGATTGATGCATTAAAAATATAGTTAATATTATAATAAGAATTCTCATGACTCATTCATATAATTAATCCTGGGCATTATTTGGTGATTCTTGCGTATCTACCATGATTTAGCATTGATCGTGTTTCGTCCTCGTACGAGAATTGTTTAATCATCACTTTGGGAGCTCAGATATTTTGTTGGCCCTAACGAGCTTTCTCAGGGTTTTGCCCCCCTCATATGCGTGCACGTGTGATTATATCTCCTTGATTTTTTTAATAATACTTTACAAATGAACTAATGCTTTAATCTTCATACCTAAAAAGCTTGTGGGCATGAAATAATTTTAATTACCAATAAACGTATTACATGTTCTTTGCATGCTTGAGGCTTGACACATGAAGTAGGTTTATTTCCACAAAAGTAAAGGTTATAACTTTTGAAGATTATTATGCGGTCAAGGGTGTAGGTGTTATATATTTTTTAGTTAAATAATAAACTAATTCAAGAGGTGGTGGATGAAGATCAGGAGTCTTTGTTGATTTTGATGTAATGTCTTTGTTGAGGCTCTGATTCCAATATTTTTCCAAAAACAAATAATAATAATTATAGGTTCAAGAAGTTTTCTGTAAAATTTCAAACATTATGGAGTTTATAGACAACTATATGAATTAAAATTAAAGAGATTTTTGGATATTTAGCTAAATTTAATATATTGAATTTGACATCTCCAAAAATTTACTACAGAGAAGATTTTCTAATTAATCCATCTCACATTAAGAAAACCTATTTCATGTATATATAGCAACTTATTAGTTGGGAGGAGTTTATGTTTTCCCTGAGCACCTGGTGAGAGATTAATCCTGCTTTTGGTGGAATACACTCCTTGTGTTAACCTTGTGCCAAATTAAAAAATTACAATTAATATTCTACATATATATGGTGTCCTTATTTTATTTTACTAATTAAAAAATGATAATTAATGTTGACTTGAACTCTTAAAAATATAAATAAATAGAAACAATTATTTTAAAAGAATAAAATTAAATAGAAGCTGGGGGAGTATTACATGCATACTCATTCATTCATGATCAAGTAATTAAGTTTTTATAAATTTTTATGAAAAAATAATAATGCTCTACAGATTTCGTTTACAAGTTCACAACAATCCAATCTACTTGATTAAAATTTAACAAATTTAAAGACTACAAATTTATCGATTTAAAAATAATAAACTTTATTAACCCAAATGTTCTTCTGCTGCAAGTATACAAATCAAGTATATCACTTGTATATTAAATAACCAAAAGTAACAAGGCACTATGATGATATATTAGCACACCTTTAAGAAGATAATTATAATCAGAGGACTCCCCAATACTAATGGGTTAAGTACCCACTAAAGAAAGAAAAGGGATTACAGTTAAGCTATATAATACTATAATATTCACTTAAATCAATTAACTATATATATATATATATATATATAGCAACTCTACGTACGTGCTAATATATTAATCAGGACTAAACATAGGTTAAATTCAGGGTAATAGTGCCACACTGCCCCATAGTAATAATTGGCCATTTAAAAAAGATTGTGCAATGTCTGAACTAGAAAGGAATGTAGTTATATTAGCAATTAACAATTATCAGTGGTCCGATCAGTACTGTAATATGACCTCATCAACTTACTTTTAGGATCGTTCGGAGAACCAACCCTCCACTTTTCAAATTTGAAATTAGCGCTCTCTTTAACCTCAAAAAAAAAATGTGTAACATATTTTAAAAACGATAGTTACAGCCACAATATATATAGCAAGAGAGATAACCGACATATTATATTATATTTCTCTGTTTTTTTTTTCCTAATTAGTTAAGTAGCATCCAACTTCATAAGCATTTTTCAGGAACACTAAGTATCTTAAACTAATTTTTATATATCCAATGCTTTAAAGTATTTTTTTTGGTAGAACCAAATATCCTAAAATGATTTTCTTTTTTGCATGTACCCTAAAATACTTTTTTAGTAGCACAGCCAATTTAGATTAGCTTTTGGAAAATAACTTCTAAAGAAAAAGTGGTAAAAATGTTTTTTTTTTAAATCATAGTTTTAACCAAAACCATGATTACAAAAGTGATGTTAACAAATACTCTCAAATTCTGCATATTTGGGATTAGTTACACAAACATATACATATGAGCAGAATAGATTTTGTAAAAAAAATGATTTTGATAAAATAATGGTGTTTGAATATTGTTATTAAAATAGTTTTTTCATGCTCAAATTACTTAAAAAAGTCATTAATTAGCTTTTGTGATAATTGCATATAAAGGATAATGTTTTATTTTAAATATTTTTAACATTAAATTTCATAATGAATACAAAAAATTACATAAATTTGTGTAGAAAATAAAAATTATAACATTAGTAAATTATGTAACATGATAAAAACAAATAGATCGAATATATATGTATTAAGATAATTCTTGATAAATAGTAATTATCTAAAACGATAAGTAGTTATATGTTTGATGGCTAACAAATAGAACCTTAAACATATAAGAGTGATGTTTGGTATGGTATTCGGATGAGTAAAAGAAAAAGTAATTTTTACATTTAATTATATATGTAAAAAATGAAAAGACCAAATTATCCTCAGCCAACAACAAAATTGCCTCTTCCTTCAATCCACATGAACAGGCAACAGATTAATCACAATTCACGAAAGACAAATTCCCCAAATCATATGCAAAGCCTGGAACAATGTGGACAAATGGAGGGTGGAGAAAAAGGAGGAGAAAGATGAAAAAAGTGAAGGGGGAAAAAAGTAGCTTTTTCCCAAACCATAGTTTTAGGGGAGAGAAAAAGCACGGAGGGTGTTTAATAAATTGTTCCTCAAACCATGGTTTGTCTCCCAATAACACTTTTTGTTTTGTTTTGCCAAAAGTGTTATTGGGAGCCAAACACATACTAATGTTTCATATATTAGTGTCGGTTACCCGTTCCTACTTATTAGGGGGAAAAAACTTTAAAAGCAAGGTTGCACGATAAAAACTGCTTTAGATTATGTGTGTTACTAACAAAATACTTTAGAGTATTGGAATACATCAAAAATTACTGACTACTACCGGGGGAAAAAAATGATTTCATCACATTCGATCTAGCTAGTTAATTAACCCTAATTACTACCTTAGCTACCCAAATAATAAAACATTAGACATCGAGATAAGCGAAGCAAATACTCATTTTCTTTTTGCTACTAACTTATTATTACTACGCCTCCATGAGGAATCTAAAACGATTTGATCATTCACATTAATTCGCAATCATTTCTGTTAACGGCAAGTTTGAATCTTGATGA
Source organism: Acacia acuminata (assembly GCA_019022655.1). Lineage (NCBI taxonomy): Eukaryota > Viridiplantae > Streptophyta > Magnoliopsida > Fabales > Fabaceae > Acacia > Acacia acuminata. The sequence goes on along the minus strand of JAFJYI010000004.1, from coordinate 2,474,951 downwards.
TAAACTTTAATCGTTTACATTAATTCGTAATGATTGAAAATGAATGAGTGCATGGGCTGCTACTGCCGGCATTAGTAAAAGTAATTTTTTTTATCATTGATGATAACACCTGGCCATGATGAATCCCACATGCATGAATGATGAACCAAGTAAAAACCAAAAAGTCTAAAAAGAGATCGAGTCGTGGGGTTCTAATTTTACAAAGTGGTACGTTGCCTGACCAAATAAAATTTTGATTGCAATTTATGATTATTTAAACGTGTGGATCTAATTGCTTCAGGATTTGGGATTAAATCTCCTTCACCCGACACATATATGATTGATTGATTTTTTTTATAAAAATAATAAATAAGGAGATAGATATAAACGCGTATTATCGTCCCTAGCTGCTGCAAGAGTGATTTATATGGGGCTTCTTTTATATACTCTTTTTTTTTTCTAATTTTTTGTGGCTAAAAAATAGCCTAAGAACATAGATTAGGGGACACCTGGAATTTGTTGCTTGAATCCCCCAAAATGTCAGCTTAATATATGAATATAGGACTTTGAAAAGAAAATGAACCAATCCGATGTTGCTAGCTCATACTGGAAACCTTTGTCTTTAAGCCCACCTCTTTTGCTTGTATATTAGAATGCCACGTGACGTACTACTACTGATATATACATTTTGGAATCCAGCTTCGTCAATAATTATTTAGTGATGTGGATATTTGAGATTATTACGTACTACGTACTGTTACTGATATATACATTTTGGCATCAAAGCTATACTCCTCCTACTACTGATATATACATTTTGGTAAGTAAATATACATGGGTTAATCGTCAAAGTTATACTCCTCCTGTCTATTAAAACCTATTTAGGGATTTTTTTTTTTTTTTAATCTTAATTTAAGACGTAATTTTTATATTTGTCAATATTTTCATAATTTTCCTATACTCCCTCAATAATAATCAATAAGAAGAAGGAATGAGGGAGTTAAGGGAGTTGAGTAGGGTGTTCTACACAATAGATGTCATTTTAACTAATTTAACTAATTTCTTTAATCTAATCAAATTAAATAAATATGTCTTAATTATATTTAGGAGTATAACATGGTAATAAATATAAATATTACTACAAATTAATTATATTAGACATATTATAATAATTCATAAAACTCATACAACATTTTTTATGCAAAAAGGTTTTGGTGACTTTGAGTTAGGAGTTCATTAAATTAGAGCAAATTCAAACTCAAAGAACGTTTACAAAGAGATATTTACATATTGCTTACCAGTTAAGGTTCACATCTATATTATAATAATTCATGAAACCTGTACACTTTTTTTATTTTATATAAACATGTTTTGGTGAATTGAATTAGAAGTTCGTCAGGGCAAACCTCTAAAGTCAAAAGAACACTTAAAAAGAAGTATTTACATATTGCACATCAATTAAGTTTCACATGTACATTTCAAACTGGTAGACGGTTATTAACTCGTTCATAATTCGTGTAAATTTGAATATTGTACATGATTGTTGTTATATTTTTATCCTGAATTTAAAGTTTAAATATAGTCTTCGTAAATGCCAACAGTGATCGGCAGGTTTATGTTTGGCCTAACATGTAGGCAGGTTAATGGCATCGTGCCCCCGTATAATTGATAAATAATCAAGATTAAGACGAAATCACCAAGAGACTGATATTTATTAATTTTAAAAATACCAAAAAATGAGAGAAATTTAATAAAATAAATATTTTGAAGGATAGATTTATGAAGTAAATTAGTCGGGGGAATTTCGAAGTTATTATGAAGTATGGGACGAAAGCATGGGAACTAATTGAGAGTGAAAGTCCCCTTTTACCCGAAATTGCAACACGTCATTTGATAAATTGAAGAGAGTTCTTTTCACCCTTTTTAGGCTATGTAAGGGGTCAGACCCAATGTCGAATCAAACCTCTCAGCTGGTCCTTTCGCAATCAACAAAATTAACAATCAAGAAAATAATTTAAAGGCTCTCATGAATACATACACACACATATATATATATATGCCAATTTTTTTTGACCCGATGAATATTGCCATTATAATTTGCATTAACCATGCATTAGCGTGAGTTATTACCATCTGAATTATGTTGATTCATGACTTCATGAATAATAAAATATATATATATATATATATATAATACATAACTTTTATTGAATATATTCTCAATAAATAATTTCATAATTTGAAAGAGTTTCATTAAAAAATTATTTCTTGTTTTCTCTTGATGAAAGAGAGGAGCTTAGGGTCAAAATGACATTAAAGTAACAGGATGAAGCCATGGATCGAAGGTCTGCATGAAGAACTCAGAGTCAAAAAGGTAAAAACAGAGCTTTCTAATAGTAATAAATTATTGTTACAGTTGTATATATATGACATCATCATTAATTATTAACAAATTATGATTACTTTGTAATGTGTTTTTCAGAGAGAGGGGGAGAAAGGGACCCGAGTGGCCAAAATCAACATGAAGGTCGTCCCAGTGACAGTACAGGCTCAGCCAGGAAAATGTCTCATTTTTATCTATGACTTATGACCTTCTAAATTATTTGAAGCCACTTGGACCATTGAAACGGAGCCACATATCATTAAAAAAATATTTTCTGGGACCACTATAATTTGTCATATGAAGATGTCTGCCAGCGCAAGCTAAACTAATAGCTTAAAAGCACATAAATATCCTATTCATGATGATAACTACGGGATAATTCTAGAAACTTTAGAATCATTGTGAAAACTATCGTACCATCATTCTATCAACAAAATTACTAACATGCGTGGTTCCTTAAGTGAATAACAAGGATTTTAATCTGTCGTTATTTTACTTCATTGCCTTTTCTCCATCCGCTGTTTATAATGCACTTTTACCTTCTTCGTCAGGACAAAGAAAGATATTTAAGACTTTTAAGTCATTAACTGGGTCTAAACGTGAAACATTATTTTAAGTTTAGTCATATTTAATATAATGAATTACATTGCAAGAAGCTATAGAACATTAAATTAATGAGGTTTTAAATAAGGGCAATATCATAATAAAATAAGTTACTTATACCTTACTTGATGACTTATAATGAGTTTTTGCTTGAGTCGACTCTCTAAGTTTTACATTTTCAGCCTACAAAATTATGTTAACTTACTTTTAAATTTGTGCTAATTATAAGCTTAGTTGAATTTATGAGTTTACACATAAAATTTACCAATTTTTTTTTTTTGTTTTTAACTTAGAAAATCATGTCTATCCACTCTTAAATACATATTAGCTTTTTTGATTTGATTGTGTTTAGTGACTTCATCTATGAACTTCATAAATTTTTTTTCGTTGAAACTGTGAATGCTAGTTAATTTAATTTTAATTATTATATTTGAAATATATGCAAACCAAATTATCATTATGTTTTTATATTTAAATTATTAAATCATATATTTTTACTCGCTATTTATTGATAAATGTAAGTTCTTATGATTTACAATTTAAGTCCACCATTAGATTTTACGTTATTGTCAATTCATGTTAGTAATCACCAATTAATTGGTAATCTTAGGTAAGATTTCCTAATTAGGTTTTGAGTGAATTTGTGGGATTGTGCAGAGCAAGCATCGATCCGTCGCATCACTAGAATTACCAGGGAAGGTGAAGTCTCATTATGAAGATAATAAATAAATTACCAACAAAGGTGGTGAGTCACTCAGAGAGTAATAAAGTGCCGTACATAAAGTTAGTTCCTTTTAATATCTGTCTGATATTGCAATTAGGTTGTCATCGATTAGTTTCACCTACTTCTTCACTTTTTTGTGTAAAATGCTTTGCTGCAACATTCTGCTCCTTGAGAAATGACACTGAAGCCTTGAAAGATTGAATTAATAACTGTTAACTTTTTTATTTTTTTAATAAGCACAGGTTTATGTTCAGTACCTTTTACCCGAGCATTGTCAGTACTCAATGCGAACACCAATTCCAGCTGCATCGTTCTGGTTAGGGGTGGAAAAGGCTGGGGCGTTCAATGCGTAAAAGCACAATGGATCGAACACCAATTCCAGCTGCATCGTTCTGGGTCTCATCAAAATGATGAATTTTTAAAAATACAGCGCCCTAGCTCATCACATCAAAATGATGAGCGCCCTATCACATTTAGACCGTCTTAATTTAATGACATGAATGTTCCATATTTAATTTTTCATTTTCTTTAATTTTATAAAAAAAATTATTTTAATGAATATAGAATCTAAAATAAAAATAATCTATTAACTATAAGTTTTTTAAGAATTAACTTTTATTTAAATATCATTAGTTAAAAAATTAAATTTAGACTATCTAGATGACATTTAAATGGTTTAGATCTTACAGGTCTGGGGTGCTCATAATTTTGATGATCAGCCAAATCGGATCCCTTTTCAGTGGAACTTCAAATTTTGGTTCACCACGTTATAAGAGATTAAACCATTTCGTTTACACCCAATTCTCATTGGTAAAAAGTTTGAATCCCGAGAAACACACTTATTGGAAAAAGTGTTTCCCTTTGTGCTCTAAGTCTCGAAAGAGGAAACCCTTCATATTACTAAAAAAAAAAAAAAAAAAAAAAAAAAAAGATTTTTAAAAATGAGTTATAAATATTGATTCAAACAGAAATCTTATCTATAAACCAGAGTTACGTTTAAAAGTTTAGTACTTTATTTGTTATTGAGATTCATAAAAAATTTTGACCAAAAAAAAAAAAGATTCATAAAATTTCAATTACCTAAATTAATATTTACAACTCATTTTTCAGGAAAAAATCATCAGTTACCCAACTGTCGTTAATTCATTCTCAATTTCGAGATCTAAATGTCGCACTCCCTCATCAAACTATATCATCACACTGCCAAAAAAATAGGCTACATTTAGCTATTTAACGAAGTTACTATACTTTTATCTGATGCAACAAAAGTTAATAATTTTTAAAAATTCTTGCAACACTGTACTTATATTTTTTAACATTTAAATTTTGTATAAATGTGCAAAAAATATCCTAGAAAAGAAAATTTGAATTGGTGATCCACTCTTTTGACATGTGTAAAGAAATGTTTGAAAAAAAAAAAAAAAAATTCTTTATGTTTCATACCATTCATGTCTTAATAACATGGATTCCCATAAATTCTACATTTTATATATGTTGTTATCGATCTAGATATATACTCTTGCACTTGGAATGGATAGGGATGAAAACTAAACTAAATTCCAATTAATGTTTCTCTCAGGAAAAATTTATTTTCTCTTCATATAAAAATATATAATGTCCACTATACTCCTCTTATTACATTTTAATAAAAATATTAAAGTATTTCTAATGTAAGAAAAATTTTGTTTATTAATCATGCATATATAAGTAGATTGTCAGCGCGCAAGGTTTTACTGAAGCAGGAGAAATTATATATACTTGATTTATCAAAAAAACAAATTATATGTATTTGTCAAAAATAAAAATATTGATAAAAGAAATAAAAAGTTACGAAAAAAACATATTCTTAAACTATTTTAAAGAAATTTTGCAAACTTAAAAATACTTAATTTAAAAACCAACATATTCGCCGAAATACATAAAGTATATGATATGATATGATATATATATATATATATATATATATATGGCTAGTTATATACATTTATCATTATCATGAAAAATGCAACCCATCTTTTAAATTTCATACAATTAATTACTTAGATTATTATGTGTCCAAGCTAGAACTGACGACAACCACGCACTATCTATGCATTGCCGGCATTCTCTGCACCCCTCTCTTTCAAGAGGATTCATATTACGTCCATTCGATACATTAAATTCAATATCATCGACAAATTTATCATGAAATCACCAAAATAAAGAATAAGGTAATTTCCTTTTTTGCATTACAAAAAGTATGATGAATGAGTCACACTGTTCATGAGTTCTAAATAATGCGACTTGTTTCGCTATTATTATCTCACAGAATCGAATAATAAATCAAACCTTTAAATTTTTGTTTTGTTTACTCATCAATCATTATTATTATTTTTTATAAAAATAAATTTGTACGAGTTGAGTCTCGGAGGCTTATTAGAATTAAATATCTTGCCTCTACTCAAAGAAAGATTTACATAATATTTACAGATTATGTACCAACAAAATCTTTACATCAAACGGAATTTAAACCCGCAACCTTATAATTATGAATCAATTTCTTAATAACTGAGTCAGCATTTGCTGGCTCAATCACTATCTTTCATGATTAACATATACAACAAAAATGTAAATATATGTATTGATGGCCTGCTGTTAATAAGTGAATATATGTCTTAATGGCGGTTGTTGCTGCTGAGTCAGAACAGGGTAAGCCAAGAATGAATGTGAGGTTACTTTAGACGCAGGTCACGGGCAATTAACTCTCACCTCAAATTCTCTTCCCTTCGTAGCAATCCAATAGTAGAATTTAAAGCCATTAATGTCTTAATCTCACCAGACACTTTAAGTTCCATCACAATGTACGTCCATCTAGGGTTCTTCTAAATCAAGTCGCTTTCACTTCACTTACGGCCTCGCCACATGTCTTGCTTGTTTCACATACAAACGAACTTAGATCTGATCAAGCAGCCACACCCAAACAAAAGCCACACCAACTCTATTATTGTCGACAAACACATACCTCCAAGATACTTTGAATTTCCATCGCTTTTGTTGTTCCCAATATTTCATAAAAATGGCCAAATATTATAGACCAGTATGTACTCTTTTGAGATCTATATACGATTGTGTTTAATATGATTAAAAAAAAGAGGGTTCTTTTCAACGACATAAGTGGTCCAATGGTGATGGAAGAGTACAAGAATCCAATGCAAGAACGTGATGGTTTGTTTTTTGGGAGAATCCATGCAAATGTGAATGGGTTGACGTTAGGGTTATGACTTTGGGAATATGATTCCAAAAACTCATATCTGGGTTCTTCGTCTCCACACTTGGAATCATTCTTTGAAACTGGTCTAATAAGTCTCCTGGGGTTGCTTGTTGAAGAGAATTGAACGATGTAGTTGGTCCGTTTCATGTGAAAAATTAATATAGGACAAGATTGATTAGGTTGTCTGGTTATGTGTGAGCCCGAAGCATCGATCTGTCTGTGCTTTTTTTTTTTTTTTTTTTTTTTTGTGTGAGTGTTTTCAGGCCCAAGCCAAATTGTTCATTCTGGATTTCCCTAGCAGCCGAGCATTATTATAATAAGAAGAAAACAAAACCAGAGAGATTCTGGAGACTGTAGCGGATCGTGAATGGAAGGTATATGTCCAGAATGACCAAAAAAATTCAAACAGATAGATGATTAATTCTGACAAATCAAGTCAAGGAAAATTTCGATCTTTCTTCCAGTTTTTTAACAGATAAAAAAGGGAAGTCGCATGAAATGGGATCCACATAGCACATTTTTCTGTATCGTGTTCATTCACCCTTTACTAATTAAAGACCATTTATTGATAAGTGAATAATTTGCATTTTTTAAGGGAGAACAAAGACTACGAAAGCTTGGCACTTCTCTCTTTTCCCCCCGGTCATTTCACATTGTTAGGTGGAGTGGAACATAACAAAACACAATGCACAATTTCAGGTTCGAATATTTTTTTTTAATGTTGATCGAGCTCATAAAAATATATTTGTAAAGAAAGACATAGAATGTCGAGTAGTAAAATTTAACATGTTTACGTGTACGTTATTAAGGTGGCGGTTGATGGTTCAGTGTTGGAAGATGGTCGACTATGTGGTGGAATCACTAGAGATTGCAAGAATAAGTGGATTTGTCGCTATTGTTGTAAACCTACTAAAGTTCCTCCTGGTGTCACTGAATTGATTATAGGGATAACTCATGGTCTCTATTTATATTGGTCAAAAGGGTTTTAGGAATGTTTATCTCTTTCTTTCTTTTTTGATAAATATGAAAGTAGTAAAACAAACTACATTACAAGAGACAAACAAACAAAAATCATATAAAGGAACCAAGTGGAATTAAGGGCATTGCTAAAGCACACTTGGCTATGATCACCTTCAAAATTCATCTTATTGTCAATGTGTTGAAGATCAACCACCCAATCTCTTTTAAGGATACCATAATTTTCAAGGATTAAATTTCAATTATCATGAAGGTCATTATCTCCTTCTTTGATATGGGTGTGCATGGCAGGCAAGGATGAACGAGCTTTATTTTGTAGCTCAATGCCCAATAAAAGTCCTAACAATTTTTGGGAGGGCAATGTTGGGCTAAGCAAGGTAGGCTTTCTTACTCGTAACTCCCTAGTCAATACCATATATATGTATAAAATCTCCAATTATACCTAATAAATACTATTAAAAAATTCAAACACATTCCATAATTTCACAGCTTGATATGTTTCAAAATAAATCTATTACTCAAGTTTTGAATTTTTTTTTAAAAAAACTATTATATGTCTTAACAATTACATGCCAAATTATGAAGTAATATGTGTTTGAGTATGAAAATTGATTGATATGAATATTGCAATTATGATAAAGACTTCAAAGAAACTAAATTTCTTGTCCTTGATCTCAATTTTTTAATGCTTTGTATTATCCATCCAAATAAAAATAAAAAATAAAATAAAAAACCACCTCCATCCAAAAAGCAATGACCTATATGTAAACTACGGTGGATGAATATTAAATAATAATATAAAACATTTCATAAAATTGAAATATATATATACACACACACACACACATACACTAGTATAGAATAGTACTTATTTTACCAACAAGTTGTTAGTTGTGGTAGTAAGGGCCTCACCCCCTTAAGGAGGAGAACACAAATTCGAATCTTTGGGAGCGCATTTGTTGAAAGAGGTGAGAACCCTTTGCCCTCTAAGCTTCGAGGGGGAAACCCTAGTCTAATAAAAAAAGAATCATATTTATTTTACATAAATCAATATATATATATATTTAATAATATGTATTTGAAGTAAATTGTATATAATTTTCCGGTAGGTAGCAAATGGGCGGTGGTAGTACCCCCAATAACTAGCCTGGCCTAAAGCTACCAAATTTTTTTCAAGCCACTTCTTTTGGGCTGGCTAGGCTGGGAAATTTTTTACCGAGCTTGAGCTTATACCAGCACTTAGGCACCATGCTCACCCCTAAGGTTTATTACATCTGAAGAATCATTTCTCAAGCAAATTTGTCTGTAATTCTCATCCCAAGCCCTTCTAAGACCAATAAGGCACACCCAAAGTTTTGCTGTCGAAGGGTCTCTTTGTATATGAAGCATCAAAGCTTCAATTGGATTACCTCTATGATCATTGATAATGCTCCACATCCTGTTGTGCCATCCCAATAAGAATAAGCTTCATCAACATTGATAATCAACCCATCTATGATTCCCATTTGGCTGTGATCCTCACTCACCGCTATAATACCTTGTATTTTAGCCTGAATTATCTGAATCTTGGCTACACTAAAACTAGATAAGATGGTTTTAGCATTTGGTAGGAGTCCATGAGCACTATAGAGATGTTATAGGTGAAGCTAGCTGGGTTACTTATCTTGTAGGGATTGGAAGGTACCGATGTGATGATTAGCCATGCACAGAGATTAGAGTCATCATCGTGGCCGCCGTGAAGGGCCGTGGCCTACTGTGGTCGGGCCCTCCAAGGCCGGAGTAAGAAAAACGCCTGTTTTTCAAAGCCCGGCCGAGAGCACCAGGGCTGTGGCCGGGCCCGAAGGCCCGAAAATTACTATTTCAAATTTTAACTATTTTTCCTCCGCTTTTTTTAAAGAAATATAATTAGTAAATTATAACACGAATCATCCAATAAATAACTACAATCACTAATTTATAATCAAAAGCAACCTATCTTCACAAATAACTCACATAAAACATAAAAAAGCATACTATGAATTTCTTCTCCCGCATCATGAACACATCCATAATCTTTATTTGCAACAAATAATAAACCAAATCATAAAATTAGAGTATAGTTATTATATATTTGTAATTAAATGGATAAATAACTTTATAACAAATACAAAAAATATATAAATTAATAAATTTAAAAAGAAAAAAAGAAAAAGCTACAGTGAAAAGGGCCTGCAGGGCCGGCCCGTGGCCCTCCAGGGCTGACCCATCTAAGCCCGAGGCCCTTCAGGGCCGGCCCTCCAGGGCCAATTTCAAATATTTCATCTATTTTTCAAGCCCGGCCCTTAACGGGCCAGGGCTTAAATGGGCCGGCCCGATGGGCTCGGCCCGTTTTGACGGTTCTAACAGAGATGATAACTCTCTAACTAGCCAACTTGCCAAATACTCTCATAGGCTTGATAGTGATTATTGTGTCTTTGATTACTGTCCATGTATTTATTTAGGATATGGATGGGGATTGAGGAAAGCTTAGTTATTAAGTTTATCATTACTTTGAGCATTGGGATAAGGATTTTTCCTTGGTTGGAATTTAAAGAATACCATGTAATTAACGTGGTCTTATCTATCTTACTTATCAGTACTACTCGTGGGTTTTTTTTGAAAAACTCCATAAGCCTAGAATGAGTAGAAACTTGTATGAACCTTGCTATTTTATGACCTATAACGCCTTTGGGACCTTTGTGTGAATTATAGGACTAGATACATTGATTTGTGGAATCATTAGAGACAACCATAGATCTGGATGCATAAACTTAACTGTTTTTTGTATCTTTGTGATTCATGCCTCATGAGTGACCATGTATGGGCAATTGAACTACTGGTGCAATGTGTTTGTGAGTATGGGCTTGACGAATATATGTGTTATGTATGTGATGCACTAAGATTCTGTATTGCTCATATATTGTTGATTAACTGGATAAAGAATATATGCCTGTGTTGGAACATGGTGATTCTATGTTATGAACTTGAATGAATGAGCATGAAAATATGAAGCCCGCTTGAGAATAATGTGATATATATGGTGGATTTAGTGAATGGTTGTGATTGATAAAAACTGAATACCACGTGGCAGGCCACTAGTTGATTTTTGCGCACCACTAGTTGATTTTTGCGCACCACTAGCTGGCCTCTATTTTACAAGACAGTATTCCTTCACACGACACTCCAGGGGCTTCTGGGCAGTATTCTCAGGGATCGGGAAGTAACCCTACTAGAGGAACCCATGGTCCCATGTGTGCTTTGTAGTACTTTGGTCAGTCTAGATCACACTTGCAGAGAGCTTGTCAGAGTATCCCAGTAACATGAAAAGTACTTAACCCATGGGTTCAATCAGAGGAAATAAGGAGGATATAAGGATGATTAGGGGTTAATATAAGATAAAGAGTAATAATGCGTGACATTTTGTGAATCAATATATTGTGTTGGGAGTAAATGTTCTTTGAGAATAAGTGCTCTTGGTTAGTATATCTACTTCCCTCTTACTTATTATATTTGCTTGCCTTTCTGCCTAATATATCTACTTGAGATGTTTGTATGTTAGTACCATCTAGCCCCCCATGGGTGGTGCCGGTAGGTAAGGTGGGTAGTGATTGTGTTATTGAGATAGTGGTCTCATGCATCCCGTTACTTCTCACATTTTTTTACGTGAGAGCTTGAGGGCAAGAGCTACTGGGAAGGCATCTGATGATGTAGCTACCCTGACAATTAGCTAGCGATTATGGCTTATTTCATTTTTATTGCCACTTTTAGGGAATTTTGCCTATTACATCATACTGCATGTGAATTTACTTAGAATATATAATTGCACTCTTTTGATAGATGGGTGAAGACCTAGAATATTTATTTACTTAATTTGTTGATTTGAGGAACTCATTTTGAGGTCATCTTTAAATATTAAAAAAATGAAATAATTCACGTTAAGCTTAGGGTTAATTAGATATGGTATTTCATTGGGCAATCCTAAAAAAGATTGAGGTTGAATTGAATTAAAAACAATGAGAAGAGGCATAAAAGTGAGCTTGATACCACGTTTTAACCCAAAACATCAAGGCAACAAGTTTATAAATTATTATTCTACTTTTATAAATTCGATCTGACATGATTTTTTCACTCCTTTTCGATTAATCAAGTAAAGCTCACCCATCCTTTATACTCTTAACGGACTAACAGAAACTAGAATTTACATTTTTATGGAATAATCTGCTTATTTATTACATTTTGGCAAACAAAAATTCAAAAGCTAAAGCTATTAACCCACTATACAAATTTTGCACGAATTATTTTCTATAAATTAATAAATGCATAGTATGTCGTTTTCCGTTTATCGACTAGTCAAGTGTATTCATCCGGTTCTTATATTTGTGCCAAATTTCTCATCCACTTCTATTTTAATTCTTCACCACAAGAACATTTCATTAATTTCACTCGTTCACTATCACACATTGATTTGATTCATTCTTATCGTTCCGTTTGAAATTTCCAAATAGTGATGATTCAAATAATCTTGCAAGTTGACCAGCCTAATCTGGCATCATAAAGACAACAACTACCAACAACAAAAAAATGTATGGAGAAGAAAGCGTTCAGAGTTTTCTGTTGAAATGTTATTGGGTAAGAAGAGAAGAATGAAAATGAGAGTAGGAAAGGAAATTAGTAAGAAAATAATGTGATTGGACAACTAACTAACTTGTATCATATTGTATGTATTGCCTTGGGAACAAGGAACAAGGGGATAATATCATAATAGTAGCAGTTCTAATTCGCTAGGATCACAAACGGTGCGTCGTTTTCAAGTTAATCACTAATTAATGTGCCGGCATTGACCGCCATGTTTATCTAGATTTTGTCATCTGACTCTTGAAATATTTAATTTATTCCTGAATCCAAGTGACGGACGGGCCTATTATTTTGTAATCAATTAAAGAGTATATAATATTTTTTTCAATTGAAGAGTATGTTCTTAAATTTTGTAGGACAAGTTTTTTTGTGGTCGTAATTTATGATACATGGCACCCCACAAATTCTGACCACACTTTCTCACAAAGCAATGAAAGGGGGCAAAAAAAAAAAAAAAGAAGATAAAATACTCAGAGTCCATTTAGTTCAACCTTATCGCATACTTGTAATGTAATCATAATTATATTATCCAAAGAAGAGTGTTTGATTGCTTTTTAACATGGTACTAGGGTTTGTCATGGTAATGATGATTACCAAAAAATTGGTAATCCTCATTCATACCTCTACCATATGAATATTCGTTACTACCCCATTGCATGATTGAAAAAGTCAAATTTAACCTTTAGTCTCATTTGTTTTTGTTTCATTTGTCTCATTTTACACATTACGCCACGCTACAACCACCGCCACCACTACCTCCTCCTCTACCACCACAACTTCCACCCCTGCCACCATCACTGCTATGGCACCTGCCATCACCACCACTACTTCCTCCACAGCCACCATTGTCACTATCTCCTCCATCGTTATCCCTGTCACCACCTGCTATCGCCACCACTACCTCCTTCTCCTCCACTGCCACCCCCGCCTCCACCACCTCCACCATTGCCATCACCACCGCCACTACCTCCACAGTTGTCGTTATCACCATTTGCCATCGCCACCACTACCTCCTCCTCCTCCACCACCACTACCATCACCCCCATCACCGCCACCTCTACCATTGTCGTTGTCTCTACCATTGCAGATGTTGTCACCACCCTTACCTCCTCTACCATTGTCGCTATCACCATCTGCCATTGCCACCACTACCTTCTCCTCCTCCACCGCCACTCACTGCCTCCATTGTTGCCATTATCGCCGCCATGACAAATGTCGCCACCACCACTACCTCCTCTACCATTGTCGATGTCACGAATTGCCACCATCACCACCACCACCACACCACTGTTACTGTCACCTCTACCACTACAACCATCATCATCAAACGATCCTCGAAGAGGTTGCATCATGATTATAATGAGGCTACATGATGACTCTTAACTATATTTTCTACAAATATTATATTAATGGTAAAATAGACTTTGTGTGATATCTAATTTTCTACAAATAATTATTTTAAAAAATAACTCATCTTAGCTTAAAAATCAAATCAACACTAACTCTGTAATTAATATTGTACTAAATCGCATTGCATCTGCACTGTAAGGTGTAATGTGATCAAATCAAACGGTACCTCAATCACTTAGTTGCTCACAATTATTGAATGTAAGAAAAATATAAGGAGAATTTAACTTATATATTTGGAGAAATTAATGATAAAATACAAGAGTGCAGTACATAACTACCTATAGAATTCTCATTTTATATAATTATATATATATATATAGATTATTTAAATTATTTTCTTTTTTGTCTCTCTCTAAATATAGTCTTTATGTTTTTAATTTGGTAAAAATGTACTCCTTAAACTTATTTTGTAAACATATTCCCTAAATTTTGAATACTTTTATATATTTGTATATTAATATTATATAATAATTTTTTAATTAATTTTAAAAAACTCTTTGAAGTCATATAGGTTTTTGGATGGAAAAATTGATCACCTGATTACTTATAAGTTCACTCAGGTTAAACTTCATCTTTAGCATTCAAGAAATAATAAGTAAAAAAAATCTTGGAAAACGCATTTGTTGAATGAAACAAAACCCTTTTATGCTAAGTTATAAGTCTCAAAAGGAGTCACTACTACAAAAATTTGATAATACTACCCTCAAATACGTCCTAAATAAGAAATAGGTAGTAAAAAATGAGGCCAATGGCAATCTTGTAATTATATACAAGGAAAATGAGACTTCAACGTCCTGAATTATTGTTTAGGACTTCTAAAATAAATTTTTGACAACCTAAATTTTTTTAGGACGCTTTAATTGCTTCCCGCCATAAGAAATATGAGAATTTTTTGTTTGGCGCCATGGTAATTACTTTTTCTTGGAATAAAAATCATTTTTGGCGACGATAATATTTCAAGACGCCTAAAAATCTGCAAAAAATTGGCGCGCCGGAAATATGAGAGAATTTTTTGTTTGCGCGCCATGTTATGTTTAATGGGAAAATTAGCGACGATAAATATTTCAGTCGCCAATTATAAAAACACATGGGGTTTTTTTTTAATATAATGAAAAAGTGGCCCGATTTTATTCAAAAATAGGCGACCCGAACGAGTAAATAAGGTCGCCTATTTTCGAAATACATGGGTTTTTTTAATATATAATTCAAAAATAGGCGACCGGATTCTCTCTCAGTCGCTTATTTTTGAAAATAGAGACCTAATCCCTTACAAGGTCGCCTATTTTTAACAAATACATAGGTTTTTTAATATATTATTCAAAAATAGGCGACCTGAGAGGGAATCAAGTCGCCTATTTTCAAAAATAGCGACTGAGAGAGAAATCCGTTCGCCTATTTTTGAAAATAAGGCGACCCGAGAGAGAATCGGTCGCTTATTTTAAAATAGGCGACCTGATTTCCTCTCAGGTCGCCTAAAATCACTTAAAATATCAAAAATTCCATCAGTCCGATCATTCACTCCCGCTGCTTCGTTCCTTCTTCCTAAACCCTAAAACCCAAATCATCCGCTACCTCACCCACTCACAACGTCGCCATCCTCCTTCGCGGCATCACCGATTCACCCCTCGCCGTCGTTCTCCCTACCGACCCACACCGTAAATCGTTGGAGGCGGAGGTATTTTGCTCACCCACTCACGGCGTCGCCATCCTCCTTCGCGGCATCGCCGATTCACCCTCGCCGTCGTTCTCCCTACCGACCCGGACCCGAAATCGTTGGAGGCGGAGGTATTTTGCTACGTAGTTCCATTCACCTTCATCGTCTTGGTCTCTTTGATCCTTTCTTCCGTGAGTTCGACGAGGTCTCTTCCATTCTCCTCTTCGGGTATTTTGCTTCCCCGGTTCCATCTTTGTTTGATGTGGGTTTTTTTTAGCTAACTTCTCACCTCTCGTTTTTAGTCCGACACGACCCCGGTAGGCCGGTACTCTTCCGCTCGCCTTGTATTTGGTGACCATCTCCCATTTCTTTCTTCCCGCACCTGACCGACAAGGTGAATCCCTTTCTGTTCAATTAGCATTCTTCGACTTTTAGGTTTAATTTTATTAATTTATAACTTTTAGATTCATTAAGAAATCCATTAAGCCTTGTTTTTTGCCGTGAAGTTGTTCTTTTTTTCTATTGACAAAATTCACATCTTCGTCAGCTTTCTATTTTCTCTATGGTTTCATCAATGTTGTGCTTGGATCCTATTCTTGTTTTCTCGCTTTCTCTATGTTTTCTTTTAGAGTTTTGTCTTTTTTTTTTGGCTTGGATGGGAGTGCTTGAATTGGATGGAGGAATCTAATCTTGACAAAACTCTTATGCCCCATTTGGTAATGGATATGAAAATAGAATTGATTTCCATCGAGAGTGTTTTTGGTACAAAGAGAAGGTCATGGAATTGGGTTCTATTTGGAAGCCAATTCCATCAAAATTGATGGAATTGGCTTACATGAAAAAGCTAACATTTGCAACAACAAAAAGAAGAAAGAAAAAGAAAAATAGTGACATAATTTAGCCACGATATGATGATTCTTTTGTGCTATTGAGTACTAGATGCCAAGGAAATATAATCTAGTTGCGGTGACACATGCTTATGCAGCTGCTGAGAAGTGCTTGAAAGATCGAAAGATTGAGCAATTTTCTACAAATTGCTCATAATTCTAAGTGTTGATTTTTGGTGGTGGATTTTTTTGTTTCTTTGTTAAGTCTGTCAAGATTTTGCTTTTGCTTGTGCTTTTTTCTCATCTATACTATCTCAGTCCTAATTTCTTATCATCGTGTTAACAAGCCCGCAATTTTTTCATTTAATCTAGATAACAATGGCAAGTATGAATTTCCTTGTAGATCTAAAACGTTTAAATTTTTTAACATTAGAATTGGAATCCGTGCAACTCTTTTTTAGTGAAGTTAGTTCGAATTTGCTGGAATGCATGGCATGTTTACCATTATATGATGGCTTCATGGTTTACCATTATTAGTTTAAGTGTTTTTAATCCAGTCTATGTTTTTTTTTGTCTTTCCTTTATTATTAGCCATATGAACTACGTGAACTTGATTACAAAAGTGATGGCTTCATGGTGTACCATTTCCATTACCATTGAAGTATATGTCGGTAGGAATAATTCCAATGTTCTCATTAGTTGATGAAATTGTTGGATTTAATAGTTGATATTGTTCTGAATTGCTTTAGTTAGTAAGTTTTGTTGAATTAAGTTGAAATTGGTTGTTATTGAAATTTTGGGATGTCTTACTTTTAAGGGGAAACGCTGCCGAAATTTTCTTAAAAGAAAGCATGTCGTTCTTGAAATTGTTATGAACTTGACTGTTGTTGGAAATGTCGTAAGTGGTAATAAAATGGGTTATAGTTGGATGAATGCGTTGAGAACTAGTGAAGAATATGAGAATGAGGTGGAAGAGTTTATTGAATTTGCTAGAAGGAATGTGGCTACAAAAAATGGGATGTACTATTGTCCATGTGTTAATTGTTTAAATGGGGTTCGACAGATATTGCCGATATAAGGGATCACCTAATTTGTGATGGAATAAACCTTCGATACACAACGTGGATATGGCATGGTGAGGAGGTAACTCCTAGTGCATCCCACGAAAATGAAGTTGAGGTAGATGATGATGTAATGGAGAGAATGATTCATGATGTTGAGGTCGAATCCTTTGCACAACCGCATGAATATGATAGCGTGCGGAGTGATGCGAGACACCTTTGTTCCCTCGGGTGTACTAAGTATACACGGTTGACTGGGACCTTACATTTGGTCAACTTAAAGGCAACTTGTGGGTGGACCGATAGCAGTTTCACGTCGTTGCTTGAATTGTTGTGTGATATGTTGCCAGATGATAATGTACTTCCAAATCGTATGTGTAATATGTTGATGCTATTTAATTGCTGCATTAAATTGTGAAAGCTGTTGTGAAATTTTGGAGATTAATTGCCTCCAAATGTGAGAAAAATTTGTTGTCATAGTGGTGCTTTGTTTGTTGTTTTGGTCTAGTTTTAGTAACCTAAATCTAGTTCATACCTTCTTTCTTTTTCTCGCTCTTGAATTTGCTGAAAGTTTCGACTTTGTCAACTTGTCTTCTTAGGCTCGCTTGAAGTTTTCTCTTGGAGTTGTTGATATTCTTGCATCCTTGTGCTAAATGGTTATGTTGGAAGTTGTGAATTTGATTGATTTTGTTGAAGTGAGCTGAATACAGAACATCTATATTGTCATTCTCTTGTATGATCTTGTATGCATAGCCAATATTCTTTTGTTGAAGTCACTTTTACAATTTTCTTATTGAACCTTGCTGGATTATTCATTGTTATTTCACCTTCTTTGGATGGAATGCACATACATATAATTCATACAGTCATACATATAAGTTCTTATTTCACATTCATTGTTATCTATTGTCATTCACTGCATATGCACTTATTTTGTAAGTTTTGCAGCAAATTGGCCAAAAAAACAACAAGCAAATGTTTTTTTTTAAAAAAAACTAATATAAGGCATCCTGAAAATCAATTCAGGGCGTCTGTTGAACATAAGAGGCGACTGAATTGAACAAGGTCGCCTATTAATATAGAAGAGGCGACCTGAATTTAAAATCAAGTCGCCTCAAATGATAAAAATAAGCGACCTGGCCTCATAAGAGGCGACCATAATTTTTTTCAGGTCGCCTCATATGAGACGACCTTAAACAACTAAGAGGCGACCTTAAAAACTCGTGTCGCCTCATAAGAGGCGACCGATTTGTATTCAGTCGCCTATTATGAGGCGACACAAAACAATTTCAGTCGCTAAATATAATGCAAACAACGACACTCTCCCCGACGTCCCGTAGAAATGGGACGTTAATTGGGTCTTATTTAGGTCGTCTTTTTTAGGTATTTTGTAGTAGTGAGTTATACCCTTAATCATTTTTTAAAAAAAAAAAAAAAAAAAAAAAAAAAAAAAAAACTATTTCATTATTCATTGGCTCATGTAAAGAAACTTTTTTTTATGTCATATTCAATGAAAGTGATTAACTCACGCCCCCATCATATTTATGAAGTGTCGAACTTGCAATATCACCCTTAAAAAAATTAAATGAGGTGTTTGGTGTCATTGGACCAAAATGCTTGGATAAAGAACCCTTTTAATTTAATTAATATGCTCGGATTTGGAGTTGTATACCCTTGATCAAATTTTATATATATATATATATATATATATATATATATATATATTCCATAATTCATTTGACCAAGCAAATAAACCTTTTTCCCGTTATCTTTCATCCATTGAGAGTAATTAACTCACGCCTCCATCATATTTATGGAGCATCAAACTTGCAATATCACACTTGAACAAATTTAAATGAGGTGTCTGGTGTCATTGAGCCAGAATGTTCGAACAAAAAACCTTTTTAATTTAATCAATATGCCCAGATTTGGAATTATATGCCATTGATCAAATAAAAAAAATCATAATTTATTATGTTTGGGTAAAGAAACTTTTATTTCCGGTCTTCTTTCATTTAACGAAAGTAATTAACTCACACTTCCATCATATTTTTGGAGTGTCAAGCTTGCAATATAATATCACACTTAAAAAAAAATTAAATGAGGTGTTTGGTGTCATTGAGACATAATGCCCGAACTAAGAACCTTTCTGATTTTATTAATATGATCAAATTCGAAGTTATGTACCACTGATCAAATAAAATTTTTTATCATTCATTGGTTTAGGTAAAGAACCTTTTTAACCCGCCATCTTTCATCCAATGAAAGTAATTAACTCACGCATTTATCATATTTATGGAGTATCAAACTTGCAATGCCACACTTGAAAAAATTTAAATGAGGTGTTTGGTGTCATTGAGCCAAAATGCCCGAACAAAGAACCTTTTTAATTTAATTAATATGCCTAGATTTAGAATTATATAGCCTTGATCAAATAAGAATTCTCATAATTCAATGGTTCAGGTAAAGAAACTTTTTTCCCGTTATCTTTCATTCAACGAAAGCAATTAACTCACGCCTCCATCATGAATATGGAGTATCGAACTTGCAATATCAATCTTTTTAAAAAGTTAAATGAGGTGTTTGATGTCATTGAACTAGAATGCCTGGATAACGAACCTTTTAATGATGTTAAAAGCATCTAACTTTTAAAAAAGCTCTGGTAAAAAAAGTCTTATAGATAATGATTTGTGTTTGGATTGATGGTGGTAGAAGTGGAAGGGGCCCACGTCAAAAAGCTGAGAGCATTATGGAAAAAGTTGGATTTTGGACTTTTTCCTTAACTCGACTTTTTTCGAGCTTTTTTGACTTAAAATTAAGCCAACGCAACGCAATAATCCAAACGCTCCAAATTGGGCTTTTTCTCATCAATTTAAAAGCCAAAATTATTACACACTAACGAAAAAAATAAGCCAACCCAAAAAGCCCAATATAATTATTATGCTCAGATTTAGAATTATACACCATACATCAAAGAAAAATTTCATAATTCATTGGACTAAGTAAAGAAATTTTTTCCCCTTAATCTTTCATTCAACGAAAGTAATTAACTCAATGCTCCATCATATTTATGGAGTGTTGATAACGCAATATTACACTTTAAAAAATTAAAAATTAAAATGAGGTGTTTTGTGTCATGGAGCTAGAATGCCCGAACAAAGAAGCTTTTTTCAATTGAATTAATATGCCCAGATTTGGAATTATATACCCCTTGATCAAATAAAAATTTAATAATTCATTGGTTCTAGTAAAAGAAACTTTTTTCCTTCATCTTTCATTTAACAAAAGAAATTAACTCACGCCTCCATCTATCAAGTGTCGAACTTGCAATATCACACATAAAAAAGATCTAAATGAGGTGTTTGGTGTTATTGGGCCAGATCGAATGCCCGAACAAAAAACCTTTTTAATTTAATTAATATGCCCAGATTTAGAATTATATAACCTTGATCAAATAAGAATTTCATAATTCAATGGCTTAGGTAAAGAAACTCTTTTCTCGTTATCTTTCATTCAACGAAAGTAATTAACTCAAGCCTCCATCGTATTTTTGGAGTGACGAACTTACAATATCACACTTAAATAAATTTAAATGTGATGTTTGGTTTCATTGGATTAGAATGCCTGAACAAAGAACCTTTTTAATTTAATTAATATGCCCAAAAGTTTAGAATTATATACCCCTGATCAAATAAAAATTTCATAATTCACTGGTTAAGGTAATAATTTTTTTTCTTATCATATTTCATTCAGCGAAAGTAATTAATTTAGGCTCCGATTATATTTATGGTGGATCAAACTTACAATATCACACTTAAAAAAATTTAAATGAGGTGTTTAGTGTCATTGAATCACAATGCCCGAACAAAGAACATTTATAATTTAACTAATAGGCCCAGATTTGGAACTATATATTTGTGGGAAAGCCCAGAGGAAGGTTTGACCAGAACATATACGTCAGTGTGGGGCCTCACTACAACAGCTTACAACCAAACATCGCTGGTCATACCCCCAATACACGAAGGTCAAACCCACCCATCCAATCAAAACATTAAAGATTAAGAAAAAGAAAGCCGCCTTTTCATTTGACTTTCCCCTCTTGTTATTATTTTTTTATTTTATTTTTTTTATTTTCATTTTGTCATCTCTTCCCCATTTTCTACTGTTTCAGCGTTCTTCACCCGCAGACAATGAACGCGGCGCAGTCTCCGCCGGTGGCGGTTTCTCATTCCGTCGATACCGGAGTCGTGCCGGCCTCTTCGCTCGTCAGAACTTACCGCACCTGGAAGGGCAGTAATGTAAGATTTGCATTTCATGCCTCATGATCAAGTTTGTCCCTATTTTCTCCCTCTGTCAATCTCTGCTAGCCAATTTTTATGTATTGACTTGATAATTTTCATTCCTGAGTTCAATCTGGGATTATCTTTGGTACTGGATTGCTTTCTCCGCTTTCTTAGATAAGCTGATCATGCAGTATTAGAATGCGATACTGGAGAGGAAAGGCTGGACTTTGTTACAAAATTTATGCTGGGTTCATGATTAATTTAGGATCTCCATTCTTCTATTTCTCATTAACTGTGTGATACTGCTTTTCTGTTGACGCAGGGTGTAGACTTTTCTTCTCCGCTTAGTCTTGTTCATGGTAGAAATATTTGGAATTTTTTCATTTATATGACCATCGGCTATGTTGAATTTAGCATCATTACACAATAGGTACCATTTCGCTAGCTAACCAATGCAGCAGCTTGCTCTTTACTTTCCAGTTTGCAGTTCTGCTGCTTCTAAATACTGAGACCGTGATTGATCCCTTTCTTTGTGATGTGCTATTTTTAATAATGTTATCTAAGAACAGAATACTGTAGCAAATAAGCATTCCGATGTTCTACCCCACTTATGGCTTTGTAAATGTTGGTTCATAGATGATAAGATCATTACAATCAGACCAAATATAGGCATTTGAGATGGGAAAGATATATAGATGGATGATATAATAATTACCCCAACCAATGAAAATTATATGTATTCAATCTTACTCTAACACTGTGTTATCAACCAATGCAGTTAAATTTTATCGGTTTACTTTTAAATCTGCAAGATACTTTTTTTCTCTCCATTCATTCCATTTATGAAAGATATATTGACCAATGGACATTTTTTACAAATAGTATGGCTGTAAGGTAAGTGCTATTTCTGGTTGTCTCATTCATTTTAATTCATTTTATGCATGTATGAAATTGGTCCATTACATTGGCAATCTTCCTAATTTTGATTCTGAATCCATGTCTGTTTGTTCTATTTCCAGGTATTTTTACTTCAGGGAAGACTGATATTTGGACCTGATGCTAAATCTATATTTCTGACATTATTCCTTATTATTGCTCCTGTTGCTGTATTCTGCATTTTCGTAGCCAGAAAACTGTTAGATGATTTTTCTCATCACTTGGGAGTGTCGATAATGGTCATAGTTATTGCTCTCACAATATTTGTAAGTTATCTGTGACCTAGCCTTGTTTAGTTATGATAACGCCATAATATGTCATAAGATGCTCAATAAATGCTGTCATCCAACAATATTACATTCTGTAAGAGGCATTCAATGATTTCTTACACAATTGACTGTTGCCAGCCTTCATGTATAGTAGCTCCATGTGTTGGGTTAGCTTTTATGTTAAAAGTAGGAAGGAGAAGTCTTCCCATGATCATGCCAATAACTATGTCCTTAGATACGTACACATGATATTGGAGTAGAGCCGCTTTTGCAATTATTCTGTTTTTCTATCTTTGGTGATGAGATTGCAATTGAAGTTTTAAAACAATTATGCAAGTGATTGGCTGAAAAGAATTCCATATTTAGATTGGTAATGCAGCTTATTTCAGTAACTATCATCAATACCTAAGAGTTCTGATGGTTTCCATCAAAAATGTTAGAAATTACACCTTGATACTGCTAAGACTCTGAAAAATGTCGATGAATTCTGTCAATTATGTTAAAAATATGCTGCCTCCCAAGTGCCTGTTGGAGAAACAGAACCCTGTGTTGACTTGGCAGTAGAGGGAATAAGAGAGTTAGGTAATTGAAGAAGTCAGGTTCCCTTTGAAGTACAAAATAATTGAAAGATTCTGATGTAGATCTGATCTTAGATCAAAGTAATTAAACTTAAGCCCGGGTTTTGACTTTTATATTAAGGTGCTATATTGTTAAAGGCATCATTTCCAATGTGTAACTCTGATACATCTATGGAATATCAATTTTGCTTCGCCATTGGTTTCTAATGCTTATAATTTCTATGCTTTGTTTCCCATATTCAAGTGCATAGAAAATGATGCCTCCGTATATTGATTTCAAAAGCTTACCGTAATTTTTCATTATAGTTCATTCAGAACAGTACTCTCAATTCTTAAAATTTGTTTCCAGTCTCTGACTGTCCTTATGCTGGCATCAGCAAGGGATCCTGGCATAATACCTCGCAACGCATATCCTCCCGAATCAGATGATTCTGATTTTAGTGACAGGAACAACAATGGACAGTCTCCAAGGCGACATTTGCCAAGGACAAAGGATGTCATTGTTAATGGTAGACCTATAAGGACCAAATATTGTGATACCTGCCAGCTATATCGACCTCCCCGTTGCTCTCATTGTTCAGTGTGTGATAACTGTGTGGAGCGATTTGATCATCACTGCCCTTGGGTGGGTCAGTGTATCGGATTGGTAAGACATTTTTCAAAATATAATATGCCCTGAATTTCATAGTGACTGTATCAAGAGAATGCTGCCTAAGACTGCTACTATTATGTTAGTTTTATTTAGAAGGTTGATTTTTGTCCTCCCCCGGGTTCTTGTATACACTAATCCATGTCCATGGACTATTAAACAAGGCACTCTTCTTTCCCTAAACCATAAGACAAATTCTACAAGATATTCAAATTTTAAATATAAACTGTGCCCAAATATATAGTTGCTATGAAAAGATATATAGGTAATCTTTTGGCCTGGAAAAAAACATATAGGCAATCTTAGTTTCTGCTTGATGATATATTGGGATGCTTAGGTAAAATGCTTGCAAAATGTTGAAGTGTTGCAACGGAAATTGCTAAGTAGTATTAGCTTAAATGATAGAATTTGCTGTGTAAGAAAGGACAGGAATGTTCTATCCTAATAGCTTTAGCTTCATCCGCATACTACACAAAATGCACATATTAGAATATGTTGCGTCCATTAGGAATCTTGGTATTTGTCTGCTGACAAACTTTCTGAATAATTTTTTTTTTTCCATTTTTCTTTTGCTTCTGCTGGCAATAGAAATCGATTACTTCATTGCATGCATTTTGCAATTTTGGCTATTTTCCGATGTCACGGCTTTAATTACTGTGGTATAACCACATGGATGTGACACTGTTAATGAAATGTTGTAGTAATAGTAGATATGATCATGATGGTGATAAGTTAGAGTTTTCTTTTGCTTCTTGACTGCAGCGAAATTACCGGTTTTTCTACATGTTTGTCTTCTCTGCAACTCTTCTCTGCTTATATGTGCATGCCTTTTGCTGGGTCTACATCAAGAGGATAAGGGATTCAGAGGAGATATCAATTTGGAGGGCAATGATCAAAACTCCTGCATCCATGGCACTAATAATCGACACCTTTATTTGTGTATGGTTTGTTGGTGGCCTTACAGTTTTCCATACATATCTCATCAGCACAAACCAGGTTTGGATGCTCATTCAACTCACAGTCCTTTCCCTTGATAGGGTTAATACACTGTTTTGTCCTTATAGTTTGCCATCATTTTGGTTTTTATAGTTTCAAATCACATATTTAGGTCCCTCAAGTTTTTTTCCGATTAAAATGCTAGTCGTTATGTATTTAAAACCTGGATCATTTACCAATACAGAGTTGATCTAGCGGTGTAAGGCCCTACTAGATCCCCTAGGTCTCGAGTTCGACTCCCAAAAGAAACACCTGTGATGGTAGGGGCAACCACGAACCCCAAACCGGATATCGGATGATAATATCAACAGCAAAAAATCTTGACCATTTTGTCCTTTGAGGGATTAAAACCAAAATGAAGCCAAACTATAAGGACTAAGCATTATATTAACTCCCCTTGATATGTGAAATGTGACTTTTTACTCATGAAGTAAATTCTCATGCAGGCAGTAGGCTGTTGTATATGATGACATGATGTTATTTCAACCACCTCTTTGATATGTCCATTTCTAGTTCACTGACATGTGAATGACAATCCCTTTTGTTTTATTTGTAGACTACATATGAGAATATTAGATACCGTTATGATCAACATGACAACCCGTATCACAAAGGGACACTTGGGAACTTCAAGGAAGTATTCTGCTCTAGGATTCCTCCATCCAAGAACAAGTTCAGGTCCAAGGTTCCAATTGAGCCATTAGCTCCATCAAAAAGAATGGGTCTTGAGTCTGTCAGCTCTTTAATGAGAAAACCCGCAGGTCACTCGGACTTGGGAAGGCCAGATTATAACGAGGCTAGTAATGAAGAAGGTGAATACAAAGATGGCTCTGACAAATTTGAAGGAGTTGTCATGGATAGTGAATTATCTGATAAGTCGCAAGATTTAGGCAACAATCTTAGGTGGGACATTGGTCCTGAAGTTGGGGAATCATATGGTATGACTAGTGGCATAGGTGGGATCTCAACAAAGGCGGCTGTATAGTGTGGTACAATTTTCTTGATGTAAATTAAAAGATTAAAGAGTTAAAGGGCAAAAGCAAAAAAAACAAAACAAAAAAAACAAAAAACAAAAACAAAAGGTTAAGTTAAAGATAGATTGGGTTGGGGTTGACAGTGAAATCTCAAACGTGATTGAATCCTGCTTTATTGATAATATATAGTATGATAGTTACTTGGTGAATTTAATGTGTGGTGATCGCTCAAGTCGTTCAAAGTAGCATGTGTGTGCGTTAATAAAAGAAAAGTAGGATTTGCTGAAAGTGGTAGTTGGAAATTTGTGGGCACATTTTGCATCGTTTCCATTGCTTTCTCTGTTTTCCTCCTTTTCACTATCGTATTTGTGATCATGCTTGCTTTTATTTTTTATTTTTATTTTTTGGGTAAGATGAGACTAGGGTGGCTTTTTATTCCCTCCTGCCACTCCGTCATCCCCACAATGGTTTTATTTGGATTAACAGTAGGAGTTATTTTTTTCTAACTTGATTTATGATGTATAAGATAAATATGTGAAATGTGTTTTGTTTTGATTTGCACGTTTTTTTTAACGCCAATTCAAATAGGCCCTTGGATGAATAACGTCCCCGATGAGGCACTTCAAAGCCACTTGATGATGGTAGAAGTACTTTGTCAATATTTACTTGGGAAAATCTCATATAAAGTTGCTTTAAAATATGGAAATTCTAAATTAAGTTGGTAAATTCAATAAATCCCTAATTAAGTTATTGACCCAATTTAGAATTTTAAAATTTAGATTAAATGACGTTCCTACCCTCTCATAGACTCATCTCTCATCTTAAAAGGTTTTCAATACATTTTAACTTATTTTTACAATAAGTGTATAAACATTAATATATAATAAAATAAAACATGATTAACTTAGATCAAAGAAATTCTATGTTTTGTGGAAGAATAATCATGAATAATACAAAAAAAAAAGTATCAGCCCCAATATTAATTAAATGATTTCTAGTTGAACATTGAGAATATAAAAAAAATTATTTTTTACTTGATTTTTTGTTCATTGAGAAAAAATGTTAATATAAAAAATAACTTGTTTGATATAACAAACTACATATCAAATATTTTGATTACTGATTTTTTAAAAGAAAAGATTTATTCACGTAAAAAAACAACCTATATGTCACATAAGGAAAATTGTGTGATTAATAAAGATTGATTATTATTTTTATTGACAAAAAACTAATTTGAGTTCTTTCAAAAATACAATTTTATTATAAATATTTTATAAAAGCATTTAATTGATAACGGTGTTATACGTTTTTTTATACTCAAATCATTCTTCTTGAACACAAAAACTCCCTTGATTTAAATGAATCATATTTTATTTTATTATATATTAATGTTAACATATATGCACACTTATTAAAAGACTAAATTAAAGAGCAATTAAATTCTTTCCAGAGGAAAGATGATAGAGAAGATTATGAAAGCATAATAAAGTCAATTTACTTATATTTTAAAATCCGAAATTGAGTCTATAACTCAATTAGGGATTTATTGGGTTTAACAATTTGATTTAGAATTTCTCTATTTTAAGCAACTTTATATAAGATTTTCCCACTAGAAGTCAGATCTGTCTCGTAATTTCACAATCCTTCGCCGTGTCTCATAATTTCAACCATCTAATTGTATTGCATCTTTTTTTGTTCTTTAATCAAAAGAAAATACATCCTTACATGTAATCTTGTTTTCACTAAATTCAGTTGGCCTTTTTAATGGTTGTTTTGGATATATAAAAATTATCAGTTAGATGATATGCTTACTCTAGCTTGTTAGTTAATATCTTAATGAAGTAGTTAATCAATATAAGGAAGGTTAATTTAGATCATCACTTCTCATTAATCCTAGAGGTTAGGGTTAATAAACTCGCCTAAAAAGAGTTGATTGTTGTAATGCCACTGACTGGCTTGTAATTCTAAATAAAAAGATTCATATATTTCTCCAATTATGAGTTTAATTCTCACTTCTCACTGTGTTATCACAATAGTCCCAATTAAGCCTACTGTCCAGCCCTATTTCTCCTATTCATGACTTAGAATGCAAAAGAATGGGTTCCATACTTCCAAGCTTAATTAGCCAAGGAGCTATCGTGAAGATCAACGAACCATTAAAAGAAAAACACATGAACGCATAATTTATTTTCAATCATTACGAATTTTGATGTAAATGATTAAAGCTTTTTTATCATCAGGATTCAAACTTACCGTTAACAGATATTATTGCAAATTAATGTGAATTGTCAAACCATCAAAACATTTTAGAGATTCCTCATGGAGGTGTAGTAATAAGTTAGTAACAAAAAAGAAAAGGAGTATTTGCTTAGCTTATTTCGATGTCTCATGTTTAATTAATGTTGCTTGTGTAGCTTTTAAGGTTAATTAACTAGCATTGAGTATCCTAACGTATTTTTCTAATTGTTCTTAGTATTATTAAACTAATTTCTTATGCATTTGACACTCTAAACTATTTTTCTAATAACAAATAGTATTTTAAAGTGATTTTTAGCCAAATTTTCCTCTTAATGTAATTTTTTTGATCTGTAGCAATGGGACCTAAACTTATAATAATACTGAATGATCCTAAAAAAAAAAAAAATTAAGAGTGTTAAATATACGAAAAATTACTTTAAAATATTTAATGCCACTAAAAAAATACTTTTAAGGTGTTTGATGTATAAAAGAAATGGGAAAAGTATTTCTCCAAATCACTGGAGATAAGTTTATCTCCAATAACCCTAAAACTACGCATTTTGAATTAATGAAGGATGTGTTTGTAATTTTAGGTGAATTAATGAAGGGTGTTTCAAAGAAAATTCATATGATAAAAAAGTAAATAAAATTACAACAACACCCTTCATTAATTCAAAATGACATAGTTTTAGGGTCATTGGAGATAAACTTATCTCCGGTGACTGAAGAAATACTTTACCCTAAAAAAATTAGTTTAAAATACTAAATGCTACTGAAAATTACTTAATAGTACTGGATGCTGCTTAACCCATTAGAAAAACAAAAAGAAAGTTCCTATATTATGTAAAACATTTAACACAGACATATAATATGTACATAGCGCAAAAGATTGGGCTCCATGCTTCCACGCCTAGCCAAGGAGCTATCGTGACGATCAACGAGCCATATATATATATCGGAAATGAAAAGGTTTCACATATTAGGCTCCTCCCCTGCTCGGCAAAACTAATACTCCGTAATAACTTTGAGAATTGTGGGAACTATTATAACATTCATGTGGTATGCCTATCAATTTGTATGTGAGTCTGACGAATCCAGTATGCTGGGAAACCACCACCCCAGTAATTCACTCGCAGACTCGCTTTAGAATTCTTTCCCAAACTATACAACATAATATAATTATAAATATTAACTCGGATCGGAGACTCAGCCTCACCTCTGAGTACAAGTACTTACTAATTAATCAATCAGTAAATATTTTAGCCGCGTGCTTCCTTGGTCTCAATCACGCAACCGGCCAAACGCATTAATTTCCAAGTCGATGAATATTTTAGCTGTCTAAGTGAATTTAAGGATGAAGAATTGGAACACCAAAATGTTACCATATGTTTTGTGACTAGGGAGCGTATGAAATGACGAGAAGACCAGTTACAAGATATCTTCTAAAGTTTGATGGTTTGCTTGTGGTATGGAAGACAAAGAAGCAGCACACTGTCTCAGTCTTCAGCTAAAGCAGAGTATCAGGCGTTGGGTTCGGCAGTATCAGAAGTTGTGTTGGCAGTTGGACTACTCAAAGAAATTGGCTATGAACATTTAACCCCTATTAACATGTATTGTTATAATAAGGTTGCCTTGCACATAGCTTCTAATCCTGTTTTCCATAAGAGAACAAAGTATATTAAGATAGTTCTTCATTTTGTTTGAGAAAAGCTTTTAGAGAAGGTGATTGCCTTGCAACATGTTCGTTCCCCAAATTATTCTGTCCCTTCCCTTCCTTCTCTCACAATATCATTGTCAGTGATCAATCAACAAAAGAAGAATTGATTTGTTCTTCATTATTAAATTCAAAATAACACAAAGAAACAAAAATAAAACATAATAAATAGGAGAAGCATGAAGAAGAAGAACAACCATCTCTGTGCCTTGCAGACTCACCTGCGATGTAGTAGGCTCTGCCATATCAACAATAATATAACAAGCCTTTACAAACGACTATATCATTACCTATTATATGTGTGTAGCTATAAGAACCTTAAACCCTAGAAAATACAAGACATAACAAGCAAATACATATACACACATACATACATACATACATACATACATTTACATGCATGCATGCATGGACTTAAAACATGAAAACAACACAAAGAAAAGGCATGAACAGGATTCTCTAAAAACCTATTATATCATAGTCTAAATATGCTAGCATTTACTTAGGCTCCAGAACCTGTAAACCGAAAGCACCATCCAAAGCTTTTTGGGCCAGGGAATCAGGAGCACCATCCACTTCAACAACAATTTTCCCCTTTAACCTAGTCTAGTCATAAGCCACCATCTTCTATGGTGGTATTTCACTAACCTTTATTTGTTGGTCTTGGCTGTTTTGAGGTAGTTGTTCTTGGTCTTTCCCTTCCGCCTCTTGTGGTTTTTCTTCTTCTCTTCTTTGTCTAATCTCTTCTTCTGATCGACCATCTTGATGGTCATCGTTTTGTCCTCCTCCTGATCATGGCGGATGTTCTTGTTCTCATTAATCACTTCCTCTTTGTTTTCATTAGTTACTTTGCCTTTGTGTCTTGAGAGATTCTCGTCTTTCACAAGCTTGTTCTTTCTATACATTGCATACAAAACCATCTGTAATATCCCAAACAATACCACTACTACATTAGGAAGCTGTATGTCCCCAGCATAAAACCAAAAAAACAAAATCATATTCTAGAACTTATGGTGACATAGAAATCCTTAAGCACAAGCCCATACAAGAGACATGTTATAGCAG
This sequence comes from Acacia acuminata, assembly GCA_019022655.1. Classification (NCBI taxonomy): domain Eukaryota; kingdom Viridiplantae; phylum Streptophyta; class Magnoliopsida; order Fabales; family Fabaceae; genus Acacia; species Acacia acuminata. The sequence continues at coordinate 2,443,727 of JAFJYI010000004.1, read as the reverse complement.
CTATAACTTTTACCAGAAGCATAATAGGGTGAGACAAGAGCTCTACGCTCTTTTTCCTGATGACCATCCTCTGAAAATAAGATTAAGAATTCAAATACAAAAATATCTAAACAACTAATTTCAAGGCAGGGGAGTTAAATAATGGGATACTCACGATGATGGATACAGAGGCTACAACATTATCAGCACTAGTGGCAAAGAACACACACAAATCCATCCAAGAAGCTTCACTCGAGCATCTTGTCACGGTCTCACCATGACTAGCCCATATCAGGCAAAATGAGGAGATTTCTAGGGCATATATATAATATGTGGTGCACCTCTGTTATAAACTTGAGCTTTTGGCATAATGGTTAGTGGCTTACAAGGTTAAGCATGCTCAGACGAGGAAATTTCAGGATGGGTAATCTCTTGCATGAGGCGCTTTGAGTCACAAGTGGTATCAAAGTCAACCTTATTTTCCATGAGCGAGTTAGATATGGTCTCAAAGCGAACCTTGCCTCCCTTAAGTGAGGAGATAGGGTTGAACCGTGATGGGTTGTGGACCATTTTCTAGGGCATATATAATATATGTCTCACAAGTGGTATCAGAGCCAACCACGCCTCTCCTGAACGAGATTCAAGTGGTATCAGAACCAACTTCGCCTCCCTGAGCGAGGAAATAGGGGTCAACCCTTATTTGGTGACCTCATGATCAGGGAATTTAGAGAGAGACGTAGTGTTACAAGTGGTATCAAAGCCAACCTTGCCTCCATTGAGCGAGTTACAAGTGGTATCAGAGCTAACCTCACCTCCCTTGAGAGAGGAGATAGGGGTGGACACTCACTCAATGATGGGCTGTGGACCTTGACGAGTCCCACATCGGGCATGACAAGAAGCTCCAGTGTTATAAGTGGTATCGAGCCAATCTCGCCTCCCCTGAGTGAGGAGATGGGGTAGGCTCACTCGGTAATAGGTTGTGGACCGTGTTCTAGGGCATATATAATATGTGCCTCACAAGGTTAAGCATACTTAGAGGGGAAAATTTCAAAATGGGCGACCTCCTGGGGAGTTTCTTATGCTGAGGCGCCCCGTAACCCCATGATCATTGAACTCACAGGGAATGAGACGCATCTAACATACCCTAGCTTTCTTGGGACAATAAGTGATGTAAATACCAAGTTCTCAACGACAAAACTAAATGCATTGAGTCATTGACAGCTAGAAGAAGCATCCAACCACACAACCAAATGCATTGACAACTAGAAGAAGCATCTCTCCCGTCTTCACATAGGCATAAAACAGCCATAACAAGAGCATCCAACCACACAACCAAATGCATTGACCACTAAAAGAAACATCTCTCCAATTTTCACATAGGCATAGAATAGCCATAAAAATTTTGTTTTTAACATAAAATCTGTTAATTTATTTTTTTAAATATATTATACTAATTAAAAAATCACTATACGTGAGTGGCGCATAAGTGGAGCCTACCCGCAAGTCCACATTATGTGCTTATAATTAGGTGCTTATATCTCTATTTAGAGGTATGAGCATACTTTTTTATATATTGTATATATCTATATTTAAATTATATGCTGCTTTCTGAGATGTTTTTTACATCTAATATCTCAAATTAATTAATTTTCAATTCTGCATTTGCCTGTAATACTAGTATTATGGAAATTAATTAATTTGAGATATCCGCAAAAAACATCTCGAAAAAAGATATAATTTAAATCTAAATAAATAAATAAAAACTTATACCTCTAATTAGAAGTATAAGCACCTAATAAGGCATTTAATTATAAGCACATAATGTGAACTCCCTTTCATAGGACTTTGAAAAGAAAACGAACCAAACCGGTGTTGCTTGTATATTTGAATGCCACGTCCATACTTGAATCCTGCTTCAACAATTATTTAATGATGTGGATATTTGAGACATTACGTTCTACGTACTTCTCCTGATATATACATTTTGGTAAGAAAAAAGTATCCATCGGTTAATAATCATTATATAACATAATAATTATTAATATTATTACAAATTAATTAGACCCATGAAACTCATATTTTAATATAAAAAAGTTTTAGTGAGTTGAGTTTGAAGCATGTTGTCAAACTCGCGAGTTGACTTTTCGAATTTAGCGTTTTTACGTTTCTAGTTTATAAAATCGAGTCGAGTCACCGGAAACTCGTGACCGTTGTAAACTCTATAGCTTAAACTCACGAGTTTATATACCGAGTTTACCGTTTTTACATTTTCAGCATATAAAACCGTGTTTACTCATCTTTAAACTTATATTAACTTCTTCGATTTGATCATGCTCGGTGGATTTAAATATAAATTTTATAGAAATTCTTTGTTAAATATAATAAATTATGAATGTTGATGGGATTTAATTTCAATATTTGGATTTAAAAAATATTTTAAGTCAAATTGTAGTTATTTTTTATGTTTGGGAAAGTAGACTTTTACGAGTTTACGATTCAAGTTCACGATACGAGTTTACCTCACTATCACGAGTTTATTTAAACTCATGAATTTGACAACCTTAATTTGAAGAGCTCATTAGAGCTAGATTACTCCCCTCCAGGTTTTAAGAATTCTAAGACTTACTTATAGATCATCCATTTATAACTGGTTTTATAAATATAAATATTTTCCATATTTATTGTTCCATTTTATTATGAATTTAAAGTCTAATTATAGTTTTCTTACATGCCAGCATTGATAGGCAGGTTTATGTTTGGCTAAAAAAAGGATACGTAGGCAGGTTAGTGGCATCGTGCATTCGTAAAATGATACATAATCAAAGATTAAGATGAAATCATCAGAAGAATGATATTTATTAATTTTTCAAAAACATTAAAAAAAATGAGAGAATGTAATTGAATAGATATTTAATTTTAATAAAATAAATAATTTGAAGGATTATTTTGTGATGTAAAATTAGTGGGGGATTTCTTAGTTTTTTTTTTTTAAAAAAAAAGCATGGGTATCCCTCTTATTGAAAGTAATTCTGTTTATATATATATATATATATATAAATTTAGAAAATGGGTTGGGCTCACCCACAATCTAAAAAGTGAAAGAATTAGGAAATGCCGCTTTAAAAAAACAATTCAAAGTTGCAGTAATACCTGGGAAAAATATGTTCCCAGAGTACATATACATCTACCTCCGCCAAATACTACCACTACTTCACTGTGACGCCTTCCTCGCCGCTTTGATTAACTTCGATCGAACCCCTTCCCTTTAGTTGAGGAAGTCCGACCCTTTCACCAGTTGAACCCAATGACAAGGGGTTGAAAGTAATTCTTTTTTTTTGGTTGCCCACCAAAAAAAAAAAAAAAAGGCACTAAATACAAACGAAAGTATGGGAACTAATTGGGTGAGGGTCCAGGCTGGACACAGATCCAGATGCAAGCCCAACCCAGCCCACCTGCAAAACAATAATTTGGTCAGCTGATCCCAGGAACGATGACCCACAAATGTCGGCGTAATTTTTTTTTTTGGCTATAAAAAATGGCATATAGCCTACATTACATAGAATAAAATTACACTAAAGGGGAAATTAATCCCAAGCACTCCTGATCAACCCAAATGTCGGCGTAATATATGAACGTAAGACTCGTGACAAGTTGTTGATCCAGAGTCAATACCAACCCAGCCCAACGGGTTCTAAAGTGCTGATCGTCCATGTTGTGCGAACATGAAGAGTTTGGGCTTTTTTATTGGAATGCTATGAACAGTAAAAAACACATTACCAAAATGCTATAAAAAAGAAATATTTACCGTAATGCAACACATATCAGCATCATTATCATCAGTTCACCTCTTCTAATCCTACACAACATGAACTCATTACATGTCACCCTTATTATCTCCCCTTTCAACTCACTCACATATTTATTAGATGAGCATACATTATTTTTGGCTAAGTACAATACTTCTACTTTTGAGCATGGTGGGCCATCAAATGAAGTATTTGCCACTCCTCATCAACCTATTTCTTTAAATGAATCGACGTGGTTTGATTTAAATAAGTCAACTACATAAATAAATGAAACGCGAATCTCAAGAAGTTGACGTACAACAACAACAACCACAACATAATGACGTATAAAAAGGAGAACTAGATGTGGTGTAGGAAGTCACTATTTATAATGTTGATTCATTTTTTTTTTCATTCACATAAACTTAATTATTATTTAGTATTAATTTTTTTAATACTTTATTTGATTTATGTACTTATCCCATTCTAGTAATCGTTATTTGTAATTATTATTAGATAGTCATAATTTTTAGAAAATAATAATCATTCAACAATCATTGTATTTCTGGCAACAACAAAAAATTATTGTGCAAATGATTTCATCGTTTGGATTCAGACAAGAACCCATGGGAATGGCTGATTTGAGGGTGAGTAATTAGCATACTAACTCGCCTTCCTCCTTCCCTTTTTTTATTTAGTCCAACGAACAATCCCTTTTTTCTATAAAGTTTTTATTTTTAAAAGTGTTGTAAAAAACTAGGTATTTGGCAATTGACACAAGACCTGGTATCTAATTCTAGTAAGTATCATATTCTTGTGGGAAATCTTCCAATTGACCAAGTGATGAAGTTTAGAAACCGAACGATTTTCATTTGGTTCTATCAGACAATGTTGCATCTAATATTGAAGAAATCATTCTTTAGGTGAATGATTTCTAAACTTCACCTGAAAAACGATTTTGACTGTAGCATTTTGGTAAATTCTTCCCACCCTATAGTATTTTGGTATATTGTTTCACTGTTTATAGCCTTTTGGTAAAAAATAAAAATCCCCTAGGGTTTGTAGATCAAGTTTGGGAGAAACCTATATCCATTACTAATGTCCCAGAACCCGAAACCTGGTCAAGGCGCATGAAGTTGAAATGAGGGTGAGGAGGAGGAAGAAGGGGCATCATCGAACAAGCAAGATTCATTACTAAGATGTCCAATAAAATACTACTGATTCCAGGGCACAAACTTGACGAATGAGAGCTAGGTTGCTCCCCAAGCCTATAAATTACCCATCATATTTAAGGAGGGTTATTTTACAAGATCCAGAAATGCTAGAAATGAATATCCAGAAATAATAATCTCATCAAAAATTGGTGAACAGTAGTAACATTGATGATAAAGCAGAATAGGTGTTTAATAATGGGCATACAGACTGAGAAAGCACGTCAGTGGCCCATGATTTTCATTGCATACTCTGAAACCGTTTCATGATGAGGATGCTCAAGTCCATGTAACGCTGTGCACAATTTGAGAGGCAAGTAGATTCACTTGAACTGAACTTGCTTCCAGGGGTGCCCGTTATGCATTTGTCCCAGCAAGCACTCGTCAGCTTGGCCACCATTTCATTCACCATCGCTCTTTCCTTCTCTTGCTGCATTGCATAACAAAGTTAATGTAACAAACACACCACATTAATAATTACTTTTCAATCAAGAACGCATATGGAGAAGTATCTCCCATATTCACAGTGACAAAGGAATGCCTAAAACAAGGAGGCAGTGTGGAGCAACAAATTGTATCAATACATCAATATTTATAATATAATATAAAACCTCTAGTTTATCTTAACAACATCAATATATAAATATAGGGCTAAGTTGTATCTGCAATTACTCAGTATACTAAAGTAATTTTTTCAATAGCAAAATCAGGTAAAATAAGCTAATTCAAACCTCCACAAAGTGTACGCACTAAAAATTACTTTGATATTGAATACTACTGCAAAAATACTGATGCTGACCAAATTACTTTATGATGATAGTGAGTGGTACCGAAAAGTACTTTAGGATGCTCAATGCAACTTAATCCTATAAATTATAATAAAATTGATAAGAAACCATTCTATTCATAAGTTACAGATAATCCAAGTCACATCAGATTTTGGGACAAACATGAGAATTACATTCTGTTTCATCTTAGTAACAGTAAAGGAAGGATAGTTGAAACTGCAAATTGTTATTCAGGAAGAATGCTCAAAAAGTAGTCATCTAGGTTACAACATATAATATCTAATTGTTCTGCATTTATTTTTTTGGTTATTTGATGAGTATAAATTACATCATTACGTGAAATTTTGTTTACACTAAATTCAGTTTGCCTTTTCAATGGTAGAACAAATAAAACCATAAAACTAGTATATATGCATCAGGTAGAATAACTGAACCTGCAGGCAAGGTACAGGTTTTGACCCAAAAAGAGAACCTAAATTTACAGTGCCACCATATTACCTCTCTAAACAACAGTCCTCACTTCATTATTGCAATAATCCCAATAACGCCTACTGTGCAGCCCCATTTCTCCTATTCATGACCTATAATGCAAAAGATTGGGTACCATACTCCCAAGCTTAGCCAAGGAGCTATCGTGACGATCGACGAGCCATAAAAAATACAAACACAGAGATCCCGGAAACGAATAAGTTTCCACATATTAGGCTCCCCAAATAGGCATAATCTAATAACTTGAGAATTCGTGGAACTATCATGCGGTAAGCCTTTCAATTTGTATGTGATGAGTCCAGTATACAGGGACGAGTAATTCGGACAGATAAGCAAGTAACCCAAAAAAACATAGAGGTCCATAGGAATGGAAAAAGTTCGCCGAAATCAAATCTACTACGAATAACAGCAACTACAAGTATTCTGAAAAACAAATGGCATAAATCGGAATTGTCAACATTCATTCTGCTCTTTCATTGCTCCAAGTTTCATAGGAATTTAATAGCAAGGAACGCAGGGAAAATAACGAATTGGAGACTTACAGCGATAAATTGTTGCAATTCAGACGATCCAAGAGGTGAATTATCCATGAAGATTGTAGGCTGGGGTTCCCGCAGTGATATTTTCCAGCAATACTCACGAATGACAAAACCCTAATCGCAGCGCGGTCGAAGGAAGCTAAAACCCTATGCTAGAGGGAGACAGAGAATCATGACCCAAACTAAGAGGCCCACTGAGAAATTCTCATTCTTTGTTGGGTTGAAAGGCCCACTAAATGGTAACACTTCAATGATCATAGGTCCATTTGTATTTTGTAACCCAAAAGAACATATGTCGGCAACTTATCTGCTTGTTCTAATTTTAAATGTTCTACCATGATAGTGAAAACGTAGTTTTTACCTAAAAACGGAAGGAGAATGAAAAATCGTAAAACGTAAAATCGTAAAATAAAACGGAGTTTTTACCTGCATATGTATATAAAAAAATTTGAGAAAAGTAAGGTACTTGCCATCATATACACATATATTGATCAATCGATATCAATCAAAATGTCGACGTTATCGGCATTGATCAAACCATATTTTTATATGATTTTACATGATTAAATTGGGATTTTTAATGCATTTTTTGAGACATTATTGTATGATTAAGTACTAAGTTGAGTTAGGAACATTTGTATTGAATTAAGTGTAATTAGGGGTAAAATGATCTTTATTTATTAATTACAGAAAAGGACCCAGATGTTTTTGAAATTTCAGTTCTGCCCCAAAAGAGTTTGAAAATTCTCACTTTAGTCCCTCTCCAGAACTTTTAAAATTTTCACTTAAGTCCCTTAGTAAACTCGGCGCTTTTTGCAAAAAACGCACGTTTTTTTACGTTTTATCGCGGCGTTTTTTACGTTTTTACTCTGAAACCGTTTTTCCACAACGAAACGCGTTTAACCCAAAATAAACGTAAAAAACGCCGTTTTACGTTTTAAAACGGCGTTTTCACTACCATGGTTCTACCCTCTCCTCTACTAAATCAACTTTGATAACCCCTCGGTTCAATTAGAGAAGAGGTCGGACTTTCTCATCAAAAAGAAGAAAGTTCGATCCTGGAGTTAGTCAAAACGTTAGAGGAGGCATTCTTAGGGATTTAAGAAGCGATGGAAACGCGGGGAAAAGGTGGAGGCGTGTACTTTCGTGGACTAGGGCTCCAAACGCCTCCTTTGAATTATGGGTAACCCAACCTCTTTCCTAACATTTTTATATTAAAAAAAAATCAACTTTGATATTAAAGGTAAGAATTTCTTCATTTTACATCTCTTAATTTATTATTTATTTCTAAACTAATATGTTTGAATTATAAACTGATTTTTTTTGCCATTGAATTATAAATTGATATATAATACTCCTATAATATTTATGCAAAAGTATTTTAGAGAGATCATATCATATATGCTATAATTGAATAATTTATTTAATTTTCTTCATCTCCTCAAATTAGATAAAAAGATCTTGCACTTAGGACGAACAGCGTAATACTGTAATATATATTTGACCTTGTTTTTAAAAGAAAGAATGAGATGATAAAAATTAAAAGAACAGGTGAAGTGTAAAATGATATTCATGTTTTCATGTTGAAAGAATAAATATTACGCAATAATTTTTTTTCTTATTTTTATTCTTTTCCATCAAAAACAGCCACATATACTTGGGAGTCTTTTTAATTTTAAATGCTCTTTTTTTTCCACTAATAATAAAAACTATTTTTTTTTTGAGGTCTCTGGATAATAGAGAGCAAATCCCTTCCAACATAATTTGATGGGAGAATTGAAGGCAAGAATGAAAGGAGAAAACAATATTTATTGAGGCATTTAAAAATTGTAATTATTTAAAGAGACCAGATAAATTTAAAAATGCTAAATCCACTAATGTGTTTGGTTTGAGGGGAGGGGAGGGAGAGAGAAACTATTTACCTTATATTGACCAAATTGCCTATGAAAAATTTTCAATATTCTAAAAATACATTCTCAATAAAAAAGATATTCTTTCATTAATGACAATTTAGTCAATATCTTCCCTTCCCTCTCATCCTCTCCCTTTAAACCAAACAAGCTTTAACTTGATGCCTTATGTTTCCTCTCCCCTCATCGAAAATATTTGACGGTTATTAGCAAACACAAGTCAATGGAACTTCCCTCCCTATGTCTTTTTCCATTATCGGATATATCCAGCAAATGTTATTTCTGGTTCAGATGAAGGGAAGATCGTGTCTATTGTTAAAGAAGTAGTAGCAAGCAAGGGAATCATAAGCTTTAACAAATAACTGAGCAATTTTGTATTTTTTATAATATTTGGTTTTTTAAATAATTACAATTTTTAAACATTCTCAGTAATAAATATAGTTTTCTCTATGTCCTTTACTTTAATTCTCCCTAATTTTTTGATTTTTTTAGTCATCTCATTTGAATTTATCATATTGAAGTGGGCGATATCATTTAATTTGCCAGCTTTGCTTGATTGAATTTATTATTATATAATTACGTTATTGTCAAGCATATATTAGTGTTATTACTAGAATTTTGCATTGACGTGTCACTCATTTAAATTGGCTGAGAAAATGACCATGGCAGTAAATATAAATTAGAAATAATGTAAGCAGAGAAATGAAGATTCACTCTGTACATAATTAACATAGATATATTATAAACAGTAGCGATCAATATAATTACTGAATTAACTAGGAGATTTTTCTTTAATTTCTTTAACAAGTCTTTTGGTTTGTTTTTGTTTATCTGCTGGATTTTGCTAATTAGGTTGTAAGTCCTATCTTAGTTATCGAGGTATGTTTCTTTTTTGTTGGCAAAAAAAAAAAATAAAATAAATAGTGATAAGGCACCTTTTAATTAAGAAAAATGTCGTTATTAATACCCAGAATAATTCAAATTTTAGTAGTATAATTCAAGAAACTCATTTAGATTAAACCAAAACGACTTCATTCATAACTGATTAATAGCCAATGTTTGATTGAATGGATTGAGAAATAAAACACTAAAATAGTACCATATTCGATCTTTAATATAGGACACACTTTAATAAAGTTAAAAACTGAACTACAAACTAAAGTGGGTATTATATATTTTGGACTGTAAGTGGCATTATATCAAGGACACTAATCAAGGGATCTTAATAAATGGGGTTTATTTCCTATTCTAACAGGATTTGTTTCCTAAACTTATATGATCAATCCCAACTTACCGAAATCCTTCAAACTTTGTTGCAATCTTCAAAATCTTTAGATTCTTGAGTCTTACACATACAAAATATTGCGTAACTGGGACCCACACATATATATATAATGTTAATTATATATATATGTGTGTGTGTGTGTGGTCCCACCATTTTATATTAACTTCCGAAGGTCGAAGTGTGTGTGATGCCTTGGTGAGATGAAAAAACACTTCTCCTACAACAATAGATGAAGTGTTTTTCCCTTATATTAATATACACACATACCATGTTAGAAATCGAGGTATCATCACATACATATTATTGGTATAATGTCCTACAATAACCTCAACACAAGAAAGTAAACATTCAAACAAATCCATATAGCAATGGTCCTTTATATAGAAGATCTTTAATAGTACTAACTTTAGTTCTAAACAGAGGACATAATTTATAATGCAAATTGTTAGATTTTGTGCCTAAATTCTATAGGTTATGAATAAGAAATGGGTGCTGGTTCGCCGCCGCTGCCACTGGTCACACGTTGATGGGCCAGTGAGAAGCCATCTTATTGCTTTGTTATATATAAATAGAAAGAAAATGTACTTGATTTTTAACTTCTTTTTCAGTCACTTCGCTCTCATACATACAATATATTGCATTCCGCTATAATTTTATATACTGTGCGATTTCTTTGGCGTTTGGTTGTGTTCGAGGTGGCTCCTATTTGACAGTGCCTTCGTTCTGGAGGCACAATACATTCTATCATGGGAGATAATTGTTCGACATTCTTCGACATCAATGTAGAAGAAACAAATTGTCTTAAGAAGACAACATCTATTGGGTTTGGATTTCTTTTTTTTTTTTTTTTCGCATCTACTATGAGTTTTACTGTTTATTCTCTTATGCAGTATTATTATATATTCATAGATAGTCCCATCTTAATTACATAGATTCTAATACTTATGAAAATTATAATTCTAAAGTAATTTGTATAACAATCTTAAGACAATTTGATTGAATCTGTCTTCAATTATTATACTCTTCAATTGTTCTTATTCAATAATTCATGTTTTCCATGTATAATCATGAATTGATTTTTGATTTTGAAAATTTAGAGTTTGTAAAATTATGATTTATGTGGGTATATATCTGTCGATTTGTTTCGATATGGATATATTAAAGTTTTTGGACATTAGGAAGTAAGGGAATTGTGATTTCATTTTTTTATGACTCAATCACCATAGTCATGATTCCAAATTTTTAAACCGGTGTTTGCGCCAATGGGTGTTTGGCCGTTTTTTCTTTTTTGAAGTTGGGTCACTCAAAAATAGTGTTTTTACGCCATAAAATAGATGTCATTACATAGATCTCGAAAAATAACAAATAGGTCGACACTAAGAATGTGAAAAACCGACGAGTATTGAAATTGATATTTTAGATTATATATATATGTAAATGATATTTTTATCGTAAAACGTTGGCTATGGAGAAAAAATAACAAATAGACTGAAAAACCGACGTGTGTCAACCGGGTCATAATGACCCGCCTTGAGGTCAGGGATGACCAAAACGATAGGTTGTTTTGGTCAAGTCCTAAAACGTCATCTCCCTCCCTCAATTGAAATGGTGTGTTTCATTGATTTTTTTTTTTTAAAAAAAAAAACTGCAGATTTGGGCACAATTAGAGGATGAAATGCACAGTTTAATTTAAAAGGCATTTAATGTTGGGCTGGAAACAGTTTTTGGGCCAAGGTCGTGGGAAAAAAATTTGTTTGGGCTGTATAGTATTTTTGGACCGAATTTGTTTGGGCTAAACGTTTCTTTGGGGATGAATTTAATTAAACATAGGTGTTCTGGGCTCTAATTTTGGATCATCTAATCATCTTATTATCTAAATTTGTCCTTATCTAACCTTCAAGCTTGCCTAGAAATATGGAATAGGGAAGTGTTTGGTAAGGTAGAAGCCCAGAAACACAACATCTTAGCTAGATTGGGTGGCATTCAACGGTCCCAAGCTTACCCCCATTCTGAGTTTCTATGCAATGTGGAACATGAGTTACAGGGGAAATTGGTTCGTCTTTTGAAGCTTGAAGAAATTAAATAGTTTCAAAAATCAAGAGCTGATTGGATTACAAAAGGGGACCGCAATACAAGGTACTACCACTTGAAAACCAAGATGAGGAGAAGACGCGATAGAGTGGTCACTCTTAAAGATAATAACGGTGTTTGGGTTGAAAATGAAATAGCAGTTAGAAATCTGGTAATTGATTACTTCAAGAATCTTTTCTGCTCTAGGCCTGCTGGTAATTCTGAGCTCCATACCAAGGCTAATTTCCCTAGAATTAATCAATCCATACTGGCGAATTTGGGAAGGCCCCTTTCTAACGAAGAAATCAGGTCAGCCATGTTCTCTATGGGTAACTATAAGGCTCCTGGTTGTGATGGGTTCCCCCTAATCTTCTACAAGAACAATTGGAACACAGTGGGTCCCTCGGTATGCAACTTTGTGAAGGAGGCTTTCCAAAGTAATCTCTCTCTTGCCACTTCCAACAAAACCCTAATTGCCTTAATTCCTAAAAAGGATCATGTTGAGCTTGTTCTACTGTAACTCAGTTGCATATTTCCAGTGACATTGGTAAATACCTCGGCTTCCCCCTTTCTTGTAGTAGGCGGAGAAAGCAAGATTTTCAGTATATTATTGATCGTGTCAGATCTGCTTTAGCGGCTTGGAAATCTAAGGGCCTCTCTACCGCAGGTAGAATTACCCTTGCCAAATTAGTTATTAGTGCCATTCCCCTATATCCTATGCAGGTGGCCCGGATTCCAAAGAGTGTTTGTGAAGAAGTTGAAAGACTTCAACGCAACTTTATATGAGGGCATGATGAGACTTCTAGACACTTTCACCTGATCGGCTGGGATCAAATTACTATACCCAAAGAATTTGGGGGTTTGGGAATTAAAAGCTTATCTCTCTTGAATCAGGCTTGTGGAGGAAAACTAGCTTGGAAAATGACCATCGAGACTGCTGGGTTATGTTATGATATTTTATGCCATAAATATATGTTTAGGGATGATGATTTTCTGCTTAGTTCAAGACAGGGAGACTCCAAACTCTGGAAATTTATTTGCTCCCATAGAGATATTGTTGATAATGGTACTAAATGGCAAATTCAATATGGTTCTTCTATTCGCTTCTTTACTGACTGTTGGGTGGATATTGGTGTTTGTTTAAAAGATTTTAGCCCCCGCCAATTGACTAAAGAGGAGAATAATTCTGTTGTAGCAAAATGGGCCTTAGTTGGTACGTGGGATTTGGCTAGGTTATCATCTATTATCAATTCTGATGGTATTAACCGATTAATCCCTGTGTTACCACCCAATGCTTATGCTGGTTCTGATATTATGATTTGGGGGGATCTGGTAGTGGAACCTTCACTCTCAAGAGTGCTTATCAGCTTATTAATCAAAATCCACCCAATCTGCGTAATAGTATCTTCAAGATTATTTGGAAATGGGGGAGTTGAAAGGATTAGGGTGTTTATGTGGAAGGTTGCCCTTAATAAGCTTCCAACTAATTTATGGAGGAGTTTATGGTCTCAAGCTTTAGCCCTCTGTGATTTCTGTAAATCTGATTTGGAAAGTTCCCTACATATCTTAAGGGACTGCTCCTATGCAAAAAGACTGTGGCTGGAAATGCTGCTGCCCAGATGCGAATCTACCTTCTTTTCTACAGATCTGAATGCGTGGTTAAGGATGAATTTAACTCGCAACCTTGGTAGGAGGGGAGGTATCCACTGGAATATAATCTTTGGTGTTACTATTTGGAAGCTCTGGGATTGGAGAAATTGCCACCTATTTGTTGAGAACTTCGCTAAACCAAGGAATCCTACTATGTGTATTTCCATGATCTGGTCTAACTTTTTTTTCTGAGCCTGTTAGTGCATCGGTCAGTGATAGTGGGGCTTCTTTGCACTCTTTTGTTTGGACAAAACCTCCTGAAGGATGGCTAAAATTCAATATTGATGGGGCCACTATGTTGAACTCATTTAAATCTGGTTGTGGCGGCGTCCTCAAAGACTGCATGGGAAACTGGATAATGGGCTTTACTCAAGAAATTGGGATATGCCAATCTTTTGCTGCTGAAGAACGTGTCATATTAGAAGCTATTCAAATAGCATGGGATATGGGCCTAAGGAGATTAGTTATTGAGTCCGATGCTTTTGAAGTTGTTAGGCTGATTCGATGAAAATAACTCTATGGGCAGTCTACAGTTGTCCAAAATTAAGGAATTCATGAGAAAAAACTGACAAGTAAAGATCATTTCTATTTCGAGAGAATCGAATAGAGTGGAAGATGCCCTTACTAAGATGGGTATTTCTAGCTCTTCCATTATGAAAATTTGTCCCTCTTATTTGAGATCTTGGATAAGCCAAGAGTGTTTGGGATTAATTTCCCCCTTATTGTAATTCCTTTCTTTTCTATTGGCTTCTAGCCATCTTTAATATCAAAAAAAAAAAAAAAACAAATTATGTTTGTTAAAGCCTATATATGTTGTTCAAAAATATTAATTACTTAGTGTTGTCAATAGCAATTATATGAATGTTGAACATTTAAGTTTTTGAAATTAAGTATGGTGGATTTGTTAGTCATCAAAGTTGCCAAATACTTATGAATAATTTTAATTCCAAATATTAAGTCGCTTTACAAGTAATTCAAACGAGTATCATTAGAAAGCTATAGTAAGAGTTTTGGGTTATTTGAAGCACACTCAAAACTTTGCTTTGCATTATGAGAAGTACCCTACAATGCTAAAAAAAAATATTGTGATGCAAATTGCATCACCAGCTCTAATGGTACAAAATCCACGAATGGATATGTGTTCACCCTTGGTGGGTGTTGTGTCTTGGGAGTCATCTAAGCAGACTTACATTGCAAGATCAACTATAGAAGCAAAATTTATTGCTTTAGATAAAACTCGTGAAGAAGCCGAGTGGCTTCATAATTTTCTTGAGGGCATTCCTAATTGACCAAAGCTGGTACTGGCAGTGTGTATATACTGTGATAGTCAAGCAACTATTGGTAGGGCCAAGAATGTCATGTATAACGGTAAGTCTAGATATATATATGTCGTAGGCACGATATTGTTAGACAACTACTCTCAAGTGGAATTATCTCAATTGACTATGTGATGTCAAAAGAAAATATAGCAGATCCGTTGACTAAAGGGATTTCTAGAGAGTTGATTGAAAAGTTGTCAAAAGGAATGAGTTTAACTCCACCTAGATGAGTGGAGATCCCACAAACTAGGTTCAAAAAGATAACTAAGTGATGATCGACTGTGAGCACTTGGAGTTTTAAACTCACACTCATTCCTATGACATGATAGTGCAAATATGAGGGTAAGCATTTAGGCTTTTAATGGTTTCTTAATCTGATATGTTCAGATGATGTATGTTGAATTACATCACAAAGAATCACCTATGTGAGTATGAAGTAGGGGCCGCTTCAATGAGAATTTATAAAGGTCAATTTTCTAGAACACGCGCAGAACCAAGCAGGTTTCCAATGCCAAAATGGACATGAAAATGAGGCTCAACAATGCTAGATGATCAATTGTGTAACCTCTATTGTCTTGGTGTAGACTAAAGGTCAATGGTTCAAGGCATCATGTCCACCGATTGATCGAGTACACCTGATAGGTTTTACTAAAGAATATTTAAAGGTGAGCCCTACCTATATTGATGTAGTTGCTTCTCGTAAAGGAATCGTACTTTGCATACATATTCATTTACATTTGGTCATGATGGACTAAATCTTATCTATGAAGGGGATTGTTGGATTTTGTATCTAAATCCCATGAGTTATGAATAAGAAGTGGGTGTTGGTTCGCCAGCGGGAATCCATCTGACCGTTTCATCATCTATAAATAGACATAAAATCCATTCAATTTTTAACTTGTTTTTTTATCACTTCGCTCTCATACATACAATATACTACATACTGCCATAATTTTATATATTGTGCGATTTCTTTGGCATTTGGTTGTGTTCGAGGGGGCTCCTGATTGATAGTACCTTCATTCTAGAGACGCGATAAATTCTATCCTAGAAGATAATTGTTCAACATCCTTCGGCATCAGTATAGAAGGAAAAATTGTATTAAGGAGACAATATTTATTGGGCTCGGATTTCATTATTTTTTTCCTGCATCTATTGTGTTTTATTGTTTATTCTTTTGTGCAGAATTGTTATATGTTCATAGATAGTCCCATCTTAATTACATAGATTATGATCCTTGTGAAAATTCCAATTCTAAAATATTTTGTACAACACAAATTGCACTACAAACTATGTTTTATATTCAGAAACAGAGAGAGAGGAGTACTAAATATTTGAAATATACTTGGCCTTGAGATATACATGCCTTGAAATGACTCGATCTGTTCTCTCCATCGACGTTAATATGTTAACTTGTTTTGAAGAAACATTTCCAGAAGAACAATGTATATATGTGTGTAGTAGTAGTAGCAGCGTAAATCTAATAGCACCACCTGTCTTTAATCTTAATGAAACATTAAAAAGAATAATGGGGGTTAAAGGAGAAAATCCTTTTAATAAAATATTTGTGGGTCATTTTACCAAAAAAAAAAAAATATATTTGTGGGACAATGGCAAAGTTTCTTATTCGTTAAGCATAACTCGGCAGCTTCTTTTGGGAGGGCCATGCTAGACAAATTAAAGTACAAAGATCACTTCGTCTCAAAGGATTCAACAAACTTTGAAATATTACTATTTAATTTCGGACAACTTTATAGATAGTAAGATATAAAACAGTACGTACTGCTGTTTAATTACAGGGGAAATTAATGAATAAATTATTTTGAGGAATTATTATTGTTTTGTAAAACTAATTAAAGGACGCAGCCTGTCGTTTAAAGGCCTTCTGCAAAAATGATACGCGGAGTAATTATTTAGAGTCGTTTTTAATTAATGTAAAGATTAATTGAACCATTCAAAGGCATTAATATTATACCAATTACTTACGAAAAGCTTTATTTTTCTTTTCAATTTCATAGGCTCTCTGTGCATCTTTCCGAATCTGATGAGTTTTATTTTCATTTTCTGCTGAAAAATCAAAAGAGGAAGATGTGTAAAGCAACTCTTCCTGGTGAAGGAAAGTGTCATTCCTTTTATCTGAAGAAACAGACCCCAACAAAAAAAAAAAAAAAAAAAAAAAAAGAACTTCTGCCATATGTCTTACTATGACATTCTGTTCTTAATATAAGATCTAATTGACTTTTTAAAAAGATTAAATAAGTTAAATAAACTACTTTAAAGTATTTATTAAATCTTTTTTATATTAAACTAATTTTTAGGACTTATAAGCTGAGATATAATCAAATGATATATAATAATAAATGTTATATGACTAAAAATTATATTAAGGATGAAGATAGTACTTGTTAAAACTCGGTGACAATGTAAAATAACCACAGTTTTTGATTGTTTGATATTTATTTAAGTTTAATGAGTTTCATCTTTAAATCCATTTTAATTATTCTTTCTCGCTGTATAAATAAATGGATAATGATAATCTCACTCCACGTGAAAAAAAAAATATTACTTTCAAACATTTAAGCAATTAGGTAATTTTTCTCCTATATTTATACATTTCAGAAAATCATATGTTGGAATGCAGAGATACAAAAATAAATTTTTTCAGGTTCTTAAAGTACAGCTTATAACCATTATTTTGCTTAAAAATAGGAGGTCGTAAGGTTCACTATATTCCGAAACCGGTCTTATACTATACTCCTTCAGTCCTTATTATAAGACTAAGTTAGATTTTTTTTTTTTTTTTGAAAGAAATTAAAGAAGCTAATTAAATTACTTTAGAATATTTTTTTTTTATTTTTTCTCCAAACTAATTAGTTTGAATAATAAACTAATATATAATCTAAGGATACATAACATATGATATGATTAAATAACTTATTTAACTTCCATAATCTATTCAAAAAAAAAAAAGTTGATCCAGTCTTATAAATAGGACCATAGGTAGTACTAAATACAGCTAATTAGTTCTATGTTAAGATGTAGTGTGTAAAAAACAAAAATTTAGCTTTATGATATACTACCTCTGGTCTTAATTATAAGACATAGTTGACTTTCTTTAGAGAGATTAAGGAAGCTAAATAAATTACTTAATCATTTCATATGTTGTGTATCCTTAAATTATATATTACTTTATTAGTTAAATTAATTAGTTTGAAGAAAAAATAAAAATAAAAATATTCTAAAGTAATTTAATTAGTTTCATTAATTATGTAACTATGCAATTTAATCAACTGTGAGAAGGAAAAAAAGAATTATATTGAAGAGATCAATTTAATTAGCTTCATTAATAATTATGTAACATATGCAATTTAATCAAAAAAATAAAAAATGTGAGAAGGAAAAAAAAAAAAGAATTATATTGAAGAGATCACGATACACACCCAACACACCCCTCTATAATTTGACTTTCATAAAGAAGAAAAAATACCTTTCATAGTTGAATGGTCTGTACTTACTATTGATGTTACAGTTAACAAATAAAGCTGAAGTCGAGCAAAAAAAAACAAATAAAGCTGAAGAACTTTAAAATTTTTTTTGGTAATTCAACTCTTCCCAATCTTAACAAATAGTCAAAAAAAAAAAAAAAAAAAAAAATTACCCTAGATACCCGCATCAAACTGTGGCAATTAGGAAAGTTATATTAATAAAATAAAAATTATATTTAAAGACACTTTGGTACAGACCTAAAGTTGCGGCCATATGAGTCACCTATGCACTTATAAGTTCAAGAAACTGGTTTAAAAAAAGGGGAAAAAGTTTTAGATTACAATATAGCCATATCAAAATGATAATCCACTACGAAACTTTAAAAATGGCAAATCTAGAATAACACTAAAAAAGGCAAATCAAAAGACATCAGAATAATGGGATGGTTGTACATGTTACGAAGAAACTTTAGTTTAGCAAACTCACAAGAAAATAGTAAAGGCTGACTCATCTCTCATGCACCTGGACGTCACAATATCACATATAGCTTTTGCATGCAACATTTTCCTATGATTAAGCGCAATTAATTAGCTCTTCATAGAATCTTCAATTCTTCTCCTAGAAAAAAGAAGAAGAAGAACTAAATCTAAAAAGGTAGGAGCGTATATAAGACCATAGCAAAAGTCTGTTACCTAAAAATAAAAATATCATTAGTTAAACTATTTTGGTTCTGAATTTATCTTGCTAACCTAAATTAAAAAAAAAATAACTCTTCAGTTCGAAGATTGTGATTTGTTAGCATTTTGTAACTAAACAATATTAATATTTTTAATTTTTCGGCATAAATATCAACAACTGTTTTAAAAAACAGTTGTTGAAGTGTCTTGTAATGATTGTTTTCATCAGAATAGTCATGGAATGTTAAGATAAAATTTCAAAAATGTCACCATCTTCATTTTCACTTCTATTTTTAAATAACGGACATTAATTGACGTCGTTAAATTAATTTATAGCGAATTTAATGTATATTTGGATGGATTCATGGAATATATCGATAATCGTTTGTCATTTCAATGCCTCATTCAATGACGGAACATACAAGGGACGGGGGGGCCATGGCCCCCAAAAAAAAAAAAAAAAAAAAATATCAGAATTTTTTTTTAATATAATGAAAAATGCCCCTCAATTTTTCTTAATAATTTTTTTTTCCCTGTTTTTATTTTTCTTTCCCTCTCGCTTTGAAAACTTTTGCCGCACGCGTCCTCTCCTATTCCTCTTCGGTTCCTCCGCGCTCTACGCCGCTCATCTATGCTTTCTGCCTTTCTCCATCCTCTCTCGTCTCTCGCTCTCGCGATTACTGGGATGCCACGGCACTCGCGACCTCAGTTCATCTTCCTCCATCTCGTGCTTTCTAGTTTCCGACTCTTCGCTATTGCCTTCGCTTCGGTGATCCGAATAGTTAAAATTCTTTTATTATAAATCTGAATATTTCATTTACTATATTTCATTCTAATTACCCGAAATTTTTAGCTTATCGGTGAAATTTTTGTGGTGTATCATTTACTATGCTTTTACCCATACTCAAACTTATTGAGTGTCCACCTTTCATTGTAATTTATGTAGCCGCATTTCTAACAAAGACTTAGTCTTACTTTTCTAAATGATAGGTTTGTAAAATAATTGTCTCTCTTATTACATCATCGTATTCACTTAATTTTATAAATATTTTTTTATATTCTTTTCTTTTTTAATGCATTTAAAACTTTTATTAAAAAAAAAAAATTGACGCCGCCCCGAACCCCGAATCCCCTCATCATTTTTTGGTCCCCCCAAATTTCTACTCCAAGCTCCGTCCCTGGCCTCATTGTCATGTTTTTTTTATTAAAAAAAAAAAAAAAAAAAAAAAAAAAAATTATTGAAAACATCGTGATCAGCGTGTTTAAGAAACAACACACACGCAACTTTAAAATTGGTTTGAATTTCATGCGAAACATGAACTGCTGTTTCTGCTGTGAATGATGTCAAATGTATTATTTTCTACAGTGCAAAAATAGTTTATTTGGTTTTTAATACTGACTACAGTGGATTAGTGTGTAAGTTATGAATGCATATTTAGTGTTCAAAATTAACAATAAATTTTGTGATATGATAACCAAGTAAACTTGCGTTGCATATGATTAAAAAAAAAAGTTCTCATTGATATGAAATAGTGATTGTAATTGTATAGGATCAAAAGTTATATATTGTTTGAAATTAATTAATACATCTTTTTTCTTATGACCAATAATTTTTTTTTTTTTTTTTTGTTTCAACATTTTGAGTCTGAATTATCTCCAAACAATTTACTGAATGCTCTAGCTTATTGCAAATTAACCATAAGTTCGAGCACTTTAAAATAGGTCACACGTACGTAACTAGCTAGGCAGCATATTAGGTTTGATGAAGTTAATTATAGTACTTCATCATATTTCCCTCTTGATTAAGTTTTGAGAGACTGAATTAATTAACTTATAGTTTTTGTATATCTTTCTTTTTCTCTTTCCATACACAATAAGATATATTTAAACTTATTCTGTATCCTGTAGATATATAGTTTGAATTTAAAGTTCGAGGAACCTCTGAATGCTTTCCTTAACTTTTTCCACCACGTGCGCGTAATGAATTGAGGATTCGCTGGACATATAAATTGCAAATTTAATTAATTCTTAAAAGACGTACGTTATATCGGTGGTGCTAATGAGGTTTTGATTCATTAAACAGTTGTAAGTGGGATTAAGATTTTCTACCTCACGAGTTTAAATAAACTCGTAATAAAAATATAAACTCTGATTGTGAACTCATAAAAATTTATTTTTATTAATAAATAAGTGTTAAAAGCATATAATAAAATAATAACAATATAAAAATGATGATAATTTATTTTAAACATATTTTTAATATGAATAATTGAACTTAAATCTATCAACACTTATAATTCATCATATCTAAAAAAGAAATTTCTATGAAGTTTATATATAAAGGCATTGAATATGATTAAAATGAACAAATTGACACGAGTTTAAGAGTTAGTTGACACAATTAAAAGGTTAAAAAAAAAAAAGTTAAACTCCGTGTATAAACTTATAAGTTTAACCAGATTTAGCTACAAACTGACATAGTTTGATAAGCAATAAACGTACAACCAAAAAATGTGGAGAGATAACTCGCGAGCTTAACAACAATAAATAATAGAATCTGAGAAGATACTTCAAATTAAATGATCATATGGGATAATGGATAGACTATAAATTAAAATTGAAATTAAGAAAGGAAACTATATAGACAGAAATGCTGACTGTGAAACGGTGCAAGAGGATATAATTAAAAGCGAAGGCATAACAAAAAGGAGAAGCAAAACAAAGAGTTGGTTTATTTGATCGGCTAACATTAAAATTATTTAGTAGCTTTTTTTTTTTTTTTTTTGAAAAAAATCCAGTAGCCTTTAAATATTGCTACAAATTAAATTAAAGGCAACGCTATCTTTTTCTCTAAAGCTTGGGCTATAAATACATACAACAACATTGACCTGCCTGTCCGAGCTCCAAAGTGATAATCACTTTTGTTTGTTTCTTTTGGAGCATTAAATGGAAAAGATGAACTTTGTTAGAAATGGAGTGAGTAGATTGCCTCCTGGTTTTCGATTCCAGCCAACAGATCAAGAACTTGTGTTTCAATACTTGAAATGCAAGATCTTCTCTCTTCCCTTGCCTGCTTCCATTATTCCTGACCTCAGTCTCTGCAACTTTGATCCTTGGGATTTACCAGGTAACTTCTTTTCTCTCAAGAAAAACTTGAACTCAGCTTCAAACCCTTGCTGCGGTTATTGTTGGCTTGGTATAATATATAGTGTTATGGGTCCCAGGTCGATCGAGAGAGCAGTACAAAGAAAGTGAGGTTTATAAGTTTCAGGGGCTCTCCCACTTAATAAGATAACCTTTTGATATGAGCTCTCTCGTTAGATCTATGTTCATAACATATGTCCCTCTAGGCTTTAGTCCTGCTTATAAGTCAGAGAGAGAAAGATTTCTTGCTATTTTAAGAAATTAGACTTTTAGTCACAATGTGTGTGTGTGTGTGTGTTTTTTTTTTTTTTGAATGATAGCCAAGTGACTATGAGTTGATACGTGGAGAAGCCAGTCAAAGAATAGTTATCATTGGCAGCTGATAAACATGCATGATAACTTAATTTGTACTATTGTTTGTTTGCTTGTAATTAATTAGGGAGAGGAACTATTATTAATAAACTTAGTAGGCTAGTTTTCTTTTTTCTTTTTTAATTTCTCTCCCTTTAAATTAAACTTGTGCTCTTAACATATGTATTTATCATATTCCTTCAGTCCTAAATATTTAGAGGTGAATTTTGATACCAAATGTAATACATTTGTTCATTTTATTTTTTATATTTATGATTTTTCTTCAAATTAATTTCTTTAACTTATAAACTAATATATAATCTAATGTTACACATAAATATTCTTGAGAGATTATGTTATACTACCCCCGTTCTTAAATATAAAAGATAGTTGACTTTTTTTAAGAGGGATTAAGGAAGTTAAATATGTTATTTAATCATATCATATATTTTAAGTATCCTTAGATTATATATCAGTTTATAAGTTAGGTAAAATAGTTTAGACAAAAAATAATAAATATAAATACTTTAAAGTAATTCAATTAGCTTCATTAATCTCTATAAAAAAAGTCAACTTTGTTTTGTATTTAAGATTGTAAGGAGTATATTTTATAATTAAATAGTTTATTTAGTTTTCCCAATCTTTCCAATTAAATAAATATATATGTCGGACTACTAGCATATAAGATGCCAATATCTCACTTGCTAGTTCAATCTTTTTAAGAAGCTAGCTAGACTTTGAGTCACGACGTGCATGTTTTATAGAAATCAAAGCCAAGTGACTGAGTTGATACGTGGAGAGGGCAGCTGATAAACATGCATGATAATTCTAGTGGCATCATCATCGTTATTCTCTTGCTTGTAATTAATCAAGGATAGGAACTATTACTAATGAATTCAATTAATTAATTAATGTGGGTTCGATGAATCAGGCAACAGTGACGAGGAAGAGAGGCACTTTTTCAGTCCAAAGGAAACAAAATATCGAAATGGGAGTCGCATGAACCGAACAACCATCTCTGGGTATTGGAAGGCAACAGGATCAGACAAGAGAATAACTTGTTCCAAGAAACAACAATGACATCGTAGGCATAAGAAAAACCCTAGTTTTTTACCAAGGAAGTTCCCAAACGGCTCTAAAACTGATTGGATCATGCACGAGTATCGCCTCGTCTCTGCTTCTTCTTCTTCTTCTTCCAAGTCCGAGGAGGTCGGAGACTGGGTTCTCTGTCGAATATCCCTCAAGAAAACCAACAACAATAATGGTGGTGATACGAGGAGGAGTAATCATAATAATAATAATGCACAAGACATGGTAGGTCAACCTAGATTCTTTGATTTTACGAAGCTACAAAACCAAAACCTTCCCGCTGCTTCAACATCCTCGTCTTGTTCAAGCTCCAATAATGGTTATGTATCAGAACAAGAAGAAACAAGTGGATATGCCGGTTTCTAAACAAAGAACAAAACCAGTTCTGCTAACTTCCCTTTTCTTTTGTTTAATATGACTCATGATGTCTCGTGTGTCTGGGAAACATTGATCTCTATGAAGGAAAATGTATCAGTTCAGTGTTCTACGATTACTCTTCACCTCTCGCAAGCTACCACTGTTTTTTTTTTTTTTTTTGCCTCCAATTAAAAGAACAGCATAACAATACTGTTTCATTGCCTCGTGGGCTTAATGGGCCCATGTCATATGTGGGCTTTGGCCCATACGAGTTTTAAACTTGACATGGGCTCCTAACAAACAAGGGGCGGTGCATAAAATATTTAAGAATTTTTAAGGTATAACTATATATTATTTAAAAATTTTACATAAAAATAACTAAAAAGTAAAAATAATTTAATCATGATAAATATTACATGAAAAGATTATGTAACATAATCACTCCCCCTTCTATTGGGAACCAACCTCATTCCTAATATATATATTCATTCACAATTTTCATGACTATACTTTTAATCTAAGTTACTAATTCACGTAAGATTCCCTACAAGTTTTTCTCCCCCTTATAATATCAGGAGCTATTTCACCTGTTTCTTGAGGCAGAACAGTGAATTCATTTTCATCAATTTTTTTAATTCTTTTAAAAATCTTGATAGATAATTCGATAAGTCGATATGTCTTCTTAAAGTTGTTAAACTCGCGAGTTTAAGTAACCTCATGACAGTGATGTAAACTCGTATCACGAACTCAAATTGTAAACTTCTAAAAGTTTTCTTTTAAGCTACACAAATTTTCATTCGTAAACTTGTAGTAGTGCATGATTAAATATTTAGAATATAAAAATGGCAATAATTGGATTTACGTACATATATTTTAAACCCAAATATTTAAAATTAAATTCATCAATATTCATAATTTATCATATTTAACAACAAAAATTATAAAATTTATATATAAAGTCACTAAACATGATCAAATAAAAACGTTAATATAAGTTTAATGAAGAGTTAATATAGTTTTGTAAACTAAAAGCATAAAAACTAAATTAAATTTGATATATAAATTCGTGAGCTTAACCGAATATATAATGGTCACGAGTTTATTAGTGACTTAACTCAATTTTATATGTTAAAAACATAAAAATGGTAAACTTAGAAAATCAACTTACGAGTTTGATAATAATATTCCTTTTCATGTTTTAAATTATGGTTTTAACTTTTGAGCAGCATATTAACTAACGCTCTAGAATGCACTGAATCAATTTTCTCTTACATGAACATGAAAAAAAGTTCAAGTACGTTTTTTTAATAAGGAATGAAATGATACATTATATTTTCTTAATTACTGCTGATAATATTGCTTATTCATCTTGTTGGTTCACATTCATTTTGATTTGTGGAAAGCTGCAGATATGTGATATGAACTATGCCGATTTTATTTTTAGATTGATATTATAGCTTTTAATCTTTGTACAGACAATCTATCCCCAGTTGAATGAAAGCATTAAAATGCACTTGAATCAGCTCATCTCAATTGTTATATATAACATAGAAAAAGATCATACACTCCGGTTTTAATGATGACCTTATTTTAATTCATGAACTTAGCCGGTAGATACTTTCATAGTTTATTTGTTGCCATATAAGTATTATTGTCAAACTTTGCAAGTTAATTTCTCCGATTTTACCATTTTTACGTTTATATTTTTCAAAATCGAAGTCAATTATTAGGTAAACTTATTTCAGCTGAAAGCTCAATTAAACTCATAAGTTTATACACTCTATCTACTATTTTTACGTACGTTTCTAACTCACAAAATTGTGTTAACTCCTTTTAAATTCGTGTTAACTTTTTTATTTTGTCATCTTCAACAACTATATATATGAATTTTATAGAAATTTCTTTATTAAATCTAGTAAATTATGCATGTTGATATATTTAATTTCAATTATTTATATTTAAAACATATTTAAATCAAATTGTTGTCATTTTTTATATTATACATTATTAATATCTATTTGATGATAAAAGTAAACTTTTATAAATTTACGATTCGAGTTCACGATACAAATTTACGTTATTATGATGAGTTTGCTTAAACTCGTGAGTTTAATGATTACATATAAGTGCACTACTTTTTCTTTGAAAAAATGAATGTGCATTCATAATCAAAACATTAATTGTATTAATATTCATTATTTATTACAAACATACAATATTATCTTCCCTTTTTCATTAAAAAATCACATTTTAAAAATACAACAATAATGTTTCTAAAACTACTATATTCCTATACGGCGCCAATTAATCATAAGCTACCACCTCAAAAATATCAGAAAAGGGGGGCTCTCTATTTTTTTTACTGCTCACTTCTCCACTTCCCCCCCCCCCACCTGGTTCATCGTGAGCTTGGCCCCAACTAATCCGGATCCGGCCCGCGTCGCACACCTAGCTATTGTGGAAGAGTCTCTCGGTAAAGTTTTTTTTGCATTCACAAAGT
Source organism: Acacia acuminata (assembly GCA_019022655.1). NCBI lineage: Eukaryota > Viridiplantae > Streptophyta > Magnoliopsida > Fabales > Fabaceae > Acacia > Acacia acuminata. The sequence continues at coordinate 2,417,098 of JAFJYI010000004.1, read as the reverse complement.
TCAAACCCGAGACCTTGCTTCATAGTTGTTAAAACATAGTGTCGAAAAGTAAAAACAGACGTTTTTACGTTTTTTACTGAAAACGTGTCAAAACGGTGGTAGAAACGGAAATGGAGCGAATAGGTCGAAACGGTGTCGAAACAAAACTTCGGTCGAAACAGATTTTTTTTTTTGTAAAAAAAGTTTTGGCAAGAAACATATTTTTTTAAATGTTGTTTTTGTGATGGCTAATTAACTCAAGATCGTGCAAGACAAAACATAGAGTGTCTCCTCAAATTGATTATAACTTTGATGACATTGAGTCGAATGATGATTGGATTGTGGAACCAACATGTGAAGATTTTTTGGAAGATGTTGGAGTTGGAGAAGATCAAGATCCCCAAGGCTTGGATGATCATGATCTGAATAAAGAAGAAGGAAACTTGAATGATTTGGATATTCGCGAATTTCTCAGTGGGGGAGGAGATGAAGAAGATGATATTGACTTTGACTCCAATGACTTAAATTAGAAATGTTGATCTCTTTTATAATTTTATGGCCTTGGTGTTTTGATTTTAATATGTATTATGATGACTAAATTTGAACTTAATTATTTCCTTGAGTGTTTGGACTTAAATTTGTGATGACTTTAAGGTCTGTTTGGTTTGAGGGGATCGGAGGGGAGGGGAGGGGGATGGAGGGATTTTAGCCCCTCCCCTCGTTTAGTGATGATATTTTTAGGAGGGGAGGGGGAAATTTTTTAAAATTTCCCCTCCTCTCCTCAAAAATGTCACCCCCAAATCGGACGGATTTGGAGGGATTATTAGAATAAATGTGTTAGTAGACTAAAATGCCCCTATTCTTTTTTGGTTATTCCAAAAATACCTAAGCCCCTCAACTCTGATCGAGCACTGATATTTTGCGACCCTATTCGGTACGTAGCTCAGCTGGTTCGGTGAGGTGAGAGAGGGTGAAGACTGACGATGATCGAAGGCGGAGATGATATTGATGGAGAGCCCAGTCGAAGTTGGCGATACTTTCCGGTGAGTAGCTCTCGTGGCTAACTCTGTAATTGGACATTCAATCATTTCGCACACACACAGATAGAGAGATGTGACCGTGAAAGAACTGGAAGATCGGGAGAGTGCTCCAATTATAAATAAGCAATCTGACGCTTATCATTTCCTCTTATGTCTATTTTTCCTCAGATTACGTGACTGTCATGGAGTGGTTGTAATTTTCAAGAAGTTGAGCTCGAGGAAATGTGGAGCCGGACTACGTGACTCACCGCTCCCTTTGAATTTGAATATGATTATGGATTAGGAAAGGCAACGTAGAGGTCGAAGCAGCCAGGACAGTTTCTTTTTTTCATATCCTACCATCTGAATTTTCTTACTCATGAGAAATTCAATTTCTCTGTTTTTCTTCTACCGCCAAAGCCTAAGACGCTTGGCTTGCAACAGAATTTCTTCATCCTCAATAATGGAGAAATTTTTAGCGGGTAATCAATTATCATAGTCATAACTGGGTTTTCTAATTTGGGAATTTTATTATTGTTTTTGTGGTTGCATGTATCTGTGTTCTCTATCGCTCTATTTATTGCTTAAAGCCTTAGACATCATCGTTCTCGCTGCAAATCTCATTGTTTTTGTATTGAATATCTAAGATCAGGTTGCTTGCCTCTTACTTTCTGTATTCAATTTGAGAGTAATCGTGACGAATATTTAGACTAAAATGGTTGTGAAAGAAATTGTTATGCTACCTCCCAACTTGTTTCTTATAATTAGTACACGAGGTAGTATATTTTTTAACAGCTGTGAATTCCGTTTTCAAAGATGGAAGTACATGATTAATTCATTCAATGAAGTAACAAGTTCGTAATCAGTTTGGATTTGTGTTCTCTTGACCCTTGTCAGGATTTATGTTGATCATATTAGAATTGTGGGTTTAGATTGTGGATTGGGAAGATGATTAAAACTTGCCAGCTCTTTTGTTTCCTGTGGAATATTTTTGTGTGATCAGTCTTACTCACAAGACTTTTAAACAATTATAGAGAGTTGGAGATTTTAAGTATTGTATCTGTTGTGTATAATTAGCTAATAACAGAGAGTTTTCTTTAAATTTTATCATACTGCTATGGGTGTTATCATTATCATTTGACTTCTTTATCTATTGTTTTGTAGTTTAAAAATTATTATGATTGTAATTACAATAAGGTAATAGCCAGCCCAACATTAACAATGGTGTCTAATAATAAATATAATATGATATGTGATTGTAATTATAGAGTTGCCCTAGAAGGTGATCCTGTCGTCGCAAATGTGAAGAAGAAAATGGGAAGAAACAACTGTTAGAATTCAAAATCAGACATTGTTGATTTTTCATGTCTATGCTTTGTGTTTTAGGACCATATTCCTTGTCCTTGTCATTCTCGTTCTACTAGCTCCCCACAAATATATATTAAAAAAAGACAGAGAGAGAGAGACTGAATAAGTGGGGGAACATCAAAATCCCTCTTATAACATAAGGGTAAAATTGTCAATGTTAAAAAAATTCCCTCCCCTCCCCTCCTAAACCAAACAAGGTAACATTAAAATCTCTCCCCTCCGCTTCCTTCTGATCAATCCAAACAAGGTAATATTAAAATCCCTCCCTTCCCCTCCCTCCCCCTCCCCTCCATTAAAATCCCCCCTTCCCCTCCCCTCCGTTGAACCAAATGCCCTAATGTATTGGTGTGTTTTGGTTTTATATATATTGGATTTTTTTTTTTTTTTTTTTTTAGTTTGTAGTAAACTCTTACGTTTCGTTTACGTTTTCCGATTTTATGTTTTTGAGGACCACTCGTTTCAACGTAGACTCTTTTTTAACAACATTATTAACTTATTGCTTAAACAACTCTGCCATTTCACTTATACCAACCCTTGTTGGTTCTCCACTTTTTACTTACACATCATTTCTGAAGATTAAGATTGAATATATTATAAAATTTTTATTATAATATTAAATAACAAAAAATTTAAATAAATAAATTTAAATCATTAAAAAATATCTGAAATGGAGAGGCCATTTTCCAAGAATATCTGAATCTATTTAAAAATAAATAAATTATGATCCGAGTAAGTCTCCACGAATTTATTAAAAAGAACCAAAAAACATGCACCCGTCATAAAAAAGTAAATAAATATAACGAAGGATCTAAATTAAAATTAAAATTCTCAATTTAATGCCTGCCTCATAAGATACACACCCGAAGGAGGTGAAAAAAGTCTTTACCTTCTTATTAATTTTATTTCCTTTTAATTTAGTGGATGAAGCAGGTAAAAGAAAAGAATCCGCGTCCTTCTTTTCTCACTGGCTTGGCCACTATACTACTAGTGGGTGTGTGACTGAGAAATTTTGGAACAAAGGAAATTTCAACTTTATTCCTCTTTCTTTCTGCTTCCTCTCCGTTGAAGTAAGCAAGCGGTTGTGTGTCTTCTTCTGTACACATAGATATATATTTTTTGTTCTTTTCCTTTCTGTCTTCGCACCCAATTCTACTTATCTTTCTCATTCTCTAGGGTTTCTCTGTTTTGATTCCTCCCCTCAGATCGAAGATGATCGACTTTTCTCGCGTCCAGAAGGAGCTCGTCGAATGCGGCAAGGATGTTGAGGGTTCCGGCATCAAGCTTAACATCAAAGGCGACAACCTTGCGCGCTTGGTCGGAACCATTCCTGGCCCTATTGGAACCCCTTATGAAGGGGGTATTTTCAAAATTGACATTACCATACCCGGTATTTTCATCCTTGTTTATGAATTTTGGACACTTTGTTGCGAATTGTGTGTGATTTGAGGGTAGGGTTTTTGTTAGTGCCTACTTTGATTACCCTTTGGTTAATTGGCCCATTTCTTAATCTGTTGCTTTTTTCGGATAAATTGTGAAGGATAATGGTTTGAAAGTTTTACTTATTATTAACTTGCTTGCCCTATTACTTGATCGCAGATGGCTACCCTTTTGAACCTCCCAAAATGCAGTTTGCGACCAAAGTCTGGTACGATTTTTTTGCGTGGACCTGTCTTTTTTGTGCTTCGTTCATGGTAAACATGTGGCAGGATATGTGTGCGTTGTTGGATATAGTCCTGTAAAATCATTGTTTTGGACATTGATATAAACCTTGGCTTTGATGTTGGATAATGGATGTGGAAAATGGAAAAAAGGGATGGGATGTTGTTAATTTCATGAAAATATATCTTCAAAGGCAAATGTTTTATCATTTAGTCCTGGTCAACTTATTTAATAACATTCATTAAGCTAGAATTCCATCTCCCACCGTCCCCTTTCTCTTTTCCTGTTATTGATTATTGACGTTACTGTAAATTGATTGAAAAAACAGCTGGAGTAGAATCATATGCTGACCCTGATTGAAAAGTTGAATAATGTTACTGGTTAATCTCCTCAAATACTATGTGGTCTTCATTTCAATCAAATCACTGTCATTTAACATGCTTCATCACATAAGTTTGGAACTTTCATAATACAGTGTATGGTTGAAATAATCTTTTGCGATAAAGTGATTGTGCTGAGAATAGATAGAATCAATTACTCTGCGTGTTTTTAATGACAATAAAATTTAGTACTGGACTGTAGAACTTTTGGTGTCTGCTTCATAAAATTAGATGTATAGCAAATTAGATCCACTGGCTTATATAAAGGGAGACTTATTGTCATATGATTGACAGGATATATAGTATGGAATTTTTTTGAATTTCTTAGCTTCTATAAACAGAGCGGTTAATTATGAATGGCATTTAATGCCCTGCTGCTGGCAAAGCGTCGGTCATTCATATAATGCTTATATTCTATATTGGATTATGTTACTTGTTGAAGGCATCCTAACATTAGCAGCCAGAGTGGAGCTATTTGCCTGGACATCTTGAAGGATCAGTGGAGCCCTGCACTGACACTGAAAACCGCACTGCTTTCTGTGCAAGCCCTTCTCTCTTCTCCTGAACCTGATGATCCTCAAGATGCTGTTGTAGCACAACAGGTGTGTCTTATCAGTGTCTGTATTGTCAATGACATGCTTCTTATATATTGCATGATGCTGTGTCTGTGATTGGAACGATTAAAAGCAGTAATATTTCGTACGCCATGTTCTGAATCAATTTATTTCCACGGAAAATGTAGTATCTCAAAGACTACCAGACATTTGTTGGCACTGCTCGGTACTGGACTGAAACTTTTGCCAAGGCATCATCTCTTGGGATTGAAGATAAGGTATTAAGCTTTTGCATTTGATCTCATGTCATTGGAGGGCGGATTTGCATTTGTTGAGCTTCTAACAAATTGATCTCATCAATGCATGAGATTCACTCTGCATGTCATAAAGTTTTGGTTTTTTTTGGGGTGAAAAAAGTTCATTTTTTGTTGCTTAGACAAATGAATCTTCCATTTTGGTGCAGGTAAAGAAGCTGGCAGAGATGGGATTCCCTGAAGCTCAGGCGAGGAGTGCTTTAGATGCTGTTGGTGGCGATGAAAACTTGGCTCTTGAAAGGCTTTGCTCTTAGCCAGCGTACAAGATATTTTACCTAAAGAGTTTTTTGTTTGTGGTAAAGTTTTATGATGATATTTGGCCGTAAGAGGCGAACGAACAACGAACCTGATCACTATATAGATTCAAAGGCTAAATTGAATATAGTTCTTTAATCTCGCAAAGCTTTATCTTATCGTTCTATTGTATGACTGCCATGGATTTACCCCTTAACATGTTCTTCATGTAGAAAGCAGAGTACACATGGGAAATGTTTCTTCTTCTTCACTGATTTTATTATTTTTAACGTTTAGAATTGTGTTGGCGATGCATCAATGAGGTCTAATGCCTTAATCAGAGGCTTTAGTATGGGATAATTGGCAAACTAATGACTAATGAATGAGTGCAACCGTGCTCATTTTAGCAGGAACATGTTATTCTATGTGTTATTTTTCACAAGAATGAAAAATAAAGAGAAGCTAGCTTATGGTAATAAATGACAAGGGACAATACAGGATGGATTCAAATCTAGATGTCCATATAAAGAATTATTGATGAATAATTTATGAACAGTTTGTTTAGAATCATGTTTGATATTTTGAAAAGTGAAATTTGAAAACAAAAAGATAGTTTGCCCAACATATACGTTGATGGATTTTTTAACAAGTTAATGGCTTTTTTCCACAACACCAATATTATAATTGAGCACAATCCACTTCAATCTCAAAAGATAGAACTTGAAGCTCTTTTAACAAGTTAATGGCTTTTTGCAGAGCCAGATCTTGAGTCACTAAAACTGATTTCCCCAAAGCCATAGCAACTCCCTTATATGAACCCTCACTGTTGAGTGGAGTGAGGAAGAGGGAAACATTTTATGAGACCCATGTATCAGATAGAACTTATCAAAATTATTCTCTCTTCCTCTTTTCACTTGTTTAATCTTAATATCCAAAGAAAAGAAGACCCATGGTCCTTTCTTAGGACTTACGGCATAGTCGCCACTAATGAGCAGTGACTCACCAAAGACAAACTAAGGAAGAAATAATTTTGGTTGCACAGTGCAAGTCCTGCTTTTGCTTAGACCACAATCTGAAATTCTTGTGTCTGTTTAGATTAACGGTAGAAACTATTTTTCCAACATGATTTACGGTATACGAAGTAAGTTTGTGAAATGAGATTTGTCTTACCTTACATAGTGAAAATGCTTTTTCAAGGTTAACTCAAATAAACCCAATCAAAACCGAATTTGCTTCGTCCATACCAACCAAATGCTCGTGCGTCATTATTGTACAAGACAATTCAAACTTTTTTTTTTTTTTTTTATCAACAATTCAAACTATTCATTCAACCCCAAATGAAAATGAGTAAATTGAAACAAGTGAAATTTTAATTATGCCCAGAGAAAAAAAGGTAAGGACACGTACGAGATCACCTGCAAATTGCAATCTCCCTAATAAGGACGCTACATTTAAAGTGGAATGGTGGTCGGCTACCTTAAATGTCACCCGTTTATATCTTGCACGGACTGACTCAAATATTTGACTTTTTTACCGCGTACATGGCAATTGGCAAGCATGGCTTGAAGCTCAGATCCTGCCTACCTCAAAAGTTTGACTTTGACACTATATTCATGGCACAACGGCAACCATTGTTCTCAAGCCAAATTAATTTACGTTTCTAATTTATAAAATAGCATTAATTTACTCTTAAATTTATGTTAAGTGGAAATTCAGTTGAACTCACAAATTATTAAGTTTTTGTTTATGTGTTTTTAATTTACAAAACTGTGTCTATTTATCTTAATGTGTGCTAGTGTTTTGAATTTAATCATATTTAGTGACTTCATATATGAATTTTAAGGAAATTTTTGTTGTGCAGGACAAACTATGAATATTGATAAATTTTATTTTATTTTATTTATTTGGATTTAAAAGATATTTAAAACAAATCGTTGTCATTTTTTTTGGGTATTTTTATTACTAAATTATATATTTTTAATAGTTATTTATCAAAGTTTTTACGTCCTTATTATAAATTTATTCTAATTTTGAATTTTGACGTCAACATAAATTATTTCTACTATCTACTCACTTGGTCCTATTTATAAAAGCCTAATAATTGAATTATTACCTTTGATCCACAATATAAGGCACTTCTAAAGAATGCCTTAGTCCACATCATCCCAAGATATCCTTAGTATTATAGTTACTCTTTATAAATCCATTTTAAAATCAAAACCAAAAAAAAAATTAGTCCTATTTATAAGTCACTTTTGACCAAATAAATGAGATTATGACAATTTTGTCCATATTAATTATACCAATGAAAATAGAGAGAGAAAAAAGAGTTGAAAGCTACTCAATCATAAATGAGGGTAAAGTTGAAAATTCACCCCATAATCATTGAGCTAACTAGTAACTACCTCTTCTTGGTATGTGTAATTTGGTCAAAATGAGACTTATAAATAAGACCAGAATAGTAAGTCATTTGGAGAGTAATTAATGCTTATTTATAATTTTGTCTACGTAATAAATGCTTAAATGTAAGCTTTTGTATGTTCTCTCTTACTCAAAACCTAATTTAATATGGGTAAACTTGAAAGAGATTTTCAAGTTTAAGACATATTTAATGAGTTAATTATCATTTTTTGGTTTTGATGAATTAGTTGAAGTGTATTATATTATGGACTAGAGAGATATACAGTTTAAGAAAGTGGTTCAAATTAGTTAAAATTAATAAGTATTTATTGAAATATTTTTTTTTTCAAGTATGCTTGTATTTATGAGGGGACAAGTAAAAAGAGAGAATAAAGTAAACATAAATATCACGTACCCATTAATTAATATAATATATATAATTGACTAGGGGTACAAATGAAAAAAAAAACTCATTAAATATTAAGACAACTTTTATCAAACTCTGGGAAGAATTGTCATCTACTCCATCCGGTCCTAATTATAAAGAGCTATTTACCGCATTTGGAGAGATTAAGAAAGAAATTAAATTAGTTAATTATAATTATTTTCCAAAAAAATTGAAAATTTCATAAGCCAAAATTATTGTGGAGTACTATTTTATGGTCCTTTACAGTCGTAACTCGTAAGTACCAGTGCATATAAGTGAGTTTCCCTGTATTAATCTTGATGGTGTGTTGAGTTAAATTGGGATAAAAAATTAATCACTTTGGACGGATAGTTACAAAAAAAAATATTTTTAAAAGAATATTAAAATTATTTTATTTAAAAATAAAATAAAGTAGAATCTCTCAGTTGATAGAATATAAACATGTTGTTAAATTAATTATTGTGGAAAAAGTATTAACAGGGGTAATATGCAAAAAAAATATGATAAAAATTGCTCAAAATTATTTTATAAGAAAAAGTATAATTGAGGTGTATATACTATTAATGAGTTGCAAACATTATTTACTTTATAAAATATATAGGTATATTATTAAATTATTATTGTCTTTAATTATGGTTGAGAAAGTATAAATAGGGGTATTATAGGAAAAATTTGACAAAATTTAAAACTTGCTCTTATAATTAGGACCAAAACCAACTCTAAAAAAGTGTTTATAATTAAACCGGATGGAGTACTATATACAACATTTTTTATATCATAATAAATTGTAGTTAACTTATTAAGTACTCCCCGCTTCTTATTATAAGATATCAAATAACAATTCTCATAAATTAATAAAAACAATTAAATTCAATAAAGTTGTCATAAAATTTAAGTAATTTTTAATATTACACATATTAATTGTACAAAACTCTAATATCATATTAATTATTACTCTCACCTACTACCCTTTTTAATTATAACATACATGGAAAAAAATATTTAATACTCTTTAAAAACAACTAAAAACCTTAAAAAAGAACTAAATACAATTATTAATTGAAATACGAGAGTATACTTTAAGAAGATAAAAAATTAGAAAAATTCATATTAAACCATTAATTACATAGGTAAAATTGATAAATATAGTATAAATTAATCCAACAAATTTGTTACTACGTCCGATCTTAAATATAAGGTATAGTTTATAATAAGGTAATTCTGGGATGTGGCTGGCATTTACAACTTTTTAAAAAAAGAAAATAAAAATGGTGAAAAGGTCTTTGGTATTTACGTTTATAGTAGGGGTAGCTGTGAGATGATGGGATGGGAAAAACTTGGGTTAATGGAGGTAGGCCCAGTGAAGAAACCGAAAATGACAGGGGAATTGAATTCCGATGCTACCAACCGAAGCAACAAACGTCCATTGGAAGACTGAAACAGATCAGCATTTAATACTTGTCAGGTAGTGGCAAGTAAACTCCCGCAACTTTTATCAATCTAATTCCTCACCAATTCGTTATCATTATTATTATTATTAACAATTCCTCCCCAATTCTAATTCTTGATTAATTCTCCATTCTTTTTGTTTAAAATATACTCTTGTCTTATTAAGACACTAATTAATAAATATATTTCATCTTTTTTATAAAACAGTTACTTGTTTCTAAAAAAATATTAAATATTTTTTTATATATGTTTATAATTAACAAGAATAATGGGTGATAGTGATAATTAATATAATATTCGAGTTTAATATAATTTGTATGGGTAATATTTAAAATTATTTAAATTTTAGGACAAATTTAATTACTTTAAATATTTTTATTGATTTATGAGAATTATTACTTAAGTACATTATACTGTACTAAAGATCAGAGGAAGTATAAATATTCAGTTTGGATTATGTCTATAAATCATTTCTAATATATTTCATATAAATTTCAAAAAAAAAAATTAAATTTGTCTTAAAATTTAATAATTTTTTAACTTCATCTCTATTCAATATACAATATATCTCATGAGATATAAGTTCACAAAATGAATTAACGACAAAACTGTACATTTATATGAATAAATTGATTATGTAACTCATAAAAAAGATGAAAAAGCTTCTCTATCTGTCCTGAAAACTTGGGGCTGCTGGCGTCACGTTGGTCTCACCAATGAGTCACTAGTTTTGATCCCCAGGATAGATGTTTTCATGATGAAAATGTTTCGTCTCTCCTTGTCAATAAATGAGACTACAGAAGCATCTTTTTCCCTCTCATCCTCTCCATGAATAAAGAAAACAAGTTGCTGTGTCTTGATTTCTTTGGAAGAATAGATGTACAAAAGTATTTAAAGGCACAGGAGACGAGTCAAGAGCGATTGCACAGCGATGCATATTCCATTTAGTGGAAGAAGTGGTGCATGGTTGTTTCCAGCATCAACAGAAGCTAGGATATACTACGTTAACTGCTCTGAAATCTATGGTATCTATAGGGGCCTTATACTATGCAAAAAACTGGGTTTCAAGAAGGTTATGCTTCATACTGATTCATTGGATGCAATTTATTTGTTGTTACTTGATTGCGGGCAGGGTCATCCTATGAGAAAGGAGATACAAGAGATAAGATCCCTTATCATTTCATACGAGGATCTACAAACTATCCATACCTACAAGGAAGCATTAAGATGTACTGATTATTTAGCTCGATCGGCTTAAGGGATGAATCAGGATCTTGTAATAATGTCATCACAACCTATTAAATGTGTTGACTTAGATAATATTGAGGGTGGTGGAATGTCACTGAGTTCGGTTAATATAGTCTAATATTAGACTTTTTGTAAACCTCAAGTCTTTGACCTGCCCATGTATTACCAAAAAAAAAAAAAAAAAAAAAAAAAAAAACAAGTTGCATTTTACTACATATTTATTGTTTCCAATCAATTTTAACCAAAATTTTAAATTATGTAATTTAATTATTTAAAACTTATATTTTGAATTAGAGATGGTACTATCAAATGATACTTCATCCACTTCTATATAAAGTACTGTCTCATGTCATTGTTATAAAATTATTTGAATCGAATTACACATTTAAAAAATCGGTTAAAAATAATAAATTGTATGAAAGAAACAAACTTCTTTCTAAGTATATCGTTATTTATAAGGAGAAATTTAGAGAGAGAAACAATAATGAGAAAAATGATAAAAGAAAATGTATGAAAAAAATATGAGAAAGGAGACTAGAATTAATTAGGAATAAAATTAGTAAAAAGGTATTTTATATTCAGACAACTCTAAAACTTGATCTTATAAAAAGGATTAAATCAATTCAGAAATTAAGATCTTATAAAAATGATCGGAGGGAGTATCAAGTTGTAACTAACAGAATTAGGTTGATTAAAATATTATTTAAAATAGTTAAAAATAATAAAGATGTAATTTTTTTTCAAATATAACTTTATTTATAGAGAGTGAATGGGTGAGAGGCTGAGTGCGTGAGGAAAGAGATGGTAGTATAAAATAAGTATAAAAAAACAAGAGAGACTTATAATTAATTAGTGGTAATAATAGAAAGAGTATATTAAAATTTTAAGGGGAAAAAAATGGATACATTTGAGTGAGGCGAACAGTAACTTAATTTTATATGATATATAAAGATGTGTGGACATAGAGGTGCAGAAACTCTTACCTAAAGCATTGTGGGACTGTGAGTAAATAGTGAAGTTAATTATCCAATATGAATGAAGAAGGTGTCTATATATTAAAAAACAAGGCAACTGCTACGAGGCAAAGATCAGTTGAACAAACCATATTGAGTCTAAGCGTATTGACTATGCCTTGCACAATAATGTCAGGTGAAGAAAAAGTCGCAACGAATCAATTTCAATACCTTCTTATCTGGGGTTTATGCTTTTGTTGAATACCTCTTTGACATTTATGCCTAATTGACCCCTTCTATCTCCTTTCAAATTACGCTATCTAATCACGCTTGCCTTCACTTTCATGGGTCTGTTTAGAATGACGGTAGGAATTGAAAAAGTACATTAGGACCGAAAAAAGTACGTTAAGAGTAAAATATGGTGTTTTGGTTAATATTTTTTTAAATGAACTTTTAAATCAAAAGTTACTTTTAAGAAGAAGTCACTAAGACCTATTTTTTTAAGTGCAAATGAACTTCTACCACTGTCAATCCAATATAAATTACATTTACAATATTACTTTTATCTTATTTTAAATTTGTTAAAGTCAAATAGAAAAAAGTCACTTCTAGATTTCTAGTTATCACTATGAATCCAAACGGACAATACTTATATTTTTGGGTTAAGGTCCAATTTTGTCTTTAAAGTATGCGCCCAAGAGTAATTTTACCATTGAAGTTTTCGGTGTAGAATGTTGAAACGTTGACCGTTAGGGTTCTCCAACGGAGGGACAACATTCTGTTAAACGTTTTTAAACTTTAGGGGCAAAATTGCTACTTTTTTTAAATTTCGGGAGTAATGTTGCCTTAAAGTTTAAAACCCGATATTTTTCGCCCCTACGTACTCATCTCCTTTTTCTCAATTAAGTTGCCCCACACCGTTATGAGCGATTTATATTGAATTAAAAACTCTAACGTTCCTACTCATCTTTGTCTCATGAATCCAGACTTTCTTAGTTCATTCTTCTTCCCTTTGTTGTTTTTTTGTAATGGATATTTGAATATAAAATAGACGAGAATAGTAAAAGAAGAATCAACATTAAACTAGCACATACTTTATAAAAATTTCATAAAAAGTCAGTAAATGAACTCATTACTTTGACGCCAAAACTTTCGTTGTGTCCTTAAGACAATTTTGCTCCCAAAAACTTCGTCAAAGGTTGTCGCTCCCAAAATTGTTCTCGAAAATCCATATTTTAACGCACGGAATGTATATGCGAGAATGCGAAAATTAGACCTTAACCCGATATTTTTCTCATGCCCCTACGTACTCATCTCCTTTTTCTCAATTAAAAGGAACAAAGGATAGCACTATCCACACCGTTATGAGCGATTTATATTGAATATTTTGTACCACGAAACTACTTGACCAATGGCGTTCCTACTCATCTTTGTCTCATGAATCCAGACTTTCTTACTTGTTCATTCTTCTTCCCTTTACTATATACTCTCTTTGTTGCTTTTTATAAGAAATAAGTAATCAAATCATATGTTAATGAGCCTTAGTCGATATGACATCCACTTCTCACTTCGAGGGAAAGGTCATTGGTTCAAACCTATGTAGTGTCTGTGTTCAAAAATTCAGTTAAAATCAGATGAAGACAATAAAAATTAAGAAAAATATAACTCTTTTGTTAAAAATACCTCTATTTATGTTGAAGAGAGAATGTATGGAAATAATTAACGAAAAGAAATTGAGACAGCTTCTAAGTATCTCTTATAAATGGAAACACGATATACCCAATATTGTCTAAGAGGCGATATTAGTTGGATTTGGTTGTGAGTGGTGTTTGATACAATAACACAGACTCATCATTAGCGGCAAATAAGTGAATAACACCCTGGTGCTAGCTAGCTAGATTGATAATGAAGAAACCCACTTTGTTTCTTCTATTATATCACATTGATGAACATCAAAACTGGTCCCCTTCAATTAATTACACCCGCTTTGTCTTTTCTCTTTTTTTTTTTTTCTCATTCTTTTATCAAGCATTCAACATCAAATGATCAATCTCTGCGTTTGTTAAGGAAGACATGTTGATATATCAATGATAATAACAAATAAATAGAGGAGAAAAATCTACAACTATACATGATCAGTACTCATCTATCTTTATCTTCTTCTATTATAGGAGTCCTATATATAATTATGAGTCGTCTTGGTAGGGAAATGAAATACACGTTCTCGTCATAAATATAAGATAGAGTTGAATTTTTTTAGAGAGATTAAGGAAATTAAATAAGTTACTTAATTATATCATATATTTTGTATCCTTATATTTCCCCTATTCCTAATTATAAAAACATTTTTGTAGTGAAAATTGTACTATAAAATTGTTCCTATAATTAGACCGGGAGGGTAATATTATATATCAGTTTATTAGTCAAACTAATTAATTTGGGAAAAAATAAAAATAAAAATACTCTAAATCAAATTAATTTAATTAACCTCCGTAATTTTTTTAAAAAAGTCAACTTTATCTTATATTTAAAATCAAAAGGAGTATATTTTTGGCCCACGGCTTACATTTGACAATTCTTTTGCCTTTGAAAATTGAAATTCAAATATCTCGGCTGCGTGGGATAGCAGGAACCAGCGAAAATCTAAGTAAAATTTGAAGTTATTGGAATTGTGATTAATTTTAACAAATTTGCAATACAATCTCATGTTTTTGTCATTTTATGATCAATAAGGCTCAATTATTAATTGCCAAAGGGATCATTGCAATGGGACGTTTCACCAGAAGAATATTTTTGGGTGAGTGAGTGAGATGGCAATTTACAATTAGTAATGAAAGTGATGATTAAATATTTATAATTTATGTCTAAACGGCTAATCCCCTTTTCAAGATAACTAATTAATGTCAATATCTGTCAATTAAAAGTAAGTAGTACATGGAAAATAAAATAATACAAGGGTCGTCCCACATAGACTTCTTGACTCAAATGGGTAACATATGGACTCCACCTCCCCACCAAGGGCCCTTTTTATGTGTTATGCAGATTAAAAATCAATTATATTTTGAGGCATTTTTAATTAGTACTTAATAAATTGTGAGATCTTTCGTCAATTGTCAATAACTAATTGTCAACAACTAATAATAAAAATAAATTTACAGTTTTGTGAGGTCAATGAATGTGAACTCATAATTGACTATGATGGGGCATAGTGGTAGGTGAAGGGGATTGATTTCTTTTTTGTTTTTACATGAAGACTTTAAGATTAATTTTCTTATTTATATAATTGGAAATTTAGGAGTGACTTTCATCACTTGGATTATTTTTAGTACTTGGGAATTATTCGATTAGGCTCATGTTTTTATCGTAACACCCTTCATGTTTCGAATTTGCTCCCTTCGATTCATGACATGATTCTTTGGCAGAAAATTATTACTCCTTCTGGATTTAAAAATAAAATAGAGTTAACTTTTTTTTTAAAAAAAAAGATTAAGGAAGCTAAATAAGTTACTTAATCATATCATATGTTAAGTATATTTAGATTATATATTAGTTTATTAGTCAAATTAATTTATTTAGAGAAAAATTAAAATTAAAATACTCTTAAATAATTTAATTAATTAACTTCTTTAACCTCTCTAAAAATCAATTTGATCTTATATTTAATATCAGATGGAGTATTGAACAACCCTGCTTCATTTAGGCCTCATTTGGGAGGGCCAATCACCTTTAATGGAATTTTCATTTTTTAATATTTTACAAATTTTGCATATTTTTAAACTTTATATTATTTTTTTACAACAAGTAGGTTTTTTTTTTCCTTCATAGTTTTTACTCAACAATAACTCTAATCTCTCGACTTTAATTCGAAACAACTCAATTCCTATGATTTTAATTTGACACAACTTATTCACTTATTCTCTATATTTTTACTATTTAAAATATTAGTCTCTATGTTTTTTACAATAAAAATATTTATCTTATTAAGCTTAGAGACTATAATTTTAAATGATACATAAGGTCTAAGCTGCAATAAGTTAATGTGGACTGAGTCAAAATTATAAAGAGTTTTAAAAATTTACTTACAATTAATTCAAAACTAGAGGAATAAAAAATCTCACACACACACATATATTAACTTCAGCTCCCTTCTTAAGGAAGTCTTGACTTCATGCTTATAATCGTGTTCGAGATAAGATTTATATTAGGGAAAAAATGACTTTAAAATTATGAGGAACGCGTTCACACTTTGAACGAGTTTCAGCCTCTCACGTTTATTTTGTTAATAATGATGATAGTTAAAGATGAAAATTAATTAAGAAAATAAAGGCAGTGAAACAGGCTTATTAGTGTATATATTTGTAACCATTTTAGTTACTGTAAACAGATTAGTTAACTATAAATAGTTAGTTATTTAAAAACCTAACGCCGACACCTTCTCTCTCTTCTCTTTGCATCTCACGCTCTCATCTTCTACACCTCTCGCCGGCGGCTTGTGTTTCCATCACATGCCGCCGGTGAGTCCTATTTTCGTGCCACAGACATCTCAGCGATGTAGTTTGAAGTCCAGATCTTGGATCTGCGGTCCTCTCACCTTGAGTTCTGTCAGTAGTGGCCTTCTCTCGTCCTTGTGGCGAGTCCTATCCTCTCCTTCTCCAGATCTAATTTGCGATGGTGGGAGTTATTTGCGTTTTGTTTCTTTTTTTTTTTCTAGTACTGGATTTTGTGGTGGTGTTCTTGTCTCAGGAAATAAACAAATCTATAAGATCTGCGCTCAAATCCTCTTGGTTGGATGACTATTTGAACGTTATGAGATCCGATTATCACTTGGTAGCTCAGATTTGCATTCTTGGGGGGAAGATTTCAAGAGGTTTTGTTTGGTGTGTGGTCGAGGTCACCAGATCTGTTTGATCAGAGGAGCAGAAGTGTTCTTCAGGACATCAAGGGTCTTCTTTCTTCCGAGGTTGGGTTTTCTGTGTCCTTTACCCCAAGATGGGGTACCTATTTAGTTGATCTAATTGCAGCTATTGCTTATAAGATTATGTGCCCTTTGGGGTGAGTTTTCCAACCAACACTTTCTTGGTCGTCACTTCTAACCTTGGGTATCGAGGAAGCTGAATTTGTCCATGATTCTACTTCCATTCTTATATCTTTAATGTACGATGCTTGGCTAGTATTGCATTTGGTTTATTTTTTCGTATTTGTTTTAGCTTTGTTTGTGTTTATTTTCATGTATTGTATCGGTTTGCAGTATTAATATATATATCCTTTGATAAAAAAAAAGTTAGTTATTGTATACAGATTAGTTAGCTATAAATGGTTAGTTAGTTTGTTGCAATAGTGTAATAAATCTAGTTTTACATAAGTAGTTATCTATTTATCTATATAAGGACATGTACATGCTTTAGATAATTTATTGAATGAGATTGAGTATTCATTTCTCTTCTTACTTTAATAATATGGTATCAGAGCATGTGAGTCTTTGACCCATTTTGATTTTCTTTACTCTCCTCCCAGATAGCTTTCTTTTCTTCATTTCTCTCTCACTAGTCACTTCACATTTCATGCTTCTTCGGAAATCCTCTCTATTCTTTGTTCACCGAACCCTAGTTCCTTCTTCTGAGCAATCTTTGTCCTTTTTGACCTCACGATCATTCTGATTTTTTAATGGCGACTAAACCATAGACTTCATCTTCTTCTCTTGCCGGAAATCCTTCCGATGATTCTACTCCAAATCTTTCCAATTCGTTTCAAAATGTCAAAAATCCCTTTTATTTGCATCCAAATGAATATCCATCACTCGTTCTTGTTTCTAGTGTTATCTGGACCGAACTACCATTCTTGGGCTAAAGCAATGAAGATGGCCCTTATGTCAAAGAACAAGACGTGTTTTATTGGTCAATCTTATATTGTTCCTAGTATGATTGATCCAATTTACCCTGCCTGTGAGCGTTGCAACATGATGGTTTTGTCCTGGTTAACCAGATAATTGTCATCGAGGCTTGCTCAGAGTATCTTGTGGATTGATAAAGTTAGTGACGTTTGGGATGATCTGCACGACCAATTCTCTCAGAATGACATTTTTTGTTTAGATGATCTTCAAGAAAAAATTCAGAGTCGAAACAATGTGATCTATCTATAATTGATTACTTCACCAAACTTAAAATACTATTGGATGAGTTTTTGATTTTACGTCCTATGCTTTCGTGTACCTATAATCCTCACTGTCACTGTGGTGTTGTTGAGGTTCATAAGAGACATATAGATCAAGAATATGTCATTCAATTTTTTTGAAAGGATTAAGTGACAGATTCGGTGATGTTAAGTCCCAAATTATGCTAATAGATCTCTTACCAAATATTAACAGAGTATTTTCGTTAGTGATCCAACAAGAGAGGGAACTCGGTTTTCAAACTCCAGAAATTACTATTTTGTTCAATAAGACCTTTTTTTCACGACCCTTTGCAAACTATGTACTTACTGTGGGAAGTCTAGGCATATTGAAGCTACTTGTTATAGGAAACATGGATTTCCACCTGGTTTTAAGTTTTGAAATGCCTCTGTTAATGCTATTGTTACCTCTAACTATTTCTACTAGTAAAGATACTCTTGTGCCTGATACGGTTGTTAATCAAGCATATAGCTTCACCCCGATCTATATCGTAAGTTGTTGGCTCTAGTTTAAGCTAATCATTCATTACCACAAACCTTTGCATCCATCAATAATGTTTCTACCACTGGTAAGCGTTTTCCTTCTCTTTCACATTCTCGGATCTTAGATTCAGGAGTAAAACTCATGTTTGTTCTATTCTAGCTTTGTTTACTTTATCTAAAACTATTACTCCTATAATTATAAATTTACCAAATAGCACACATGTCCTTCTACTTCTTGTGGGACAATTCAATTTTCAGATATCTTTTTCCTTCCTGATGACTTATATGTTCTAGAATTTTGCTTTAATCTTATTTCTATCTCCAAATTAACTCAGTCACTTCCTTGTGCTGTTTCCTTTCGGATCTCCTATTGTCTAATTCAACACCTACCTCCAAAGAAGATGATTGGTTCATCTAATGTGTATAAAGGACTTTACATTGTAAAGCAACATGCAACTTCCATACCACATGCCATTAATAATATCTCCACCAAATCTGCCTCAACTCCTACCTTTGACCTTTAGCATTTTCTATTAGGACATATTAGTAATTCTCCATTGTATTCCATTCATAAACAACACCCTTCTGTTCCTTATAATTCTTCTTTTTCCTGTTGTGATGTTTGTCACTATGCTAAGCAACAAAAGTTGCTTTTTCATGTAAGCACTGCAAAGTCTTTTGGTTTTGTTGATTTTGACATTTGGGGCCCTAATCATTTACCTTCAGTATATGGGCACAAATATTTTTTTTACTATTGTTGATGATTTTTTAAGATATACCTGGATTTATTTACTTAAAAGTAAATATGAAGTTTAGTCTCATATTCATTCTTTTGTTCATATGGTTTTTACACAATTTGGCCTTTTGGTACAAGTCATTAGATATGATAATGGTGCTGAGTTTGCCATGAATGATTTTTACAAATAACACCGTATACTTTATCAAACTAGTTGTGTAGAAACACCTGAACAAAATAGTAAGGCAAAAAAGAAACATCAACATATTTTAAATGTTACAAAAGCTTTGTTATTTTAAGGTCATGTTTCCAAGGTTTATTGTAGGGTTGTCCAAAAACCCGAGGTCCAATTGGTCCGTCCCCAACCTGGTCGACCGGCCCGGTTTAGAATGAAAAAAAATTGGTCCAGACAATTTGACCGGACCGGGCCGGACCAAATTGCTCGTCGGATCGACTTCGGTCCCGTGGGCTTAGATCTCCGGACCGGTCCTGGCGACTCGAGGTTCTTTTTTTTTTTTTTTTGGTAAATCACCACTACATTGAACTGTTCACTGGAGTCTGGACATCCTAATATGCTTTTTAATTTATAGGAATCACTTTTCACTATGTTATTTTTTTATTACTTTGGGAAGTTAAGTGAAATCGAGCTAAAATATTGCATCCCAAGAAGACAAGAAAAAACTGGAAAAAAATTGAAAAAAAAAACTAGAAAAAAGAAAGACTGGATCTGTCTGACCGGTCCAGTAGTCCAGTGGTTCGGTCCGGTCCAGCTCGAGGTCGGGCCGGTACTGTGATCGAACTGCACTTCGGGCCGATTTTTTCAAATTTCGAGCTCATATCGGGCCGGACCTCGGGTTGACCTCTAACCCTGGTCTCGCCCTGGTCTTCTGACATGCCTAGTTTATTGGTCCTATGGGATTTCTCATGCTATATACCTTATTAATTGTTTGCTACCCCTGTTTTGAATCATAAATCACCTTTTGACCTATTATATCAGAAATGTCTAGATTTGAGCAATCTTAGAGTATTTTGTTGTCTTTGTTTCTCTTCCACCCTCACCCAACAACGCACTAAGCTTGATTCTAGGGCTCATAAGTGTGTTTTTCTAGTTTATCAACACGATACTAAAGGTTTTCTCACATTGGATTTGCATAGTCGACATATTTTTGTTTCTAGAAATGTTCATTTTTATCAATCCATTTTTACTTTTTGTAGTTTTGATTCTCATTTTTTATCCAATTCTATTCCATTACTTCAAGAAATTCCTATTCTAGATTATCCAATAGCTTCTTTTGATAGTTCTACTCCTTCTTAGCCTATTGTTACTTCTGAGTCTTCCTCTCTTCCCGTTTCACCATTACTTAGGAGATCTACTAGGGGCTGTTTGGATAGGCTTTTTTTTTTATATAAATAAAAGAAGCACTTTTTTAATGCAAAAAAAAAAAAAGTAAAATTAATTTATATGTTTAGATGATATTTTTTTTTTTTAAAAAAATAAAAGTCACAAAAAAAGCTAAAATGCTTTTTTTTTTTAAAAGTTCCAATTTGGAGCTTAAAAAAACACACAAAAAAAGAACTTTTTTTAAAAGCCCATCCAAACGGGCTCTAGGTCTAGAAGACTACCTACCTATTTGCATGATTATCATTTTGCTCTTTAATGCACATCATTCATATCATATTCATTGGAGGCAGATAGTCATCATCCTCTTTCTCATGTTCTTTCTTACGATCATCTTTCCTTTCCTCGTCGTCATTATAGTTTGTTTATTTCTATTGATGATGTTCCTAAAGCTTATTCTAAAGCCATTAAACATGAGGGTTGGCGGAAAGCTATAGAAGCTGAACTTGATGCTTTGCAACAGAATCATACATGGGTGTTGATTGATTTACCTCCTAGAAAATAACCTATTGGGTACAAATGGGTATTTGCTAAGAAATACAATTTTGATTGCATCTCAAATCGTTACAAGGGACACTTGGTTGCTTAAGGCTATATTTAAGTAGAGGGTATTGATTTTAATGATACATTTTCTCATGTGGCTAAACTTACTACTGTTCGTTTATTACTTGCTCTTGCTACTGCCCATAATTGACATTTGAAACAACTTGATGTCAATAATGCTTTTCTTCATGGGGATCTTGATGAAAAGGTTTATATGTTGCCTCCTTCGGGTTTGGCTATTTCTTCCCTCACTCAAGTATGTAAACTGCAACATTCTCTTTATGGCCTTAAGCAAGCAAGTAGGCAATGATTTTTCAAGCTTTCTAAGGCACTTATATCTTGTGATTATCATCATTTTTCTGCTATCACTCTTTATTCATCAAGCATGCAAATAACTCATTTACTGTTTTTCTTTTTTATATGAACGATATTATCCTTAGTGGTACTGATTTGGTTGAAATCAATAGCTTCAATTCTTTTCTAGATTCTTATTTCAAAATTAAATATTTGGGTAATGCTAAATATTTTCTTGGTTTGGAAATTGCTCAAAGTTCTAAAGGAATTTCTCTTTGTCAAAGGAAGTTTTCCTTCGATATATTGTCTAATTTGCGTTTTCTTGAAAGTAAGCTTTGTTACTCCCATGTCTAAGAATCTAAAATTGTCTAAGGATTTTGGTGTTCCTTTAGAGGATGGTTCTATTTATCATACTTTGGTGGGTCGGTTGCTTTACCTTGTAAACACTCGGCCTGATATTTCTTTCTCTGTTCAGCAACTCAGTGAGTTTGTCCAAAATCCTACTGATGTTCATTTAAAGATTGCTCATAGGGTGCTTTGGTATCTCAACACTGCTCCTGGTCGTGTTTTTTTCCCTGTTACTTCTACTATGAAATGAATGCCTTTAGTGATTTTGATTGGATAGGATGCATTGATACACATTGGTCTATAACTAGTTTTCTGTGGTTTTTTGGATCAAGATTTGGTCACTTGGCATTCAAACAAACAACAAATTGTGTCTATTTCCTCTTCTGAGATCGAATATCGTGCTCTAGCAATTACTACCTATGAGCTTCCATGGTTATCCTATTTGTTAAGAGATTTTGGTTTTCCTATTAACTCTCTTGCTTGTCTATATTGTGATAGTCAATTAACTCATTACATTGCTGCCAATCCTACATTCCATGACTATACTAAGCATCTCGATATTGATTGTCATATAGTTTGGGGAAAACTTCAGAAAGCATTGATTCATTGACTCCCTATCAAGTCTCAAGACCAGTTGGATGCTATTTTTACTCCTACTCCATTTTGTACATTCCTATCTAAGTTGGGAAAGATAAATATACATTCTTCAGCTTGAAGAGGGTATTACTATATATACTTGTAACTAGGGACGAAGCTTAAGATAAATATTTGGGGGACCAAATGTATACTCATTAACTAATTTTTTTAAAAATATTTGGAGAGGCAACATGTATAAATTTTTACATCAAATGTATAAATTCTTAGGCCAAATGCATAGAAAAATCCAATTTCCACTAAATATTTTGGACTTTTTTTGGGGGGGGGGGGGGGGGGGGGGGCGGGGATGGCCCCCATTGTATCAAGGAAGCTCCATCCCTACTTGTAACCATTTTAGTTACTGTAAACAGATTAGCTAGCTATATGTAGTTAGCATAACTGTTTTAGTTAGTTTGTTGTAATAGTGTAATAAATCTAGTTGTACATAAGTAGTTATTTATTCATCTATATAAGGATATGTACACACTTCATATAATATATTGAATAAGGGCCTGTTTGGGGGTTCCAAAACCTAGGTTTTGGAAATAAAACCTAAGTTTTCCCGAGAAGTTAGAAAAACACCCCTATTTTTTCTAGAAGCTATTATTTTTGCATTAAAACTTTTGCCAAAAGTCATCCAAACACTCTTATTTTTGTTCAAAAGCTATTCTACATCAAAACCTAAGTTTTGGATCCAAAATCTAGGTTTTGGAAAAAAAAAATATTTTTTTCTTCTGATTTTTCTCCCTCCTCTGCCATTATTAGTATTTTTTTCAGTATCGGTTAATATCCTTAAATAGTTTTTTTGTACCCTAAATATTTTTCAAGATTAGTCATTACTTTGAAATATTTTTTCAATATCTTAAAAAAAATTTCAAGATCATGAAGTATTTTTTTAGTATCTTTAAGTGTCTTTTAAGTACCCATTAGTACCCTAAATTTTCTTTTTCAAGATTAGTCAAGTCTCCACTCGAAATATTTTTTCAACATCTTAAAATAAATTTTTAAGACCATGAGAAGTATTTTTTCAATACCATTCAAGTATTAAGTATCTTTTTATTACCCGTCAACACCCCGAAATATGTTTTCAAGATCAGTCATTACTTTAACTATTTTTTCAATATTTTAAAATAAAATTTCAAGATCATAAAGTATTTTTAAGTCTTAGGTACCATTAAGTATTTTAATTTTGTACACAAATTTATGTAAGTTTTGGTATAATGTTTATATTTAAAATACAACCTTATCTTTTATATGTAATTATACCAAAAGCTAATGTCATTTTTGTTAAATTTGACTTTGAAGAAGCTATTCTAATAACAATATCCAAACACTATCATTTTTATTTAAAAGTTATTCTCCAAAAATCATTTTTACCTTATAAATCCCAAAAGTTATTCTTCAAAAGCCATTTTTACCTCGTATATCCCAAAAACTATTCTCCCAAAGTTACATCCAAACCGCGGTAAGATTCAATATTCATTTCTCTTTTGCTTCAATAATAAGGCTCTCAAGTTCTTCACAATTTGAAGTTGTTCCTCCCTTACACGATGTTAAATGGAGCATCATGGTAAATACTTTTAAAAATGCAGCATTTCAGTAATTTTTTCACTGTATACAGCATATAGTGAAAAAAAAAAAAAAAAATGGCAATCTTAGATGAATAAATTGAAGAAAAAACATGGAAAGAAATTTAAATGTATTCCTTCAGAATAAGGGCATGATGAGAGATTGAGGGGTCAAAGGAAAAACCTGGAAAGAAATTTAAAGGCATTCATTCAAAATAAGGGCATGATGAGGATTGAAGGGGCTACTAAAGAAAGTCAATACTGAGAATTAAAAAGTGAACAGCATCTTTTGGAGAAAAGGCATTTTTATTTTTCACTTTACTTTTTTATGATTTATCATCATGGCTTTGGATGCTTCGTCCCTTTGCAGTCTCAAAATCTGATGACCTCATTCCTATGTGTCGTTTTTGACTTGGCGCTTCAGCCTTCAGCCTCCATTTCACTGACAGCCTCTCAGTGGCATTTCCGTTATTTCTCCCTAAACTCGTTACCCTTTTCTTCCTTCCTCCTTCTCCTTCACAGCCATCCCCAACACCCACTCTCACTCCTCATACCTCCTTAACGCGCGACCCTCACCTCCTTTCCGGCACCCCCTCTCTCTCAATCGCCGGTCACTTCCAGTTCTGCCAGTAACCGGAACACCTCTCGTTTCTCCATTCCGATGTGTTTTCGTTACTCTCGGAGCACCCACAGCTGACGAATGGGTTGCGTGCTCACAACGCCGGCGAATGGCGGAGGCCGGCGCTCGGATTTCGGACCTCAGATTCACCGTCGTCGGGTTAGTCAGCGACATTCTGTCACTGATGGAGGTAATGCCGTTGTTGGAAGGAAGGAAGGGGCGGCGAGGGAGAAGGAGAAGCAGGGGACTTGGCACACCGGCGATTTCCCCGGGATTGTTCCGGCTCCGGAGAGACGGAAGCTTAAGCTTGATCCATGGGCTAAAACCGAGCATGGTTGGCCGTCGTGGTTGATGGATGTGGCTGGCGATGCTATCCGAGATTGGTCTCCTCGTCGCGCCAGCTCGTTCGAGAAGCTTGCCAAGGTGCTTACTGCTTCGAAACTTAACTCCATATTCGTTTTATACAAAATCGGATTTATTGAATCAGTGCTAGAGTGTTTGTCTTGGTTATTCAGATTGGGCAAGGGACTTATAGCAATGTTTATAAAGCTAGGGACCTTCTCACCGGAAAGATAGTGGCACTAAAGAAAGTTAGGTTTGATAATATGGAGCCAGAGAGTGTGAAGTTCATGGCAAGAGAAATTATTCTGTTGAGGCGGCTTGATCATCCCAATGTCTTGAAACTTGAAGGTTTGGTTACTTCAAGAATGTCATGCAGTCTATACTTAGTATTCGAGTATATGGAACACGATCTCGCTGGGCTTGCAGCTCGCCAAGGTGTTAAGTTTACGGAGCCTCAGGTACGGCAAATTTAGAACTGGAGTGTATTCTCTGTTAATTTTATTTTACGGTGGTTGGTCAAGGCGTTAAGTTCAACTATATATTAGCTATAATTCAGTAAGAATTATCCGGCTTTGTTGTCATTGAGACGTGTTCGAGGTTATAATTTTGTTTTGCTATTAAATGCGCACACAGACAACTTCCATTTTCCCTTTCAATACTATTATATATACCTTTGGTTGATTTTGTTTCCTGATCTGAAAATGAACAACACCTAAACAAAGTATATTATTTTTAGAGTAGTGAGATGGATATAAACGAGAATGGAAGTTTTCATCTTGTCTCAAAACCAACCATATTTTGAGAGTGTCATTATCTTGCTTTATTAATAAAAAGTAAAATATATTTATTTTTATTGTAGTTGTTGTTTGGCTTCATCTATTAAGATGTGAACAATTTAAGGCAAATAATATTCTTAGCTTGGGTAAATATGTGATGCATCTCTTGTTCCAATGCAATGAGCACTTAATAGCTTGCTCATGTTGAGAATACCTAATAGATTATTTGGTTGCTATGCAGGAACCAATTTGTTTTATGTATCCCTAATTCATAAAGGAAACAAAGATTGTACATTATATATGGAGGGTGACTATACTGTGCCTGCAGTTTTTTTGTAAACGCTTAAAGATTGGTTCATGATGTCTTTATACACTTTTTTATTCATCCAGGACTTGTCTTAAAATAGTGATGCCTTTTAAGTATTGATAAAAGTATAAGGGATAATCATTCATTTAAGAATAATGTGAGGAAATGTCTTACTGAAAGGCTGATTTGTTTCTCAGTATATCTCTATGGCAGGTGAAATGCTATATGAAGCAATTACTCTCTGGCCTTGAGCATTGCCATAGTCAAGGCATTTTGCACCGTGATATCAAGGGTTCCAATCTGCTCATTGATAATGAAGGAATCCTTAAAATAGCGGATTTTGGCCTAGCCACTTTCTATGATCCTGAGAAAAAGCTGCCCATGACAAGTAGAGTTGTCACCCTTTGGTACCGGCCTCCTGAGCTTCTTCTTGGGGCTACAGTCTATGGTATTGGTGTTGACCTTTGGAGTGCTGGCTGCATCTTGGCTGAGCTGCTTGCTGGCAAGCCAATCATGCCTGGCCGAACAGAGGTATCACTGTTTTTCATGTTCTACTAGTAGCTATTGTTTTAACTTTGAAGCTACTAATCAGAAACATTTATCATTTATTCTTAAAGCTATCAAGTTCAAGTCTTGTTGCAGCAATTTTGGTCATTTTGTCCCTCACTTACAATGCTCATTGATGCCTTCAATGCCAGCCAAAATCTGTGGGGCAAGCTGCTTTTGTTAGGCTGTGTCACCTTGATTAGTTCGCTTTTCATGTCACTAAACGGTCATCTTGATTAACTAGAATTATCCATTAACTGAAAGACAGAAAACCTGGTTAAAGGCTGAAAGAAAAGAATGAGAAGCAACAACAGACCCCTAGTTCAATCCTTTGAAGTTACATTGTATAATATTTTAAGTATGCTTTTATTTTTGGAGAATGTACCCACTGTTAGCATGCATTAGATAGTTACCATTACTAATAAACTTTTAGTAATTGAAATTTACTGTTAAGTTTCCTTTGTCTGTTGTCACTTGTGACCTTAGATTTTTTTTTTTGGCTAACAAATATTGGATTATGTGCCTCAAATGTACATGTCATGATGACATTTGACTGACTTTTGTATTTTCTTGGGCTAGGTTGAGCAACTGCACAAAATATTTAAATTATGCGGCTCTCCATCGGAGGAATATTGGAAGAAGTATAGATTGCCAAATGCTACACTCTTTAAGCCGCAGCAGCCTTATAAACGTTGCCTTTCAGAAAGCTTCAAAGATTTCCCGCCTTCTTCTTTACCTCTAATAGAAACTCTTCTTGCAATAGATCCAGAAGATCGCGGCACTGCCTCAACTGCTCTAAGCAGTGAAGTAAGCTGTCACCTTGACATTAAAGTTATATTTGAGATGTGAATTATTCACGTGTATTATCTCTCTGCAGTTCTTTGCAACTGAGCCCCATGCTTGTGAACCATCAAGTTTACCGAAGTATCCTCCCAGCAAAGAGTTGGATGTAAAACTGAGAGATGAAGAAGCAAGAAGGTTCTCTCATTTCTACATTTGATAACATCTGGACTGATTTTTATTTGGTGATCTGAGATGATGGGTAATGGATTTATACTTTTCTCAGGCAAAAAGCCCAAAGTGGGAAAACTAATGCTGTTGATGGTGCTCGAAAAGTCAAAACACGTGATCGTGGTCGGGCCGTTCCAGCTCCAGATGCCAATGCAGAGTTGCAAACAAACATAGATGTACGTGAATCATTCTGGACATTGTTATGTTTGTCTATTTCCCTCTTAATTGACCTCGGATTACTTAAGTTTATATACAATTTTGACTTCCTGTTTCTTCAACTCCTAGTCCAAGCAATTGTATTCTTTTATGGCTCAGGTTCAACCTTCCTATTTACTCCATCCATCTGATCCTTAATATAAGAGCTAGATAACTAATTTGTTTAAATTAAGGAAGTTAGTTAAGTGAGTTTTATGTAACAAATGTGTGTTGGTTTCCTAAAATACTTTCTAAGCATGTGCATCTTGATAAAACCCTCCTAATATGTGCAATCAATAAGGATATTTTGAGAAAAAATTATAAACATGGGAGACACAGTGGATTATGACCCCTTATCTAGCTTATATATAGGACTGGAGGTAGTACTCTATATGCTTGGACTGCATGAAACACTTTCTTGGCTTGGAGAAATTGTTGAATTGGACGTTTCTTCTCATTGAGTCGGTATGCTCCATTAAGCAAATATTTCGTGTTTCTCAAATTTCAGAAGTGGAGAGCTGTGACCCATGCAAATGCAAAAAGCAAGAGTGAGAAATTTCCACCTCCACATCAGGATGGAGCTGTTGGATATCCATTAGATTCATCCCATAAAGGACCTGTGTCCTTTGGTGCCACTGATTCTTCCTTCGGCTCAGCAATATTTAATTCAAAAGTATCAGGCTCTGATAAAAATCATGCTGTTACAAGGCCTCGCAGTCACAAAGGGAAGAAAACTAATAAAGCAGATTCCCAGATGGCATCATCATGGAAATATATGCGAGCCTTCAAACCAACATCAATAGGCCCATCAATGAACTTATTATTTCGGAGCAAATAATGAAATTTCTGTAGCTGTTGGCATTCATCATCCTAGAATGAGGACTGAGGCTTTGATACGTCTCATTCATTGGTCCAAGCGGCGGTTTTTTCATTCATTTTTCCTTATTGCTGCTCTCAATTTTTGCTATTTTTATTCTCTTTCAAGTATTTATTTATAATGTACAAGGTACAATGGAGATCCCTAGATTTGTATATTAAGAGGATTGAATCCCACTGCTGTACAGTTTCTGGGAGCTTTACCATCTCCATGACCTTCACTGTGTTACTCGAAGTTAGCAAGGGAAAAAAGGAAAAAAGAGAAATTTGCAGGGTTATTTTATGCATGTCATTGATCCTGACTAGAGTTTAATTAGAGGACCAATAGAATTCGTCGTAGTTGGGAAAACAAAGTCACAATGATATAGACAAGAAAAACAAGTAAACACAAGAACCATTAAAACTAGAAATACTGAAACAGAGGGACCGGCAACGAAGTGCAATACAAAAAAGTTTCTTTAAACCGTAATGGCCTAATAGCACGTGAGATTCTGGCATATTCTCTCTCTGTCTCTTTCACTTGTTTCCTTGCTCATTCTTTGGATAAGGATGAGTACAGAGAGTTCCTCTCATTTTTCCCCTAGATTTAATTTTTTTATTTGCTGATTTTTAAATGAAAAAAAAAACATTTTTTTTAAAAAAAAATGTTAGTTCGGATATTATCTTTATTTTAGATTCTGTATTTATTAAAATATTTTTTATTTTGAAAAAATAGAATGAGCAAGGAATGTTCCATCTCCCTATAATTTTGATATTATGTGCATATTCTCTTTACATTCTACACTTGTCTACAAAGTTTAATTTGATCTGGATAGTCCAGATGCGAGGGGCTCTCCCTACTTTAGATGAGCAGGGGAAATATGTTCCATCCCCCCCCCCCCCCCCTTATCTCTATTATTTTGATATTAAATGCATATTCTGTTTACATTCTATACTTGTCTATGAATTTTAAATATTAAAAGTTACTTCCTCCAATTTTAATAAATAAGTCACTTAAAATTTATTCACACATATAGAAAAAGAATACTCCCTTTACTTCAAATTACAAGACACTTTTTAAAAGATTTTCATATTTCAAAATATAAGAGATTTTATAGAAAACCATGAAACATGAGAAAGTTGGGGAAAACGCCCATTGATTTTTTTTAAGAAAGACCTCATAAATTTTTAGGAACAAAAAGTACTAGTATTTTCCAAACTTTGTGCACACAAAGTACTAGTACTTTGATTTAAATATTTCTTACCAATAAAATTTTTGATGGGCACTTTTCCTAATTTTCACAAGAAACATTTATGATTTTTTTCTCAAATATTTTTCTGAATTTCACTTTAACAAACAAACAGAGATAGATGCTAGTCATGGGTCAATGACATTACTGTCATGACAACACTTTTTTAAGAAAACAAGATATCAAACTACCTTTATCTTTCTGGCAAAAAACTACCTTTATCTACTTTTATTGGTCTTCATAAATTAGTTAAAAACATCTTATAATTTAAAATGGATGGGATGGTGTTTTAAGCATTAAAATCATCATAAAATTAAAATCATTTCCAATTTTACTCTTGTTAATTACTCCAAATCCCACCATCATATTTATTTGTCCCCCCTCTTACTACCCTTAATATAGGACATAAATGTGAAAAAAAAAAAAAAAAAAATAAACGCCCCAAGGGATTTCATGGATTTCTGAAGGGGGTTGGAGAATTGTCTAACAAGGGATTCATATTCATACTGAACAGGTAAGACCGCAAACGAGCAGCCCTCCTTGGTCTGAACATCTAAGACTGCACATGTACAAAGATACTTCACATCTACCCCATTCATAAATTAGAAGTTGACACCAGCCTTCCATCAAAAAAATCCCTTCCTTCAACAAAATTTAAGCATATCATGCTCACCATCACGAGGCATAAGCTGACACAATTTCCAGTCAAAGGGGTTCCAACACAAGCCACATGCCATGTACGCAAGCTACTTGATTGTGATGTAGCGATTTGTTCCATGTCTGGCCCAGTAATCCTTGAGATCCAATGGCATAGATAAATCTTGGCCTTCTGCTGCTACCCTACTGAGCAGTCTTGTAAAGACACTTCCGCTCATCTTCCGGCCACCAATTCGAGAATGGCGCTTGTTTGGAAGCTGTGGCAATGGATACATTGACAAGGAGGTGGTGCAACAGGATGACTGCCACCCGCCATTTCCCCATTTGTAGCACTGCCGCGGTACTCCAGTGCATGTGCAAACCGGGGCTGGCATGGTAGTTTCATCAAATGTAACCAAATTCAAGCCAATATCCTGTCTATCCCACTCAGATTTAATTTTAGTTCCTTCAGAAGAAGCTGACCTATTTAAATCCTCACCCATTTTCTTTCCTTTGCTCTTCATTGCCTTAGAAGAAATTGCCTTGTCTTCCTTTTTTCTCTTTGCCTGAGGAGATTTAACAGTTTCAGAATTTATTACAGTCACTGGGAAGGCCTCAGTTATGGTAGTATCCTTTGTGTTGTACGCAGCTTCTGCCATTTCAACAAGATGATTTGAGGAGTGGTGCATTCGCTTTGATCCACGTTGAATTCCACTACCCAGTTGGAAGTTGACAGCATTGTCCCGGATTTGAAGGGCAGCAAGGGCATTATCTCGTTCCATTATGGCATTATCCCTCTGAACAAGTGCTTCATCCCTCTGCCGAAGGGCCTCATCTCGAGCAGCCAAGGCATCATTCTTTTCAGATAAAGCTGCATTCCGTTCTCGTATAGCAGCTTCCCTTTCAGCTATGATGGACATAATTTTCTTATTCATAACTAACGCATTCGGTTCCTTTGTTTGATGTTGAGGAGCCATATTCCACTGCATATCCCGATAAAGCATAATTAGATAAATAAAGTAGTGCATGTTTTTGTGTGTGAGTGTTTTGCTGTTTTTTTTTTTTTTGGGGGGGGGGGGGGGGGGGGGATTGGTCTAAATTTATGCATCATATTTACCAGGGAATGTGTTCCTCTGTAATAGTCCACCTTATGCCTTCCATTTTCATGCTGGCAGCCGTCATCCATCTTGACCCAGAAGATTCAGCAACGAATGGTGAACTTGACGTCCACAAGTCTCAAAGTTCTCTAAATCAATAATTTACAGCTGAAAGGATAGATCAGGCGGTTAACTAACTACTTTACTGGCAAGACATACCAATCTAAATCTATTTTATTGTATATCTGAAATTCAAAGAAGGTCTGATTCAGCTTGCATTGATACAGCATATTTTATTAAGTCCATGCTTGAATTATTCCCAAAAAGCCTACCTTTCCCGACTGAGTATCCTCCAAATCCTTTTCAACCAGAAATAAATATGCACACCACCTTTTAATACATAATGCACCAAAGGACTTTATTTCCCTTCCAAATGTAATACACATTCTTGACCAAAAAGAGTACATTAGAGGGGAGAATTTGACACAATAATTGACAATTTTCCTTTTCTTTTCCTTGATAAAAAACACACTACCAGAAGTTAAAAACATCACTCCCAAAAACCAACTTCAGGTAAACGGAGAAGAAGAAAAGCAGTTCACTGCAAGACGATTAAATAGACTTATTGGCCATTCAGTCCTCATAATGGTAAGCACTACTGTCCACGAAAAGGGGAATCATACAACACCACCATACCAATTTTCAAACAAAGTCCTGCTGTAAAAGTTGGCCCTGGCATGTTTTTATGAGTAAATGTCTCTTGACAATCTAAAGTCTGCCATCATTGATGATGACTGCAGACTTTAACCAACAAATAGAGCAGATAATAAGAGTAAAAGGGTGGGCCAGTGCACAAGACTCCTGGGATCTAGGGAGGGATAGATATACATAGCCTCACCCCCACATGTCGATAGGCTGTTTCTAGGATTTGATCCTATGACCTCCAGGTCACATGCATAGCAGATAATAACAGTACAGATATAAAATTAAAATGAGACAAGAACCTCCCAAAAACGTAATTATATAAATAACTTCAGAAATCAGATGTTATGTAGAATAACCCTGACACAGGTAAAAGACCAAAAGACCAGAGATGCTAAAACATTTCACGACATTTTTCTGAATGTTCTTAAATAGTTGGGGATAAGGTCATAACTTTTATGGGAATTGGTTCTAGTTATTATTTGTATTGATATATACACATAATACAATCACAGGCCAAGTGGAGCATTTCACACATAACTATGCAAGATTTTGGTTGAAATTTGAAACATTAGATATTTAGATTTTTCATGTTTGATCTTCACACTATGTCAAAAAAGATATCTAGAAAATTTTGGGCCCTGAACTCTCAATCGGCACCATGGACATGGGAAGCAAAAAGGCATAATTAATTATATACTTTCCCTAAAGGAAAATATACAGTGAAGTATGACGATTTTGTTTTTTGTTTTAACTGGTGACGATCGTGTAAATGCAACCAAATAGATCTTGAACTCGGGATCACACGACGTTGATTGAAAGCTCCAGTGGAAATTTTTGAATTCAAATTCTAAAGCAAGAATTCCTTTACTCCACAGTACTTCTATAAACTCCACCCATGATCACATCATATAATGTGCCCGGTTCTAAAATTTCACTAAAAACACTTACGTGATAGTTGAGTAGGAAAAATTAAAAAATAATAATAATGCTCATAAATCTATGGCAAATTTCGAAGACATTAAAAACTCGAAATACTCACTAAACAAACGCCAGGGCATAGTGAAATTATAACTTTGCAGTGTGGATTTGGGATTGAATGTTCTAGTAAATAATCAAAAAGAAACTAAACCAAGTAAACAAGCATGATCGATCAAAACTTGCAGTGGAGCTACGGTTGGAAGCAGATTAGACCTAGGAAGTTAGAAGCGCAAAGAATTTAAAGATTAGGGTTAAAAAGAGGGGACTGTTAAAACTCAATGAGACAGAAGACTTACAGGTAACGGAGTGGCAAAGCGGCCCGAAGTCGAAACCGAAAGGGTTACCATCCAATTTGAAGAGAGAGAGAGTGAGAGGGAGAAGGAGAGGGAGTGAGAGAGAGAAGAAAAGGTGAGCCATTGGTGGATTCATTACATGCGATGTCAGGCAAGTACAGAACCTAAACGACATCGTCGTTCAACTCTAACGGCGTTTCGCTGATCCGTCAACACATAACGCGGCCCTTTTCCCCTCCCGTTTGGCCTGTATGTTTGGACAAGTGAATATGTATACATAGAGTAAAATACTCTGACTATTCTCTTGTTTTATTTTAATTATACAGACATTTCTTCTATTTTAAAAACCCATATAAATTACCCTTAAAATTAAACATATGTTATGGAAACCTTTTATATTTTGAGATTTTATTTCCATCCACCTAAACCTTAAGTTGACTTAGGTTTGACTTTTGAATCTTTTTTTTTTTAAAAATCAAAATATCCCTTTCAATATTAGAATTATTTAAACACACACACATATAGGCTAATAAAAATTTATACAACCAAACATTTATTCTAATAGATTTTTTACCTTTCTAATTTGTTAAAAAAAGTATTAATTTTGATATTATAAATTAATTATGACTTAAAATATATATTAAACACATATATTTTTGTTAAATATAATGAACTATATAAATTTGAGATTGTATGTCTCATTTAAAGTTATAATTTGATACTTTTTCCACAAATATTTATAAACACATTTGATCATTCTCATATTTATTTAATAACTTACTTGAATATTCAACGTCGTTTGTAATATTCATTACATTAACCAATCTAAAATCATCAAATAAATAACTATTTATAAAGATAAAAATAAAAATTAAGGAACAGATAAAAAAAAATCTTAAATTCTTCAAAACAATTTTAGTCAAAATGTGCAAGACAAAATAAATACATCAACCACGTGTAAGTTTCTATATATAAACTTAGTTAAAAAATTTAGTATTAAGGGTAAAATAGTAAATAAATTTTATTTTTATATAAAATTTAGTTAAAAATATATTTTTGGAATCTTTTTAGAATATTTTTAACGGAGTTACCTATTTGGACTTAAACGTATGTTTTTAAAATAGAGGGAGATATACGTAATTAAAGTAAAATAAGAGGGTAGTCAAAATATTATACCAAAAAAAAAAAGTTTAAAAGTCAAATTTAACGGTCAACTAACGGTTTAGGTGGATGGAAATAGAATATCAAAATATAAGGGAGGTTTATATGGATTTTCAAAATAGAGCGGAGGTGCACGTGTAATCACTAGTGCAAAAAAGAGCTTTAAGACCGCCTCATTCAGACCGGATTATTGAGAAGCAAGTCTTAAAAGTATGACCGGTGGCAGTTTTGTAAATATAAAGAACTTTTTAGGCCGGATTATAAAGGATCCGGTCTTAAAAATATGATCGTGGCACTTTCGTAAATATATAGAACACTTTTAAGACCGGATTATAAAAGATCCGGTCTTAAAAGTATGACCTAAGTGACAATTTCTTAAATATATAGAACACTTTTAAGATCAGATTATAAAATATCCGGTCTTAAAAGTATGACCGTGGCAATTTCGTAAATATTGTGAGAAGACGCCGATCATAGATGAGTCCGAGAATGCGATGATTTATTCCTTCGCTTAATTGAAATTATATACGGATGCTAATAAGCAAATAATCTTCTGACCTGGGTAGTTCCTATGATCTAGGGATTACAATCAGGAATATAATTACGAAATTCAAAAAACCATGATCTGCTAACTTAATTCCTAAAATCTCTTTAACAACTTAATTAAGATTATTACAATAAAAAATATAATTACGAAATTCAAAAAATCATGATTTGCTAACTTAATTCCTAAAATCTCTCTAACAACTTAATTAAGATAATTGCACAATATAATCGTATATGCTAACTAATTAAATCTGAATTTCCAACAAATATATAGAACACTTTTAAACCGGATTATAAAAGATTCGGTTTTAAAAGTATGATCAATGGCAATTTCGTAAATATATAGAAGACTTTTTAAAACCGGATTATAAAAGATCCGGTCTTAAAAGTATGACCGGTGGCAATTTCGTAAATATATAGAATACTTTTAAGACCGGATTATAAAGGATCCGGTTGTAAAAATATACTTTTAAGACCTTCTTTTACAAACCGGTCTTAAAAGTGTTAAAAAAAAAATTAAATTCGCTAAACTCAATAAGTCCGTAAGCGTGCTTGTCTTCTTGGTGATATAACATTTACTTAGTTATAGATTCAACGAGTGTCCCAAGAGCCTCATGGTCATATAACATTTGACATCCTTATACATTCAACAAGTGTCCCAAGAGCCATACAATCATATCCTTGGCAACGTTGTCAAATTTTGCCAAATCAACAAAATGACATCCTCTTCCTCTAACCTACTCGCAATCTTCGTAAGTCATCCTAAGAGCCATACAATCAAATCCTTGGCAACGTTGGCAGTGAGATGCTTCGAGGGTTTTGCGATGGCATCAACTCCAATCCTCAGCAATGGCGCAAGCATACTGCTTTGAGGATTCTGGATGACGGCGACTCCTTCCTCTTCGATCTATGGCTCTTACCACACCGCCTTCGCACAGATCCAGCTTAAAATCAAACCCAGATCTCTTCTTGCTTAAGTCTGTTTGCTTCTACCTTAACCGCTCTGCTTCTGAACTTTGATTTTGGTTGCTTGAAGTTTTGCCTCAACAAGAGGATCCCGCTTAGATTTGGTTGCTTTAAGCTTGTGATTTTTTTGTAGATCTGGACTTCAATTTCATCTCTCGATTTTATATTGATTCAAATTTGATTTCCATGATGAATGATTTTTATTTCTTGTTATATTTTCTTAATTCTTGACTTTGTATTCATCTTTTTTGTTTTTCTTGTTGGTGTTGCTTCCAATCTTCTCTTCTTTTTTATTTTTCTTGTTGGTATTGCTTCCAATCTTCTCTTGGTTCTCCATCGCTGATGACGGAGGGACATTCAAAATGTTGCCGATCTGGTGATTTGGGACCGGTTATTTCATTTGGGTTTTTTCTTTTTATTATTATTTTGAAACATTTTTAAGACCGGATATTTCAAAAGTTCGGTCTAAATTTTTAAGACTAGTCGTTCATCCGGTCTTAAAAGTTATAGACTTTTAAGACCGTCTGGAACAAGACCGGTCGTAGATCCGATCTTACGATACCTCTTTCGTCCGGTCTTAAAGACCTTTTTTGCACTAGTGAATTAAGACAAAACAAGAGAGTAGTCAGAGCCTTTTACTCATATGTATACTATTACCTCCCGATTATGTCCTATATTTAGCCATTTAGGTTTAGATGAGTACATAATGTATATATATAGAAAGAGAAGTATTTTTTTAGCCATGAAAGAGAAGTATTTACTTCAACTGCTTGTATGGTCTGATTTATTAAACGAATATCTATGATAAATAATAGTCTAGTTGTCGTGTTCTGGGTCCAAGGGTTTATGTGAAGAAAGCCTTTCTTTGAAGAGAGGCCGAACGAGTTGTATTATCTTTGATTATAGAAGAAGTTTGCTTCAATGAATTTTTTTTTTCTGAGTTCTCTCTTTCTCCTAAAACCTGAGTCTATAATTTCTCACTTTTATTTCTAGAGATTCAAGTGTGCTCTACACTTGCCTCTTCTAAATGGATTATGTGCATATAAAAAAAAATCTGACTGACTATCCATGAGCGGTGCTAAGAGGGGAGAAACTTAGAAATTCTCTCCTAAGTGTGTAAAGATTAAGGTCCTAACATGGCCTAATAAATACAGCTAGTAAAAAGGACTGGCCTTAAGTAGTTAACAAAATAAACAATACAGGAAATGAACAAAACAATCACTAGAAAATAAGTTGAAAAATTCAAAATTAGTAAGAATATTTATAAAATAAGAAATATCTTTTATAAGTTTTTAATTTTTATAATTCTTATTATAAGATGTTCTTATAAAACTTCATTCTAAAAAAAAGATAATAACAACTAAATATTTGTAATATCATTATCAAAGCATAAAAAATCAGTAATATTATTATCCTATGAATAATTGTTTTTTTAAAAAATATGGGCTTAAAAGGGTGGCTCTTGGTCCTACAGGTTGGCCCTTTTAGGTACTTTTTTATTTTCGAGAAAAAATTTCAAACCCGACCTTTGCAAATTCCGAGCCTGAAGGGTTTTCCCGGCCCTACCAATGAAGATGAAATGATGAGGCCTTACCTAGATAAGATCTTGAAACATTTAGGCCTGAACTCCTGAGTTTGATACATTTTATTCCAATACCTTAATGATTCTAAGATGTGATTTTTCTTTATCCCAATGATTTTGTTGGTGTGTAATATCAATTGATATGGGTATTATTTAACACAACCTATTTTTTATAATACAAGAATTAAATAAAAATAAAGGCATATCTTTTTATGTAAAATCAAAAGAAATTGAAATAATTTTATTCTCATCTAAAATCATTTCTAAATTTTTTTTAATGGTTTTTACCAAGCCTCTTCAATATATACTCTTTTCAACAACTCAAAAAGAAAAAAAAAGGAAGGAAAAATACTAAATAAATACAGTTTAAACTTGGAAAACTGAAAGTGGAGCTATATACCCAAGAGGGGGGTGAATTGGGTATTTTAAAAACTTTTCAAATCTGCTCTGTTTTTAGATAACAAAAATAGAGATGAACAGAGTAGAGAGAAGAATAGCGAACACGAGAATTTATACTTGATTCGGTCTTAACAACTTGACCTACATCCAAATCCCCGGACTCTCCGGGATTTTCACTATCACAAAGATTACACACTCGTACTTAAAGAGTAGTTCTCTCTCTAGAACTCA
Organism: Acacia acuminata; assembly: GCA_019022655.1. Taxonomy (NCBI): domain Eukaryota; kingdom Viridiplantae; phylum Streptophyta; class Magnoliopsida; order Fabales; family Fabaceae; genus Acacia; species Acacia acuminata. The sequence goes on along the minus strand of JAFJYI010000004.1, from coordinate 2,378,444 downwards.
CTCCCCTTACAAGTTGTAATCAATGAACTCCCAAATCACCAAGTCCCCTTGACTTGTGATTCTTTTCAATAAATGAATTACGAGATAAAAACTCTCTTTAAGAGTGGATAATAATAAACACTTTGAAGCTTATAATGTCAAAAGACAAAATACAAGTGAAAACAAAAGGTAGTTGAAGAACTTGAATGCTTGTTCGTTTTCGGATGGAGTAGTTGTTGAGAGGAATTGAATGCAACTCTATTTATAGCCGATAGCATTAATAGACCGTTGCATTTGATAATAAGACCGTTGAAGATGTTCTTCGGAAGATGTGAGTAGCTTAGGTCTTCTTCTCTCTCTAAGGCTCACTTAATCCAAATTTGGTGGATGGTCGAGTTGACTCTCTCGCAAATTAATCCGTTGGAGAAGATGTTGCTAGATGTAGAAATCATTCTTTAATGCTTTGCAACCGTGTGCAGAAGGATTAACCAAAAGGATGCAAGTTTCTGGGTTGAACATTTAATGTTCTGACATCACTTCTGCTTTTGCTTTAAACCTTCAGTAAAATTTCCTTGATCTGTCTGAAACTCACCAAAAAGATGGTTAAACATATCTAGTACCAATAAGGAATAATCATGAAAAGTATTGAGATCAAACACGAAGGCATAGCAAAATCGTTAAGTTCGAATTTCTAACAACGTCCCGAAACCTAGAGGTTTGTTCACAAACCTCGAGGTTTGATCATTTAAGCTTGAACACGTTTTAACATCAAAACCTCAAACCTAGAGGTTTATCATTAAACCCGGAGGTTTATTATGTTGCTATCACGAAGGTTTCTCGGGTTTACTCCAAACCTCGAGGTTTTCTCAGAAACCTCGAGGTTTCACATCGTGTGTGAAACCTAGCAAAGTCGTGATGAAACCAAACCTGGAGGTTTATCAAGGAACCTCGAGGTTTTAGAATGAGTGCAAGTTCATTTGCTCTCGGGTTGCCACAATACTCGAGGTTTCCAGAAATACTCGAGGTTTTGCCTAAACGACCAAGTTCTTTGTTTTGACCAAAAACACAAACCTGGAGGTTTCTATGGAAACCTCGAGGTTTTCAAATTCGCGAAAACCATTAGCTCTTCGGAAGCCGAAAACACGGAGGTTTCGATAATACTTGAGGTTTCTCATATAATTTCAAAATCCTCAGTTTGGCGCCAAGGCATAACGTCGAGGTTTTGATGTAAACCTTGAGGTTTCACAACTTGGTGTGAAACCATGTTTTCTCTGGAAGCCCAAAACCTCGAGGTTTCTTAATAAACCTCGAGGTTTCACATATTTTTGTGAAACCCAAGTTATGCAAGTTTAAACATAGAACCTCCATGCTTCCTTTGTAAGGCCAAACCTCGAGGTTTAAGGGAAAACCTCGAGGTTTGCTCTCACTCGGGGTTTTCCAACTTCTAAGAGCAAATCCTCATTCTTTGTTCACAATTGTTGGCAATCATCAAAATCTTTTAGAGAACCAACATTCTCCCCTTTTTGATGATGACAACACTTGTGAGCAAACATCTTTGGAAAGTTCAAGAAATTTTTCATGTTGTAAGTAGACTTTGAAATTAGCGAGGTTTCAAGAACTTAGCTATTTGCATAATGTAAATGCAAGGCATCAAGTAGTTATAAGCGAAGCATGAACACAAAAGTTGTATTTCGGTTCAAAAGCAATACGGGATAAAGAGCAATACGGATAATGTAATACAAGGCAAAATACAAAATGCACATGATCCTCAAAAGCTCTCTAAACTTCAAAGGCTAATCCTAGTTCTCTCCCCCTTTGTCATCTTCAAAAGGAGGGTTGACCAAAGGTGTAGGGGGAGGAGAAGGATGAAAGACGAGTTGTGATGGATGGAGAGGGAAGTATCTCAGTTGCGGGGGTAGATGGGGAAGGGAGGATTACTGTGGTTGGAGTGGAAGCCTCAGATACTGGAGAGGGGAAAATGGTAGTGGAGGGAGGATGAGAGACTAATGGAATAGGAGGGGAAGTGAAAGTGAAGGATGGTGAGGGAGAACCAGAGGAAGGGCCAGAAGGACTTGGGTCAGAAGTGGGGCCAGGAGTGAAGGAGGAGCCAATGTGAAGATGCTTCATGATCTTGTCCACCTTATCAGTGAGGACCGAATGAGAAATGAGCTGAGTGGACATCTTGAGCTCAATCTCTTCAGCCTTCTCCTTAACCTCGGCTGATTGTCCAACAACGGCTTCAAGATGCTCCTTGATGGCATCTTGAATCTCAATTAGACTAGTATGCCCACGAGTCATCTCAGCCCGTAATTTTCCCAATTCAAACTCCATGCGCATAGTCATGGTGGCAAGAGCAAATCCACAATTTGCTTAATCGAGAAGCAAGCTCGATGACAGCTTATGTCTCGAGGAGGTGGAGGTGCGACCGGGCCTCTTGAGCTTGTGAGCGCGGGTGTGATCTTGTAGGAGCCCGAGATTGAGCGTAACCTTCATCCCTAAACTTAATTTTCATCGATTCATCTCGTGTCTTCCCAAAGAAGGGGGATACTCAAGTGTGTCGGGAGCACCCACATACCATATCTTGTAGTAGAAAAGAATGACGACACCAATGAAGGATATGGAATATGAGACAATTGCCTCTTGGCAAAGCTGAACTCAGTCATCCCTTTGAGGAGCCAGTGACCAAGGTTGAAAGGAACCTTCCTCACAAATGCAGTAAATGGCCTGTAGTCATTCTGAGTGAAGTGAGTCCAGTTGCCGCCTTTAGGAATGAAGTTCCTAGAGTAGACATACCATAGGACACGATTCTCAGCAGGCATGGAACTTGGTCTGAATGTGAGTCTGAGTTGCTGATCCGGAGGGAAAGGCTCACCAGGCCTAAGTGTTTCAAAGACTTCCTGGTTACTGTAAGAAAAGTCAGGAGCAGGCGAAGAATTGTCAATTCTCGAATCTTGTTCAAGATGGCAAATGACAAAGTGTGAATGTGACATCCCTAACAAATGGTGGTGACCCTCTCCTCAATCACTTCGCCATAATCGCCCAATTCATTGTTGTACTCTATCTTGTAATAGAACAATCGAACCAAGTTTGGAGTATACGGGGCAGAGATGGAAATGAAGGACTCGTATTACTTCAGCCAGGGTGATAAGTCAAAGTGGCATTCTTTCTGAAATGCCTTCAAATCAATAACCACCACAGGACAGAAAAGGCGATGAAGATATGCTTCCCGGAATTTTTCATTGTCAACTTTGGGAAGGGCAGCAGGCTCAGTGACAAAGCCATTTGGTGGAGAGATATTCTTGTATATGTCTGATATTGCATTCTCCATGACAGGAGGCACATCTTCTTCCTCTTCTTGTTGAGGATTATGGGAGGATGACTCGACCCCTTGATGATTGGTGGGATTTAGCAAATGAAGCCCTCTTAGTTCTTGCTTTAGTTGGAGACTTAGTGGATTTGGAGGTTCCTGTTTTCTTCGAATGATCCTTTCCGAGGCTCGTTCCCGAAGGCGTGCTTTTCCTTTCCCCTTTCCTTTATGTTCAGGCTCTTTTCTCTTCTTGGAAGGACCCCCGGTAGGTTCTTTGAAGGAGACCTCTTTTCGTGGACCCTTGGCTTCCTTTCTTCCCTTCGATGGTGACTCTTCATCAGGGATTTCACCTTGAACGCCTCGAATTGATTTATCAATTCCATAACAAAGGCGAGTAGAGCGAGTCTTCATCCTTTGTCGACCGGAGGAAGGGGATGTTTGTTCAGTTGACGAGGAGGAGGAGGAGGAGGAGACCATGATTTTGTTCCTTCCTCACTAGAATCGAAGCGAAATAGCTTGGGATTTGGATTTTGAGGCCATTCGAGGGTTTGGAAGGAAGAATTTGGTCGAAAATGGGAGATTCAGAGAGTGGGTGACGAGAGAGAGCAAAAACCTAGAGGTTTAGGTCGAGGTTTGAAGAACATGAACAGTGTATGCATATATATAGGCGATGGCAAACCTCGAGGTTTCACGCCAAACCTCGAGGTTTGATGAAAGATACTAACCTGGACGTCATAGGTGTTCTGTGAACCTTTGACTCACCGGCGAAAACCTCGAGGTTTGTTTCAAAACCTCGAGGTTTTACCGTCTTTTTGGATTGAGCATCTTTCTCGTCTCGTTCAAAAACTCGAGGTTTTCCCGAATACTCAAGGTTTCATTTCTCGAAGCTTTATGTCCTTGGCGATGCACCACGAAACCTCGAGGTTCACATCCAAACCTCGAGGTTTTGCTTCTTGGCAACAAAAAAAAAAAAAAAAAAACGATTGACCATGTTCTTCCAAACCTCGAGGTTTTCTCCAAAACCTTGAGGTTTTGCTCCTCGACAGCAAAACCACGATAGACCTTGTTTTATCAAACCTCGAGGTTTTCTCCAAAACCTCGAGGTTTTGCCTTTGACAGCAAAACTGTGTTACATAATGTCCTGCATAAAACACGTCTAGACCCTCCGATGCTTAAGTTAGTGACTTTTAATAATCAAAACCATAATTTATCACTAATTTGAGCAAGAATTACTTACAACTCGTTGGGATTTACCATTCCCAATTCTCTTCTAATGAAGTTGAATGATTCCTTGGCCAAAGGTTTGGTGAAGATATCAGCAAGTTGAAGATGAGTTGGGATGAACATGACTTTGACATCTCTCTTCCCGAATATGATCCCTTATGAAATGATGCCTCACATCAATATGCTTAGTCTGAGTATGTTGCACTAGATTCTTGGCTAAGCTTATTGTGCTTGTGTTGTCACACAATATAGGGATCTCCTTCAAGTTGATTCCTAGATCGATAGTTGCTTGTTTGAGCCATAAGACTTGAGCACAACAACTTGATGCTTTGCCACATACTCGCTTCGTTGATGATACAGCCACACTTGGTTTGCTTCTTGTCAACCAAGACACAAGTGAACCTCCAAGAAACTCACATTGGCCACTTGTACTCTTCCTATCGGTCTTGTATCCAAGATGGTCTGAATCAATATGCTACTAAATGCTTAGGTTGACCTTTAGGAAACCATAATCCAAGTGTTTTTGTGTCAGCAAGATATCTGAATATCCTCTTAACTTTCTCAGCATGTGACTCCTTAGGAGCAGATTGAAATCTTGCACACATTCCAACACTGAATTGGATGTCCGGGTGACTTGCGGTCAGGTAGAGTAATGAACCAATCATTCCTCTATATTTTGTGATGTTGAAGTCCGTTCCCTCTTCATCAGCGTCTAATGAAGCAGTTGAACTCATAGGAGTATCAGCTCCATTACAATGATCCATTCCAAACTTCTTCACAGATCATTGAGATATTTGGTTTGAGATATGAAGATCTCATCCTTCTTTTGCTTAATTTGCAGGCCAAGAAAGTAATTGAGCTCTCCCATCATAGACATCTCAAATTCTCCCTGCATATTCTTAGCAAACTCTTCACACAAGGCATCGTTAGAGACACCAAATATAATATCATCAACATATATTTGTACAATTAAGATTTCATTAAGCTTATTATTCTTTATGAAGAGAGTTGTATCTGTTTTTCCTCTAATAAAACCTTGATCAAGAAGGAATTTGCTTAATCGCTCCTACCAAGCTCTAGAAGCTTGTTTAAGACCATATAGGGCCTTCTTGAGACGATATACATGATCTGGATGATGGACATTTTCAAAACCCGGAGGTTGTTCTACATAAACTTCCTCTTGAATAAAACCATTCAAAAAGCACTTTTCACATCCATTTGATAGAGTTTAAAGTTTTTCACACAGGCAAAGGCAAGAAGAACTCTTATGGCTTCCAATCTTGCCACTGGAGCATAAGTTTCTTCGTAATCAATTCCTTCTTCTTGATTATAGCCTTTAGCAACAAGTCTTGCCTTGTTACTTTTACAATGATAGCAGACTCATCTCGTTTGTTTTTGAATACCTATTTAGTGCCAATGACCGGATGGTCCTTGGGCCTAGGTACCAAGTCCCAAACTTGATTTCTATCAAATTGATGTAACTCCTCTTGCATTGCTATTACCCAATCATTGTCCGAAAGGGCTTCATCAATCTTTGAGGGTTCAATATGTGATATAAACGCCGTAAAAAGTTACTTCATTTAAAGTGCTATTTCTGGTTCTTACTCCTTGATTAACATCACCTATAACTTGATCTAAAGGGTGATTTCTAATAAATTTCCAAGCTCTAGGTTGAGTCTGATCGATTTTCGACATTGTTTTGAGGATCGGTCTCAAAAACATTTTCGTGGATTTTCAATAGAAGCAGGAGTAGTTTTTGAAAAGAATTGATTTTTGAAGACGCTTCCTTCATCATCATCCATAGATTTATCGACTTGGATTCACAAAAAACAACATGCATAGATTCTTCAACAATGCGAGTACGAGTATTAAAGATTCTATAAGCTTTACTTCTATTTGAATAACCTAGAAATATACCTTCATCTGCTTTGGGATCAAATTTTCCCAAGTTATCCTTACCATTGTTATGGATAAAACATTTACATCCAAACACATGCAGATGAGCTAGATTTGGGTTTTCTTCCTTTGTACATGCTCATAGGAGTCTTGTCCAACTTCTTCCTCGAGGTATGCCCGATTTGAGATGTAGCATGCGGTGCTCATTGCATCAGCCCAAAACACTTGAGAAGTATTGTTCTCATTCAGCATGGCCCTTGCCATCTCAGTGAGAACTCGATTCTTTCTTTCCACAACACCGTTTTGTTGGGGAGTTCTTGGGCCGAGAAGTTGTGGTCTATTCCCATGTCGTCACAAAACTCAAGAAATGCATTGTTTTCGAATTCTCCTCCATGATCGCTTCGATTCCCGAAATAGAGAATCCTTTCTCGTTTTGGACCTTCTTGGCAAAAACAACAAACTGATCAAATGTTTCATCTTTAGAGGATAAAAATATAGTCCATGCAAATCTTGAGAAATCATCAACTATGACCAAAGTATAAAGATTGCCTCCAAGGCTTTTCACTCTACCGGTCCAACTAGATCCATATGAAGCAATTGAAGAGGTCTATTAGTTGAAATCTCGTTCTTAGATTTGAATGATGTTTTGGTTTGTTTCCCTTTTTGACAAGCATCACAAAGCATGTTATTTTTAAAGTGAAGTTTAGAACACCAATCACCAGATCCTTTTTAAGCAATCTGTTAAGTTGAATCATATTGACATGAGCTAATCGCTTGTGCCAAAGCCAACTCTCATCCAGGTTAATGACAAAACATTTTTCGAAAGAACCATTGCTAGAGAGACTAAGTGTATAACAGTTGCCATCTCTAGGGGCTCTAAATAAGGCTTTTGATTTAATGTTTTCTAAAGGGAGTATATCCCTACTTACAATCAAGCATTCCTCAGAATCGAAGATAACTAAGTTACCTTTATCAGTGCTTTGGCTTACACTGAGGAGATTGTGGCAAAGTCCTTCGACTAGGTAGACATCTTTGATTAGTGGTCCTTCATTGTTGCCAATTTCACCAACTCCAAAATCTTTCCAGATTGATTTCCACCAAAGGTCACCTTGCCACCATCCTTAGGCTTGATTGAGGCAAATTTGGATTGATCCCCAGTCATGTGCCTAGAGCATCCACCGTCAATGTACCATTTGTTGGATTTTGATGCTCTTAGGCAAACCCGCAAGACACAAAGAAATCGCCTTAGGTACCCATCTTTTCTTGGGTCCTTTGGGGTTAGTTTGTGTCTTAGGAATCTTGTAAGATCCCTTTGGAACCCATTGATAATTCCCTATGGGTTTACTCTTTCTTTCCTTCTTGTGAAAGCGGGAAGAAGTAGTATGACCCTTTACATTGCGATAATTACGATTGTGCAAACGAGTTTGAAGAATGGACTGATTTTGTAAAATAGTTCATATAGGATTTTTCACCAGACTTCTTTCTTCCTTTCTTTTTATCAAAATTAGGTTTGTAACCAACTCCCGATCTGTCATTTATAAATCTTTGTTGTTTCAAAATGACATTGAGCATTTCACTTCCTCTAGTGAATTTCTCAAGTGCCTTTGTAAGGTATGAATTCTTTTTCTTTAGATCGGACAATCTTCACAAGCAATATTTTCTCAAGAGGAAAACTTTTCAACTTGAAGTTCAAGAGTAAGATTTCTTTTTTTCAATTTGAAATATTTTTCAGCTAGTTTTTCAAACTCGATTGCACACCATATATTCAAAAATAATTCATCATAAGGTGGTTTGCAATCATATACCTCTTCGAAGTTGATACGATGTTCTTCTTCTTCAAAGAACTAAGCATACGTTTGCTTTTTCTTCCTCATCCTCATCATCTTCATCAGATGAACTATCTCCCCAAATACCAGAGACATATGCCTTCTTTTTGAATTTGTTGAACCTCTTCTTTTCTTTGTCTTTGTTCTTCAGATTGGGGCATTCTGATTTGATGTGGCCAGGCTTCTCACACTCGTAGCAAATGATTGGCTTCTTTGCCTCATACCGGAGCTACCCTTGTGAAACTTCTTGAAACCTTGGTCCTTCTTGTAGAATTTCTTGAATCTCCTGACCATCATACCAATCTCCTCATCTTCGTCTGGATCTTCATCATCATCTCGATTCCTTAGTTTCTTTGACATGCTTTAAGGGCAATTCCCTTATTTTTGCCATGGACTTCATCAAGTCCCTTTTTGAACTTGAGCTTGGCTTCATATTCGAAAAGGCTCCCAAAAAGGGCTGCCACGCGAGATGCCATAGAATCTCCACAAGCTTCTTCAATGGCGTGACTTTGGCTTCCCATTCCTTATTGAGGATGTTGAGAATTTTCCTCACTTGGATAGGTTGCTCATACTCTTTGCCCAATGCAGCAAGTTGATTGATCAGATGAGTGAATCTCACTGAAATCACCAATAGATTCTCTAGACTTCATACGAAGGAGATCATATTCTCGTCATTAGAGTGTTGACTCTATTTTGCTTAACTCCAACGGTTCCTTCATGAGCAATTTCCGTGAGCGTCCCACATGGCTTTAGAAGAGGTTAAGTTGCAAACGCGGAAATATTCTTGTTGACTAAGAGCACTTTGCGAAGGAGAACCGCCTTGTCATTGAGTGTGAAATTTCTTCTCGTCATTTTCATCATAATCTTCTTCTTCCTTTGGAACCCCGAGACCATTTTCCGAACAGGTTGGAGCGTAGTCTCCTCGTTCAAAGACTCTCCGAGACCATACTCGTAGCCATTACAAACACCTTGAACTTGGCTTTCCGAATGAGTAATGCTCTCCACCGAAACCTGGAGGTCTCGGATTGAAGCTCCATCGGGTAGAATGCCTTCCATTGGATCCTTCTCGAGATGTTAAGCTCTTTAGAGAAGACCTTGCTCGATACCAAATGAAAGTGGAGCTATATACCCAAGAGGGGGTGAATTGGGTATTTTAAAAACTTTTCAAATCTGCTCTGTTTTTAGATAACAAAAACAGATGAACAGAGTAGAGAGAAGAATAGCTGAACACGAGAATTTATACTTGGTTCGGTCTTAACAACTTGACCTACATCCAAATCCCGGACTCTCTGGGATTTTCACTATCATAAAGATTACACACTCGTGTACTTAAAGAGTAGTTCTCTCTCTAGAACTCACTCCCCTTACAAGTTGTAATCAATGAACTCCCAAATCACCAAGTCCCCTTGACTTGTGATTCTTTTCAATAAATGAATTACAGATAAAAACTCTCTTTAAGAGTGGATAATAATAAACACTCTAAGCTTATAATGTCAAAAGACAAAATACAAGTGAAAACAAAGGTAGTTGAAGAACTTGAATGCTTGCTCGTTTTCGGATGGAGTAGTTGTTGAGAGGAATTGAATGCAACTCTATTTATAGCCGATAGCATTAATAGACCGTTGCATTTGATAATAAGACCGTTGAAGATGTTCTTCAGAAGATGTGAGTAGCTTAGGTCTTCTTCTCTCTCTAAGGCTCACTTAATCCAGCTGGGTGGATGGTCAGAGTTGACTCTCTGCAAATTAATCCGTTGGAGAAGATGTTGCTAGATGTAGAAATCATTCTTTAATGCTTTGCAACCGTGTGCAGAAGGATTAACCAAAAGGATGCAAGTTTCTGGGTTGAACATTTAATGTTCTGACATCACTTTTGCTTTTGCTTTAAACCTTCGATAAAATTTCCTTGATCTGTCTCGAAACTCACCAAAAAGATGGTTAAACATATCTAGTACCAATAAGGAATAATCATGAAAAGCATTGAGATCAAACACGAAGGCATAGCAAAATCGTTAAGTTCGAATTTCTAACAACGTCCTGAAACCTAGAGGTTTGTTCACAAACCTCGAGGTTTGATCATTTAAGCTTGAACACGTTTTAACATTAAAACCTCAAACCTAGAGGTTTATCATTAAACCTGGAGGTTTATTATGTTGCTATCACGAAGGTTTCTCGGGTTTACTCCAAACCTCGAGGTTTTCTCGAAACCTCGAGGTTTCACATCGTGTGTGAAACCTAGCAAAGTCGTGATGAAACCAAACCCGGAGGTTTATCAAGGAACCTCGAGGTTTTAGAATGAGTGCAAGTTTATTTGCTCTCGGGTTGCCACAATACTCGAGGTTTCTAGAAATACTCGAGGTTTTGCCTAAACGACCAAATTCTTTGTTTTGACCAAAAACACAAACCTGGAGGTTTCTATGGAAACCTCAAGGTTTTCAAATTCGCTGAAAACCATTAGCTCTTCGGGAAGCCGAAACCCGGAGGTTTCGATAATACTCGAGGTTTCTCATATAATTTCAAAATCCTCGCTTTGGCGCTAAGGCATAACCTCGAGGTTTTGATGTAAACCTCGAGGTTTCACAACTTGGTGTGAAACCATGTTTTCTCTGGAAGCCCAAAACCTCGAGGTTTCACATATTTTTGTGAAACCCAAGTTATGCAAGTTTAAACATAGAACCTCCATGCTTCCTTTGTAAGGCCAAACCTCGAGGTTTAAGGGAAAACCTCGAGGTTTGCTCTCACTTCGGGGTTTTCCAACTTCGAGAGCAAATCCTCATTCTTTGTTCACAATTGTTGGCAATCATCAAAATCTTTTAGAGAACCAACAAAAACTCCCAAAAAGTTTGTTAACATATGAAATAAAATCATTTTACCCATAAATAAACAAAACAAGGGCTATATTGTGAAATCACTTTACATAGTAATAAGTTAAATAACACACACACACACACACACACTTCCCTAAAACTCAGAGATTCCATACCTCTTCAATCCGCATGAATCGTTTTTGTCTGCGGATCAAATGCGACCCACTTCCCCTGTTGGTGTCGTCTTTTATGAACAGTTACAGCTTCACTGCACTTTGAATCAGATCTCACTTTCTTCGTTAATCTTCCATTTTCGCACCCTCTGCATTTGAATACCCTTTTCGTGATTCCTCTATCGTACCATTTTTCAAGCCCTAAGTCTAATTTTTATAAATAAAGCAACCTTTATTGATTGAACACTACTCTCTGATTGCTTTTTCGTGTGCATCCATCGGACCAGTGGTTAAAAGTGAGCTGTTGGTACAACGGTTAAATCACTAACACTCCTAGTCAGTAATAATTGTCCGCGTGTCATCCAAGGTAGCTCAAAAAAAAAAAAATTACAGCTCATAAATATTTTAATAGTTTCAGTTCTCTCATGAAGGAATTTGAATTTTTTGGCCCGGGTCTAATTTCGTAATTTTTGCAAGTTAACAATCAACATTGGTCAAACCGTTAGAGGAGGACAACATTGATACGATTAGGAACTTCAGGGGCAACATTGCTTCAAGAAATACTTAAGGGGAAAAATTGCTCCTGGAGGTGTACTTTAGGGGCAAAATTGGCACTTAACCCTTTCAAAAAAGAAAGAACCTTCGCCAGCGCTAGAGCTTTAGCAACCGGCACCAACTTGCCAGTAGGCCTCTGGTGGCTGACTACTAGAGCTCCGATGACAATTTAAGTAATGCGATTGACTAATTTAGTATAAGGATTGACTACTTGGGCTCCATAATCCCTATCCGGTGTCATTGACAAGTTAAATAAATACAATGACAACTTGTGCTCTCGAGTTTGTTTGGCTTGTTTGTGATATCGGTGGGCAATCGGACTCATGGAAAAGTCCGATTCGGTAAAAGTCCGTTTGGATAAAAGTTAGATTGTGAAACGTGATTTATGTTTGGATTGGTAGTTGATAAGTAGCTTTTGTGAAATAAACTTGTTTGGAATGATTTATGGATAAGTGACTTTTGATATAATTATAAGAGGAAAAAACCATAAGCTCCTCTCATAAGCCAGGAAATGGAGCTTTTCATAAGCTCCTCCCATAAGTCATGCCAAACATGCTGACTACAATCAAGTTGTTGTTGCCAATACTCAAGTTATCATTGCCTTTATTCAACTTGTCAACGAATCTTAATAAGGCCTAGAATTCAAGTAGTCAATCCCTATACTCCAATAGTTAATCCCATAACTCAAGTTATCGTTGAAGCTTTGGTGTCGGAGCTCCAGTAGCTAGTTGTTAGAGACCGCCAACGGGTTGGTGCTGATTGGGTGGATCTTTGGGTGTGGCAGAATTTTGACGTCGAATAAGGTTATTTCTTTTTTGGGAAAAAATTTGAGGGACATTTTGATAAAAGTACAATATTTCAAACTCTCATAATAATCCCTGGAAACCTATTTATTCTTTCTATGTGTTAACAAATTTTTTAGGGTTTTCTTTATTCAAATGGTATATATATGTCTTTTTCTGAAAAAAGATATTTCTATTTACAAATCATTTTTTTAAGAAAAAATATTATAAAATAAACAAAATTTGCAATAATCACATACTGTCGTTTTTTACCCCCGTTGGGTCAAGTAACAATCTCAGATTCCGAAATAACGCATTTAGGGCTTTCCAGAAACCATGCGGCTCCTTCAACCCATAAAATAAAATTGCACATGTAATGTTGGGCTCCCTCAACTTAAAATCTTTAGTGGACATGGGCATGCATCAATCTTTTATAAAAATTTCCTCCCGGAAGCTGACCCCTCCAACGGCTTATTTATAGCTCAAGACACAGATCACTATTCATGAGCCGTCTTCAGTTTTTTTTTTTAATAATAAAATATCTGTTGCTCGGGCTACGAACAAGCCATATCCTCATTACCGTATTTTAAAATTTTAAAATTAAATGTAAATGGTAAATGTAAATTTCAGATTTTAAGTTTCAATTTCTCACCTCTGTCATCTATTTTGAACTATGAGCCACATGTTTGTATAAGAAGCCTAATTGGATTAAAAAACTATTTTATCTTCGAGATGTCTAAAAGCACCAGCTCACAGGTGTAGAAAATAATTTTGATTGTGAAGATAAATAATGCTTTCTTAGCTAAGATTTTTTAAAAAATTTCGTTCCAATTTTCCTATGCCAATACTAGGGAATTAAGACGGGAAAATCCTATCCCAGAAATTTCAGGATGGGTCCAATTGGGATCAAGATGAGACTTCTCGATCCCGTCCCGTCCCATCCTATATATATATATATCATTTATATGCTGTTATTTTCTCCATGCTCATTGATAACCATGGTTCTGGCTTAGAATCTCAAATTCTTATTTATGTGTTGTTACTTTCTCCATGCTCATTGGAATTTTATGTGTGTGTGGGTGGTACCGTAGATTTCGGCAAGTCCTATTGTAGTCAGAGGATGAACTAATGGTGAAACAAAATTCAGAGCTTTCTAGTGAGGGTGTTACACTAAAACATAAAAAACTCGTTGGAAAGGTGAAAGTGCAAGTTATCGTCTCCCACTTTTTTGTTGCATGGCACTCTAGGGATTAAGTATCTTGATCTATCAAATACAAATTTGGTTAGAAAACCATACAACTCATAATAGATTTGGAAAGGTATCATACATTGTTATCATCTTATCACTGATCATTCAAAATGGAAAGGTGGTCTTGGGAGTTCTATTTGTGGTAACCCATGTCGTGAGAGGCAAGACGTCCGCGTTCTAAACCTCAAAAAGAATTAATCTCAAGCCAAAGTTGCTTGCGGATACTATTGATATAATAAAAGACTTAACGAAATAATTCGAGGGAAAAAAATATTTGTACTGGAGCAAAAGCAATTAATTGTGTTCCCTTTTGGTTGAAATTAACTCTCACCCTTCTAAAATGCTCAAGTTTGTAAGAGAAAAAAAAATCTTCAGACTTGTATTTTATGAGGTTGGCCATTTTTACGTTCTAATATTTTCTCTAGACTCAATTTAGGAGGGGCATAGTTATTCAAAAATCACCCATTTATAAAAGACAATTATTTTGTTGCCCAAGATAACTATTCCTTTTCTTTTCCCGATGTACATATAAATGTGATCACATTCCATGCTCATTGGAAATATCAGCATGGGGTGCTCATCTTGACCTGGACTATTCAAATTGATTTTGGATGATTCAGATTTTATCACAGCCTCAACCACGTGCAGTGAACACTGATTGCATACATCTTTTTTTTTGTTTGTTGCTACAGAGGATCAGAAACTAAAAAAAAAAATTAAGAACGTCTTTCTCATGAGGGAACTAATTGTGTCTGAAATCAACTGTAATCCCGTCAACTACTACCCCAGGGAGGGAGGGAGGGAGGGAGGGCTCCACGAAAGCAGTTATTTGCTTTCCATATAATTTGAGCTGTCTATGCAACCTGGAAAGTTTGTGAACATCTGTAAAGAGAATATATATATATTGGATTTTCTCGCTTTGATTTTGTGAAAACCTTTGACATGTCTTCCTAATGTGAATGCATAGGCAACTTTGACGAACATCAGAGCTATCTTATTTAACTAAGCCTTACTGCATACAGTTGGCCAATATGAACACTAGAAATAGCCATATATTAAGAAACGGTCCACAAAGTTTGCTGACCATGCTTGGTCCTCTTTCACATCCTATTAAAGATCATTACAAATAAAGAAAGCAAGTTCTGCTGCTCATCCATTAAGAAAGATTATTTCAGCGGAAAGTTCTAATGAACCAAACTCTGGAGCACCAGTACAAAAGTCCATATATCTAGCCAGGTATTATTAATGTATTTAACGTAAGAAGGGTCGGTACTTAATTGCTAAGGCAACAGCAAACAGGAGTGTAATTATAGGAAACTCAAGACCATATGCACATGGTCAACAACAACTGCACATGTTGCTGACAGCTAACTTAGGTGGATCTCCACCAAAAGACATCCGGGAGATTTCCTCACTACTATAATAATCTATCAAATAAATAATCTACTACTCATAGCCGAGCCATAGTTACATAATCAAGAAATTGAGTTCGGAATTTTAAGTCCATGCTAAAACAGGAAATCAAATCTTGCTAAAGAAGTCACCGTGTCAAGGCTTTACAGGTATGCATGTGCTAAGAGAGGCGCAATGTCTAGGATTCAGAGTAAAATCCAGAAACTAAGCGGTCATTTAACAGCCAGGAAAACTGATAACACTCGGAAGCACAAGTAACCATAATTGCAAGCAATTTGACCATAAGAATTAATTATTTGTAAGTTGACCAAATCTTTCTCTCAAATGTTTCTTCTATGTAAACACAAAGTGCTTTACTGGCAACTGATTGCCATAGAACTATGCTGTGCGGTCTGCCCTCGGGTCCTATCTGAATCTAATCACTATGGCATAACGTGAGGTAGAGGCAGTTTCAACTAGACTGCAAAGAATGGCTGGGAATCGATTATCCCTCTCCGTAATCAGTGCATCTCATTTACCCATACTTCACTACTTGGGCTCGCTACATTGCAGCATCAATAAAATTGAACAGTAATATGTTGTAAAATAAATAAATTGAACCGTAATATGAACAGGCAAAATAGACAGCAATATTTATCACTTATGAGTGCGTTTAAGATGAACTGGAGTTCGGTTAGTTCACATTGTACATCATTTCTTCAAACAGAGACCTGGGAGAAATCAATCTAACAAAACGAAACAAAACAAAACAAAACTTACCTCTACAGGACAAATAAACTTGAATATAAACACAAAGAAAAGGGAAAAAGAACTGAATACAATTATCATACATACATATCAATGAATCAATTCTTTTTCCTATACCATTGTTAGGAATCTGAAGAATCTGTTCACCTTTAGGGTCTTGCAAAAACTCCCCATATCTTACCACTGCCAAGGCTGTCCAAGAGCTTCTTGGCACCCCCGACATCCATCTCAACAAGCTTTTGCGTATATACACAAGCACCAGCCGCCACCATATGTTTCCTGCATTTCTTTGAATGCACAAGCGAGGTCAGCATAGAAATAGGATATTTTTTATCCAAATTCTGTATTGAAGGATCCAACAGCTGAACAGCACTAGCTATTCCTCTCTCATCCTTCCGGAAAATTTTTCTATTTCCCGCATACAACATGAGTACCGACAATGCTTTCGCGGCTGCTTCTTTCTCTTCTACAGCTTTGCCATCCAGCATCTTGATCAATGGGGTCATACATCCAGATTCACCCATCTCCTTCCTAGATTTTGTGTTGTGCAACCCCAAAGCATAAACTGCTCGAGCTGCCGCTGTTCTCACCCCTAGAATTCCACAATTCAACACACCCACAAGGCGGAGTATAAACCCATCAGAAACAAGAACTTCGGCAATCGGTGAATTAGAAGCCAGATGACTCAACAACTCAGCTGCGACTTCAAGACTCCGGACTGTAGGAGCTGAGTCCCAAAAATTCTTCAGGCATTCGATCCCTCCTTCCTTTAAAAACAAAAGTTTCAAACTTTCGTCTTCAGAAACTAACTTGGACAAACAACCAATTGCATTTTCTTGCGCTAATGCAGTTCCCGATGAGGCGAGCCCCAATAGAACAACAACGGTGTTTTCCTCTATAAAATTCTCTCTAATTTCAGGGAAGACAGAGAGATTTCTTAAAACCCCTGCTGCTGAAGCTTGGGAACCAGGAGTGCCGGCTTGACAAATCTCTAAAAGTGACGAAATTCCACCACTAGACCCGATTGCTCTAGCATTCTCTTTGGAAAAACTTAAAGCCTGGAGGGCTAAGCAAGATTTCTGTTTGGCAAATCCACTCCCCGAATCGAGAACTCGGACCAATTGATTCAGAAGCAACAAACCCTCAGCGATCAAAACATGCTTGCTACTATCCACCATGGAGACTCTGGATATGGCAGCAACAGTCTTTCCTTCATCTCGTAAGACGCAGAATCCAGTAAGCGGACAAGCACTGGAACCACACCCTGCGCCACAGCTATCATCACATTCTTATCATCCTCTTCGAGCAAACCCAACAAGGAATCCATCGCTGATTTCCTGGACTCAGCAGAACCGATTTGCAGACGAGTAATCAAGTTCCTGGATTCAGACCGAACGGCCTCTCTCTTTGACGCGCTGGAAACGGCGGCGTCTTGCAAAACCCCACTCCTGAACAGAATCTCGCAGTCTTTAACGTGACGATCCAGCTTAGCGAGGACCGAATCAATGTCGCTCTGAGTCTTAAGCTTTCCCTGGGACAAGTCTGGGGACTGGCATTCTTTGGCAAGCGAAACGGCATCGTTGAGGGTGTGTGAAATGGACTGAAGTAGCTCGAGTGAAAGAGAATTGGAGGAGTAATTTGGGAACTCAGAGGAGAAATCAGTGAGTTGAGTCTGAAGATCGAACAGTTTGGCTCTAATTAGAGACCATTTACCTTTGAAGTTAACAACAGTGGGAATCTCATCCAGAAGAGAAGAAAGAAGCTGAACGGAGACGTTGAGAATATCGTTCTCCGATTCTTTCATGGCGGGTCTCGCAGCTTAGCGAAATTGAAGTGTAGAAAGGAAAAAAGAAAAGTGTCAAAAAAAAAAAAAAAAAAAAGTAGCGTACTAGGGTTTTAATCTTTCAGAGCGTCCGTAGTTGAGACTCAGGCGGAGAGAGCGAGGAGAGAGGAGAGAGGAGAGAGGCAGGAGTGAGTATTGTGCGCTGATTTTGGTTACAGACTAGAGAGGAAGAGAGAGGGTTGCGGACGGAGAAAGTATTGGTTAGGAGTGATACGCGCTTATTTGGAGCGTGGTCTAAACTTCTTCAGTTCTTCGTCCGTTGATTGACTCCCGCCACGCTTATTTATGGTTGGCGCTTAGCAGCAAGCTGGCAATTAACTACAGTAAGGTGGGGTTATAAATAAATAAATACTAATTTATAACTATTCACCTTACTCACGAACCGACATGTAAAATTAGTTAAAAAAAGAAATAAATTTGTTAAAAACGTCATCTTTCTTTGAAATATACCCCTATTTATAAAAATGGTATAGGAAAGGGAATGAATAAAAAAAGAGAAGAGAATAAATAATAAATAATTAAATAAAAAAAATTAGTGATGTGGGAGGATAATTAATATAAAGACATATACCTAATGAGGGTAAAAAATGAAAAGGTACGGAAACAAAATTGTTTACATTAAGATCTAGGACTGAAATGGGTACTATTTTTATACGGTAAAAGGTTAGTTGCAGAATAAAAAGGAAAAAAATTAATATGTCAGATTTTATATTAACTTGTAATTTTAAATAATCAGTATCATCTTTAAAATATCTAATATGTCAGATTTTATATTAACTTGTAATTTCAAATAATCAGTATCATCTTTAAAATATCCTTTTACTAAGGCTATGTGGTTTGAAGGGGTACATCTATACTAGAGAAAATTACAGAGAGGTCTCAAGGAACAGAAATAATTATAAAAAAGTCCCTTAAAATCACCAAATTACACAGAAGTCCTAAGAGACTTTTTTGATATTATTTGTATTAACAACAAGAAATGTCATATTTACAAACGAAAAGTGTCATATTTACAACAACATTTAAATACTTGATCATTTACAACAAAAAAAGTCATATTTACAATAGAAAGTGTCATATTTACAACAACATTTAAACACCGGGATTTTGAATGTAGAGAGGTCATTTACAACAGAAAAAGACTGGATTTACAATACGAAATGCTATATTTACAACAAAATGTAAAATCTGTCCATTTACAATAGAAAAAGTCATATTTACAATCACATTTAAATACCTAGATTTTGAACGTAGAGAGATCATTTACAAAACAAAAAAAGGTTAGATTTACAATAGGAAGCGTTATATTTATAAAAAATTTAAAATGTGACCATTTACAACAGAAAAAAGCCATATTTACAACAACTTTTAAAAATCTGGATTTTTTTCCATACAAATAATATATATAAAAAAAGTCCCTTTAGACTTTTGTATAATTTAGTGGTTTCAAGGGACTTTTTTGTAATTATTTCTGTTTCTTAGAACCTCTATGTAATTTTCCCTCTATACTACTCACATGCTCTTCCTTTAACTCTTTTCAAGCGATGGTTAAAATCTGTCTTAAAATCCCTGCAATGATGATGGTAACAGAGACATGCTCCCTGGTAATATCAAACTCATCGCTATAATTTGGATGAAAAGAAATCTAATTCTACATAAAGGCTTGAAGGCCACACTCTTGAATCGATTGCCAAGGAAATTAAATATGCATTCTCATTGACATCTCTCGCTTTTAGAAGTGCTCTAACCTCTTCCAGTGGCAATATAGAAGAGAGAACAATTATGGTTCAGAGATTATATCATATTTCATCCCCTGATTGGTGTATTTTTGTGGGAAAATGTAGATCAGGTTCACAGGTTTTCTATCCATCATGGATCTATTTTGAAGGGATATCTCTACAATCTTTCATATATGGAAGAAGAGGGCTAATCAATCTTCTCTTACACGAATATGCTTCAGAGCTTCACTTTTATAGATAATGTCTTCATCATCATATCAGCAATATGCAGGTAGAAGTCTATCATTTTATATGTTCATCAGTTACTTCATCGTGATGTTTTAAATATTCTACAGTCATCCTCGCATGATTGCTGAAAACTAATGTGTTATCATTTAATCATTTTAATGCATATTGACTTGTATAATAAAATAAAAATCTATAAAGTCTAAATAAAAATAAAGGATTTCTTCCAAGCCCATGTTAATTTCAATATGACAGTAAAATAAACGAATGAAGGAGTTATTGATACTAGAGCCTTGAAGTAACCTCAATTGGAAAGAATATTTAACATATTTAGATATTCTAACGTAAATTTTCATGAGTTATATCACATTATACCTATACTTCTATATAATTCACTTGTATATTATGCTCGTATATTAAGAAATGCATTAAATTAATATAATTTTTTAAATTTGCGTTTCTCAAATTTGTCTATCTCTCTACCTTACAAATGATTTTTCACCCCTCCTCTTTTTAATAGAAATTAAAGAGTAATAAAATTGAGAAAAGATCATCTATATATGTTACAAGTAATTTAAATTTTGAAAAAACATCGTTAATAGGTATAGAGTGATTAATGGGGTTGACTAAAACAAAACAAAAAAGATATTATCAATGTTGACCCATCACGACTTTCGTTGTGAATGATTAAAATTAGTCAGAGATTAGTTCATCATAAAACTTACCAGTTACATGTGCTAAAATATAATTAGTACCGGAAAGGTATTATAACTTTTTTTTGCTAAAATACATAAAAATCCCATGAACCTAGAGTCAAATCAACAATTTAGGCT
Source organism: Acacia acuminata (assembly GCA_019022655.1). Classification (NCBI taxonomy): domain Eukaryota; kingdom Viridiplantae; phylum Streptophyta; class Magnoliopsida; order Fabales; family Fabaceae; genus Acacia; species Acacia acuminata. The sequence continues at coordinate 2,357,847 of JAFJYI010000004.1, read as the reverse complement.
GGCTTAGTATATAAAATAAAAATATTTTTGGAATAAAATAAGTCTAGTGCATTTATTTCAAAATTAATTTAAAATTATCAAATTATCAAATCATAACTAGAATTTCACCAAAAATATTGTATAAGTAACGAAACAAATTATTTTTAACCCTTTAAATCAAAGGACGAGATTTTATAAATTACTCGTAGAATAGTGATTATGAATGAAGATCCAGTGTCAGATTCTTATGATTTTTTTAATTATTATATGAAAAATAAAAAAATTAAATATTTTTTAATTAAATTAAAAGGCCATTAGCAACAAGTCATGGCTAAACCTAACGTCTTGGTGGGCCTGTCTAAAGAAAAATTGAGAAACAGGTAAGATTAACTGCCATCCATTCTAATAAAAGACCTAACTAACAAGCGATTTTAGATGGTAAGGGATCCACAAAACTGCCATCCATTACTTTTTTATATATAAAAAAAAAGACCTAACTAACATTTTTTTTTTTTAAGACTAAATATGTTATTAATCATATTATATGTTGTATATATGATTAAATTATAAATAAATTTGTGAAGGAGAAATTAGTTTGAAAAAATAAAGATAAATATAAATACTATTAATTTTTCTAAAAAAATCAATTGGATCTTATCTTTTATATTTAAGAGTGGAGATAGTATAATAATCTTATTCTTACCTAATGAGAAACTTCAGCATTTTTGCATCTCATCACTTTCAAAGGAGTATTATTTTTATTTTGTTAAAAAAGATCACTGATTCCCTGTATTCGTTCACAAACAAAAAAATGGTCTTGCATGTTTGCTTAAAAATACATTTATTAGATTGAAATGAACTTACATATATTTGATTTTGACTGAGTCTGAGTTTACAAACAAATTCTGGTGGGCATATTTTTTTTTCCATAAAAAAGTTTAGATGTGTTGGGTCCCAAAACCTTTTCAAGGCAGAGCGCATACCTTTGGACTTTAAAAACGTTTACAAAAATATTTACAGATCGTTCATCAAGAAGATCCTCATTTAAACTCATCACCATAATTATGAACAAATCTTTTTACCAAGTAAACTAAGGCCATAATTTGCTTACAGACAATTGAGGAATAATTAAAAGGCCTTGAGATATTAAATTGGTCCACTGACGCCGACAATTACCCAACACCCACGAAAATCTTTTTTTTTTTTTAGTTGAGTATATTTCATTTCAAAAGAAGTACAACAACTTTTTTTGGTTAAAAAGTACAACAACTTGATTTTTATTAAATAAAAGTTAAGATTATTTTAACTAAATACTATTACAAAACAAAAGTATCGTGGGTTCAAGATATTTAACAAGCAGAAGAAAACAACAACTTAAGTTAGTAAGCAAGCAGCATACCAAAAAAAAAAAAAAAAAAAAGAAGAAGTTGATTTTCAATTTATGTTTAATAAAAAATACTCCCTCTGATCCTTTTCATAAGTAAGTACCTACTCAAATCACACATATTAAAATTGGTTAAAAGCATTAAAATAATGTGTAAGAGATGCAATTTTTTGTCAGATATAACTTTATTTATGAAGATTGTGACTTTGTGAGTAAAATAATAATAATGAGAGACAATGAGTGAGAAAAATAAAATAAAAGAGGTGTGTATAATTAATTGAAGGTAAAAATAAAATATATGCATTAAATTTTTAAACAAATACAAATTGTTGCAATATACATGAGCAACACTATGAGAGGGGTTATTAATTATATATAAGATGTGGACAATTTGGGAGAGAAACATTATTAGAATCTTGGAATAAAAGAAGGTACATATGTGCATTTATATAGATAAATCTAAAGCTAACCTTAGAATCTAATTATCAAATTAAACTAAATGAAAATAACTAAGATATAATATATTTAAATATAATCTTAAGGTATATAAATATCAAATTTAATAATAAAATAAAAATTAATTTGAATAATCCAAAATAAATGCACATATCTCACACTTTTCCTTAAGTTGGATCATAAATGTTAATCATGTCCAACTTGCTTACACAACTTTCAATGTAGGTTTAAACAATCATTTTGTCAACACATCCGCAACTTAAAGATTTGTTGGGTGGACATGATACATCCTCTTACGTCATCTAGGGTTGATAGGCAAAAAAAAAAAAAAAAAAAAAGGTGTAGATGTGACCTTTCTCCAATATTTTGTGATAGGTTGTTGCATCCTTAGTGCACTTCCCCTCATGAGAGTCATAAAGATCAAGTTGCTGCTAATACAAGATGAACATATTGTAAAGTTTAGCAATATCCATATCACATTGTTGCAATTCATGAATAAGCCCGTTGATTTGTGAAATAGCAGTAATATTTTCTCTGGCAGAATTTTAATAGCTCCCAATAGTCCTACAGCAGTTGGAAATAAGAGGTAGTTTTGGCCAATATCTTGAGTCATGGAATTTATGAGCCATGACTTATCCATATTTGTTTTTGCAACCAAATTTTGTATTTAGATTCTGTTTGAGATGGCTTAATTAGCAGCTAAACCATTGAGGTAATCCTCCTTCCCTTTGCTAAAAACATACATCAGAATGCCTTGGAACCATTGGAGATAATTGTTCCTGTTGAAACAATGAGTAGTGATAGAGAGATATTGTGGTTCAATGAGGAGCCTAAAGCTCCATCCTCAGTTTTAAAGGCATAAGTGCCTGTGGTATTTAACGCATGGAAGGAGCCAAAGTTCATCATGGCTTAATAAGAGAGATACCACTTGGAGTACAAGTAAGATTACCATTTGGAAGGACTTGAAAAACATCAAATATGGGTGACGATAATTTGGTGATAAATTGAAACTGACATACTTTGCCTAGAAATTAGATCTCATAAGAAATTTCAAGAATGTGAGACAATCATAATCTTGGATGATGAATTGACATGTGACAGTTGTGGACAGGCATTTGAATAGGGAATTGTAAAGAGGTTGACTTGGTTGGTGGTCGACGATGCTTAGTAGAACTGGGGATTGTGCCGTTTTTGGAAAAGCAACCTGAATCGCCAATTTGGAATGACAGTCGGACTTGATAGCGCTGATTGTGCAGGAGCCTCTGATTATTTTACTTGGAGAGAATAAGCCTTTCTCTGTTAACAAATTTAATTAGAGAAAACAATATGGAGAAGATGAAGAATCATGTATTAATCTCATACAAGAGCAACATGCTCATACAATCTATAACCTACTTGGAGTTATCTCTAATCTACCTTCATTTAAGGGAGATAACCAAAGACCTAAACCTACTAGGATCTTGGAGGGAGGCCAAGTTAACTCCTCTCTTTGGTGAGGACTCCACATTACACACACTTTCTTTGTAATGAATTTCAATGTATAGGCCATACCTCATAAGCCTCATGGAGGGAAGAGGATTGAACAAGAAGACATAAGAAATTGACACCATGCGACGTTGACACTTAAGATGAATTGGGAACATGTATAAGCTCTTCACTTCACAAGAGAAAGAGAGGCGGCAAAGAAATTGCAGATCAACAACAGGAGAGCGATTTTTTGTATGTGGAGAGGATTTCGATGGAAGTTAGGCCAGTGCGATGAAGGTGATTGCATGATTTGATTCGAGCTTTTTAGTGCGTAACTTGGACTGATGGTAGAGAGAAATTCTAAGAACGTGAAGAGATTAGAACTTGATGTGGGCCTTACCACATTCAGATAATAAACCACATACTGAAGGATCGAACACGTACAGATGGCGAGCTATGTTGACGTATGGATAGTTGACTAACTGTGACGAGGTAGACTCTATTGGTAATCGATAATACTAATAGGGATGGACTGACCTGTGACGATATGAATAGTGAAATTTGATAGCATCGATGATGCTGAGAAGAAGTACTAGTGAAATTTGGTTGTTGACGAGTGACGACACTTGATAGATCCGAGAATTAACAGTGCCAATTGACAAAACATATTTTTGAGAAGAAGTCTAATTATTCTTGTTCTTCTTTCTCTTCTTCTTATATCATGTGGGCAATTTGACAGAGAAATATTATTATGAATCATTGAATAAAAGAGAGTACATATCGGTCTTTATATAGACAAACTTAAAGCTAACCCTAAAATCTTATTTAATCTAATTAAATTAAAATAATTAAGATATAATATCATAGGATATAATATATCTATATTTAATCCTAAAGATATAATAATCATCAAACTTAATAATAAAATAATAATTAATCTAAATAATCCAAAATAAATGCACAATATACCCACATAAGACCAAAACGAGTAAGGATGACTCCCCCTAAAACAACTAGAATATGATTTAGGAACATATCATTTTTAACTATATTTAATCTATACAAAATATTAATTGAATCATTTAGAAAAAAGTTGTCATATCATTTTAACTAAAAACGGATTTAAAATCTAAAAAAATCATAAAAACTTAAAAGCGTTTGGAAAATTAAAAATTTTGAATGAAAAAAATGATAAAAACGTAAAATCCTAACGAGTTTTTAAAAAGTTGTCACTCATGCTAATCTAAATTCTAAAGTACTAGTTGGATAAAATTTCTTATCATCCTATTTCTTCAAGGTAACCTTGGTTGAATTGTATAATGATGATCATATTTACATTTGTGTGTCAAATTATTTTTGCTACCTTGAGGCGCAATCTACTAGTTCTTCATTAAGGGAAAGTGGTCTGTCTAATGATTATGATTCAGGAAACAAGACGGATATAATTTCTTCAACAACATTAGCATTCTCATCTTATAATAGGAAAAAATAGCCAACCCCACTCAAGTTATGGATGTCTTTCATTATAATCTTGAAGGTGGGATCTGATCTTTTTTAAATATAAAAGGCACCATAAACACTTTTGTCACGAGATTCTTTGATATTGAGGATCAATCCTAAAAGAATTGTTAGGGAGAAATTAGTCCACTCCGGGCATCACCTTCTTTTCTTATCAATATGTTTCAGAGCTTCACTCTTTTGGAGTTTAAATTCGGGTCTGATAGCATCCGAAACCAAGTCTTCCCTCTCCATCTACTGTGTTAATAGATGCTTCTTGCAATTTCTTGTCAATTCCTCACATCTAACCAGCATGGCAGGAAATATTATCTTAGTTATATGATTTTAACTTTCTTGGTATTCAGACAATTTCCTATACATGCTTTCGTCTTTCATTTACTTCTTCAGCAGCATCTCTTACTGTTTGTAATATGCAAAACATTTATTATTTTGTCTTGTATAAAAAAACGTAAAGTAGTAGCAGTAAATAGTAAATGATGAAAAAAAAGATTGTTGAAAAGTTTGTCATGGTAAAATTTATTCCTTAAAGTTACCTAAAATTTGTCAAGAACCTATATGTACAATATATTTTTAGCGGAGCAATTTATTTATTTTTATAATAAAAATTTATATGAGTTGAGCCTTTGAAATTTTTTAAGCGTCATTCATCTTTTTTTTTTTTAAAGTTATATATATAAAAAGCTAAACATAAATAAAGATAGGCGCTCAAAATCAAGGTCTTTACTCTTACGTATCAATATTCTGATTTTATTTATAAGTTTATTTTGATTAAAAAATTTGGTTTTATTTATAAGTCCATTTTTATATAATAAATGATGATTGTGATAATTTTACTCATATTAATTGTACTCATGAAAATAGATAGAGAAGAAATAATTGAAAAATACTTAATCATAAATAAGAGCAAAGTTGAAAATTTACTCTATAATTATTATATTAACTACTTTGCCTTGGTATGTGAGATTTAATCAAAATAGACTTATAAATAGGATCATAGTGGTAATTTTGAGTTTAAACTTGAAATTTTATAATTGTGGTTTAATAAAACAATTAAAATTAGTTAAAAATAACGAATGTGTCTCAAATAAACTTTTGTTTCCAAATATGCCATCATTTATTAGAGAAAAGTAAAAGAGAGAAATATAATAAATATAAGTATCACTAATATTTTAATTAATGTAACATCTATAATTAATGATGGACAAAAATGAAATAAACTCATTAAATGTTTAGTGTGTGTTTGACAAACTACAAAACTATAGTTTGAGAAGTCTTTTTTTTTTTTTTTTTTTGCAAGTTGAGACAAATTACTATTAAATATTTACTTTATAAATCATAAAATCTATCATCTAAAAATTAATTCAAATATACTCCTTACTAATTGTTATTAGGATTTTATAAGAGGGACCAAAACAATTAAAATTTTAAACTCTATTATAAACTGAGGTGAGTAGAACAAAATCAGTACTATTGAAAAAAAAAAAAAAAAAAAATGAAAACCAGAAAATGGAAGACCGTGTGATGACTTGGTGTGGTGGGCGAAAAATACAGGGACCGTGAAAAACACGGCGAATAAATGAGAGTAGGTGGGAAGAGATGGAAATTGGGAATTGGGCTAAAAGGTTGTCAGATCAAGAGGCCCATCTTGCCATTTTAATAATGAGAGACTTTAAAAGCGTAGTGACAGGTATTGACAGCGAGAGTTCCTAAGTTGCCCCACCCTCGTTTTGTCTTTTAGTCACTCCGACCATCCCCACACGCCCCTCCATGCTCACGCGCTACCTTGTCATCGCCCGATTATTAAGTGAATTAAATTACGAAAAGTCAGGTTTTACAGAGCTTGACTCGTTCACGCGGGATATAGTACCTAAAGCTGAAAGCCTTAAACCCTATGGGGTCTATTCTACGTAGGCTCGTTGATTGTCGTACACGCGTCACCTTTTACATTTTTTTGTCAACGTTCCTATCAAAGGTCAAAGGCTATATCATCAATACATGGATTATTTGCCACATAATCAGTTCGTCCCAATGTTTTATAACACAATTTAAAATTTGATTTATGAATCATTTGTCGATAATAAAATAAATAGCACCATAATGCGGGCTGTATAGTCAAAGTGATGTGGAGAAACGGGTAAATAAAAAATTTAGTGTCTAAAAGTATATTTAAGTTAGCATTTTAAGAGTATGTTTAAATTCATAAATCACGTACTTAACTCATATATATACATTATGTTAAAAAGCAGCTCTTAACACTAATTTAAAAATATACTAAATTCTTATAATATAATCAAAAATTTATAATTACGAGAATATTCATTTCCTTGACGTAGCATTGAGAAAATTTGAACCTTTCATTTTACTTTAGATCCGTTTTCCATGCATCATAAGAAATATGAGAAGTTTAGACTCAAATTTAATTTGAATATTATTGTTGGCCAGTTATGTACAAGAGATTAGGAGTTTAATTTATCATGTTATGACATTTTGACCTATACGATATGAGGTGAGATTTTGCCCCAAAATTCTAATTCTTCCTAAAGTTTTGAACTTAATTAAGAACAAACCGTGGTGTTGTAATTCGATATATTGCCCGGAAAATGGAAACTTGGAATAAACTATAAACTACTGTTCATGGGTTTATAACATACTAACATTGTTAATTCCTTTTGAATTTTCTTGGCCTTTATTTGAATGGGGAGCAAATAATCTTAGTGGCCACTACTTTTTTTATAATCCTCAGAATCTTTATATGTTACCTGTCCAATTCATCAAAATCCCACAGTCATGTATCTCCTTTAAGCCTCTTCCTCCATTCCTTCACATTTCTTTTCCGTCCCCTTCTTCCTCATTCCTTGACTATTAGATGCTTAACTAGATGAAATAAATTTTTTGCCATTTTTCCTTGGCCCTTCTTTGTCAAATATTAGATTTCATGAGTTCTCAATATTGTGACCTGAATCCTTTGTGTATCAGTGTTGCAAAACCTTTGACCAAAAAAAGTATCAGTGTTGCAAAAGAACCTTGGCATACCCAGAGAAACATCCGAAGACCTCCTTTCACCGGAAAATTAGGGTAAATCATCATACAGTCATCAACAACACCTCAACTACAAAGGTTAGGAAAAAGAGAACCCATGGGGCTTCTATTGCCATCATATATAGAGGAGAAATAAACAAGATTAATTGGAATGTCTCCTTCTACCCAATATAAACTTAAACCAGCGGCTTTGCTTATCTCAGGATCTTTTTTGGCCTTCGAAAGAAACTTCCAAAAGTAACATGAACTAAGAAATACAGAGAAACAAACTTCAACCTTATATTCGCTCATAATTCTAATTCAGTTCAGTCTAACCAAAAAATTTAGAATAGATGCTTGAAAATAATTAAATGGAAGGGGGAAAAGCTAGAAGAATAAGAAAAAACGCAGCTAAGAGGCAGTAAAGGATCAAAACTATAGTGATTCTCTCATAGTGCCCAATGGCGGGTAGTGATGGAGTCCTTGTTTGCGTTGCAGATGTGGTTGGAACTTCTCAGCAAACTGAGTAAGCCTTTTTGTGAAAGCTACAGGGAAGGGATTATGGAAACGAATGACGTGTCGCTTTGTGAACTCTTAAATGATGTGAACTCTTAAATGATATGGATGGATAGGATTTAAAGATTCTAAAGCCACTGAGAAACTTGCTTATGAGATAAACCAAACCCTGGTTGAGACTTCAGTTCTTTCCAAATTCCAATAAAGACGCCAAGACAGTTAAATTTCTAGCTAGAACCCAAAAAAACAAAAAACAAAGAAATTTTATGCACCATACAGATTTTGCGGAGAAACAATCTTATGCACTATTGATGCATCACATGCTTAAGTTTTTTAAGTAGCAACTTTTTTTGCGCAAAAAAAAAAAAAAAAAAAAAAGAAACTTTTAAAACGACAGTTCAAATTTTATTTAACTATATGGACTAATGATATATAATTTTCATAATTTGATTATGTTTGTTGATAATTTTGCTACATTGTACGTGTTCGAACTTCATAATGAACATAGATGTTGGTCCAATAAATAAATGTTGAAATAATATTAAGGACTTGGTTTTGAATTAAAGAGAATATGCTTTCTAATTAGGACAATCGATTGACATGGTCAAGCGAGTGAAAAAGAAAAAAACATATTCTTCTCTGTTTCTTTTTATATGTCATTTAGTACACACATATTTTTTTTTTTAATATTTTGGAAGAATACAACTACTCAGTCAAAACTCCTTTTTGATTTTATAGCATGCTCGTATTTTTTTTCCCCATCATTAATGTTCTTGAACTCTTCAAATTAAGAAAAACAGTAGAAGGATAACTGAATTTGATACTATGTTATTCTGAATTTTTAGAAGAAAAGATTAATAGAAGCAAAAAATATCTTTAAAAATTTTCCCTGAGTATGCATTTATTTGACACTATGGGGGATAAAGAATTTGGCAACACTCGTATTAGCAATGCTCCCTCCACGCACAAACAAATAAATATGTTAATTAATTTCAGAAGCAGTACATAAGGGAATCTACTGGCTATACAGATATAAATGTCAAAATCCACGAGCCATGAAGAATACTCTGGAGATCACATTATCACATTAAAGATTAAAAGCTGTATATGTGGTACATTTCTATTTCTATCTAACTGCTAGCTCATTAATATTTCTGGAAGAAACCAACCCAGAAATGATGGCATGAATTGAAGATGAGTACATTAATACTTCCTCGGATTCTAATATATATATAGGAGTTAGTTTTTTTTTTGTATAAAAAAGTTTAAGTGAGCTGGGTTTCGGTCATGCCTATAAGCTTAAATTAAAGAATGCTTAGAGAGATTCTTACAAATCGCTTATCAACAGGTTATAGCATCGTCAACAAATTAAAATTTGAACTCATGAACTTTTGGGTTATGAGCCACCTCTTCACTAACTGGACCAATTTTTGTTGGCTATAAAAGTTAGTTAACAAGTTTGTTTTCATCTTAAATAGAGTACTACAAGATTTAATATCTTTTATTCTCATATTTTTTTTTTTTCGAAATTGTATTTATCGATTCCAAAAAAATGTAAATAAATAGAACGAATGTTATGTTCGCCAGGGAAACCAACCCATAACACTCCGGTCTCTATTATGACTACTTGTAAGTTGTCATTCATTTTCACATACGAAGGTATGCATCATATATGTATCTCTTACAATCCAAAAAAGTTATTCTGACTAACTTTTTATTGTGTAAATTAGTTATTTAGCTCCTAGATTTATAATAGTATATCCTCTCTAGACTCTTTTTTGATTTAATGAAAGGTTTCCCTTTTCAAACTTCCTAATATGCGTGTTTTAATTTTTGAGATTTCAAACTTATGATGTTCTCCTTCTCAAGAGGGATGAGATCGCTGATATTTCAACTATCAGTCTTTTAGTGCTCCCTCTCTAGACTTTAGTTCCTATTATAGAGACTGCCTTCTAGTACACGTTCTTTGTCTATTGTATAAACTATTTGCTAGTTTCAATGATTATTAAATATTTCTTTCATATATGTCCTTTTAAATAAGGATATTAAAGAGTAAAAATTAGATTAATATGATGATGTTGGAGTTTAGTGTAATTAATAAATATAATATTAAAAATCACTTAATTTTATGATAAATGTAATATTTTTATTGTTATGTACATATACTTAGTTAGAAATGTCTTATATTTAAAATTAGGGCGCACAGTATTTTGAAGAGCAAATTAAAACATTGCAACCACATTAAATATAATGAATCGAAGTCTCCAAATCACTATCACTAATCCACATTATATTTATTTACTTTCAATACTCACAATATATATCTGATTAATTAATTAATATATTATTATAGAAAACTTTGATTCTTTGATCATTAACCATATATATGCAATTAAATTCATTGAGCCAACATTTTTCATTAATGAGATTAACAATATTAATATTAAGGAACTGAGAATACAATTTATAAAAACTAATATAATAATAATATTAATATTAAGGGACTGAGAATACACTTTATAAACTTAAGATATTAATATAAAAACTGATATAATAAATTTAATAAACCAAAAATATACTTTAGCATTTTTTAATAATTAACCATGTCCCTGAGAAGTGACGAAGGGACAGGCAAGTTAGAGGCATATCCAATATTCTTACTAGCCACCTATCCTTGGTATATCTTCCTCTTCTTCCTATAGAAAAATTGGAAAATAAAAAGAAACCCTTAGATTATACATATACATGATAGATCAAAAAGATATAAAGATGAAAAGCACATGAAATTCTGTGTGGTGAGGAATTATACTCTATATCTTAAGGAGGAAGCTATGCTTGGAATAATGCGTGTAGCGTGTAATTAGAGGTCCTTGCATTCATCCTCCTCCCAAAAAATGTGTGCCTACGTGACCACATGTCCTCGTGTCAACCCAAGAAAACGAGCTCAAAAGCACCGGCAAATCAATTTCAGTTTTATATTCCTTTTTTTTTTTTTTTTTTGGCGTATACACCTCGTGTCCTAAGCTAGTCCCTTGTCACGGAAAACTCTACCGGCCCAGATTAATTCGGATTTGAGGCATGACATGATCATTTTTTAGGTGGCGCACCTACCACTTAACATTGTTGCATTCTCAAGTCTCAAACTTAAAACTCTTGTTAAATTAGAACAGCTCCCTGCCCGTTGATTTAAGTGTTTGGTGATACATGCACTTTTATATTCTTTATTATATTCAAGGAATATTATATTTATTGCCACATTTTAACCACAAAGTGTTGATTGTTTCTGTTTGTGAATAGTTAGCTTATTTCGAATTTTATATAAATTACTACTGCCTGATGAATCCTTAATAATCTGATTGCAGACACTTTAGGTTCAAGATCAGGTACAAAATTAGGTCATGAATATAAGGAGTTTACGTGACAAATTAACTAAAAGCACCAAAGGGAACACTAGTTATTAAATTTATGTTGTTTTGACTTCGTTAATCTCTAAACTTTTATTCGTTGAACTCAGTTTCTAAAGTTTCAACTATTTAATAAATTGGCCCTCACCTTTTTAGAAAACATCTAGTTCTTTAGGAACCGCCGGGTCATAAAATGGAGATGAAATAGTTTAAAACTTGAGTCGACCTCGAGGGGGTGAGTTGGAATTGAGTCATTATAAGAAATAAATAATTAATACTCCACCAAATCCTTAATACTGGAGGAAGATAACTAATTCTTAAATATTAAGAATATTAGTTGAATTAGTTATTTATAAGAAATATAGGTGGATTTATCTAAAATACCCTCTTTAATTATCACTGCACTCTAGATGGAAACCCTCTTAATATGGAAAATCAATAGGAATAAGGAACGGAGTGATTGCGCAAGGGTTTGTAACTCAAGTAGAAAAGGGAAAATAAGGTGAATGTCAAAACGAACCGATTCAGTGGTAGCTAGTTGGGGTGATGTGAAAATTAAACGTGAGTGTGGTTGCAGTTGACTCAGCAAAATTCAGGAGGCAGGACCAAAACATCAACATATTGATGCATGTCTCTGGTCCCTTGAATTTCATATGGAACATATGCTCTTATACAATTCAATCTCTATCTCCATCTGGCCGGGGCTGCTCGGAAGAGAAAGAAGATAAAAGGAATAATAACGAATACTTTAAATGACTGATCAGACAGTAAGGTGGGTGGGTATAAATAAGGGGGTAGGGTTACTGGGTGGGTAGTATGGGATCATTGAATTCATGAGATCAATTTAAAGAGAGAGGGTTTTGTATGTAGATGAAGAGCCATATGTGTGGCTAGCCAAGGATGGCTTGCCTTTTCCATGATCTAATCTCAATTCCTTTAATATTAGGGCTTGGGTTTATCATATATTGGCAAGCTTCCTTGGCTACTTTCACTGTCTCTTGTCTTACATGCTACACCCTTCTCTCTCTCTTATTACTTCGTTATTTTTTTTTAATATTATTATCATCGGTATCTGGTTTGGGATTCATGGCTATCATTCCCAACACAACGAGGCTTATCCGATCCATGCCCATTCTTCATTTGTTATTGTATGTTTCTTTATTTACCAATTCTGCTGCCTTACAGCCTTAGCTTGTATATGTCACTAACACACTTTATATATTTTCAAAGCCATTTTATTGGATAATCTTCAAGCTTTCTTCCTTTTTCAGTAGAGATATAGATCTCAGAGATGACCACAACACCTTGTTAATTACTTGGATGGATTGGTAATTATACAGCAGATAGATTAGGAAAGAGTCAGATTAAAGACCCTAACCCATGCTTTTATACTTTCGGCCTGTTTGGTATCAAGAGAGAAATAGATTCTATTTTTTCTTACAAAACAAATAGAATATGTGATATGCATGATAGTGTTGTCCTATTAGTTATTGCCCCTTTTTAACTTATCGTCGCTCGCAGTTCTGGTTGGCTTTTTGTTTCCTTGGATAAAGAGTTTGATTGTTTGTTTAAAATATGTAAAAACCGTCCTTTCCTAGCTAGTTAGAAGATATCGATGACGTTAACGTACGTGTTTTCTTGTCGTCAAAAGCAAGTTCCTCTAATGCAGTCATGAGATTTTTTGTTTTTGTTTTTTTTTTTTTTTCAGGTTTTTGAGGCGATGATCAGATGATGAAGATCAAGTTATTTAATTTCACAGAGTTGTTGTGATTAAAACTTCATCAATTTCACGCGTTTGGCCGGCAATAAGAAATGAACAATTTGCTGTGTTAAATGAGCTCCATGAATGGATCAGTTCGTTATTGAGCATTTTAGGGCTTCCTAAAATGAGGATAGGCTTTTTTTTTTTTTTGGGTCAGTAAAATTGTCAAATATGTCTTGTGAAAAAGGTTAATAATGCATAAATAGATCCCATCACACAAGTGCACTGTATGCATACAGGCAAGCAAATTAATATAATAAGATATGAAGATATACTAGCTAATTGCATTATAAAATAGGTCCTACATTTAGAATTGGATGAGTATAAGATTACTAACTATTACAGCCAATCATACAACCACCAGCTTCAAGATGATGCATGAGTTAATTCCTACAAATTTTCTAGAAACGCGCCCTTGATTAAAGTTATCAGTGATTTCTGATAAAAGTGTCACGCGTGTGGAAAAATTAGAGAGAAAAAAAATCATTAAAAATAAGGGCAACCTCATGGATAATAATTTGTCTGTGCATGCTATGAAGAATGAGCCATTATTTGAAAAGGTTGATGTATAATAATGATATATTTGTATTTTCTACTATTTTTTCCAATATTATAGAAAGTAGAATTACTTTTTAGTATTTTTAATCGGAGTTTTAATTTTAAAAATATTTATTATATACTCCCTCCTATCCTTTTTATAAATAAATTTTTTCTTGATTGCGCAAAATGAATTGTGGTTAAAATTAATTAAAAAAATAAATGTGTAAAAAATATAATGTTTTTTTTTTCTAAACATGCCTTTATTTATGAAAAGAGCATAAGAGAGAGAATGAATAAAAAATATGAGAGAGAATGGATTAATAAATTATTGAATATATGAAATGTAACACCCTAAATTCCTTACTACTTATTATATCCGTTGAAACGTAGTATTAGGAATGTCAACAGAGTTGATAGTGCGATAGATCAGAGTAATTAATTCGCAACAGAAAGCATGCATTAACGTTTGGATAATGAGTAACTGATATTATATGCTCAAACATATACTGGTTAACTTAAAATCCCGAAGGAAATTCAAGTGATACAATTATCCAGAATGTGAATAATTAAAAACTCAACTTAATAATTATACAATCTTAAATCATGCTCTAAGTAGACTTATAGCTATGAACCCAACACAGTTAATCATAGCTATTGGCTAGGTTAGTGTTGAATCTAGTGGGAGTCTCCCTATGCTTTCGCAACGATGACTAATTAAGTAACCATATCAACCAACCTTTCCTTAGACACCAAACGGTATGAACTAACTTTATCAGATTCATTGCCAGGAACTATGCCCTAATACTTCAGATACTCTTCTTGATTAGTGTTTCTTCACCTGTCCATCTGAAATTAGGGGCTTCTTAGACAAGTTTATGATGTCATTTTGATGACATACTAAAGGGCTTACGTGTCCTTAATGCCAAGTGTTAACATATGGTTGGTTGGTTGGTTGACTTGTCAAGGTGTATTTGTGTATTAATCAAGCTCTAATGTCATCTTATTTGGCCCTTATTTATCGAAAATAACAGCCCTTCTAAGGGGTCTTGATGGCCTCTCTTAAATTGATGACACATACACAAGTTGAATAAAAATCATCTAGACATTTATCCCTTGCTTGATAAGTGCTAACTTGGCACAAAATACATTAAATACTATGTATTTTATTTCCTTTGACAACTAGTTATTTTCATTGTCTTCTACCCCTTAACTTTAGTCCAAAGTATAACCCTATTAGGTAGTTACAAATATTTGCCCATAATCTCTATCAGTGCAAGTACATTTGCTGGGGAATTGTTGTTAATATGTACCAATTTGGCTAAGTGTCATTCATACACTTTTTTGACTCCTTTTGATTGGAAATCACCATTATTTTATGTGATTTTATATCACATTAAAAACCAATTCAAATGGTCACATAATCATATAATATAGGATTTTCGATAAAGTGAAAATCGGGTACTACATGAAAGAGAATTAGTGGTTCATTATTATATAGATTTGCATTTAATAGGGGTAGAAAAGGAAAAGTAGTTTAAAGTTTGTGACACAAAAAAGTTGCTTATATTAAAGACCAACCCCAAGAAATAGAAAGTTGTTTATAAATAGGATAAGAGGGAATATTATTTTAAAAGTCTCGTCATTTTTTGGTATTATAGATTCAAATAAAAATATAAAATACATAATTTTTAATTAAAATAGATTAAATATATATTTTAAATAAATATAATCTACTTATTTATCTAGAGAGAACACTTGCGTGTTAAGATTATTTATGTCAAAATAATTAAAATTATATATAATGTAACTCTGTCGTCAACTGTGGAATCGCTATCTGGTATTGCAGTTCTATTTTCGTGTGGCTTGTTTTTCCTAGTTTTAATAATTACAATAATATAGTTTGAACTACTATCATAACCACACCTTAATTCCTTTAATCTAGGTTAGATACGATTCCACTCTTTATATTTTTCGTGTGGCTTGTTTTTCCATGTTTATTTATTTCTGCGGGTGTGAATTTTATTTATTTTATTCATGTTTATGTTATTTTTTGTCTGGTTTATTATTGCTTCTTGTATCATTGAGAAAGGCGCTCGTATCCTTCATACTCTCTCTCTGGTCTTTATTATAAGGCACAAACTAACAATTCTTACAAACCAATAAAAACAGTTAAGGTCAATAAAATAGTTCTAGAATTTAAATAACTTCCAATATTACTCCTACTAATTGCGTTAAACTCTAATATTATATTAATTATTACTCTCACCCATTACCCTTATTAATTATGGACAAACATGGAAAAAAATAATTAATGTGCTTTGGAAACAAACAAGTGCCTTATAAAAAGAACTAAATACAATTGTTAGTTGATGCCTTATAATAAAGATTAGAGGGAGTATAAAACTATGTATGGTTATGATTTGCAGTCTATATTTCTGTGTCTACTGTCTAAGGCCATTACATGCCACGTTAACATTTTCCGTATTATATCAACAAAATTAGGGGATTGCATTTATCAATTTTAGGCTATTTGAACGGGTGTGGAGAGAAGAACATGAGGTTGCTCATTACTGACTATGATTCATTAACAAGCCAATTACTTTTTTGATCGCACAAAATAGACCAATTATAAATAAGCTCAATGTTGCTGTCATACCATGGTATCAGAGCTTCATCATCATTAATGAGTCGGCGAGAATAAGGTATGATTTATTAAATTTGTCCAACCTCATGACCCTTGTGTTTGTAGTTGCTTATTTTATTTAATTTTTTCATCTTCATGTTGTCTTTTTTATTATTTATTTCTACTTCTTTTTTAACAGGGAAAGTGGTTCAGGTCTTTAGACCTGATGAAATGTGAGATTGCGTTGACAAGGAGGGTTCTTAGAGGGAAGATGATACTCTCATTGTCCTATTTCTCATTATCTTCTCATATTCTCATCTTCACCCTTAGATCATGAATCTCCACCCTTAAATCATGAAATGGATAATTTAGATTTAATATTTTATAACATTATCATTATTATATTTTCTAAATTAAATTTTATTTACTTTTATGGATTGCATATATAAATGGTACATATCAGATTTTAAGAGTTTAAATTTACTTATTTATGTTTATAAAAAATAATTTTATAAAAGATTGAATCTGAATTATTTATTGTTTTAGTCTAATAGTTGGTATGAGATTATAAGAAGAAAATGAGAAAGATGAGAAGGATAGAAACTCAACCCTTCATAGAGGGGTTGATGATGAGATTAGTTGGAGATACGAAAAAGAAAGGTAAACCATTCAAACCAAGTATAACTTTTTTAAAAAATATATAATTAAAGATCTCTAATTACTTTTCTTATATGGGACATGATGATTTTTACAAAGGACTTCCACATCCTCTTTCAAAACAGAGCAGCATTGTATGTGCTAAACTCTGCCCTGAGATTGTAGGAATTTTATGTGAGGGCTTGTTGAAGATTGATTTTTTAATATGCATTCCAAAGTATGTATTTGAGGCCATTACCTCCCTACAATACAGTGCGCTGTGTCTACAAAGATGGATGATTACTTCTATCATATTCTGGGAGATAAGAATTGGGCTCGAGTGTTTGACTTGGTGTGGATAGAAGAACTTGTTACTCACTATTCATTACGATTCAATTATATAATTTTATTATATTTTTTTAAGAAATCAACCTATAGATGATTATATATGAATTGACGATGATGAATATTAATTACTTTTCTATGCCGTTTCACACTTGTTTTTTAAAATTCATGTTTACTGATACTTAGTTTTTAGTCAATTGATTACTCAACATGCGAATTTTTTTTTTTTTATTTCAAAAAATACGCCAATTATACAAAAGTTCGATATTGCTATGATACCACGGTATAAGAGCTTAATCATCATTAATAACTGGGCAAGAATGAGGTATGATTTATTAAATTTGTGTTTACTCACATCTTAGTTTTCAGTGAATTGATTACATAACTAGCCAATGAGATTTTGATTTCACAGGATAGGCCAATTATATATAAGCTCAATGTTGCTCCGATACCATTTCTGATACCATGATATTAGAGCTTCATCAACCCACTGACAGAGAAATCAACCAACAAATGATGGATCAAACCGTAAATCTAGTGTCACAAAGGGCCTAACTTGTACCACTAGACCCAAATCTCTTTGGTGATTGAAAATGAATATTAATTACTTCTCTATGCTCTTTCACTCTCATTTGTTTTTTGTTTTTTTCAATTTGTAATTATTAACATTTTAGTTTTTAGTCAATTAACTACTCAGGAAGCCAATTTTTTTTTTTTTCATTGCACAAAATAGCCAATTATATATTTAATATTCCAGTATTCATGGTTTTCATATCAATGTTTAAATGTTATCCACATATCACTTATATTAGATATTTCAATAGAGTCAAAAGTTTTAAATTTTTTTGGAATAGAGAATTTAAATTTAGTCTCTCTATATATCTATAATATTATGAATTTTGAGATAACTATTTAAAGAGATGAGAAAACTCACCTGCACACAATTTATTTACTTGTGGTATTTCTTTCAATATGAAATTAATTTATTCATTATGATAAAATATTTTTAATTCTTTCATACATACATACATACTTACTTGTGGAGATTGGCATGCAAGCTAGGCGCTATCCAGTCCAATATTCCTACTAGCTATGTACATATCCTTGGTACATACCTTCGTAGAGAAAAATTGGGAAATAAAAAACTATATATTATAAATATACATGATAGCTTATGTAAAGCTGAAAAGCACGTGAAATTCTGTAGAGTGAGGAAATATACTAAAAATCTTTAGGAGGAAGCTTGGAATAATAATGCATGTAGTGCCTTATAATTATAGGGTCCTTATTGCTTTCGTCCTCCTCCCGAAAAAAATGTGTGGTACGTCGTGACCACAACTTCTCAAGTCAACCGAACGAAAAGAGCTCTAAAGCAATACCAAATCTAGCTATTTCAGTTTTATTCAACGAATATTATTTTTATATTGCCACATTAAAACCCAAATTAAATTTTTTTTTTTTTTTTTTCACAATACAGCACATGTAGTTAACCTAAAATATGAGTAACATATTGTTTATGTTTTCTGAATAGTTAGCTTATTTCGAATTTCAATATTCTCTCTCTCTCTCTCTCTCTATACATACATACATACATACATACATATATATATATATATATATATATATAGCTAGTGAGATATAATCACATTATAACATATGGCATGATTATTACTAATTAATTACTACTGCCTAATGAAATCCACAATCATCTGATTAATTGCAGACACTAAGGTCCAGGATTAGCTAGATTCAAAGCATGTCATAAATAAAAGAGTTTTTGTAACAAAACTAAAAGCATCAAAGAAACATTAGTCATTTAATTTATGTAGTTTTGACTCGATCAGTTCTCAAAACTCAATCCCTCAAGTTTCAACTATTTAATAAATCAATTCTTACATTTTTAGAAAATATCCTATTCTATAGAAAATAAGTTGTAACCAATTCATAATATATATGGACCAATGTTTGAATGGATCAAGTTGCACCAAGTTAAATTTAAGGAAGTGAGTCATGTCTGAGTCAAAACTACGGGACTAAAAAAAATTACTCCTTCTAATCCTTAATATAGGACCTAATCAATAGTTGATTTTGGTCCTAAATATGATACATATTTTTTATATTTTTCAATCTTTTCCTAATTTACCCTTTTTGATGCTCCTTCAACAATAATCGATTAAGAGAGAGACTGAGGGAGTTAAGGAAAATGGTTAGGCAGTTTTTGAGAAAACATGTTATATTGACTACCTTAACTAATTAACTTCCTTAGATCTTATATTATGGACATAAGGGAGTAGTATATTACAAAGGTAGGGCTTGTAACTCAAGTAGAAAAAGGGAAATCAGGAGTTGAACGTCAAAACGAACCGATTATGAGTGCTAGTTGGGGTTAAAGGTGAGTGTGGTTGCAGTTGACTCTGCAAAATTCAGCGGTAGGGGATGGCCAAAAAAGAAGACAAGCAGGACCAAAAACAGCAACATAATCCAAGTCTCTGGTCCCTTGAAGTTAATATGGGACATATGCTTCAATACAATTCAATCTCTATCCCTCTCGGGAGCTGCTCGGAAGAGAAAACAAGATAAGGAATATATAATGTCAATATTTTAAATAATGACTGATCAGAAGGTGGCTATAAATAAGGAGGTAAGGTAACTAGGTGGTAGTATGGGAATTCAACATTCACAGAGAGAGAGAGAGAGAGAGAGAGAGAGAGGGGGTGTTGTATGTAGATGAAGAGTCATATGTGTGGATAGCCAAGGATGGCTTGCCTTTTCCATGATCTAATCTCAATTCTTTTCATATTAGAGTTTGGATTTATCATATATCGGCAAGCTTCCTTGGCTACTTTCACTGTCTCTTGTCTTACATGCTATACTCTTCTCTCTTACTTCATTCTCATTATTATTCAAAGAAAGGCATATATGTTGTGTGAGCAACCTTGCAAATGCATGCCCATTCTTCTTTATTAGGGTATGTTTTATTATTTACTAATTCTGATAGCTGCCTAACCTTTATATATGGCCGGGGCGGGTTGTTTGTCTTTTTTCAAATGGAAAAAAATAAATAAAAAAATCAACTTAGATCCAAAGTGATGTTTGGGATAGCTTGGGAGCAACTAACCTTTTTTCTAAAAAAGTAAAGTCACTATAAAGTTAAGAAGCATTTTTTTTACTTTTAGTTTTCTTTAAATATAAATCTTCTGAAACTGACTTTTAAATATGTCATCTAAATAAATTTGGGAAAATTGCACTTAGGCTCGAGTAAGGAAAAAAATGACAAAATGGTCTATTGAAATCTCAAAATTGCGGTGAAGTCATGTGAAACTTTTTACAATATTCTTCATATGTGAAAAGATACAAAATTCGCCCATAGAGGTTCATGAATTTGTCAATATAGGCACATGAACTTATCAAAACAGGTTTATAGACTTGTCAAAACATGCTCATTTATCAACACATGCAGATGAATTTGTTAACATAGGCAGATGGACTTGTCAAAACATACTTATGGACTTGTCAAAACACAGGCACATGGGGGAATTTGTGTCTATAAATTTTTGTCAAGCTGAGGTTTTTTAAGATAAAAGCATATCCAAACATAGATTTTATGGCCTTAATTGACTTTACTCCAATTTTATTTTGCAAAAGTTAGTTGGGATAAAAGCCACATTTACAAAGGTTAATCCAAACAAGCCCTTGATCTTGAAAACCATTTTATTTTTCACACATTCATCTCTTCAAGCTTTTATGATAAGACCTTGTTAATTACTTGGATGGATTGAAAATTAAACAACAGATTAGATCAAGAAAGAGTCAACAATCCTAACCTATTGGCCTGCTTGGTCTCAAGAGAGAAATAGATTCTATTTTTCTTACAATAGGAATACAATATGTGATCTTCATGATAGTATGTAATATATTGTGTTTTCTGCTTCTTCCTTTTTCAAACTAATTGTCGCGCGGACTTCTCTGCTTGGCTTTTTAAAAATATGTCAAAACCGTCCTTTCGTAGAAGAGATGACGTGAACGTGTTTTCTTGTCGTTAAAAGCAGGTTCCTCTAACAAAGTTAATTATGAGAGTTTTTGTTTTAAAGGTTTTAGAGGCGGTTACAAATTGATTCAATGTTGTTGGTATTTTACAATGAAAGTGATATGCATGGAAAACTTAGAGAGAAAAAATCATTAAAAAAAAAGGTAACCTCAGGGAAATGCAGAGGTGTGGATATATATATGGATGCATATATTCTCAAATTAATTGAGGAAGGCATTAGATATATATTTTATTATCTTATTGAGTCAGCCACTGATGGACATGAGCAGTGTAACATTCATATCTTATAAGTTCAGATTCTGACTAAATTATGACATGATCTGAGACTTTGTTCTTGATTAATGTAATGCGCCCAAATATTTAGCGTTCCAAAAAATATCATGAATACCATTCCTATAACATGTACTCTTCACATCAAGGCATGCAAAAATTCAGACTAATGAAATTTAACCCACTAGCAATAGCGAGGTATTGGGATTTGATTTCCCTTATGAATTTATAAGAAGAATGAGGCATTATTTGAAAAGATTTATACTACAGCTGAACGTGGGTAGGGCGAAACAGAGTAAGCCCCCAACCTAAAATATGAATGAGCTACATTTTGCATCCTGTTGCCTAGCCCTGCCAGTTAAAAGCCTAATTATTTTAAGTTGGGCAAAAACATGCTTTCTTACCCAAGTGGTGACGCCTTACTCATAACATATGTGAAGAGATTGAAAATTAATATATGATAAGCATTAAAGTTAACTTTATTTCATAATTCCACAACCTAAAATCTTTCAAAAGAAAAAATATAAATACAAAAAATATGTCTTAGCACAACATCCATAATCAAATAAGTCTACAACTAGATTCTTAAAATTTGAAATAATTTTGTGTGTGTGTATAATACTTGTCTACTTAGAGAGCACACTAGCATATGAAAATATAACAAATAATAAGATGAATATGAGTTTGATTACTTCTTTTCTTTCTTAGCCGCGACTGTTAAAGAAACAGAAGTTGTAAGGCGCACGCACTCGCCGCATGTGCAATTCCAGTAAGAATTCAGTAGTTAAACGAGTTGATGCTTGCCGAAAGTTGTATTCACTAAGGTCGTAATGTTCCAAGTCCTTCAACAAATACAAAGATCATACTTTAGCTTCGTGACAACTTTCGTCATGTAAATCTTATAATACCTGAAAAATCCCTATTTGTATTAGATACAATATTTTGATAAATAATACCTATTTAAAATAGGTGAATATGTGGTCTCAAATTTTGTAGTGTATTTATTTTATTTTCTAGGGAAATTTCTCTTAGAATTAAAATGAACAGAGGCCCAAAATTCCTAACTACTTTTATGGATCATAAAATACCCTAAAATACTCATAATTAAGCATAGTCTTATTTTATTCTTAAGAGTCAATTAAATAACATGAAACTACCTAAATCAACTAGAGAAAACAATCAACAACTATTGGGCAATTAAATTTGCAATAATTAAGATAGTTATTTTAATTTTCGTAATTTATTAAATAATTAATTAAAAAGACATAATTAAGAAGTATATGAGATAAATTAGTGATCAAAGGCTAACAAAGACCCAAGATTAACATCAAGGGAATTTCTAATGATCATAATTGACTTAGTAACCAATCGTACTTTGACAATTAGGCCTAGTAACACCTAAAACATTTTATTAGGGATAATAACCAAGATTAAAATAAGTTTTCCCTAGTACATATGAGAGGGGCAAAATTCACCTCTAATTAAGCTAGATAGTTGCACAAATTATAAACTCCACATAAAATATCATCAATAGTGATTAGGATTTTTCAACATAAAGTAAAGGTCAAGATTTAATCTAATAAAGCTAAATCCCAAGGCTTCAAATAAACTTCATAAAGCATAATCCTTGTGGAATTAAAATAAACCAATAAGAGAGTTTTCCCATAGCTTATGTGAGACAATGGAAACACAATTTGAGAAGCAAATTGAGGGAGTGATACACGGTTAGACTTGGCTTGTGGGATTGACAAAGAATAATCAAACACTCATCAAAGCACATGCAAGTCTTAATCATAGAAGAAAAAATGTGTACTTCTCATAAATGCTCTTAATGACTTTTGAAGAGGGTAAGCAAGAGAGAGATTATAGGCTTGATTTAATAATAATTTGAAATCTACTAAAGAGATAAATCAGGAATCAAATAATCTAAATCCTTAAAAATCAATAAGAATCTATACAAAATAAATTGTATCTTGAGATCCACTAATCATAAATCAAATATAAGAAGTGATTATTAACAAGCATAATTTAAGCTTGAGATTGACTATAACCAAAGTCATTTCCTCAACTTTTGAGGATTGTGTCCAATTGAGAAAATAAGAGATTAAGGTCTCTAAATGAAGCTATAAACCCCAAGATTCCAAAACCAAAAAGAAAATTTGAATCAAACTTCATTAGGATCCCCAAATGAATTTCTATCTAGTGGAATACAAAATGGAAGAGGTAGGAAATTCTAACTTAAAAAGGAAGCCAAGAAGTAGTAGGATATTTTGCAAAAAGCATCTTGGAAGAGGATGTGGTACTTAGGCTAGGATTCATTATGAAAATGGAAGGGGATGAGGGAGAGAGGAGAGAGAACGAATTGGGGGGAAAGAAGGGCTTGGATGTGTGCTTCCAACTATCCTAAATCCAATGGGTTAAAAATGAAAGAAAGGTGTTAGATAGTTAACCCTCCAATTGGCTATAAATAGGGAGGTAGTGTCTTCATAAATCCTCACCAATTCACAAAGCAACAACATCTGAAATATAGAGAGAAAGTGAGAGTGAGAGTCTTGAAGAAGAAGGAGCAAGGTTCTTGGTAAGTTCTCTAGCTCTAGCTTTAAGTTCTTTAAGTTCTAGTTCTTAAATTTTTAGATAGAAGTAGTGTAGATCTTAAATATGCTAGGATAATTTTATTTACATATTTTTATGGTCAAAATTGGCTTTATTTATAAAAAATGATGAGGGAGGTCATATAGCAAAATTTACGGAAGAAAATCATCAAAGTAACGAAGTTCGTGAAGTTTTATCGGTTTCGGAATTTCTGGAGGCAGTGATGAAAACGCCAGAATTTCATATTGAAAATATGGTCACAAAATTCTGATAAAATTCATAGTTAAAATAGACATATAGGGATTTTTCAATATGCCAAGAACATGTTAAAATGAGTTTTGTACAGTGAGATAAAAATTCTCAAAATTAGGCTACGAATTTTTGGAAAATTATGGGCAGAGGTTCAAAACTTAAAACCTGGGAGTGATTCGTGTAATCTGGGAAAATATGATTATTTTTACTTGAAAATAGACATCCTAAGGATTCCAAGGAATTTTATGGATCCTCGTTTTGATTTTTCTAGAATTAATTATGATTTTTCAAAGTTAGACGAAATGCTGCCCAGATTTGTACCAGCGTTGTTCTACGAATTTTGGGGGAATAAAGTCAAAAATAAATGTTCCAGGGGCAAAATAGTCATTAGTGGCCAAAATATCTCTTAGGATATTATTTTTGAATTAATAAATACAAAATTATCATTATAGGATATACGTGATCACAATCCGACCGACGTACGTACCGCAATCACCAACAAAGGTACGGACGCGTACTGTAACACTAACTCTGATGTTTACTGTATACCTATATGTGATAGTTGTATTCATAGACTGAGATTCTGTTTTTTAAAAAGGTTATTGAGCATACATATACAGCTGTACATGGGTTATGGTATTGATAACACCGTTGAGTTTTCCTAGCGCTGAGGACACGACCGTACATCGTGGCACTGGTGAATAGTGCATACTATAATAACGTTCATATGCAAAGTGGTCGTGTTCTCGTTATTATCTTTCATATGTGGATATTGCTGTGATATCATGAATAAACTGTCATACATACTTGTTACATGAACATGAGGTTAACCGTTACCTGAGGTTCAATGGGTATTGAACCTCAGCTCTTACCATAGCTTCAGGATCCGGAGTAAACAGGATCGGAGACAAGGGTAAGCAGCAGATATAGGAGCCGGATGGAGGAAGCCCTTTTGTTTTGTACTTCATGATAACATTTGTAATTTTTGTACACGCTATTAAAGCTAACACATACAATGGATGTTATCAGTTACTTTCTTAAATACTATTTACTTCCAATGCTCTACTCTGATCAAATATTTCAAAAAAAAAAAAAAAAAAACGTTCCCAAAAATTGGGATGTTACAAATCCTAAATCGTGGGTATAGCAGCATGAGAATCCGAGGCATCGGAGCTCACAAATTCAAATTTCTTGGATTTCTTATAATTTCGCTATCTATTAAATTCATGAACCATGTTGATTTATGAACAAATATAACCTCCTTAATTATAAGAACATGATTTTTCAAAACACAGCTCTTTATTTTAAAACATTCCAATAATATTGGACGGACTCTAATATTTACAATATGTTTTACGGAGATCTCCCTTCACCATCATCCCCCAAAGAAGAGACTCAATACACCATGTATGGTTGTGATGCATCAAGATGGCCCTGACAACCTTATTTCAAGCCCAAAGCTATCAGTTCTTCATCACCTAAAACAGTGAGATTACGCCACTCGCAACACCGTCATCAGTGGTGCCCGATCACTAAAAAAAATTCGCTTATTTGAAGTTGTTAAAATGACATATTGATATCGGTTTCGACTACCACAAACATCATTAGTAGCAGTTTAAATCCAACGTTACAAGCATTTTTGCAGCGGTTACCAAGAACCACTACTCATCACACAATAACCGCTACTGTATTTGTAGCGGTTGCCTGCTACAACGTACGTCCGTAGATTACACATTATAGGAGCATTGTAGCGGTTAATAAACCGCCTAAAAATGTTATTCCAATACCAAGGATTATAAGTTTTTGAAACTTTTTTGCGCCAAATTTTTAGCCAAAATTTGGGTGTGGCGGGAAATAAAAATCGAAAATTTGTGGCCAATATTTGTAGCAGTTGGTAATTCAAACTTTTCAATAATGGCACCAAAAGTTTGTAGCGGTTCTGAACCTCGCTAATATGTTTCTTAATTTTAATTTAACTTTGTAACAGTTTTTTAACCGCTAATAAACATCTTTTTTAAAAAAAATTCCCGAATAAAATTTGCAATCTATTTTTCCTATAATATTTTGAATATTTTATCATTTAGGCAACAATTTAAATAATAGTAGTTATTATTTAGAGAAGATTAAATTAAGTTAGATAATAATGAATATTATGTATGTTTAATATTGAGAATGTGTAGGTAATAAGGATTTAGGTTCTCCACTAATTTATGAAATTG
Source organism: Acacia acuminata (assembly GCA_019022655.1). Taxonomy (NCBI): domain Eukaryota; kingdom Viridiplantae; phylum Streptophyta; class Magnoliopsida; order Fabales; family Fabaceae; genus Acacia; species Acacia acuminata. The sequence continues at coordinate 2,330,818 of JAFJYI010000004.1, read as the reverse complement.
AAGTTGAAGATGTTGTTTGGTTATGGAAAGAATGTTAAAAAGTGATGGAAGGAACCTTCAAAATCTATAGAAGGAACAAAAAAAAAAATTAAAGAAGCAAAATAACTATAAGGATTATATGAAGAAGGAAAATAAAATAAAAGATTAAATGAAAGGCTTGAGGACAAAATTTTACCATCTTTTGCTGAGCTATTCAACAACAAGTGAGGGAAAAAATGAGAGGAGAGGGCTGGGAAGAAATAGAAAAGAGTAAAAAATGAGGTGTGGTGTGAGTATTTATAGGGATCATAAGCTGACACTTCACATGACTTCTGAATTCCCAGCAAATAATCATGAGAGGCGATTGTAAAATGTACAGAAATATATAGAATAAAAACATATATATCAGTGTACAACTCCTACTGAAGGAAGGGATGAACTTGACTGCAATGAATTAAGATATGTCTATGTGTTTGGAGCTTCTTAGTTGCAGTTAGTTTGAAGTTCTCACTTCCTCGAACTGGTTTATACCAATACGAGGGATTAACAACGCTCTTGATGATGGCTCACGTTCAGGACAACCGTCTACACAAGATAGTCAGTTGAAAGACGTCTCAATGTCATCAAAGTACCTTGAACAGAAATACAAGACTTCATCCCTATATAACCTTTAGCTATGAAACATTCTAGCCACATTTTATTCCTTACGTAAAATTTCAATTTACCAAAGAACCTATAAATTTAAAAACGAAAAATGTTAATAAATGTTGAAATGTGCGGCTACCAAATTTAGAATTTATTAATGCTGATGGACATATGTAAGATTATTACCTCTCCATAGAATATATCCATTGATATTTAACTGGGCCAGCTACCTTTGTTTCATAAACAAGACCATGCTCATGAGATAAAATGTTGCTTGTAAATAGGATCAGAGGGAGTATTAAGAACAAAAGGTAATAGAGTTTCGGCATCATTTTTTTTTATATTTATCAATAAATTGACGATAAAAATATATTCATAAGATATTATTTAAATATTAGGTGTTTTAGTGTTGTTAAATATTTACTACCTTTCATGTAAGAGATAGATAATTAATTTGTGAATCCGTTTTTTTTTATAAATTAGTTTTCTTGGGGTATACTATGTTCTTTTTATAAGATAGGATTAGCCAATTAGGGGATGTCTGAAACTTTTCATTTTATCCTCACTTAACTATAAAAATTAATCATGCTAATATTACATTTAATTCCCATGTTCGACTAAAATATTCAATATAACATATTCTCTCTCTCACATAAATGAGAGCATTTTTTTTTTACATATTTATTGTGCCTAACTAATTTTAACTACCTCTTTGAATAATGCAACTCGGTTAATCCTATCTTATAAAAACAGAATAAAGTGAGTAGTCACATTAGTTATTTGTAGTAAATGTGTGTTGATTTCTTTCAAATATTCTTTCTAACTATGTGTATTGTGATTATACCCCCAATGGAAACTCCATTGCCATATGTAATCAATATGATACTAAGGAGAAGAAATTATAAATTCGATAGATAAAATATATTAGGGTCTTATATTTAGAAATAAAGTAAACACTTTATGTAGCTTTTATTTTTTAGAGACAAAAAAATAACCAGCATCCTCGTCCCCACCGACTCAAATCCTCCTCGTCCACCTCTGTTTTCTAGAAATCTTGCAAGGCATCCGCGGAGTCCATGATAGATCCTTCATAATTTCCTTTCAAGCCAATTGATATTGATTTTCTTATATTAAAGGGCTTTTCAAAATTATGACCATCATTCAAGGATTTGTAGTTCTATTTGTTATTAAAAGGAGAGATTGTGTGTGGATGCCGCGGATGTTCAAAAAGGTTTCTAGAAAACAAAGGCCGAGGGGGATATGAGTTGGTGGGTACAGAGACTTTTTTTTATTTTTTATTTATGTCAAATCTACCTTAGCAATTTTTAACAGTATTCTAATATTTTTTTTGCCACGTCATAAGATGACTCAGAAACATTAGGGATTAAGTTGCAAGTGAATCAAAAGTTCAACGCCTGAATTATACTGAATCAAACTCTAGGAAATGAGTTATAAGTAAGTCAAAACTTTAAGAAGCAAAAGATTAATTTTCCCTATTGTAATATATGGAAGTTAGTTCTATTTGACGGTTTTGCCCCAATTTTAAAAGTTTAGATACCTTTTGCTCCAAAAAAATAATTTATAGTTACTGTTGCACTTTTGGTAAAAGTTGAAGGTTATTTTAGCATCTTAGCCTGTATTTTATTGGAGGGCATAAAACTATATTGGCTTTTGAGAGAGCTATCTCTCACATAAGATTTTAGTGATTCAGGCACTGAAATCTTTTGCAAGAGATAGCTCCCGCAAAAGCCAAAAATGAAAACAAACAATAATGCGTGTGTTTGGAATAGCAGTAACAAGAGTGAATTTTTTTTTTTCTATTTGACTTTTGCAAATTTAAGATTGGATAAAAGTCATATTATGTAATGCAATTTACGTTTGGATTGGCGGTAACATAAGTGACTTTTTTGAAACTGAAACTTGTTTAGATGATTATTTTGAAAAGTAAGTTTAGATAGAAAATGAATGAAAAAGACATGAATCATATAAAATACTCCATCCGTTCTTTTTTAAAAGATATCATTGTTTAAAAATGGGTATATTCCTTTTTTTTTTGGTAGGCATCTGGTGTCCCAAGCTAGCCCCTTGTCACGGAGAGCTCCACAGGCCCAAACTAATCCAGATTCAAGGCATGACATGACCTTTTTTTTCTTCAGGTGGCACCCCTACCACCTAACATTAATTGTTGCATTCCCAAGTCTCGAACTTGAGACCTTTAGTTGAGCTAGAACAACCCCCTGCCCGTTGATCCAAGTTTTTTGTGGTAGGTTTATATTCTTATTATATTCAAGGAATATTATATTTATATTGCCACATTATAAACCACAAATGTTGATTATTTCTGTTTTGTGAATAGTTAGCTTATTTCGAATTATATATAAATTACTACTGCCCAATGAATCCATAATAATCTGATTGCAGACACTTATATATATCGGTTCAAGATAAGGTACAAAATTATGTCATGAATATAAGGAGTTTACGTGACAAATTAACTAAAATCACCAAAGGGAACACTAATTATTAAATTTATGTATTTTTGACTTCGTTAATCTCTAAAGTTTTCTTCGTTGAACTCAGTTTCTCAAGCTTCAACTGTTTAATAAATTGGTCCTCACCTTTTTAAAAAACATCTAGTTCTTTAGGAACCGCCGAGTCATCAAATGTATGGGCCAATCGAGATGAAATAGTTTAAAACTTGAGTCGAACCTTGAGGGGGAGAGTTGGAATCAAGTGAGTCAAAATTATAAGAAATAAATAATTAATACTCCACCAAATCGTTAATACTGGAGGTAGATAACTAATTCTTAAATATTAAGAATCTTAGTTGAATTAATTATTTCTAAGAAATATGGTTTGATTTATGTAAAATACACTATTTAATTATGACCACACCCTCGATGGAAACCCTCTTAATTTGTAAAATCAATAGGGATATTTTAGTGAATTGAGTGATTGCGCAAGGGTTTGTAACACAAGTAGAAAAGGGAAAAGAAGGTGAATGTAAAAACGAACCGATTCAGTAGTAGCTAGTTGGGGTTATATGAAAATTAAAGGTGAGTGTGGTTGCAGTTGACTCAGCAAAATTCAGCGGCAAAAGAAGATGAGGCAGGACCAAAACATCCACATATTGATGCATGTCTCTGGTCCCTTGACCTTCAATACTTCATATGGAACATATGCTTCTATAAAATTCAATCTCTATCTCCACCTGGCCGGAGCTGCTCGGAAAAGAAAGAAGATAAAAGGAATAATAATGAATACTTTAAATGACTGATCTGATAGTACGTAAGGTGGGTGGGTATAAATAAGGGGGTAGGGTTACTGGGTGGGTAGTATAGGATCATTGGATTCATGAGATCAATTAAAGAGAGAGGGTTTTGTATGTAGATGAAGAGTCATATGTGTGGATAGCCAAGGATGGCTTGCCTTTCACATGATCTAATCTCAATTCTTTTAGTATTAGGGGTTGAACTTATCATATATAGGCAAGCTTCTTTGGCTACTTTCACTGTCTCTTGTCTTACATGCTATACCCTTCTCTCTCTCTTAGTACTTCGTTGTTATTATTAATATTATTTTGATATTATCATCCGGTCCAGTTCAAGATTCATGGTTGTCCTTCCCAACATAACAACGTCTTATCTGCCCAGTCTTCATTATTATTGTATGTTTCTTTATTTACCAATTCTGCTGCCTTACAGCCTTAGCTTGTATGTGTCACTAACACACACTATATATTTTCAAAGCCATTTTACTTAATAATCTTCAAGCTCTCTCCCTTTTTCAGTAGAGATATAGATCTCAGAGATGACCACAACACCTTGTTAATTACTTGGATGGATTGGTAATTATACAGCAGATAGATTAGGAAAGAGTCAGATTAAAGACCCTGACCCATGCTTTTATACTTTCGGCCTGTTTGGTATCAAGAGAGAAATAGATTCTATTTTTCTTACAAAACAAATAGAATACGTGATATGCTTGAAGTATTGTCCTATTAGTTATTACCCTTTTTTAACTTACCGTCGCTCGGAGTTCTGGTTGGCTTTTTGTTTCCTTGGATATAGAGTTTCGATTGTTTCTTTAAAAGATGTAAAAACCGTCCTTTCCTAGCTAGCTAGAAGAGATCGATAACGTGAACGTACGTGTTTTCTTGACGTTAAAAGCAAGTTTCTCTAATGCAGTTATGAGGATTTTTATTTTTTTTTAATTTTTTTTTTCAGGTTTTAGATGCGATGATCAGATGATGAAAATCAAGTCATTTAATTTCAAAGAACCGTCGTAATTAAAACTTCAACAATTTCACGCGTTTGGCCAGCCATAAGAAATGAACAATTTGCTTTGTTAAATGAGCCCCATGAATGGATCAGTTCGTTATTGAGCATTTTAGAGCTTCCTAAAATGAGGATAGGATTTGTTAGGAAATATATCAGTATAAATATATTATAATTAATTAGTATCGCATATAATCGGGGATTATAGGAATTATGAGTGATTGGGGAATCAATCATCACATAATGAGTCATTACTCTCTTGTCTTCTCTCTTATGTATAAATATCCTATTGAGCATATGAATAAACACATCCATTTGAGAGTAAATTTTCTCTATCTTTCTCTCTCTGATTTCTACATGGTATCAAAGCTTGGTTAGTTCTTGGTCAATTTTGAGTTTTCCTGGCGGGTCACATCATCGTAGCGTGAAAAAGCATTGTCACGTGAACAATGATAGTGGCCAAATCGGAGTGTGTGTGTTTGTCGTTTTTGGTACTGTTCGTGAACAGTGACCGCGTGACTCATCACTGTTCACACGGGGAGAGAGAAAGTGCTTGTCGATTCCTCTGCTGTTTGGTTGCTGCATTTTCTGGTGGTGCTTTGTTCTCTAACGTCGAGCCTTCATTCCTGGTGTGTGTAGACCGGTTCTTTGCTTCGAAGGTTGCGTTGTGAGACTCAGATTAGTTGTTGCCACTATTGCAGCGTAGTTGGCGTTTCCGTTTCGTGCACGTTCACTTGTCTCCAGTGGCTGGATTCTTCATTTGTTAGTTTTCCAGCATGTTCGTGAAGTGCTCTTTTGTCTTTGGCGTCGTACTTGTGATTGGCACCTACTGTGCTTTGTTGCATTTTCCATTAGTTGGATATTTTGGGCAATTATTTGCTGTTTGGTGGTCCTTGTGTGACCCATTTGTTGTTTTGCCTCCGTGAGGTGTTTGATCTCTGGTGAGACCGTTTGTAGTATCTTTGGTCCTTGGTGAGGCCATTTGATATTGGTCTCTAGTGAGACATTTTGGAGTATTATTTGGTCCCTAGTGAGACCGTTTGCTATTTGCTTCAAGATCTCATGAAGAAGCAAGTTATTGGTGATTAGTTTCTCCTCACATTCGGGCTACTTTCAAACTTGAGGGGGAGTGTGTGAAAATTGGGTGAAGAGGTTCTTAGGAAGAAAATTATTTTGTTTAGATTTATGTTTTCTTGTAACAAGTTGAGCATGATTAACATCTATGCTTCAACTTGAGGGGAGTGTTAGGAAATATATCGGTATAAATATATTATAATTAATTAGTATCGCATATAATCGGGATTATAGGAATTATGAGTGATTGGAGAATCAATCATCTTAATGAGTCATTACTCTCTTGTCTTCTCTCTTATATATAAATATATTATAATTAATTAGTATCGCATATAATCGGGGATTATAGGAATTATGAGTGATTGCGGAATCAATCATCACATAATGAGTCATTACTCTCTTGTCTTCTCTCTATGTATAAATATCCTATTGAGCATATGAATAAACACATCCATTTGAGAGTATATTTTCTCTATCTTTCTCTCTCTGATTTCTACAGGATTATTTTTTGCTTTGTAAAGGTGTCAAATATGTCTTGTGAAAAAGTTTAATAATGCATAAATAGATCCCATCACACAAGGGTGTATGCATACAGGCAAGCAAATTAGTATAATAAGATATGTAGATATACTAATTGCACTATAAAATATATATTACATTTAGAATTGGACGAGTATAAGATTACTAACTATAACAGCCAATTAGGCAACAACCAGCTTCAAGATGATGCATGAGTTAATTCCTACAAATTTTCTAAGAACGCTCAAATGATATGGACGGATAGGATTTGAAGATTCTGAGAGCACTAAGAAACTTGCTTATGAGAGAAACCAAACCCTCTTTCATGGTTGAGACTTGAGTCTTTCCAAATTCCAATAAAGGCGGAAAGAGAGTTAAATTTCAAGCTAGAATCCAAAAAAAAAAAACAGAGAAATTTTAGGATCTGGCTTATATCCTTTACAATTACTGTCCGCTGCCATCCTCTGCATCGAAACTATGCCGTTTTGAGCAAATATTGAAGCTGTGGTCCTTTTAAAAAAAAAAAAGAAAAAATTATGGTATTGGCTGGTATTAAAAATATACTTTAGGATCTTGAATGGTGCGAAAAAAAAAATTTCATCTTAAAAACTTATCTTAAGATCTTTCAAAAATTATTTTATGATCCTGAAAAATATTTTGGGTACTGACTCTTACTAAAAAGATACTTGATGATACTAACTAGTATTAAAAAAAATACTTCATGATGATAAAAAATATTTCAGAATACTGGCTGGTACTAAAAGGATACTTCAGAATATTGATTGGTACTGAAAAAATACTTCATAATCTTAAAAAATTATTTCACGGCACTGACTAGTACTAAAAATAAACTTTAGAATATTTTTGCAAGATCTTAAAATAAGTTTTTAAGATTATAAAATATTTTTTCAATACTGTTCAGTATTCTAAAATATAGTTCTAGTACTAGACAATACCCTGATTTTTATTTTTATTTTTTAAAAAAGGACCACAGCTTCAGTTTTTGCGCAAAACGGCAAAGTTTTGATGTAGAGGACAGAAGTAGACAGTAATTGCAAAGGATATAAGCCAGATCCGAAATTTTATGCACCATGTAAATTTTGCGGAGAAACAATCTTATGCACTATTAATGCATCACATACTTAAGTTTAAGTAGCAACTTTTTTTGGGCAAAAAAAAAAAATAGAAACTTTTAAAACGACAGTTCAAATTTTATTTAACTATATGGACTAATGATATATAATTTGATTATGTTTGTTGATAATTTTTCTACATTGTGTGTGTTCGAACTTCTTCATAATGAACATAGATGTTGGTCCAATAAATAAATGCTGAAATAATATTAAGGACTTGGTTTTGAATTAAAGAGAACATGTTTTCTACTTAGGACAATCAATTGACATGGTCAAGCGAGTGAAAAATAAAAAATAAAAACATATTCTTCCCTGTTTCTTTTTATATGTCATTTAGTACACATATTTTGTTTTGATTTTAATAGTTTGTGGAAGAATACAATTAATCAGTCAAAACTCCTTTTTGATTTTATAGCATCGTAATTTTTTTTATCATTAATGTTCTTGAACTCTTCAAATTAAGAAAAACAGTAGAAGCATAACTGAAAAATAATAATAATTTGATACTATGTTATTCTGAATTTTTAGAAGAAAAGATTAATAGAAGCAAAAAACATCTTTAAGAATTTTCTTTTAGCTAGCTAGTATGCATTTATTGACACGATGGGAGATAAAGAATTTGGCAACTCTCATTTAGCAATGCTCCCTCCACGTACAAACAAATAAATATGTTAATTAATTTCAGAAGCAGTACATAAGGGAATCTACTGGCTGTACAGATATAAATGTCAAAATACACAATCCATGAAGAATACTCTGAGGACCCGAGGAAAATTTGAGGAGAGAAAGGAATTTAGAAGGAAAGAAAAGAAGGGAAGGGAAGATTTTGAAAAATGAGGGAAGATGAGTTGTTTGGTAGGAAGAAAATAAAGGGTGGTAGTTGGTAAAGAAACAAGAAATGTCTATTTTAACCTCAAAGTAATTAATTCAAAATAAAAATAAAAAATATTTTTTTTTTGCTAAAATATATTTTTTAAAAATATATATCAAGTTTGAACTTACGTAAAAAAAAATTCCCGCCAAGTTTGAACGTCCCACCAAATTTGAATTTGATGGGTAAATTTGTCAAAAAGTGTGAATAGTGACGTGGGAAGTTGAAATCCCACCAATTTTGGAGGGATTTGATCTTCCCACATATGAGGGAAGATTGGTGGGCCCAAGAAGATTAGTCCAAAATGCGTACCAAATGAAGGAAGTCTCTAATTTTCCTTTCCCTTCCCACCGATTCTTTGTACTAAACGGGCCCTGAAGATCACATTAAAGATTAAAAGTTGTATATGTGGAACATTTCTATTTCTTTCTAACTGCTAGCTCATCAATATTTCTGGAAGAAACCAACCCAGAAATGATGGCATGAATTGAAGATGAGTATTAATACCTCCTCGGATTCTAATATATGTGAGTTAGCTTTTTTGGTAAAAAAATTTAAGTGGGTTGGGTCTCGGTCATGCTTATGAGCTCAAATTAAAGAATGCTTTGAGAGATGCTTACAAATCGCTTATCAATAAGATTATCGTATCAGCAGTAAAATTTGAATTCATGAACTTGTGGATTATGAGTCAACTTCTCACCAATTAGACTAACTTTTGTTGGCTATATAAGAGTTAGTTAATAAGTTTGTTTTCATCTTCAATAGAGTACTATAAGATTTTAATATCTTTTATTCTCATATTTATTTTTTTTCCAAATTGTATTTATCGATTCCAAAAAAAAATGAAAATAAATAGAACGACTGTTATGTTCGCCAGGGAAACCAACCCATAACACTCAGGTCTCTATTATGACTACTTGTAAGTCGTCATTCATTTTCACATACGAAGGTATGCATCATATATGTATTTTTTACAAAAATAAATAACTATTTTGACTATTTTTTTATTATGTGTAAATTAGTTATTTAGCTCATAGATTTATGATAGTACTCCCTTTCCAGACTTCCCAATAAGTGTGCTTTAATTTTCAGGATTTTGAACTTATGATGTTCTCCTTATAATTAAGGGGGTGAGATCCCTTATCATTTTAACCTATAGCAGCTTGTTAGTACGTACTCCCCCTAAACTTTAATCCCTATTATAGAGTGCCTTCTAGTACACGTTCTTTGTCATTGTATACTTCTTTCACGTTTGTCGTTTTAAACAAGGATATAGAGAGTAAAAATTAAATTGATATGATGATGTTAGAGTTTAGTGTAATTAATAGATATAATATTAGAATTCACTTAAATTTTATGATAAATTTAATATTCTTTATTGTTTTTATTGATACATATATAGATTAGTTAGAAATGTCTTATATTTAAAATTAGGGCGCACAGTATTTTGAAGAGAAAATTAAAACATGCAACCGCATTAAAGATAATGAATCGAAGTCTCCAAATTATATTTATTTACTTTCATTACTCACAAAATATATGTGATTAATTAATTTATTATTATAGAAAACTTTGATTCTTTGATCCTTAACCATATATATGCAATTAAATTCTTTGAGCCAACATTTTTCATTAATGAGATTAACAATATCAATATTAAGGGACTGAGAATACACTTTATAAAAACTGTATAATAACAATATTAATATTACAGGACTGAGAATATATTAATATAAAAAATGATATGATAAATTTGATAAACCAAAACATATACTTTAGCATTTTTTTTTTATATTATAATTAACCATGTCCCTGAGTAGTGACGAAGGGACAGGCAAGTTAGAGGCGTATCCAATATTCTTACTAGCCACGTATCCTTTGTATATCTTCCTCTTCTTCCTTTAGAAAAATTGGGAAATAAAAAAAGAACCCTTAGATTATACATATACATGATAGATAAAAAAAAGATATAAAGATGAAAAGCACATGAAATTCTGTGTGGTGAGGAATTATACTCTATATCTTAAGGAGGAAGCTAAGCTTGGAATAATGCATGTAGCGTGTAATTAGAGGTCCTTGCATTCATCCTGTTCCCAAAAAATGTGTGCCTACGTGACCACATGTCCTCTTGTCAACCCAAGAAAACGAGCTCAAAAGCACCAGCAAATATACTTCAGTTTTATATTCCTTTTTTTTTTTAAGGCGTATTCACCAGGGGTCTCAACCACCTAACATTGTTGTATTCCAGAGTCTCAAACTCGAGACTCTTGGTTAAACTAGAACGTACAACTCCCTGCCCATCAATCTAGGTGTTTGGTAATAGTTTTATATTCTTTATTATATTCATGGGATATTATATTTACATTCCCGCATTATAAACCACAAAATGTTGATTGTTTCTGTTTTGTGAATAGTCAGCTTATTTCGGATTATACATAAATTACTACTCCTAATGAATCCATAGTAATCTGATTACAGACACTTATATATATATATATATATATATATAGGTTCAAGTTAGGGCACAAAATTATGTCATGAATATAAGGAGTTTCCGTGCCCAATTAACTGAAAGCAGCAAAGGGAACACTAATTATTAAATTTATGTTGTTTTGACTTCGTTAATCTCTAAAGTCTTATTCGTTGAAGTCAGTTTCTCAAGTTTCAACTATGTAATAAATTGGTTCTCACCTTTTTAAAAAACATCTAGTTCTTTAGGAACCGCCGAATCATAAAATGTATGGGCCAGTGGAGATGAAATAGTTTAAAACTTGACTCGAACCTTGAGGGGGTGAGTTGGAATTAAGTATGTCAAAATTATAAGAAATAAATAATTAATACTACACCAAATCCTTAATACTGGAGGTAGATAACTAATTCTCAAATATTAAGAATATTAATTGAATTAGTTATTTCTAAGAAATATGGGTTGATTTATCTAATATGCCCTCTTTAATTATGACTTTATTCTTGATGGAAACCCTCTTAATATGTAAAACAATAGGATACTTTAGGGACCTGAGTGATTGTGCAAGGGTTTGTAACTCAAGTAGAAAAGGGAAAAGAAGGTGAATGTCAAAACGAACTGATTCAGTCGTAGCTAGTTGGGGTGATATGAAAATTAAAGGTGTGTGTAGTTGCAGTTGACTCAGCAAAATTCAGCGGCAAAAGAAGAGGAGGCAGGACCAAAATATCAACATATTGATGCATATGTCTGGTCCCTTCAACTTCATATGGAACATATGCTTCTATACAATTCAATATCTATCTCCATCTGACCGGAGCTGCTCGGAAGAGAAAGAATGAAGATAAAAGGAATATAATGAATTCTTTAAATAAGGGGGTAGGGTTACTGGGTGGGTAGTATGGGATCATTGGATTCATGAGATCAATTAAAGAGAGAGGGCTTTGTATGTAGATGAAGAGTCATGTGTGGATAGCCAAGGATGGCTTGCCTTTTACATGATCTAATCTCAATTCCTTTAATATTAAGGCTTGGATTTATCATATATAGGCAAGTTTCCTTGGCTACTTTCACTGTCTTGTCTTACATACTACACCCTTCTCTCTCTCTTAGTACTTTGTTGTTATTATTATTATTATTTTGATATCATCATCCAGTATTCACTATTCAGTTCAAGGTTCATAGTTGTCTTTCCCAACACAAGGAGGCTTATCCGATCCCTGCCCATTCTTCATTATTTTGTATGTTTCTTTATTTAACAATTCTGCTGCCTTACAGCCTTAGCTTGTATATGTCATTAACACACTTTATATATTTTCAAACCCATTTTACTTCATAATCTTCAAGCTTTCTCCCTTTTTCAGTAGAGATATAGATCTCAGAGATGACCGCAATACCTTGTTAATTACTGGGATGGATTGGTAATTATACAGCAGATAGATTAGGAAAGAGTCAGATTAAAGACCCTCACCCATGCTTTTATACTTTTGGCCTGTTTGGTATCAAGAGAGAAATAGATTCTATTTTTTTCTTACAAAACAAATAGAATATGTGATATGCATGATAGTGTTGTCCTATCAGTTATTGCCCCTTTTAACTTATCGTCGCTCGCTTCTGGTTAGCTTCTTCTTTCCTTGGATAAAGAGTTTTGATTGTTTCTTTAAAATATGTAAAAACCGTCCGTTCCTTGCTAGCTAGAAGCGATCGATGGCGTGAACGTACGTGTTTTCTTGCCGTTAAAAGCAAGTTCCTCTAATGCAATTATGAGATTTTTTCCCCAAGGTTTTAGAGGTGATATGATCCGATGATGAATATCAAGTCATTTAATTTCAAAGAACTGTTGTAATTAAAAATTCATCAACTTCACGCGTTTGGCCAGCAATAAGAAATGAACAATTTGCTCTGTAAAATGAGCCCCATGAATGGATCAGTTCGTTATTGAGCATTTTAGAGCTTCCTAATAAAATGCCGGTAGGATTATTTATTCGTTAGTCAAATTGTCAAATATGTCTTGTGAAAAAGGTTAATGATGCATAAATAGATCCCATCACACAAGGGCACTGTATGCATACAGGCAAGCAAATTAATATAATAAGATATGAAGATATACTAATTGCACCATAAAATAGATCCTACATTTAGAACCGGATGAGTATAAGATTACTAACTATAACAGCCAATTTATGCAACAACCAGCTTCAAGATGATGCATGAGTTAATTCCTACAAATTTTCTAGAAACGCGCCCCAATTAAAGTTATCAGTGATTTCTAATAAAATTGTCATGCGTGTGGAAAAATTAGAGAGAAAATAAATCATTAAAAATAAGGGCAACCTCATGTATAATAACGTGTGTGTGCATGCTATGAAGAACGAGGCATTATTTGGAAAGGTTGATAGGTTGATGTATAATAATGATTTTTTTGTATTTACTACTATTGGAATATATTTTTTCCAATATTATAGAAAGTATAACTACTTATTATTATTATTTTTAAACAGAATTTTAATTTTAAAAATCTTTGTTATATACTTCATCCTATCCTATTTATAAACAACTTTTTATTGATTGCGCAGAACAAATTGTGGTTAAGATTAAGTACAAACAATAAATTTATCAAAAATATAATGTCTTTTCTAAATATACCCTTATTTATGAAAAAAAAATCATAGGAGAGAGACTGAATAAAAAATAAGAGGTTAATAAATTATTGAATGAAAGAGAACTAGTGGTTCATTAATATATAAATTTGCATTTAATAGGAGTAGAAAAGAAAAAAGTAGTTTAAAGTTTGACACACAAAAAGTTACTTATATTAAATATCAGAACCAAGAAATAGAAAGTTATTTATAAATAGGATTAGAGAGAATATTATTTTAAAAGTGTCGTCATTTTTTGGTATTATAGATTCAAATAAAAATATAAAAATACATAATTTTTAATTAAAATAAGTTAAATATATATTTTAACTAAAAATACTCTACTTATTTACCTAGAGAGAACACTCACGTGTTAAGATTATTTATGTCATAATATTTAAAATTATATATAATGTAACTCTGCGTGGAGCCGCTAGCTGGTAATGCAGTTCTTTTTTCGTGTGGCTTGGTTTTCCTAGTTTTAATAATTATAATAATATAGTTTGAACTTCTATCATAACCGCACCCTAATTCCTTTAATCTAGATCAGATAGGAGTTCACTCTTCATATTTTTTGTGTTGCTTTTCTTTTTTCCATGTTTATTTATTTCTGCGGGTGTGAATTTTATTTATATTATTCATGTTTATGTTATTTGTAGGAATTAGATAAGTATTTGTTTTATTATTACTTGTATTTCAGGGAGATATCTGTAATTATCAATAAGTCCCTTGTGCCAATACATATATTATATAGGCATAAGTCCCTTGAGCCTTCAGTTCTTGCGTACAAGTTTTCAGCGTTCGTTACAAAGGGATTGCGTTATGCCCATGACAAAATGTCTTTCCCTCTCGTTGTAACACCCCATTTTTCAAAAGCGGAATAATATATTTTCATCAAAGTAGAGCATCGGAGCAAGTGCATAACTGATATAACATTAACTATGGCGTATCCGATTTATAATAGCGGTACATTTATCCGAGTATTCAACATCCTAACTACGTAGAAATCTAAGTACATCTCCAAAATAAAACTCCAGCCAGGTCCTCATGCGTCGCTGCTTACCTTTGTCATTAGCCCACGGTCCTCCAGGCCCTGAAGCTATAGTAAGAGCTGAGGTCCAATGCCCATCGGACCTCAAGTAACGGTTAACCTCATGCTCAAGTAAACAATATATGTATGACATTACAGCAACAGTCAATACATAAGCATACAACAGATGTAAGATTAGTCACAATAACAGTACATAGCACCCAGCATATGTAAAGCTATCTAGGTCTGCACTAACCAGTGCCACGATGGCCTCTCGTGTTCTCAGCGCTAGGAAAACTCAACGGTATTATCAAGACTATAACCCGTACAAAGCTAAATGTATAAGTAGTGATCTAAGACAGAGTCTTAGTCACGGTGCATGTCCAAGACCAAGTCTTGTCCATGACCCTATGAAATCATCTATCACATATAAGTATACAATAAACATCATAGTTAATGTTACAGTACGCGTCCGTACCTTAATCCGTTCGGATAGCGGTACGTCTGTCTGTTCGGTACGTCCCCTGATTTTTCCGGATATCCTATAACAGTATTACCGCATTATTACCTCGTAAATAATATCTTAAGAGACATTTTAGCCACTACTGACCTTTTTACCCTGGTAGATTTGTTATTCCAATTATATCCCTTTATTTCTCAAAAACACTGATTCCAGCATTTATGGCCAGATTTTACGCTAACTTTGAAAAATTATAATTAATTCCAAAAAATCGAAACGGGGATCCGTAAAATTCCCTGAATCCTTAGGATGTCTATTTTTTAGTAAAAATACTTGTTTTTACCCAGAATTTTTGAATCATTCCCAGTTTACGCGTTTCTAACCTTTGCGCAGAATTTTCCAGAAAAACGTAGCTTTTATTCAAGAATTTTTATCTCCTTGTAAAAAATTCAAAATAATACACTCTGGGTATTTTTGAAAATCCCTAGATGTCTAATTTAACCATGAAAAATTTCAGAATTTTAGAACTTCATATTCAACATAAAATCATGGTCTTTTTGTAACTGACTTTCGAAAACGCCTAACCGCAAATTTAGCCAGAATTTCGCTACTTTGATCTTCAACTTCCAAGAATTTTGCTCCACAATATTTTTCATCAAATTTTCGAAATAAAGACATATTTAACCATAAAAACATGAAAATAAAACTATATTGGAAGATTAAAGATCAAACTAATATTTCTACTAAAACTACAAGAACTTAAAGCTTAAAGCTCAAGAACTAGAAAACTTACCTTTGAAAAACTTCCTCCTTCGTGCTTCCCACTAGCTCTCACTTCTCTCTACTCTCTTTAGAAAATCTCCTCTTGGGTTGATTTTGGTGTGAAGAATGAAGAGAACTAAGGTCCCTATTTATGGGAAAATGTCATGGCATCAATGGTAATTCTCAACCCTTCATCCTTAATTCTAACCTTTGGATGATCTTTCTTAATCAATGGCTCAAGAGAATTGGTCTTCTTTGAAGAAGACTCATTTTGTGAAGAAAAATGTTCTCATTGGTTGATTCCATTTACATAGGATTTAGGCTTAATTTCCTTTCTTTTTTTCTATTGGTGGATTTCAAATTAAGATTGAACTAAATCACATAATTTCCCTACGCACACACACACAAAAACCGTCCCCCCCCCCCTCTCTCTCCTCCATCAATTCTCCATGTGAACCCATGCGCTTTGTTTATGATAAGTACCTTATCCTCTTCCATTCTTGTTCCCTCATCTTATCCCATGTGCTTTATTCAAATAATATCTAGATTTTATTAACAACCTTATTCTTCTTTCACAAGTTTTCTTTCCCTTTCTCTTTCCCATGTGCAAGAAGACTTTGGGGATGATTTTTGTAATTCATTAATGATATTAGTTAGCTTCTAAATGTCCTTTGCAACTAGATGCAAATTGATAGTTGGTTACCAACTAAACAAGAATATATTTCGGTGTTAATTATAAAGTTTATCTAAGTCTCTCATTAGCACTTAATTTTGGAAAATCATGGTCTTCATTAGATGTCTCTAATTGCCTTTTATTATCTTAAGATTAAATGTTTATATTAGGTAAAAAAAGAATCAAGGTGATATTTTATCCAAGCTTGATATGTATGTTTGTTCAAGATTAATTCTCACCATTAACCCATGGTTTAAATCTTCCATTTGGTCTAATTTAATTAACTAGGGATTTATTTAATTTATCATATACTCTTCCATACACTAAATCTCTTATCCAAAAAGGACATCATCCTCTTCTCTCTTTTTTTTTTTTTTTTATAATTTACAACAAAATATCTAGATTTTTCTTCAAACATTTCTTCCTCTTTAAGCCAAGCAAAACCGCCCCCCCCTGCTTCTTGATTTTGTGTTTCTTTTTTTCCCATTGTCTTAAAATATCCCATGTTTAAAGCCTCACATTGGTCCATTAATTTTTACAAGGATTAAGCTTAATTTGTGTGATTAATTATGGTCATTGGATTTCACTTTATTGATTTAATCTTGGCCTTCTATTTATGTAGAAATATCCTATTACTATTGAAGATCTTTATTTAATCTCACATGTGCTCTTATCTACAAAATATCTTGATTATTAAACAATTTTTCTCTCCCTCTTCCCATGTGCAATTCGTCCTATACATTTGACCCTTGGGGTAGATAATTTAATCCTAACTAGTACTCCTAATGTAGTGGTTAACATGTTATTAGGTATAATTGTCCTTGTGTAATTGGTTCTTAGGTTAATTATGATCATTGTATATTCATTTTATGCTAATTTTGAACCCTTATTGGTCCTTGATTTTTAGTTAAGTCAAAATATCCCTAATTGATGGCTTTTTAACATGCCTTTTAATTGATTATGAAAATTAATACAATTATTTTAATTATTGTAAATTTAATTGTCCTTTAATTATTGGTAATTTTCTTTAATTGATTTAGGTATTTTTATAACATTATATGGCTCTTTATGATTAAATATGAACTATGTTGTAATATGATAATTTTAGGGTATTTTATGATCCCTAAATAAAGATTAGAAAATTTGGGTCTTTGGTTATTTAATTCTAAGAGAAAATTCCCTAAATTCAATTGAATAAGCTACTAAATTTTGAGACCACATATTCACCTATTTTTAATAGGTATTGTCTATCAAAATATAGTGGTTAAGCAAACCAGGAATTTTAGGATATTACACTCGTAATTTTTGTGTGTGTCTGCGGATACCTTCGGTTCATGCATGATTTTACTTGACATGTAAAAATAATTATACTTATTTTACACAAAATATATTTATAATTTATTACTTGTATAATATTGTAATACCAAAGTATGTGTTTATTTAATATGAAAACATCCCTTCTTTAAAATGTATAATAACTAATTATGTGTTTCAATACACAATAATAATAAACATAAAAAAGGGTTATATTTTAAAATAAAAAAATCTAAGTAATTACAAATAAACACATTTATTAAGTGGAAGTCTAAGTAATTATTATTTATTTATTTTAAAGCTACAGTTAAACATGCCTATTGGGTCGGCCTGAGGCCCTGTAGGGCCGGCCTTACAGGGCCAATTTCAACTTTCTTGTCTTTTTTAGGCCCGGCCCTTGACGGGTCAGGGCCTAAACGAGCCGGCCCGATTTCTCGGCTCTAGATACCATACATCATACTATTTTATCAGAGCTCCAAAAACCTAGTGCCACAAATGGCATACCTTGTACCACTAGACCCATTTGAAACAAGCACTGCAAGGGTGGGTCATGGCCCAAGTGATCCCCTACTTGGCTGTGCATCGTTGGGCCGTGAGTTTGAACTTCACAAAGTTCTTGATATGTTAGGGAAGAACAGTAATTCCTCTTTTGTATGTGACAATCCTTCACACAAAAGTGACATCTAAATTATGGAGAGTAGAGTTGTACATCAACCAGACCGGACCGGGTAGGTCATTAGAAAGTGGTTTGGTCTGGAAGGTTGCTCAGGCTGGAATGTCCAACTCAAAGCCCAGTCCTACCCGGAGAAAAACCTGATGGCTCCTGGGTTGGACAGACTGGGTCAGACTGAACCGGGTTAGTGGTCTAGCTAGCCCAATCCACCTTGCCTGAATAAGGCTTTTTTTTCCGAACCTAAAAAACAAAAAACAAGATTCAATCGATTGAACAGAAAATCCAAAAAAAATTCCAAAAACAGAAGAGTAAGCAGTTATATTCTAGAAACAAAACGATCTGCAAGTATACCGTAGAAAAAAAAATTCCAGAAACAGAAGAGTACACAGTTATATTCCAGAAACAGAGCAATCTGCAAGTATACACTAGGAAAAAAAATCCAGAAACAGAAGAGTACACAGTTATATTTCATAAACAAAGCAATCTGCAGGTATATGGTAGAAAAAAATTCCAGAAACAAAACGATTTGCAGGTAGACGAGCACACGCAACAAAATCTGCAGGTATACGATGAAAGTGGAGGACAATGGCAACCCAGATCTAGAGTTAAAAGGTCAAAGTCACCATCGCCGTAGATGAAACCCAGATTTGGAGGGCCGAGGTTGTCGTCGATGACTAAGCATAGGCCAACGTGACGATAAGCTAATAACCCAGATCTTCTTGTGACGATGAGGTGGGACAGATGATGGCACGATGCAACTGGTTAAGGAAGAGAGTAGGATATGATGGTGAGAATGAGATGCTGAATCAGCCAAATCAAGAGCGTGAGATTGGGGATTTAACGCGCATTAGGGCGGACTGAAGTTATAAAATATATATATACATATATATATATATATATATATTATCTGGTAGGACCGGACTTATTGGTCCTGGACTCGAGCCCGAAACCCGTCTTACCGGACTTGGTCGGACCCGTCTTGTTACCATCTTTTTTGAGACTATGTTAGAGTTTGTTCATGGGTTTGATGTACAACCCTAATGGAAAGTATTGCAAGTATACTCAACAGTCGTATTAATAACCAATCGGGGTCGGCATAAGTGGTAAGCGGCTTGTGTCACTTAAGTAAGGTCTCGAGTTCGAGCCTTGTGAATGCAAAAAAGCCACCATAGCCAGGTGCGCGACGCGGGTCGAATCCGGATTAGTCGGGGCGAAGCTCTGGATACCGGTGATGAGAGTTGCCGAGCCCTCACAAAATAATTTTGATTTATTATCAAAATCCAATTTAAATTTCAAAATTAATTAATTAATATTAATATGAAATATATTTTTAAATATATAAATATATTCTAAATATAAATTAGAAATATATAAATAATAAATCTTATTTAATATATTTTCTATTTTATTAAATTAAAATAATAATATAAATTTTGAATATACATACGGATTGTAATATAGGAAACATGGATTGTTTCTCTCGAGGAATTCGTAGTAGGTCTAAAATCAACAGTAAACAAGTAACAAGTAACCAGAATGGGGGAGTTTTTCAATGCAATTTAAATGAAGCAAAGACTAAAACAAAAAGCAAGAAAACGAGATTAATCAGATTAAAAACGATTAACCAAGAATTTAGATTCCATACCCTTCATCGGACAAGAAGATAATAACCAAACTCGTGATTGATTCTGGACAAACTGAAATCTCTGCGTTTTTAGAGATATTCCCTCGATCACGTTGTAATCGCACAACGCTCTCTGTAACCCGGTCCAACCTAAATCCTTGGGATATCAATCTAGGTATTAAATCTAATACCCAATCCGCAATTATAATCGGATCCGATTAAAATAAACAAACGAATTACATTCCCGATTGAAGTGCAGGTCCTCTGGATTTGTGGAATCCTCAATCTATGGGTCAATCACAGAAGTTTAGCCAAGCATGGCTAGGCAAAACGTAGAAGAAAAGATGAAGAAAAACATGAATATGATGAACAATTAAGAGAAAATAGTAAACTTCTAATTCAATCCAAAAATCTTATAAAGTGTAATTGAGAATATGTTTTTTTAGCCATCTAATTTAATCTATAAATAGGAAACACTAGGGCTACAAGATTGGCCCAAAAATAGGAAACCTTTAAAAATAGGAAACTTCTAAGAATAGGAAACCTCTAATAAATGGTCTTTTATTACAAAATTCGGGCAAAATAATAATCCAGAGAAATGCGTCTGTCTTTAGCTCCAATTTCGTCCATATTCTTGTTCGAACCAGCCTTCCTAGTCTTCATAACAATTGTAACTCTCTGAATCATTTAAAAAAGGAAAGAAAAATCAGGCTAATCGGATATCTAGATCAAAAGTTATGGCAAAAATACTAAATCACTGTAAATCTAGAATTTAATCATAAAAATGAATTAAATCTAATTAAAAGCTCAAAGCCCAATTAAGTAACAAAATCCATTATTTATCAATCAATTATTCCTAAATTTATTCATCAAGAGATCCAAATAAGTATAATAATATTCAATTATCAACCGGATAGACAACAACAACAAAAAAACAGTCGTATTAATACCACTAAGCATGACAAAGATGCGGCTGAAGGTGTTGTTCCACCTCATGACCTTTGTGTTTGTAGTTGCGTATTTTATTTAATTTTTTCATCTTCGTGTTGTCTTTTTTATTATCTATTTCTACTTCTGTTTTCACTAGGAGAGCGGCTTATGTCTTTAGACCTGATGAAATGTGAGATTGTGTTAGGGATAAGGGGTTCTTAGGGGAAAGATGATACTCTCATTATCTTCTCATATTCTCATCTCCACCACGATCATAAATCTCTACCCTTAGATAATGAAATGGATAGTTTAGATTTAATATTTTATAAAATTATTATTATTATATTTTATATATTTTATTTTATTTATTTTTTATGACTTGCATATATGAATGGTAGATATATAAGATTTTAAGAGTTTAAATTTACTTAGTTATGTTTATAAAAATAATCTTATAAAAGATTGAATTTGAAACATTTATTCTTTTAATCTAACAGTTTATATGAGATTATAAGATAAAAATGAGAAAGAAGACCTGAGAGAAACTTTACCCTTTTTAGAGGGGTTGATGATAAGATTAGTTGAAGATATGAAAAAGGAAGGTAATCCATTCAAACCAAGTATAACTTTTTTTTCATTAAAGATCTCTACCTTCTTTTCTTATACGACACGTGATTATTTTTATAAAGGACTTCCACATCCTCTTTCAAAACAGAGCGCATGTGCTAAAGTCTGCCCTGAGATTGTAGGAATTTTAGGTGTGGGCTTGTTGAAGATTTTATTTTATTTTTTATGATTTTGTAATATGTATTCCAAAGTATGTATTTGAGGCCATTACCTCTCTACAATACAGTGCGTTGTGTCTAGAAAGATGGAGGATTACTTCTATCCTATTCTGGAAGATAAGACTTGGGCTCGAGTGTTTGACTTGGCGTGGATAGAAGAACATGTTACTCACTATTCATTATGATTCAATTATATAATTTATTATGTTTTTTAAAGAAATCAACCTAAAGATGATTACATATGAATTGAGGATGAATATTAATTACTTTTCTATGTTGTTTCACACTTATTAATGATATCTTAGTTTTTAGTCAACTGATTACTCAACAAGTCAATTATTTTTTTATTGCATAAAATATGCCAATTATATAAAAGTTTGATGTCGATATGATACCATGGTATCAGAGCTTAATCATCATTAATAAATGGGCTATAGAAGGAGGTATGATTTCGTCAAGCCGGTAATAGAGAAATCAACCAGTAAATGATGTATCAAACCCTAAACCTAGAGTCACAAAGGGCACAACTTATACAACTAGACCCAAATGTCTTTAGTGATTGAAAATGAATATTAATTACTTATCTATGCTCTTTCATTCTTTTTTTTTCTCAATTTATATTTATTAACATTTTTGTTTTTAGTCCATTAACTACTCAACAAGCCAATTGTTTTTTCATTGCACAAAATAGCCAATTATATATTTGATATTACATTATTCATGGTTTTCATATCCATGTTTAAATGTTAGGCACATATCACTTATATTAGATATTTCAATAATTCTTTCAATATGGTATTTCTTTCAATATGAAATTAATTTATTCATTATGATAAATATTTTTAATTCTTTCATACATACATACATACTTACTTACTTGTGGAGATTGGCATACTAGCTAGACGCATATCCAGTCCAATATTCCTACTAGCTATGTACATATCCTTGGTACATACTTTCGTAGAGAAAAATTGGGAAATAAAAAACTATATATTATAAATATACATGATAGATTATGTAAAGCTGAAAACCAAGTGAAATTCTGTAGAGTGAGGAAATATACTAAAAATCTTTAGGAGGAAGCTTGGAATAATAATGCATGTCGTGCCTAATAATTATAGGGTCCTTATTGCTTTCATCCTCCTCCCGAAAAAAATGTGTGGTACGTCGTGACCACAACTCCTAAAGTCAACCCAACGAAACGAGCCCTAAAGCAATTCCAAATCTAGCTATTTCAGTTTTATTTTATTCGACGAATATTATTTTTATAACGCCACATTAAAACCCAAATTAAATGTGATTTTTTTAACAATACATGCATTGGCACATGTAGTTAATCTAAAATACGAGTCACATATTGCTTATGCTTTCTGAATAGTTAGCTTAATTATTTCGAATTTCAATATACTAGCTAGTGAGATATAATCTCATTATAACATATGACAAGATGATTACTAATTTTTTTTTTTTTTTTTTTTTTTTTTTTTTTTTTTTTTGGGTAAGAAAGATGATTACTAATTTACTACTGGCTAATGAAACCCACAATCATCTGATTAATTGCAGACACTTAGGTCCAGGATTTGCTAGATTCAAAGCATGTCATACATATAAAAGAGTTTTTGTACGTGACAAAACTAAAAGCATCAGAGAAACATTAGTCATTTAATTTATGTAGTTTTTACTCGGTTAGTTCTCAAAACTCAATCCCTCAAGTTTCAACTATTTAATAAATCAGTCTTTACATTTTAAGAAAATATCCTGTTCTTTACAAAGCAAGTTGTAACCAAGTCATAATATATATGGACCAATGGTTGAAGGGATCGAGTTGCACCAAGTTAAATTTGAGGGAGCTGAGTGAGTTATGTTTGAATCAAAATTACGAGACTAAGAAAAATTACTCCATCCAATCCTTAAAATAGGACATAATCAGTAGTTGATTTTGGTCCTAAATATAATAGATATTTCTCATATTTGTTAACATTTTCCTTATTTACCATTTTTTATGCTCGTTCAACAATAATCGATTAAGAAAGTTAAGGAAAATGGTTGGGGTGTTTTAGAGAAAACATGTCATATTGCCTACCTTAATTAATTAACTTCCTTATGCCTTATATTAAGGACAAGAGGGAGTAGTATATTACAAAGCTACGGCTTGTAACTCAAGTAGAAAAAGGGAAATAAGGAGGTGAATGTCAAAACGAACCGATTCATGAGTTCTAGTTGGGGTTAAAGGTGAGTGTGGTTGCAGTTGACTCTGCAAAATTCAGCGGTAGGGGATGGCCAAAAAAGAAGAGAAGTAGGACCAAAAACATCAGCATATTGATCCAAGTCTCTGGTCCCTTGAAGTTAATATGGGACATATATATGCTTCAATACAATTCAATCTCTATCCCTTTCTGAGCTGCTCGGAAGAGAAAACAAGATGAGGAATATATAATAGTCAATATTTTAAATAATGACTGATCAGAAGGTGGCTATAAATAAGGTGGCAAGGTTACTGGGTGGTAGTATGGGAATTCAATATTCAAAGAGAGAGAGAGGGTGTAGTATGTAGATGAAGAGTCATATGTGTAGATAGCCAAAGATGGCTTGCCTTTTACATGATCTAATCTCAATTCCTTTAATATTAGGGATTGGATTTATCATATATCAGCAAGCTTCTTTGGTTACTTTCACTGTCTCTTGTCTTACATGCTACACCCTTCTCTCTTACTTCATTCTTATTATTATTCAAAGAAAGGCATATTTGTTCCACACTTGATCAGATGTGAGCAACCTTGCAAATCCATGCCAATTCTTCGTTATTAGGGTTGTTTTTTATTCATTAATTCTGCTTGCTGCCTAGCTCATATATATATATATATATATATATGACTAACTGACCTTTTTTTTTTTTGGGGGGGGGGTTTGGTTGTTGTTTTTGTTCAAATGGAGAAAAAAATCAATTTGGATCCAAAGTAATGTTTTGGGATGGCTTGTTGGGCATGCAACTGAGTTTTTTGCTAAAAAAAAAATAATAAGTCACTTTAAAGTTAAGCAGTTTTTTTTTTTTTTTTTTTTTTTTTTTTTGGTTTTCTTTTGATTTAAACTTTATAAAACTAACTTTTCAATATATCATCTAAATAAATTTTTGTTAAACTCCAAACATAAATTATATGGTCTTAATTGACTTTTACTCTAATTTCATTCTACAAAAGTTAGTTGGGATAAAAGTTACATTTATAAAGGTTAATCCAAACAGGCCCTAGATCTTGAAAACCATTTTATTTTTCACACATCCATCTCTTCAAGCTTTTATGACAAGAGCTTGTTAATTACTTGGATGGATTGAAAATTAAACAACAGATTGGATCAAGAAAGAGTCAATAGTCCTACCCCATTGGGCTGCTTGGTCTGAACTCTGAAGACAGAAATAGATTCTATTTTTCTTACAAAAGAAATACAATAATATATTGTCTTATCCGCTTCTTCGTTTTTCAAACTAAAATAACTGTTGCTCGGACTTCTCTGCCTGGCTTTTTAAAATATGTAGAAACCGTCCTGTCGTAGGCGGGGCGGACCTAGAAATTTACTCGAGGGGGCACCATTAACGGGGGGTTTGGGGTTCGGAGCGCAAAGTGCCCCCGAAAATTTTTTTTTTGAGGGAAATTTTAAATACATTTAAAAAACAAAAGAATATAAACAAGAAAAGAAAAGAATATCAAAAAAATATTCATGAAATCAAGTGAACACTAACAATGTAATAAAAGAGGCAATTATTTTACAAACCTGTCATTTAGAAAAGCAAGACTAAGTCTTTATTAGAAATGCAGATTACATAAATTACAATGAAGGGTGACACTCAATAAGTTCAAGACATATATTTTAATAACAAAAGTATATTACAATAAAAATGATTACAATGTCATCATACTAAGCCTTATTTTTTGAAATTCCATCATAATTGCCTTATTATCAATTCTATCAAATATATCTTTTTCAATATAAGGCACTAAGCAATCATTCAACCATTCATCCTCATCTCGATTACAAAATACAGTTTTGATGTATTAAGGGTAGACATTTAATTTAAGGATGAACAATCATTTAAATATGTATTACTATATATATATATATATATATATATTTATAATAAATTAATTAATTAATTTTTTTAAAAAAATGTCAAATTCAAGGGGGGGCACGTGCCCCCCCTTATACATAACCTGCATCCGCCTCTGGTCGTAGAAGAGATGACGTGAACGTGTCTTCTTTTTTTCTTTTTTTCTTTTTTTGGCCAAAAACGTGTCTTCTTGTTCAAATCTGAGATTTTGTTGTTGATTAATATAATGCGCCCAAATATTTAGCGTTCCAAAAAATATCATGAATACCATTACTATAACAAATAATCTTGACATCAAGGCATGGAAAAATACAGACTAATGAAATTTAACACACTAGCAATAGTGAGGTATTGGGATTTGATTTCCTTATGAAATTTAACACCCAACGTCGTTGTAGATACAACGCACTACAGCGTAAAGAGGTAATTAATAGTCTCAAATATATACTTTGAAATACATATTACAAAATCATGAGGGGAAAAAAATCTTCGACAAGACTTCACCTGAAATTATTGTGATCTCAGGGCAGACTTTAGCGCATACGATGTTGCTCTGTTCTTAATGAGGGTATGAAAGTCCTATATAGAAATAATCAATTTCCCTTTACAAAAAGCAATTAGAAATCTTTAATTAAATGACAAAAATCATACTTTGTTTACATGTTATACTCTCCTTTTTCATATCTTCAACTTACGTTATCATCAACTCCTCCAAGAACTCCTCCTCTCCAGTGTTCTTCCTATTTGACCATTTTACTTTTTTTTTTTTTTTTTTTTTTTTAAAAAAAAAAAACCATGTTATGTTTCCTTTTTGGCAAAAGCAACATAAGATTGCTGTTTATGTATTCTATGACTACATGCACTACCTATTTTGGCCTCTTGTCTTACATCATGCTGTTCCTCTCAGCACAAGAAAACATGACCTAATAAAAACTCCAACAGGAATTGCAATATGCCCTCAATCTCAATTCTCTGCCTATTCTTAAAGATTCAACAGGAGTTGCAATATGCACTATTGTCTTATTTTCTAAAGGATTATAAGTTATGTGACAAGGATGGGACCAAGCATCTATGTAAAGTTTTTTTGAATATATTCTTAACCTGATGCGTATATCTCATTTGGACTGCTTAAATTAAATTTAAACAGTCCATATTTCACTTTTTCATACATTTTTCCCGAATTTTTTTTTTAAAAAAAATAAGTTGACATTTATATTATTCAAAACCTATGACTTTTTTTTTTAATCTAATACAAAAGTGCACCTTATATACATTCTTCCAGTTATTAAAAAAAGGATATGCATACAATCCAAATCCATATTAAACAATTACGAAGTCGTAGATAAATATACTTGAAAAATAAAAATAAAGCGCGTGTATGTCATAGGATCAAAATCAGATCAACAAACTGTAAATTGATACTTCCATCAATTTAGTGACCGTTTTGATTTTCAAAACATTGTCATAAGTGCTAATGACAAAGAAGGGCTCAAGCTTAACATCCTCTAACACAATTATACACAACTGAAAAAGGTTCAAAAAATTAAAACTCAAATTCAGCATTACAGATACCGCCAACTTTTCTCCTAGCACATGGGCAATCACTTCATTGATCACCTGTTATCCTCTATGAAGTCTACAACATACGAAAGAATGAGCTAACAAGAAATTGGTGGCCTTGCCAGTAGGTGGAAGAAGAGAACCTTCACCATTTTTTTCAAGTGGATTGACATAAATTTTGGCCAAAGATGAATGAAACAAAAGATTTGTAAGGAAAAACCAGTGGTTAGATGCTTCTTACTAGCATGAGTGGAACTAAACAAACTTCTTTACAGCTCAATCACTTGGGACAGTGCAAAGCAATCCATGTCCGGGACTATGCTCCAGAGGATACATTGTTGTGCCCTTCACATACTTTTGATGGTCAAGTGCCGCTTTTCTGAGCTTTAAAACTGCGCTTGGATTTCTTTTCACTTGCTTCTTAACAATAGAACATGCACCCAGTGGATCCCCTGATCCTGCTCCAACTCTCCTGTGGTCATTAGAAATTTGAGAATCAACAAGAATATAAATTTCACTTCCAATGAGGAGCTCGATTAATTCTTGCACCATAATAAGTGACACAAAATAGTCCCTGTGGAGTGCATGCGGCAGCAATTGCAGTCTTGCATTAGCGTTAACTATCCACATAACATGTCTCTCATTCTTACAGTTAGCCAGATTATCTGAAGTTCTATACAATAGTAAACTAGCAGGACTAAATGACCACGGTCAAAAAAGTTTGTGTTCTGGGAATTGCCAAAATTTCACACCAGGAACAGGAAAGGGGCTAAAATTCATCTGTTATATTAATTGACCACAAAGAACTGCTTCATTTATCACAATTTTAGCTCTCTTAGCAGTTGTGAATCTGGAGGAAAATCCACAAGAAAAAATTGTACTTGCTATCTTAATTAAAACTTCAAGCTCCCTGGTAAAATCCTTTCAAAAATGAAAACAGATTAGGTACAACATGGCTAAAACGAAACCTAGTTGTTTACCTCAAAAATTTCTCTGATGCAATCCTGGCTGCTCTAATAGTTTGATGATCTGGAACCCATTTTACAACACGATTTGGATCGGCACGCATGGAAGAATGAATTCTGATAAGCTTAACAACATAAACACAAATTATCAGATACTGCCCCTGAAGAAGAGAAGCCAACAAGATTCTACTCATACAACAGACTCAATGGAGAATAAATATCCTTTTTGCTTATGACTTGTACAATCTAAGTAAAAAGCTTCAAAAATTAAGCATGACTACCATCATATTTTTTTTCTTTTTTGGATCAACCACGATTCTCATCAATTAGCAAGAGGAAAACTCCTGCTCATGTATTCATTCATGAAGCTAAAATTAACAAAAAAGCAGTTGACTTACTCCTAAGCACTCCATCATCTGGTAATAAGCTCTCCCATACAACGGGGTATGACCTTTACGAGATTCAGAGAAATATCGAGTCCTGCAAGAAGAAGTGAGGATTTTAGTCAGATAACCGTACTCAAACAAATAGGCGATTTAACTAGAAATCCTAATTGCATATAGAAAACCATATACCATTCTTTATATCCAGGATCCACGGTGAAGCCGTACATATCAACTGATTCGCATATAGAGAGAGCAAATTCAAGAGCCTTAAGCCCTGTTCCTTTTGCTGCTGAACCAAAGGATGCACCAAGCATGAGATATACCGGATTTGTTATGGGCATTTCCTGCAGAAGAGGGAAGCCAAAAATAAATAAATAAATAAAGACTTGGTGACTTCAATAGTGTGACATGTTTGTGCGTGGGCGTGCATGTGTTAGTGAATTTACAGTCAATTATTTAAACAGAAATGTTACTGAGGAAACATACCCGAATCATTTTGCTCATAATGTCATGAATTGTAGTTTTTACTATCAAAACCTCTTTCCTTTGTTCTGCAAAACCAGCAGTTTGAGTAAAGCTCTAGTCAATCAGAAAAGGAAATATGCCAAGGGGATTTCATATTCGTAAGTTTACCATCTAACTCTACAACTTTGTCAAGTGCTTTAGCAGATCCACGGTTAAGAAGACGAAATGTGTTCTTTTTACCCACAAATTCAGTGTAGTTCTGCAGTTGTGCATGAATTTGAAGGTAGGAGGTCAGAACTAGATGAAAAAGCAGAACACCAGTAACATTTTATTGATCCAGTAAAACCTGTGTGGGAGCACCATTTTCTCTGATTACAACATCATAGCCATCTATCTCCTTCCCAAATTTTGTCTTCAAGAGATCTCCTGAATTACCAATGACAGCACAGCGTCCAAACTGCCTTGGGAAATATGGTGGTGTCTCAGGGAGCACCAGTGCAAGTTTCTCCAAGCACAAGGTCTTGTTCGCACACCGATTGCTGTAAAAAGAAATTACAAGGCTGACCTTACTTTCTCTTGGAGCAAAATCCGCCAAACTAACCACTATGGGAGTATAGGTAACTTTTAAATATGAAATATAGAAAATGTAAAAATTTGGTAAACTGAAACAAACAACCCTAAGACTCCAATGAAATATTCAGAAATACGTGTATATACAAAACGGTTAATATGCAGATTTGCCCAGGAAGTTTTCGTGGAAGAGAATGTTACCCTGAAAGTTTTTTTAGGTCCAATATTCCTCGAAAGTGTTAAAATGGATCAATGTTGCCCTTTTCCATTAAAAACTTGACGGTGACTGTCAATTTTTTAATAGTCAACGTTAGTTTTTTAACAGTATGGGGCAATATTGCTACGTTTTAAAACTTCTAGGGTGATATTGAATCTGAAAAAACTTCTAAGGCAACACTGCTTCTCAGCAAGGACTTCCAAGGCAAATTTACACATTTACCCTAAACAAAAACCCTTTGCAATAGGATGTACTTATTAACTTATCGACTGAAGAACACTAGCTTCCAAAGGAAATCAAATCCACATTGGAATTGCCTCTAAAAAAGAACATATCGTAAAAAGGTCTGGAAATTAATTAAATGTCTGATATCATAGTCATAGCTCAAGAAAAATATCTGCATTTTTCCAGGATATATAGTGAAGAGTAATGCACTGCTGAATTGGAAAATACTTCACAATATATGAGACACAACTACTAACCATTTCTCATAATTAATAAACATAATTATACATTAATTTTGTTAGCTGCCATCCTCCTGGTTTAAAGTCAGACTTACAGAAGTACTCCTTTGTTGATCCTCTGCCATGCATATTCCTCCCAGCCATTTGGCAAAGAATCAATGAATTCCTTAGTAAGTATGGTGGTGCTATTCCTCACCTGAGAATCAATCCATGATTCAGGGATGCACTATAACTAAATGTGAAGCAAATGCCACAAAATTCCTTTACTATTCAACTCAAGGACAAATGTGAGCAAGAAGTTAACATAAAAGTAAAGAGGATGGCAAGAATGGAAGTAATTCCTAAGGGTTATGGACATATTGATGCATAAACTAGTTTTAAGAAATAAAAAGAATACAATGCATTTTAAGTATCTTAGATTGCCATACTCCGAAAAATTCAACTAAATAAAATGATGTTAAATTATTTTAATCACATAATTCACTTACAAAGGGGAAAAAAGGATGGAAAGAGCCTTCATTATAACATCAAGATGGTGTTTCAACCATCTCACTATCTTCTTTTTGGTAGTAATCCTTTCACTTGGGGTCAACCAAGTCAGGCACCAGCATGCATCTGAGCCCCAAAAATGATTTTTTTTCAAAAAAAACTAAAACTAAAACTAAAACAGTCATACATATGTTGCTAGTATGCCATGGCAGTATTGACGTAGCTGTAAACAGGTTTATATATGCCTTATAGGGTGCACCATAAAACAAAATCAGAAAATAATTCATAAAACACATCTTAAGGTGGAGACCAATAGATGTAGGTAATCAAAATGATGAGACACAAAGATGAGGGTGCTCACCTGTTCCCACGTTGCCACAGCTTCACATAGATTGAAATCAAACGACAAAGCTTCCAGTTCACCAGTTTTGGGATCCCTCTGTTTATACAGATATCTCCATGAGTCAATAAAGATTACAATGGACAAGCAATTGACAAAAAGGAACACCATACTGCATGACAGAATTACAAATTATAATCTATTTGTAAAGCATATGATATACAAGATATCAGTTCATTCCTTCGTAGGGAGGAAAACAATTTTCTTGAGTAGTAGCATGTCATAATTATCAAATTCGCAGAACCATATAGGTAACTTGGAAACAAGTGATTTTCATAAAAAAATAATTTACTGACTGAGTGATCTAGAAATGTACCCATTTTGGGACGGTATCTATAGGAAAGTTTATTGTGGTTTGGCAATAATCTCCGCCCCGAACAGCTTTGAGGCCTAGACCATTTGCACTCTGCATCAAACACAAAAAATAACCACCAACACAATGCGGAAAGATGATTGAGAATAATCTTCCTCAAGTACTATGTCGGTAAGATTGAGTTTTCCACAATGAAAGATCATAAATTTAGTCAAACTTGAACATGAAAAGTAATATATTTCTCCACAGCAAAATAACAATTCTAGTTTTTAGAAGTCCTTGAATATCCTGTCATGTTGAATTTTCCTGGCATTTTCTGGGCAACTTACTAAAATGTAAACATTGTCCAAATTTTTAAGGATTTAAACATGTAGTGAACTCAATCATAATCCTATAAGCAGAGCAGACAGCAATTCTCAACTGCTCAAACTCATCAAGAAAAAATGAACAAAAAACTAACCATATACACCTAACAAAAGAAGGGCCTTTTAAATACACGCCAGCACAGGTAGAGCAGTGAGTAAAAAACGAATGATTTCTTTCAAAGATAAGAACAGCAAAACTCACCACACACTGCTGGAAACTATTCTGCAACGATAGCAAGGCTTCTATCTCATCGTCTATAAGCTGATAGCTCCCATCTGTCCATCATTACGCTATAATTAGATCCCAGACAACTAAACCCTTTACTTCACGGTTCTCGCATTCCTTCTCTCTCAAGAACAAAACTAAAACCTTATTTGATTCAAATGCATGCAGAAGCGCCAAGTTACTCAAATAAGACAAGGGCAAGATAAATGCCAAGTGAATCAAATAAGATATACATACATACAGAGGGATTAGAGACTCCAGTGATGTAAATGATAATGGCGGCAAATCCTGATGCCAAAGAAAGCAACAAGCCCAATTGCAGAAGCCTCATCGAATGGCAAATATCAGAATCGGAAACCACGAATAGAGATGCCCAGAGAAGCTGCTTTATATCTGTGAGGCAAGAGGGTTTCCAGAAATCTAGACTTTGAATCGTGGAAGTGAAGGTGATCGAAGGGAAATGTGTATTGCTCCTTTCCTGAAGTGAAGTGCTTGATTAACTCAGCGAAGGATTCAGAAAGCAGATCGAATGTTCATCGTTAATCAATAAATCAAACATTAAACTTATAACAAGATACCAGTCGAAGTGATTCGATTTGTCCAAAAAAACAAAAACAAAAAAAGAAGTGATTCGATTTACTTGATCGAGGGATTGAGCTTTATTTTTTTTTTTTTTTTTTATAAAAAAATTTTAGGAAAGGGTTGAACATCACCCCCACCAAGATCCGCATGTACAGCCCGGGCCAAATGGCAAAGATTTACCGAGATACTACGGCTTCACCTACCTTCTACTAATAAATACCTGACCCCTAAATGCCTCCACGACTATTTCGCCAACGCAGGGATCGAACCCCCACGACAGTTAAACACAAGCACGAGGGGTGGGATTGAGCTTTATTGATCGTTGAACAAAATGGAGATCCCCACTCTACTGTTGCATAAGATTTATTTTTTGGGCCATGTCCAAAAAAAAAAAATTTGCACTTTTTCCTTTTGACTCAAAGTGGCCCCTTCACTGTTTCAGAAAGGTATGATTAAGATATTTGAGCCCATCATCAATAATGCTCCATTGCCTTTGCTCCCTTACCTGTTTACCACTACATCAGTGACAGCCACAATGCAGACTCTACCCTTGTCAAACTCTTTACTCTCTTTGCCCCTCTTCTTTTCTGGAGAGGTTCCTTGTTCACTTCCTATGGGATGTACCTGGTTCAGGCATGTGTGATCTAAATTGTGAATGTGACACCCCTGAATGGTGGGACTCAGATGATGAACAAAGACTATATCCTTGTAAGTATGCTCTCAAGCAGGTAGGATACTGAATGTGCCAGTATTGTATGCCTTGATTGGGAAGATGCTTGAATCCTAAAGTGTCCTTGAGCGTGGGCAAGAGATAAATCCCTAAAAGGCTCGGATCATCCTACTAGTTTGAGCAAATTTTTTAATTAATTTTATTATTAATAATCAATTTTGTTGTTCAAATTTCATATAATGTATTTGAAATGGCGACTGTCTTTATTTTAAAATAATTGCTTCTTTAGTTACCATTTCACCTATTATTAAAAAAAAAAAAAAAAAAGTAGATGGGAATGCTTTCAAATAAGATTTAAGTAATGTTAAATTTTATTAAAGTAGTAATTCATAATCTTTTTCGAAAAATCAAGTTCACTCCATTCAAATTAACTATGATAGGGTAAACCGAACCCAAAAAAAAAAAAAACTATGGTTGGGGAGAAAATAATTATTTTATAAGAAATATAGCACTAAAACATTTACTTTAATAAATGTATATTACAATAAATACGTTCAGTATATACAAAACTGGTCTTTCAGAAAAACGATTAACAATATGTGAATCTTTTTCTTTCTTTCTTTTGTTACAACAATATGTGAATCTTTGTGAGCGGAAGAATAGTATTCAAAGGTTTTTTTCAATTATGCTTCTAGGTTGAAAATTCTTTTTCTTTTTTTTTTTTTTGATACAGAAAATTCTAAAAAACATTAACTGAAGACTAAAGTCTTGGCCCAAAGTAAAATTTTGTCCACAAAATGGGCTTAGATGTAATCAGAAGCGTGCCTCACTTGTCTAGTGTTGGGCCACTAAATGAAATTGTTCAGAAAAGCAGTTTCGTTAGCCCAATTCACCCAACATATGAAACCCAATAACAATAAAGCGAAACTTACAGATTTGGTCAAAAACTAGCAGCGTTGGTAGATGGCTAAGTGATGTAAACATAATGTCTTGAGTTTCGAATCAAACTGTATGCATGAAAAAGATTTTATTGAGAGAGTCAAAACCCACTTCAGTGATTTGTAGGCCTCGGAATGATTAATCTCTAGCTTATAGTTATCAGCTAGGTGATACTACCAAGATTCTACCCAAAAAAACTACCAACGGAGTTGGGTATAGCAAAAGGTTAGTTTCTAGCTATCAATTAGGGATGCTGGGATTCTACCAAAAAATATCAACCATGTTGGGTCTAGTAGAAAAGGTAAGTCTCCCACAACATGGAAAACAAAGGTTTAAATTTCCCCAAGAGAATACTTACATTTAGTGGTGGACAATACCTTAAATAACATTACATCCAATAAAAAGATATATTTGTCTAAAAAAAAGTGTGGTAAGAAACTATACTTTGACAAGGGGGTAGGGGTAGGGGTAGGGGGACTATCTAACTAACTTTTTTGGGCCACTAACTTAATGACCGAAATGAGTGACTCCATATGATTGCCTAAGTCCAAAATTTTACCAGATCAAAATGTGTTCAAAAATTCGTAAATCATACAAATCAGGAGTATTGGAAAAATACTAGCTGGCCTTGATTTTAGTGGAAAGACTTTGACTTCTTAAATACGGCCGAGATCTCGAATTCAAATCTATATAAATGTAAAAAATACCTTTAGGAGAGCTACCTTCAATTAAGTTTAAAACGCTTTAATTTGATCAATTTGATACCATATCAAAAAAAAAAAAAAAGGGAAGAATGATTATAAACTCAGTTCAATTTGATTTTGAATTAAAATTAATTAAATCAAAAAAGTAAATTAATTTTGTAAGAAGGAACCTTTGGGACTTTGTCTCTTGATTGGTCTAGTTAATGTGTATAGATGCGCTTTGCTTATCATTGATATTTTCATTTGCCGGTGGTAAAAAAAATATTGTCTAAAAGTGTGCAAATTTTGATTTGTTCTTAAAGGTGGAAATTTTTACGTTATATCCAAATTCAAGCCAATGATAGATAGTCCCTTCACAAATTCTAGAAAGAGCGTGAATAATTTAATTTGGCACCAAGTCAAGGTGCCAGAGTAGAGGAGAACTATATGACAGTTGGGAAATTAAAAAGGCAAGAATAGGGACTTTTTTCAAATAAAAAAGAAAGGAATAATTATTGCGTAGTCCAACATAAACAAAATAATCACTAAAAAAAACCCTTAACAAGTTGTACTAACATGCAATGATAAGATCTGATATAAAAAGTGATAAAACATTACATAATGTTTACTTATTGTAGAACTTTTTATTGATTATATTAACTTTTTCATACTTTTTAGTGATTATATTAACTTTTTCATATATAGAAAAAGTTTAGGTAGGGATAGACACAGGTATTCCACCAAGGCCAAGGCACGCCTTAAGACTCAAAGAATACTTACAAAGATACTTACAGATCGTTACCAATAAAGCCCTCACATCGACCAATGAGTATTAAACTTTCTCCCTTTTAGGGTGAAAGTCGATACTTTAGCTAACTATACGTGTTATTCATCATTAGCTGTGTGTGAGACAGCATAATAATTTTTCAAAAAAAAAAAAAAAAAAATAAATACTGAGAGGCGTCTGTATCTTGCGGGAGAAGAAAGGGACTTTAATGGCAGATTCAATGCATGCCATGCACATGGCCTAGCTTCTCCTCTGTCACTGGGACCGTCACCATCCTCCCCAACTACACAAATCGTTGTGCAGTTTTTATTTCCACAATTATAATTAACCTATACACACGCATGAGCCTGTTTGTTTAAGCTTTAGAATGATTTAAATTGAGCTGAATATGAAGGATCTGTTTGTTCTTAATTGCTTGTTTGATTTAAACTTTGAAAAAAGAATAATTACCTTTCAAAAATATCATTTCATTTTCATTTTGATAAGTTAATTAAATTATCTTTTTAAAATAGTTATTTTAATTATGAAAAGTGTGATTTTTTTTATGTGATAATTAGATGGAGAATATTCGTGATGCTCACATATATTAATTACCTGGACATCTAGGATCATATATACCTCAAAATCTTATAGTATTGAGATAACCACGGGATCATATTGAAAATCAGGGCAGTTTCAGTACGAAGCTGATGAATCAAGTGAATCACTTTTCAATTTAGAGAAAGAGCAGAGTAGTAGTAGGAGTTACCAAACATAAACAAACAAGGATGACAATGAGGTAATAAAGCAGTGGTTATGACTTATGACTTATGAGGATTCAAGATTTTGACGTGTCATACGTACCATTATATTCTAATTAATGGGAATAAGATGTGTCAAAGTACAAGTTGATTACACCATCCAATTAAATGCTCATCAATTCAAAATATGAATGCTTTATAATAACAAACTAATTAATTAATTATATATATAGAAAGCACGGGTGAGAAAGAAGAAAAATGATCTTTACTTTGTAATTTCTTTGTGGTGGTTCTCTATAAATTAA
This sequence comes from Acacia acuminata, assembly GCA_019022655.1. Classification (NCBI taxonomy): domain Eukaryota; kingdom Viridiplantae; phylum Streptophyta; class Magnoliopsida; order Fabales; family Fabaceae; genus Acacia; species Acacia acuminata. Next base: position 2,293,738 of record JAFJYI010000004.1, on the reverse strand, counting down.
AGGATTTATCTTATTTTCAATTTTCAGGAAACAAGCATTTTAAATTTTATTTTGTCTGTTTTTCAAGATAAGCTTTGGAAAAGTTATGATTTATGTGTCATTATATTCTCTTTATTTTTCCAAAACACCATATGTGGAAGGCACTTTATTTGACGTGTGGTATGCAAATTCATGCATCTCGATCGCTTTACACTCTGTATGAGCATAAATATAACTGCACCATTCATTGACTTATGTGAAGGTTTATGGGATATCGATATAGATACACACACATGCATGCATATATTATATATATATATAGTTCCATCTTTTATTGGCCCCAAAAAACAATCTTCTAAACCTAAATATAGGTATATATAGTATATATTATAAATTACAATACAAAATATGTCTTATATTTAAAATCGAAGATAATACTAATTTAAAAATCTGGAAGTATTTGTCTTGGGGTGAAAGTGAGACCCAAACACTATCATGTAGACTCTTCTTGGCCAATCACTTCAAAAGTTACTCTCTTTTTTTTTCCTTTTTTTTTTTTTTTTTTTTTTTGGCCGTTCTTCCTTTGATATGAATGTATGTGAAATCAGCAGCAGGCCACTGAATGAAGAAACATAATGTCATATATGATGAATTTGGAAGCACTTGCTCAAGACACTTACATACAATAATTCAATGAGCTAGCTAGCTAGCTACAATAAGACATGTAAATATATATCAACTATTGAAAAGAAAGCCCAACATTTGGAGACAATAATTGCTCTCTGTACTACTATATTCTTCCAATCATAAATATAAGTCTTAGTTAGAGAGTTTATTAAGTGCACATAATAAGGAGATTTTTACAAGAAACAGTAGTTCTAATACAAATAACACTTACAGAATGTATTTTAGAAAAATTAACACACATTTTTATATAAATAATAACTAATTTAACTAATTTTCTTAATCTATAAAAAAGAGCAATCTACCTCCTCCTATGTTAAGAACATGGATGGGAGCAGACACATTAACGTTAGTACAACATGAGTAGTTAGTTAGTTCGGCGCATCAACACCAGCCTACCCTACAGTATTCTAGGAATACAATCATTGAATCATATATGCAGCTCCTATATATGCATACGTGAGTGTCTTTGAAAAATACTTTCGATAGATAAATCACATAACAGGTTCATGCTTCTTCAGATCTATGAATTATAACCAAATAAATTGAAATTATTATTATATACTCGTACTTTATATATTATATTTCATGCTCCACGGTTCACGCTGTGAAAAACGTTTTGGCCCGCAGGATAATTTACTGAGTTTTCTGCCCTGGCCATGGAGATTGGTTAGCTGTCCAAACAAATCATTTTAAATATGGGAAGTGTGAATAAATGATCAAGGAAACACCAATAAAATATTAAATAGGAAAGAAGATCAGTATTTGAGCGTAAATAACTCATAAACCTCCAATATTAAAATTATTAACTAAGAAACGATATCAAGTTTGTGTCAATTAACTAGTTATGTATGTATATACAGCATAAGACCGTACGTCGAGATGAATAATGGGTCAAATCACAGATTTATACTAAAAATTATGTTAGGTGCATCATTCAAAAACCATAACTTTCAAGTGGTGTAATGTTCTCTTAAAAGTTTAAAAAATGGTAAAATGTTGCCCTATAATATAATAACATTTGACTAAGGGTGATTGTTAATATAGGCACTATTTGTAAACTTTTAGGGAAATATTGCATTAAGTTAAGGATATAAATATGAGTATTTCACTCAATGACCAATCAGACGACTTTTTGGTTCGTCACATTATAATAAACTAATTGCATGCGTAGACTCAATTTTTATTGGTATAACCTATGACAATTTTAACATGTAATAGACACATTAAGAAAATTTATATTTTTTAACAAATCTCATAAAAAAAAAAAGACTTGATTTTTTTTTTTTTTTAATTGTTGTCCTTGATCACAACTAATTAACACTCGAAATTTTCAATGCATAATTTCTTAGCGTACATTAATTTAGTAAAAATGAAAGATATTTCTTAAAATTACAAAATATCCTACATTTATACCAACAATGATTTATAGAAAAAGTCCTACAATATTAGGACGTATTGCCAATATCCTCTAATGTCTAAAATTATTGCACCAGCAAAGGGAAGCTCTGCTTAATATTGCTCAGAATTTTATTATTCCCCCAATCCTTAATATATAAGAGATATCTGAGGAGTTGGTCTTTGTCCTAAATAAAAGACATTATTTTTATATTTGTCAATATTTTACTAATTTACTCTTATTGATGCTCAGCTCCCTTAATAATAACTAAAAAAGAGAGAAAATGGGGGAATTAAGGAAGATTACTAGAGTGTTTCACAAAATACATGACATACTAACCAACTTAACTAACTTTCTTAATCTAATCAAATTAGATAATTATGTCTTATATTAGGAATGAAATGAGCACCTTATTTTCCATGTGTTTTTGAGTCTTTGGATGACTAAACGATTTTCCAATAGGTCAATGCTTAGCTGCGTGATTATTGGAAGAGCACGCCGTTGCTGCCAAGGATTTGCAGTAACCATTGAAAAATCGAGTTGTGATAATAACAGCTTATGTTAAAATTAATTGAGTTAATACTATGGCTAGTCTTTATAATTTCATTAAATTATAGTTTTGGTCCAGGTAGCTTTAAATTGTGGTTTTTATCCCTATAATTTTATAACAACTTGGTCTAAATTAATAGTGTTTACTATATCATTAACTTCTAGTTGACACCTTTAAACTCATGTCAAATCTTCATGAAATAATAGAAATTAAAAACCATGATTTCAAAATACAATGAATAAAACCTAAATTAGATAACAACAGTATTAACCCAAATTAATTAATGGGGAAAATTTGAGATAACCCTCACTGTAGCAAAATAATTTTCTCAATTACCACTATAAAAATCTGAAACATCACTGTACACTTTTGGGGGACAAATGAAATTGATTTATGAAGAGAATAACAAAAACAAACCCACTGAAAGAAAAGGGGGAAAAAACAAAGTTTTCGAGTCAAATATGCCTATTTACACGATACATGTGAAAATTTACAAGATCATCTTGGCCATAAACAAGACAAGCGTTATATTTGCAAGAATATGAAGGAATTGACAAGCCAAATATGATTATTTACAAGAAACATGTGAAAATTTACAAAACAAGTAAATGAAATTATAAGACCATCTTGGCCATGTATAAATCAAGGAGCATATTCACAAATCACAAGAATACATACTATTTACAAGATCATATTGGCCATGTATAAGATGAGAGGTTTATAATACATATTATTTATAAGACACATATAAGAATTTATATATCAAATATACTTATTTACAAGACGTATAATTAAAATTACTAGATCATCTCTGTCATGTACAAAATAAAGGGCATATTAATAAGAATACATACTATTTAGAAGGTAAATATGCTTATTTACGCAATATATGTAAGAATTTATAAGATCATCTCAATCATGTATAAGACAAAGGCATAAATCTTGTTTCAGCCATCAAACTTAATTTCAATTTAATCTTATAAAATGTAGTGAAGTTTTAAAAAGCTTTAAGGCCGTTTGATATTAAATGTTTGGAGTGGGTTTGTGGTGTGGTGAAATTTTACCTAATTAATATGTGCTGACTTGGCCTCAGCTAGGCCAGTAAAAAGGACGATGTACCCAATTGGGGTGGGACCTTTTTTTTTTTAATTAAAATTTGAAATTCATTAACCCTTATTGTACATAGAAAGATGGTGGGTGATAAATAAATAAATAAATAAATAAAATTCCATGATGTCATGCGCTAATTTAACTAAGTGGCCGGCTAAAACAGTACAACTGTACAAGTATGATCCCTGAAAATATAACTAATAAGGACATCTTGGCTTTTGGACCATGGTAGTCAAAATCACGTTTTAAACGGCAAAAATGCCGTTTTTACATTTTATTTTGAGTTAAATGCGTTTCATTGTGGAAAAAACGGTCTCGAGTAAAAACGGTAAAAACGCCGCGTTTCAACGTAAAAACGGAGCGTTTAAGCAAAAAACGTAGAGTTTCACTAAGGGACTTAAGTGAAAGTTTTAAAAGTTTTGGAGAGGGACTAAAGTGAGAATTTTCAAACTATTTGTGTAGGCAGAACTGCAATTTCAAAAACATCTGGGTCTTTTTCTGTAATTGTTTTCTGGCTCCTTTTCTTCATGATTTCCAATTTCCAGAAATTGTTGGGGCCTTTCTCGTAATTTTCTTCAGTCATCAAAACATTAATTCTGACCCTCAAAAATCTCTATTTTCTTCTTAAACACCTACAATTCAAGATTAAACACAATATAGCATCAAAAGTCCAAGAAATCATTTGCATGAATAATTAATAAATAAAGATCATTTTGCCCCTAATTACACTTAATTCAATACAAATGTCTCTAACTCAACTTAGTACTTAATCATACAATAATGTCTCAGAAAATGCATTAAAAATCTCAATTTAATCATGTAAAATCATATAAAAAATATGGTTTGATCAATGATAATGTCGGATATTTTGATTGATATTGCATTGATCAGTATATGTGTGGATGATGAAAGGTGCCTTACTTTTCTTGAATTATATATATATATATATATATATATATGCAGGTAAAAACTACGTTTTGTATTACTATTCTACGTTTTACAATTTTTCATTCTCCTTCTATTTTCAGGTAAAAACTACGTTTTCACTACCATGTTCTGGACATCCATATATAGGCTGACGTCCTTAATGACCTCTCCAAAACAGTGGTTGCCATAACAACCCCTTGTGCTTTGAGCCAAAAAAATAAAATAAATAACAACCCCCTTGTGAGCAAAATTACAGTCTCAAGATAATCAGTAAAAGTTACAATATTATTAAAACTCTTGTTCCAGCATATCTGTTGTCGTTGGATGATTGCAATAGATTCTGCCACCATGGGAGGGACATGAGTAAGTTACACATGTAGCCACAACTCCTGCTTCCTTCCTCTCTCCCCGGCACTACTACAAAAAAATACTTTTAACGTCCGTTTTTAAGATCATTAGACGACTGTTTTTAACGGTCATTAAATGGAGTATCATTGAAGCAAAAAATGTTTTAAAAAAACAGTCGTTGAATTTCAACGACTGTTATTTAAATGACAGTCTTTGTATATCTACAAACCCACATGCTAGGAGTCCATAGAACCATCTAAAACACAATATAAGGCGCAATTTGAACAAGGTAAAGCCTCGTGAGAAAAAGAATGGATTGAAAATGGACGGTAAACAACACCATTCAAGATTCGACGCAAGAAATAGAGCGTTTCATATCTAACAAAGCACAAAATAAGAGAAAAATTAAAAAAAAATTAAAAAAAATCTCAAGTCTTAACTGAATGAAACAGAAAATAAATAAAAGAAAGCACCAAGAAGTAGAGCTCTGGTATCCTTATCATCTCCTCTAGGGGGTTTCCTCCTCTTCACAGTGCTCGAGATCGTTCCTCAACATATTATTTAATGAGGGGGAGAGAGAGAGACGCAGATCTGCAACCAAGATCTTTAACTGGTGGCAAACGATAGATCTGGAGGTTGTGCAACATGCTTGTAGTTCACGACAGAGGACGAGCCAAAGTCGGAGTCTCTCACACCGCGATAGAAAACCTCCTTGGTGGCAAAGGTAAGGCCGTTAGGTGTGACAACGGAGATGGGTGGGTCTCGAGACTCTTATTGAAAGGTTGCGTTCAGGATAGATTTGAGGAAGACGTTCTGCACTGTTGGATTTTAAAGAGAAAACTTTATATTTTTATGAAAGAGAGGGAACAATAAAATGTCAAAGGCGCGAGATTGAAGTTGAAATATCTAGAGAAATTTGGAAGGGAGGGAACAATAAAATGTCGAAGGCGCGAGATTGAAGTTAAAATATCTAAAAAAATTGAGTTTCAACGACTGGTTTTGAAAAACCAGTCGTTGTAACTCAAAATAAAAAATAAAATAAAATGGCATGAGTGAGGCTTGAACTAAATAATATTAATATATTTTCTACAAATATATATATAAGAGATATATTTATTAATTTATTAAATTTAATTAGGAACTAACTAAATGAAAATATGATTAGATTTCTTCTCTTAACTATCGAAATTCTTGGCTACATACTAGGAAATAGCTATGAATATGGGATAAAATAATATATATATACAGGAGCGGACCAAGAAAATTACCACCGAAGGAGGGGCACCATTGGCAGGGGAATGTGGGGGTTCGGTTCGGGGGCAGCGCCCCCGAAATTTTTTTTTTTTAAAGGAAAGTTTTAAATGCATTAAAAAATAAAAGAATATAAACACGAAAAGAAAAGAACATTAAAAAAATATTCATGAAATCAAATGAACACTGATGATGTAATAAGAGAGGCAATTATTTTACAAACTTGTCATTTAGAAAAGCAACACTAAGTCCAATTAGAAATGCAGTTGCATAAATTACAATGAAGGGTGGACACTCAATAAGTTTAAATACATATATTTTAATAACAAAAGTATATTACAATAAAAATAATTACAATGTCATCATTTTAGACATTATTTTTTGGAATTCCATCATAATTGCTTTATTATCAATGCTATTAAATACATATTTTTCAATATAAGGCACTAAACAATCATTAAACATTCATCCCTCATCTGATTATGAAGTGCAGTCTTGATGTATTAAAGGTGGGCAATCATTCAAATATGTATTATTATTTCTTTATTTTTAAGAAACTATCAAATTCAAGGGGGGCACTTGCCCGCCTTGTGTATAACCTGCATCCGCCTATGTGTATATATATATATGTATATAAGAGATATATTATTTAATTTATTAAATTTAATTATTAGGAACTAACTAAAAGAAAATACCGTACGGACAATTTCTTCTTTTAACTATCAAAATTATAAGCTACATATTAGAAAATAACTATAAATATGGGATAGAATCATATATATATATATATATAAGAGATATATTGTTTAATTTATTAAATTTAATTATTAGGAACAAACTAAATGAAAATACGAACAAATTTCTTATCCTAACTATCGAAATTATAGGCTATATACTAGGAAATAGCTATAAATATGGGAAAAAAATTATAGTAGTCATATAATCTTAAAGCTTTTATTCTAACGGTAAGTAGCACTAATTTTTCACAAAATAAAATTAAATGGTGTCTAAGATACAACTGCTGTTTTTATTAAAACTGTCATTGTATCAAAACATTTAACATCCGTTTTTAAAAAAAAACTTTAAAAGTAAGGAAAAAAGTATAATAGTGCAAACATTAACGTCCTTTTTTTGACTTTAAAAGTAAGGAAAAAATTATAATGGTGACACCGCCTAATCATTTAACATCCGTTATTTTTTTTTAAAAAAAAAAGATGTTAAAAGTAAGGAAAAAACAGTGTTACCGCCTACGTTTTAACGTCTATATTTTTTAAAACAAACCTTAATTAGAGATTGTTAAATTCCTATTTTGTAGTAGTGCGGATAGCTCCTACGCACGCACTTTGACCAATTGAGGTGGGACCTTGTGCCATCCTATCCTAACTCGTAATTCTTAAAACGTACCTTTTCATATATAGCTGGTCATGTGAACATTGGAAGGTGTGGGTTGAAATTATCAGTAATTGTTTGGAATTAATAGGTCTAATGTTCACTTGAGTTACAATTGGATGACTATAAAATTAGGTCTGCATAAATTCCCCTGTTTATTGATCTCTATTTATTTTCATATTTTTTTGGGTTTCTTATGATTATGTTTATTTTCTTTATGGCAATAAATTGAGTTAGAAGTTTCAATTGCAGTAAATATCACCATGTCGCCACATTTCGCAGTTTTGGGATTGAGAATTGGTAACTGTAGTCTTATATATTGTTGCTTTATCTTTCAAAAGACTATTATATATTGTTGGCAATGACAAATCCAAAGAAGCGTATGTCATGGTCGAGACCATGCGGTTCATTATGCAATTGACGACTTCTTTGTCTTCATCTTTTTTATTTGTGTTTGTGGGTGCTTTTTCTTCTATGACATCTTCTCATAGAGTTTTTTTTAACAACCAATCTGATTACTTTATTGCTACTAAAAGCAGTAGATCTTTTGAGATGGCTTGTCGAACCACCACTTTTACAATGACTTTGTTGCCGTAGACGTTTTTCTACCTAGAGATTTTAGTAAAGAGATTATGAAGGTGGTAGGATTCTTAGATGTGACGGCAGCTCATTCTCACATATTTTAGGGTTAGGTTATTTGTAGGGCATGATTATATATTTGGACGTTCTTTTTACAAACTTTTTATTTTGAACTCGTGTCTCTTATTAGGTTAGTTTTAACGGAATGGCTAAAGTATACATTTAGTCCCTTATGTTTGCCTCTGGTATCAATTTAGTCCCTTAAGTTTGTAAAGTACACGTTTGGTCTCTTAATGTTAACACCATTAGTTTGACTTAATGGAAAATATTAATTAAATAATTTTAAACGATGACCGTGCAATTAAATCTTGACCAAACATGCTTATATGTTAGTATTTTAATAAATTAATATTTAAATCCTATTAATTGAAAATATTTAATCTTCACCGATTGTTTTACTTGTTTTTCACAAATTGTTTTACGATTTTTCACAATCTGTGAAGATTAAATATATATTTTTTTGTCGAAAAGATTAAATAGTTTTCAATTACTAGGATTTAAAATATTATTTTATTAAAATACTAACATATAACCATGTTTGATCAATATTTAATTGCACAGTCATCGCTTAAAATTATTGAGCAGTATTTTTCGTTAAGTCAGACTAACGGTGTTAACATTAATGGACCGAATATGTACTTTACAAACCTAAGGGACTAAAATAATACCAGAGGAAAACATAAGGGACTAAATGTATACTTTAGCTTGACGAAATATATTTTATAGGTCAAAAAAATCCATCCAACGCTCAACCAATTGTCATCATTATTTCAAATAATACAACAAATTAAATGAAAATAAGCGATGAAAATTGTTTATCCCTACACACACCTATAAAATAATTGAGATAACCACGGGATCATATTGGAATCACTTTTCAGTTTACAGAAAGAGCAAAGTAGGAGTAGGAGTTACGAAACATAAACAAACAATGATGACAATGAGTTTGCATATAAAGCAGTGGTTATGACTTATGAGGATTCAAGATCTTGATGTGTCATACGTACCATTATTCTTAATGGGAACAAGATGTGTCAAAGTACAAGTTGATTACACCGTCCAATTAAATGCTCATCAATTCAAAATATGAATGCTTTATAATAACAAATAATATATATATATATAATGCAAGGTTTGAGAAAGAAGAAAAATAATCTTTAATTTTTAATTTCTTTGTTGTGGTTCTCTATAAATTAAAGGATTTATCTTATTTTCAATTTTCAGGAACACGTGTCTTGATTTTTATTTTGTTTGTTTTTCAAGATAAGCTTTGGAAAATTTATGATTTTTTTTTGTCCTTCTCTTTTATTTTTTCAAAACGCCATATGAAGAAGGCACTTTATTTGACGTGTGGTATGAAATTAAGTTCATGCATCTCGCTTTACACTCTGTATGAGCACAATATAATTGCACCATTAATTGACTTATTTGCAGGTTTATGGGAGATATTAATTGACTTATTTGCAGGTTTATGGAATATATATGTAGACACATGCATACATATATATTATATATATACAGTTCCATCTTTTATTGGCCCCAAAAAACAGTACTAATTTAAAAATCTGGAAGTATCTGTCTTGGGGTGAAAGTGAGACCCAAACACAGCACGTACTATCGTGTAGACTCTTCTTGGCCAATCACTTCAAAAGTTACTTATTTTTTTGGCCGTTCTTCCTTTTATATATGTATGTGAAATCAGTAGCAGGCCACTGAATGAATAAAATTAATGTCACACATGATGAATTTGGAAGCACTTGCTCAAGAGACTATATACAATAATGCAATGAGCTAGCTATCTACAATAAGACAAGTAAATATATATCAACTATCAACTATTAAAAAGAAAGCTCAATTTGGAGGCCTATATATAAGTCTTAGTTAGAGGGTTTATTAAGTGCACTGTAAGGACCCCCTACAGGTAAGGACCTGGTTCGTCCCCCTCAGTTCACGGCGCACCGTTTACACCCGTAGTTGGCCGGCCCCTCACAAGGTAGGAATTGTCCTCCTCCTCTATGAGAGATTTGTCCCTCGAGTAAATACCCAAATACATCTCCCTAAGGGCTCGAACCTTAGATCTAAGGATAAGTCCAAAGCCTAAAAATACCTTGGTATCCATTACATGCACATAGCAAGGGGATTTTCATCAAGGAACAATTTCAATATAAATGAATTAAAGAATGTATTTTAGACAAAATAACGCAGATTTTTTGTATAAATAGTAACTAATTTAATTAATTTTCTTAGTCTATAAAAAATAGTTATCTACCTCGTCCTGCGTTAAGAACATAGAAGGGAGCAGACACATTAACGTTAGTACAACGTGAGTAGTTAGTTCGGCGCATCGACACACCAGCCTACCCTACAACATACTAGGAATTGAATACAATCATATATGCAGCTCCTATATATGTATATGCGACTGTCTTAGAAAAATACTATAGATAGATAAATCATATAACAGGTTCATGCTTCTTCAGATCTATGAATTATAACCAATCAATAATTTTATATATAATACATTGAAATTATTGTTATATACTCATACTTTGTACTACCTCCGGTCCTAATTATACCTATAATTAGGACCGGAGGGAGTATATCAATGTTGCCAAAATCAAATTTCAACGTAGACATAGAAAGATGTGGTAGAAATGTAAATCATAGAAACAACACAAAACGTAAAGTTTCTACTTTTTACCACTTAAAGTCAGAGCTCAAAATTATATATATATATATATGCATGGAAAAAAAATCATAAATCACTACTCAAAATTCAATGAACAACTTCATATTTAAAAAATATAAGTCATATAACTATATATATAATAAATAAAAAAAAATTACGTTTATAATTACGAAAATACGTTAAAAACTATATATAACTATTCAGTCTCAACCCTCCAGTAATCCCGAGTTCAAGATGTATGATGGAAAGAGGGTTTTCAACTTTTTATCCTTTTTTTTAGGGAAAAAAACTCTTAATCCTTTTTTTGTTAAAATAAAAACGGTAAGCACTTGTAAAAACGCGTTTTACAATTTTTACATGTTTGAACAAAGTTTTCACCAGTTTCTGCTCATGACAGTTTTTACTTGCGTTTCAGCACTTATAACCTTAATAAAAACATAAGTTTTTACAGTTTTACACTAATTTTTAATAACAATGGAGTATATTATACTTCATGCTCCACGTACGCTGTGAAAAACGTTTTGGCCCGCAGGATAATTTGCTGACTTTTCTGCCCTGGCCATGGACGACTTTGGTTTGTGTAATAAACTAACTCCATGCGCTGGACTCTTCTTTCATTAGTATAACCTATTACAATTTTAACATGTAATAGGGACATTAAGAAAATTTATCTTTTTTTTAAACAAGTTTCATAAAAAAAGACTTGCTTATTATTATTATTATTATTATTTTCCGTTGTTGTCCTTGGTCACAACTAATTAACATTCGAAATTTTCAATGCATAATTTCTTAGCGTACATTAATTCAGTAAAAATGAAAGATATTTCTTAAAATTACAAAATATCCTACATTTATACCAACAATAATTTATAGAAAAAGTCGTACAATATTAGGAAGCATTGTCAATATCCTCTAATGTCTAAAATTATTGCAACAGCAAAGGGAAGCTCCGACTAATATTGCTCAGAATTTTATTACTATTACAGTCTTTAATATAAGACATATTTAGGAAGCTAATTTTATTCTTAATTATAAGACATTATTTTCATATTTGTCAATATTTTAATAATTTACCTCTATAAATGCTTCATCAACAATAATAAAAAAAGATGAGAGAATTAAGAAAAATAACTAGGGTGTTTTAGAAAATATATGTTATACTAACCAATTTAACTAATTTTTTAATGTAATTAAATTAGATAATTATATCTTATATTAAAAACTAGAAGAAGTACCTTATTTTCCATGTGCTGTTGACAATTTGGATGTCGAAACGGGTTTCCAACAGGACAATGCTTAGCTGTGTGATTATTGGAAGAGCACGCCGTTGCTGTCAAGGATTTACAGTAACCATTGGAAAATCGAGTTGTTTTGTTTCTTTCAATATGATAATAACAGCTTATGTTAAAATTAATTGAGTTAATACTATGACTAGTCTTTATAATTTGATTAAATTCTAGTTTTGGTCCGGGTAGCTTTAAATTGTGGTTTTTGATCCCTAAAATTTTATAAGAACTTGGTCTATGTTAATAGTGTTTACTATATCATTAACTTTTAGTTGACACCTTTAAACTCATGTCAAATCTTCATGAAATAATAGAAATTAAAAACCATGATCTGAAAATACAATGATAAAACCTAAATTAGATAACAATAGTATTAACCCAAATTAATCAATAGGGAAAAATTTGAGATAACCCTCACTGTAGCAAAATAATTTTTTCAATTACCCCTATAAAAATCTGAAACATCACTGTACACTTTGGGGGACAAATGAAATTGATTTATGAAGAGAACAGACAAAAACAACACCAAAAAAACACATTTTTTGAGTCAAATATGCCTATTTACACAATACATGTGAAAATTTATAAGATCATCTTAGCCATCTACAAGACAAGCGTCATATTTACAAGAATACATAGGAATTGACAAGCCAAATATAATTATTTACAAGACACATGTGAAAATTTACAAATTAAACATATTTATTTATAAGACAAATAAATAAAATTATAAGACCATATCGGCCATATACAAATCAAGGAGCATATTCACAAATTATAAGAATACATATTATTTACAAGACATATGTGGGAATTTACAAGTTCATATTGGTCATGTATAAGATAAGACGTTCATAAGAACACATGTTATTTACAAGACAATATGAAAATTTATATATCAAATATGTTTATTTACAAGACTTATAATTAAAATTTCTAGATCATCTCTGCTATGTACAAGATAAGAAGCATAATAACAAGAAAACATACTATTTAGAAGGAAAATATGCCTATTCACACGAGGGATGTGAGAATTTTTAAGATCATGTACAAGGGTATAAATGTTGTTTCAGCTGGCATCAAACTTAATTTTAATTTAATTCTATAAAGTGTGTTGAAGTTTTTAGAAGTTTTGAGACCATTTGATATTACATGTTTGCAGTGGGGTCCTCGTGTAGTGAAATTTTACCTAATATAATGTGCAGACTTGGTCAGAGTAAAAACGATGATGAATCCAATTGGGGTGGGACCTTTTTTTCGAATGAAAATATGAAATTCATTAATCCTTATCGTTCGATCATCCTTTATCAACTACCGATAAGAAAGTAGTGGGTGATCATAGAAAACAAAATTTCGTGTAATATTATGAACTAATTTGGCTAAGTGATTAGCTAAAACAGTACTCCTCCGATCCTTATTATAAAGCTAAAACAGTATTGTCCTATCTAAGTAATTTCCAATATTACCCCTACTAATTGCACTAAACTCTAATATTATATTAATTATTACTCTCACCCAAATCATTGCTTATTGGGAACAAGCAAGTGCCTTATAAAAAGAACCAAATAAACTTGCTAGTTGATGCCTATAATAAGGACCAGAGGGAGTATGATCTTAAAAATATATTACCTCCGGTCCTAATTATAGGAATACTTTTATAGTGTTATTTATACTACAAAAATATTATAAAAGTGTTCTTATAATTAAGACCAAAAAGAGACTAACTAATAAAGACATGTCTATTCATAGGCTGACGTCCTCAATGACCTCCCTGAAACGGTGGTTGTTATCACAATCCCTTGTAAGCAAAATTACAGCTCAAGATAATAAGTGGAAATTACAATATTCTTAAAATTCTTGTTCCAGCATATCTGATGTCGTTGGATGATTGCAATAATTTCTGCCACCGTGGGAGGGACATGAGTAAGCTTACACATGTAGTTAGGGTTTGGTAGGGCGAAATCCTTACCCAATGCCCTGCTTACCTAAAAGATTATTGGGCTGTAAAATGAAGTCTAGTGTCTGGCTCTATTTTGTAGAAGCCCCAAAATTTTTGAGCAGGGCAATAATGGGCTGGGCGGGGCGGCCCTTAGTTGCCCAAGTGGCGATACCCTGCCACACCCTATGTGAAAAAAACAGCTTCAGTCATACCTAATAAACAATATTGCAAAATTCAAATGAAATACAAAATTCTACACTTCAGAATATTCAAATATAAGTCTACAACTTAAGTCTTGAAATTAAAAAAACAATCATATTTCTTAAGTTATATATAATTTTATAAAAAAATATATAATACCATCCTATAAAATAAAAATAAAATATATAATACTTTTTTTATTCTATTAAAAAATAAAAAATAAATGATAACTACTAGGCAGGGCTAAATAGGTAAGGCGGCATAGCCCGATGCCCAGCCCTGTCCACAAAAATACCATGCCCAGTTATGCCCAGTCCAATTTGCGCTGCTTTTTCTTAGGTTGGGTTGGACGATTTTTCAATGGGTGCGGGCGGACAGACGAGACGCTGGACATCATGAACACCCCTACATGTAGCCACAAATCCAGCGTCCTTCCTCTCCCCGGATGGCTCCTGCGCATCCAATTTGACCAATTGGGGTGGGACCTTGAGCCATCATATCCTCTGACTTGTAATTCTTAAAACGTACTTTTTCCATATAGCTGTTCATGTGAACATTGGAAGGCGTGGGTAGAAATTATCAGTAATTGTTTCTAATTAATTAATAGACGTGAGTCTAATGTTTACTAGTTCCAGTTGGATGACTATGATGTTAGGTCTGCATAAATTCCCGTTTTAGATTCCTTCTCTGCTGATTTGGTTGTTACTGAGTTGTATTTGTGGTATTGTTGAACCATGCTCACTCATTTTTTTCTTAATAGTCTCGGTTAATATGAATATTGTTGATATGATAGAAAGAAAAAAAAATCAAAATTTTCAGTTTTACTTTATTTGTTTCAGAAGCTTGTGGCTTTCAGCTTTGAGTTATACTCATAGGGAACGAGGAAATAATAATGAAACAGAATCATATAATAACGCCAAACTTCTGAAGATTCTGCAGATACATTATACATTAACGACCCAACAACAAAATGCAAGAGGACTCACATGAACTGTACCAACAGAGTAACGACCCACCAATTCAAAAAAAAAAAAAAAAAATCAACAAGTCTTTCATAATAATTCCACACTACCCCTATCATTCAATGTGTCTGATCAATTCGCATCTCTTGGATACAAAGCCTCTCTAGGAATCTGTGCATAGTAACACTCGGGACATGACAGTCAAAAAGAAAAGATAGCAGGAACCAGAACATAAACAGAACAGAACAGATCAAGGAATCTAACAAAAGATATGTTTTTCATTTTTTTCTCCCTTGGTCGGACATATCTCCGTCCTTTTGGGTTCTTCTTCCATTAATTTCTCTGCTCCCTCCTTTATTCAATGTTCCAAAAATCTAACTTTCATATCTGATGGACCCAACGACCAAACCAGATTGTTATATAGCAACCGAACAATTTCCCCAATTCTTTTCAATCCATATCTATATAGTATAATATAATGATACCATGCGTGGCTTTGGTTTTTCCTGCATCAGAATCTCTCTTTCGGAAAGACAAAACCCTTCAAAAAATAGACAACATTAAAGTGGTCAGCATACTGAAATACGTAGTTTAATCAAAGATAACTGATAAACTACAATACAACACAGGATCTGATTATATAACTTACACAACATGTTTAATTGTAGGATATAGTGCTGTCTGAATTCTAAAATTGAAAGGACCATAAGTTGGTATTGAAGTCACAAGGATTAGGAAATTTTTGTCGTTGGTCGTCTTCTCCATCCCAAAACTCTCCAACAACATCCTGAAAATGATGTCATGTCAGAATCAGAAAACAGAACAAAAGAGGAAAATATTTTTATACTATCAAATTTTTTCAGTAAAAAATCTTTATTTGTTTTTGCAATTTCTAGTTATATACCAGGGAAGAGAAGACATTATTATTTGATCTCCCTGCTTGAAGGAAAAAAGTGGCTGAAGAATAATCATCAGCAAAATTTGTGGCCTGATTGATACTGCATTGTGGAACAGGTGGTAGCAGAGGCGAAGCATCACTGTTTAATCTCTGAATATTCCGAGACCAAAAAAATTAAAGTTTTATTAATCAGACATGTTCAAGTGCTAATATGAAAATTACACAGCTGGATTTATTCCTTACCTCTGGTGTACCCATGAGAGTATCTTGTCCCATTGTGAAGTCTCCGAACATATTGGAATCCACAGAAGCAAGCTTCATCGTCAAAAACTGCACCAGATAGAAGCATATAGATTTCTTCTTTCAATTCATAGAAATTCAGAAAGTTGAGAAAAACTGGTGGTATTTATCTATGTATTTAATTACCTCAACTTGATTCTGAAGGGCCTGAACATAATTGATGATTTCGTCTAACACGAGCGCTTTCCCAGTTATCTATTGATTAATTAATGACCAAATTAAACCACATTTAGCTGTAATAAGCACTTAGCAGAGAAAAATAATGAACCTTTAGAAAAAGGGAAGAACCTTTACCTTGTCACAACCTGGTACGAGTCGTTGCAACATCCTCATCCTCTCACTTATTCTCTCTCTTCTCACCTGGAGTATTATAATCGATGATAAGCACACGGGCGTTTTAGGAATTTCCATATGTAATATTAGATTGATGACAAAAATAATTAATTCAAAAGTGTGTGTCATTAATGGTAATTTTTACCCTCTCGGCGAGGCTGTGGCTGTCCGTTGCTTCGCCCCTCCTAGCTCTGACATGGATATAGCCTGTTGGGGTCTCTTTTGTGATTTTTTCCTTTTCCTCTTGTTTCACCACAGCATTACCGTTGATGCTCTTCTTCTGTTTCTTGTTTCTTCCTTCTCTACCGTCCTACAATAAGTAATAAACCGTGAGCAAAAAGAAAATAATAAACCAATGTTGGGTCAAAATCTGCAAAATTTTATGAGAAAACCTCTAATTAATGTTGGTCGTACCTTGGAAGGACCATTTCTGTAATTTTCCTTCTTGTTCTTCTTCTTCTTCTTAGCGACGCCGAGCATGGAGGTGTCTGCAGCGGCCAGAGAGTGGGTTTTGGGGACGGAAGGAGGTTCATTATGATCGTTAACAGTCATGCCGGAGCTCTGATTCGTGTCAGTTTCGTTGGAAGAAGAGTGAGTATGGTGGTGGTGGGGAGTGGAATTTAAGAGGGGTTGGTCGCAGAAAGGCGACAAGAGAAAGGAGCAATGAGAAAAAGCTGCCATGAGAGAGATGGTGAGAGGAAGCTATCAAGAAAGTGATGGAAGCTGGAAAGGGATTATTAAGGAAGTGGGAGATGTTATGTTGCAGAAGAGGGAGACGAAGAAGACTCAGCAGAGAAAAGGTAGCAGTAATAAGAGAAAAAGTAGCTATGACAAGTGTGTGTGTGTGTGTGTAAATATATATATATATGGAGATTAAAGGGAAATGCTTGGAAGAGGGTCATTAATGAGCGTGCAGTATGAATATTGCCTAGACACAGTCTACACAATTGACTGGTCTAATCTGATAATCTTTCTCATTATTCCTTCAAGGCCAGCTATTAATGCTGCATGCCCACCATTCTTGTATTTTAGTTAAACACGTTTTATATATTTGAAACAGAGACGACTATTTTTAATTCCTTCCTCCATTTTTATTAGCAGAATGTTAGCTAATTCATATACTCCTTAAGGTAAAAATAACTAATTTCACAGTTATCGACCAGGAGAAATCTTCCTACAAGGTAGATGGAGCTTTTTCCCCTAATATAAGTTACTGTAGTAAATTTGCTTATTGAATGGAGCATAATTTTATCCTCAATTTATTATTTTTTAGACTTTTAAAGTGCAATATATGCATATCAAATAGGGATAAAACTATAAATGAATTAAATTTCAGATTAAATTAATGATATTTAAAAAATTTCTTAGATATAGCAAAGGTAAAACATGCAATTAAAGAGTGCAATAGCAAATAATCAATAAATTAGTTAGCATGAGGGCGTCGTTAATGAGGCTAGCAAGTGGGTTCAATCCCACTAAGAGTGTGTGTTGTATTTCCTTCTAATTAATTAAAAAAGAGGGTAATATATTGGGAAAATTTTAATATGATACTGGAGTTTAATGTAATTAATAAGAATAATATTAAAAATCATGTAAATATTTTTGTGATAAGCTTAATGTTTTAAATACATTTAAATTAAGTCATTGAAAAGCAAAATGTTTTTCAAGCAAGTGCTCAAAAGACAAATAGAGGAAAGGTTTTACTCCCTACAATCCTTGATATAGAACCAAATTAGGGAATTAGTATTAGTTCTAAATATTACACCTATTTCGTATTTTGATATATTTTTTGCCAAATTAATTTTGTTTATATTTTATGAATAATAATCAAGTCAGAGAGGTAGCGAAGGAATTGAGGACAATGAACATATATTAACCAACTTCACTAATTTTTAAATTTAATCAAATTAATTAATTAGGGTTTTATATTAAGAAACAAACCTCCTAAATTCTAATATCTTCAAGGAGATGAGAAATTCCAACAAGATTTTCTATCTTGTTATAAGGATTCTTTTTACCGTGAATGGAATTAAAGTTGTTCAAAAGAGAAGGCTGAAGAGAGTCTCAGAGGATCATCAGTAAAAGTAGTTGAAGTTTCACTTATATTTAAGATATTTTTATCTTATATATAAAACAAAGTTAATTTTTTGCATTTTAAAATAATTTAATAAGTTTTTCAAAAAAATTCAACTATACCATATATTTAAAAACGAAAGGAGTATTTCTCATTACTCAACCTTATAATTAATATCTCCCATTTGTCTGAGACTCTAAGAAGAGATACAGTTGAGGGATAGATAAGTTTAAAAATTAGGATGAAGAATTAATGATGAAAACAGGCTAAACGATAAAGAGACAATCAAATAAATGCAGCGAAAATGTATGTAGACAGTGTTAGAAATTTATCAAATTAAAGAGAGCCTTTTCATTTTGGGTTTCTTTTGGTTTTGGACGGTGACTCTTGCACGATGTACGGTAATTTGCTAAAGTCCCCATTACTTATAACTCATATTTTAGTTGCTGATACTGACTAATGGGCCAGAAAATTTAATATTATGTACTACAGCTGATTCACAAATCTATCCCAATTTAGTTATTTTCCATCAATATTTCTTCATTCCATTATATGATCTCGTGTAATATTACTCTCAATCATTTTTAATATAAGATATAATTGATTTTTTAAGAGATTAAAAATTTAACAAATTACTCAATCATAATATATATTATCATCAAATTATAACTCAGATAAATTAGTTCAAAAAATGATAAATATAAATATTTTAATTTATTTATTTAAATTTATTAATAATTTATAAAAAATATATTTTTTTTTTTTTGATATATGACTTTTATATTTAACACGAGTGAAGGTGTATATTTATACAAATGCTCTGGCTCCACGAGCTTCATCTTGACTCTTGACTTTTTTTCACTTTTCACTGCTGAACTGTGGCAAAAGTATGCTCAGAATTCACGGGCGATTATAAATAGAAATAGATTATATTATATAATCTAATTAATAATAATAGAATTAATATATTCCTATTACAATTTATTACAATACAATATATTTAATATAATATATTTAACATTTTAATTACATTTTATATTTCTATTTTTTATTATTTTTTATTTATTTTATATTTGTTTTTGTTTGTGCCGCCCAAAAAAGGAAATCAAGCGATTCCTTCTTTGTTTTCCTTTTGTTTTCTTTATTTTTACTTTGCTTTGAGACTATTGACAGATGTTATCGAGGAAGAGATGTTTTGACTCAATTAATGAAATTCATTTTTCAAAAATTTCATCGAAAAAAATGAAATGGAGTTTTTTAAAACATCGGAAAAAGTTTTCTATTTTGTCATTTATACGAATAAAAGTCTTTTCATTAAGTATTGGGAGGCCCCCTCTCGAAAGCAAAGATAGGTTTGGCTTGTCTTTCAAAATAACATTTAGTTAAAGATCGTAATATGAACTATAAAAGAAAATACCAATTAAACCGATCACAGTGTATATATATAAGGCGGCGCAGTAGGTTTGGATCTATGAAAATAACATTTAGTTAAAGACGTATTTTCACATTAAATATAATATCTTAATGAATATATAATATATATATATGTGTTAAGTAGTGTATAAAAACACCTAGAAGTAATGTTGTCCTGAAAGTTATTTAAGGTTCAATGTTACCCCGAAAGTTTTAAAACGTAGAATACCGTTAAAAAAACTAATATTGACTATTAAAAAATTGACGTTGACGGTTATCCTTTTAATGGAAAAAGGCATCATTACTACGTTTTAAAATTTTTAGATGACATTGAACCTGAAAAAACTTTTGAGATAATATTACTTTTAGGTGTATACTTTCGGGATGAATCCATTGCTTATCCTAAGAGATATATAAGAAAAGTTATTGGAATTTCTAGTAACAAGGGTAGATCAACGGAATAGGGTTCTTTGAAAAATGAATAAATGATAGAGAGTAATTATAAAGAAATTTTTTTAATGAAAATATGCACTAAAATCTTAAAATTTAAGGATTAATAAGTTTTAACTCATTCAAAACTATATAAATTTAATTACATTAAGTTAAAGTTTAAAAATTAAGGTATAATCATATCAAAATTATTAGGAGCAAAAGATTAAAAAAAAAAATTTTATCTATTTTTTATATACAACTAGTTAAAAGTAATTTATCATTTTTTAGAGAGAAAAAGGTCAAATGACCTATATTTTTTGAAACAAAACCAAAATCAGGCAAACTAAAATTAAAATCAAACAAAAAAGAAAAGAAATGTCACCATCAATCCACATTTGGGAGTAGGTTTCTCTATGCTGGACCCCTTTTTCTTTATACGCGTTTATACTATTTAAATGCTATATTAGGATAAAAAATAAAAAAATATTTGTAAATTTAAATGAGCTGTACCAAAGTAAAACAAATCCAAGTCATTTAAATACTCAAACAATCATGTCACATTATCACCCCAAAAAAAAAAAACATTCAAATAATAATATGATAAAACATGGTAATTTGTAAATTTCAAACTTATTGATAGCGTGCTATTTTATATTATACGAGTATGCCATGGGTGAATTGCATCAACCATTAGAAGTTTGTCTCCGAGTAATGTTATTGCTGTTTAATCCCATTGGTAAATTAACCTAACCATGTATTTGGATGGAGAGAAAAAATAGAGGGAAAACAATATTAGGAATGAAAACTTCTTTAAATGGTAAAAGAAAGTATTATGTTCGGGAGTTTTCACTTCTAATATTTTTTTCTTTTCTAGTTTTCTCTCCATTCAAATATAGGATTAAAAATCTTCTAATTGTATTTATCAATAAGAAAGAGGGAGTGTATTTTTTTTTTTTTTGTCCTATTATTGGGCATGTCGTTAAATTTTGTAAGTGAATGTATAATCTTCCTATTTATTTATTATTATATAGATTTTTATTTTATTAGAAATTTTGTAGTTAAATTAAAGGTAAAATTGAAAAGTTGTTGATTTTTTAATCAGAATTAATAAAGTTTAAAAAATTTCTTAATTTATGTAAAACATATTAGAAGTGCTTTAAATTAAAGAATGTCTTGATTGAACTCTCACCTCATCATCAAGTGAAAATGGTGAGTTTTGCTTATAAACAAAATCTGCGAGACCCTCTCTTTTTCTTATCAAGCCGAGTCATCAGTTTCGATCCCAACCTGTCGCGCTTGTAGAACTTCTTCTCCGATTTCTTCCAGATGAATTCATTACAACTGTATTCATTGAATAGCTCCCATGCATGTTCGTTTTAAAATTCAAGAAACAAAAACGCTAAAAACATTATTTATCCTTGGAGATAAGAAGAAAGGAACCTTCGGCGATAGAGAATCAGACTCAGGTGTGGAAGAGAAGAAGAAAAAAAAACATTGTTCACATGAGAAATTTTCATTCATTGATGAAAGAAAAAGTGAAATTGGATTAAGAGGTTCTGGAAGGAAGAAAACGAAGAAGAAGCTCTACAAATGCAAGAGTGGCAGTGAAACTGTGGCTCAGCTTGATTGGCAGAAGGAGAGGTCAGTGGCTCAGATCGATTTTGTTTTATAAGCAAAATTCACTGTTTTGAATTAATGGAGAGAACAGCACAATAGAGAGCTGATAACTGGGACCATATAGGAGAAAATGCGAAATCAGGAATGAGAATACAGGAAGATTTCGGCTGGCAATAGAGAGCTGATAACTGGGACAATGTTAAGAGTTATTTCCTGTCGGTCTTAAGCATTCTGAGGGCCAAAGGATTAAAAAGAGACCGCGTTGCCTTTAATTTGTTGATTCTTCCTGGACAAAGGAATCCTCAAATTTTGTCTGTTGTAACTTTGGTCATTTAGTTTTTCATGTTCATTGAGGAATGATAGCGGTGAGGTTTTCACAGCCTTTGGTTTGAGTCGGTTATACAGCTTTGAATATTGTTTTAAAAGCTATTGATGAGGTACCAAAGTATGAAACCGGCATCATATTCAATAAATTTGTACAATGATACGTGAATGTTATAAACACGTGGGAGCTTTCCTTGGTGGTCGACGGTTTCATATGATGGGTTATAACTCTTTCTTCTCTCTCTATTTTCATTGGTAAATATAAAAATTGTCATATATTTGTCAAAAGAGACTTATAAATAGGATCAAATTTTTTTGGTCAAAAGGGACTTATAAATAGGATCAGAGTGGTAGTTTGTAGTGCTTATGTGTCCGTGATATTACCAACATTTTAAAAGTCCATTGAAGTGTTGCAATAACATTGAATGGTGCCAACGTACAGTTTTTCCTAACTTTAATGTTTTTCTAATTTATATTATCACAAACATTGTTACAGTTATAAATATGGCTGCTGCCTGCTGGGTTCACAACATGATTATATATGGGAGTTTTTTTTCCTTTTACACCATGAAAAGTTGATGAATATTGAATTGGTGAAGGTGTTATATTGGGTATGGCTGCAAACGTTCTATTGGTTGACAGATTATTATAATAGTAATGTATGCTATTTAGATATGGTGGCCTGGGCTTGCTATCGGGTGGTGTTGGCATCGTTATAATTAGAATGAAAAAACGATAATGGAGTGAGATTCTAATTCAATTAGAATTGTTATCTATGACTAATTGTGAAAATATTTCATTGAAAATTTATGATAATGACATGAAAATTTAATTATTTATATAGTATAAAGATAAATGAGTTTTAATTTTCATGATTTGTGGGTGTATATTATTTTGATAGAGGTATACATTATTATTGTGAATATATATTGAGTTTCAATGTGGATGGCATATTAAAATAATTAAAATAAGGTTACCATTCTTTCACATGACAAGTGCTCTGTGTGTATCATTATTTTGTACAAGAGTTTGATTGTTTAAACAGAGTATGTATATGTTTGCACCTGCTTATTATAAGTATACTTACTTAAGTTAAGATAAAATTGATCTTATATACTTACACCATATACTGTAAATAACAATTAAAAAAACTGTTTTTGAATGGGTCCATAATCATTATTGCAAATAAATTTTATATCATTTATAAGTGAACGGTTAAAGTCTCAGTTCTAATGCAATTATGCTCTTTCTTCTTGTTTGAAATGTTTCTCAACTGATGCTTATTGAAGTATTCCAATGAGATAGTAGAAGTCAACACCTCGTCACTAAACCAGAAAAAATAATAGAGTTAAAATGAAAAAATACTTATAATTAAACTGTTAGCACTATATAAATTTTGAAGGTGTAAAAATGATTATAAACATTTAGGATATGAATGACTGTTAAATATAACTTAACACTACTTTTATGAACTCATCCTTGTCACCAACATTAATTAGTTGGCTTACATGAAAATCATGTGTATGTACATATATATATATACTGCCTCTCATTCTTATAATATCACATTTTAAAAGAAATAGATTATCCTTATCATAATTCACAAAGTAGGGTGTTAATTACACTCTTAAAAAATTATCCTTATTTAAAATCTCATTATTTAATTTGCAAACTCCTATGTGACTTTCTAGATGTAATTCATAGCATTAAATATGGGCAAACTTAAAATAAATTATAAATGGAGGTGACATTAATTGAAATTGAATTGAAAGCTGGTAAGGAAGCTAGAGATACTATCAGTCTTAAATATAGGATAAAGTTTATAATAAAATTTACATTCACTACTACAAATAAAAAAATAAAAAAATCTTTTACTTCTCTAAAAGAAGCCCATTTTTTTTAAAAGGGAAGTAAAATATAAAAGCAGTAGCATTTTTGTAATTATGTAGAGGAAATTCGACATATTAGACATCCAAATTTTAATTTACGTGCCTAAAATATTTTTGGCATCCTAAATTTAATTGAGGACACTAACCGCAGTAGTTTTGGTATCCTAAATTGACCTTAGAACACCAAAATCAAGGCTTTTGACATCCTAAATTGAATTTACGACGCCTTTGGCGTCGTTAGTAGGCACCCATTTATTGACTCCTTACTCATTCACTTCACCTAGCTTACTTTTGTCTGGCTGAATTGCTTTTCAATGTTGATTTTCTCTCTCAAGTCACTAACTTTACTCTTCTTCTTCATGGCGCTTTTGTGCTCAATTTTTCTGAAAATGGTGAATATTACTGATGAGGCTCTTAGTTCGTCTTCTTCTTCCAATCCTACACAAAATCCTTCAAATCCATATTTTTTGCCATTTCCTTCGCTGGATTTGTTGCCCTCGCCAACACCTTGAGCCACCGGCACGTGGCGTCGAAGCAAGTTGAGAAAGACCACAAGATCATCCCAAAGCTTGAATGAATAGATCTGAGGAACTGGAGGCAGAGAGAGATCAACGAATGGTTGACTAATTTCCCCGGAATTGTGTTCTGTCCTGACATCGTTGGACCCAAAAAGGAAGCTGCAGGTGATCTGAACTTCAAGCAAGAACTAGAGTATGCAACTGCTTCTTCTTCATTCCTATTAAGTTTTATATTCCTTTTCCTTTGATTTTTCCTTCTACGTATGAATAGCAACTGTTGGGATTTGTTTTTGGTTATGACTATGGTAGCTATCTCCACCGAATGTAATGGAATGTCTCTTACGATTTGAAGTTTGAATTGTAGCTAAATTTCTTATTCTAGGATTTTGTTTGCATCTCCAGAATCGAATGTCTCTTACAATTTAAAATTTGAAACTAGCAGTTCAGGACAAGTGGGGTAAATTGGGCATGTGAACCTTTTTTTTAATGAAAAATAAAAAGATAAAAAAAAGCCCTTAAGACGTCCGAATTTTGTTTTGGGACGTCAAAAGTCGCAAATTTTTTACACCCCCAAATAGACGCCATCTTAAAATAGGATGTTAAAAAGGCTTAAAATATGATGTTAAAAAGCTTTTTTGTAGTAGCGACTTTAAACTTTATCCTATACTTAAAACCAGAAGGAGTAAAAGATAGACATCTAGCTGGAGTCTACGTGTTGAGGTCAAGATCGAGTGGTCCGTACGTGTTTTCAAGAACACTAACCCCATCATCAACATTTGGACATATATAAGCCATCTCAATCTCAATCAATTAATGTAGGGACCAGTCCCCATTTATTTCTCCTTTTAAATACGCCAACACAATCCATATATACCATAGAGGGGTAGGAAAAAAATAGTTTTAAATATGAGTCACTTGTTTGTAGGATAATTAATGGCATTTCTTGCCAATTTTATTTCTATTTAATTTCATTGGAAAGAGAGAAAGAGGAGAGATGTGAGAATGATTGGTAAATATAGAGAGAGACAAAAATTTTAATAAGGGCAAATATGAAAAAAAAAAATCAATTTAATGTATTCTTTGAGGGGATTAGCTACCGTCTTCTATTCTTACTATTCTCTTTCCCTCCACTACTCATCTCAACCTTTTAATTGAAATTTAAACGGTTCAGATTTAAAGTTTTTAAAAGTACTATTTCAAATATTTTTTATTCCAGCTTTTAATTATTATAACTAAAATTTACCATTTTTAAAAATCTATTTGTTTATTTCTGTTTATAATTTGATGTTTTATTAATATTTTTATAAAATATTAAATCTAAACCACTGAATTTCAATCTAAAGGCTAAAATAAACAATGGAGAGGAAGCCGAGGATATGAGCATAAGACAATAGCCTATGTTAATTGTTGGTATGCAAAAATGTTATTCAAGGGAAGTACATAGAGTGCAAGAGAGTGTCTCTTAAATTTACAAAATACTGTCATTCACCCTAATTACTAATCGTTTATTCCTATTGTATATACACAATATTTTCAATGTGTTTTATTGAAATTAGGAAAATTATAAACCTTATCAACTCTATTTTAAAATTTAATAATTTTTCAACTTCACATCAATTTATATGAAAGAATAAGTGAGATCAACTGATAAGCTCAAAAAAATATATTACGGATAAAACTATACATATTCATATCATAAATTTAATGAGGTAACTTATAATAAGATAAAAAAGACTCACTCTCTCTATCCTATAAATAGCTATCAACTTCATTATCATTAGTTATTATTCTTAATTTTTTTTTTTTTTTTTTTAAAAAATGTGTGACTTATCCTTCAATTCACTGAAATTTTTATTGCAACTTATATTTGTACTCCCTTCACTCTTATTAGCAACTGAATTACGCAATTTAAAAAAGTGATTAAAATTAAGTAAAAGTAATAAATATATGTTTGAACTAAACTTTTATTTTAAAGTATGCTCTTATATATTTAGAAAGGATAAGTAAAAGAGAAGAAGTAACTATAATTATTAACAATCTTTTAATTAATGTGATACATATAATTAATGAAAGGCAAAAATGAGAAAAACTCATTAAATATTCAATCAATTCTTGTTAGGATCTTATAAAAAAATTAAGACAACAAAAATTTTAGACTCTTATAAAAATAAATGGAAGGAGTATTACATTTTCTCTCATAATTAAATATTCTAAACATGGGTGTTCAACTCGCAAGTGTACGAGTTTCGCAAGTAATAAAGTGAAAAGTAAAGTATCGTTCCCACGAGGATTTGTATAACAAATTGGTCAAGCAAGAGGCTTAGTGAATTTCATCAAGTTGAGCTAGAACAAAGTTTTTGATTTGGAAAGAGAATTTTTAAAGACTATTTCTAAAACTTAAAATTGATAAAGGCAAATGACTTTTGACTTCAAGGATAAAAGAGCCTAGGATTCTTCTTCCCCTTTTTGCACTTCATAAAACTTGGTCAATTACCTCTCTAGTAGCATTTCAATACATACATGTGTTAGTCTAAGGTTCACAAATACTTGACCCGCTCTCTCAAGTCAAAATCAAGTTTCTCTTCTCATTAAAATGCACAATCTCTTGCTACAATTAATAAGAATCAATCTTTAAGCAACAACCCTAATGTGACAATGCAAGGTTAGTAAATATATCTCTATTTTACCAACAAACCATCCATTTATCAAGTAAACTTCAAGACAAGCATGATTTCAATCAAGTTCTACACCTAGATTAGCTCTCTCGAGTCAAAACATATGTGAATAAATCATCTAAATGGAGGCCAATCACTTAGAAGCATTAAGCCAAGGTTGAAATCAACACATGTGTATATTTATCTACCAAAAGAGAGGAATATTCAAGTTTTAATCCATACAAAGGGTAAGAAGAACCCTAGAATGAAAGGTTTAGCTACTCATATTCAAATACAAAGAGATTCTAAGTAAATGAACTGAATACATGAAGAAACTAGGAAGAAAAGAGAAGAAAAGAGGAAGAACCAAGGTAAAAACCCCAAAATCTCTCTTAGGTTGAGCACCCAAGACTCCAAGATTGTCCAAATCTCTCTCCCAAGCTCTTCCCTTGTGTGCCCACTTGTTTCCTTAGGTCAAGAGTGTGTTTTTCGGCCCTTCCCTTTAGGTTAAATAGGGTTTTTTTGTTTCGAATTGTAAAAACGCGTTGCCTGTACTTTCGCATTTTTTCCGATCAAGGCTACGGCCAGTTGTCACTTTCCATGGCCACTACTTTATGACCAATTGTGACTTTCCATGGCCAGATTGGTTGCGGCGGTTGTGACTTTCCATGGCCGGTTATTGCACGAGCTCTTCTAGCTTTGCATTGCTTCACCTCCTTTATTTCTTTTCCTTGTTTCTTGGTTCTTATAGAGCTTCAAAACTTGTCTCCATCTTCCTACAAAAGAGGAAGCAATTATCAATTATCAATTGAGTCATAAACTCTATAATAACAAGAATTTCTTTGATTTTTTGCGTTATACTTTGATATGCACATTTTCCTCTATGACTTCATTTCTATGCACATTTTGAGCTAAAAATAGGTAAAAGGAGAGAAAAAATGTCTTTGGAATATTATCAATTTCTAAGAGTTAACAATAGGTAATATAAAAAAGATTTAACTAATACTCAATCAATTACAATTAGTATCATCCGTCACTTTTAAATATGTCCTTCCTTCTGTTCAAATTATATCAACATTTTTATAATATAAATTATACTACAAAAATATTCTTGAAATAACCACACGAGGGAGTGCATTATATTTACGTCCAACGAAGGCGCGTTTTTTGTTGACTTTCCGACCCTATTTGCAGTCTGGCGGTGTCTCGTACTCTCGTTATCCAGTCCCATCAAAATGGGTCCCTTCAATGCATGCGAGACGATGAACCTCATCAAAATCATATTTCTTTTTCTTAACAATAATTTACATTTGTAGTACAATATTTAACAAGATAAAAACTTTAATCATTTAATTGCTAGTAAATAAATCATATAAAAAATTTATTTCTTAATTTTACATACACAATCATGCGTGAAAAATTTAAAATTTCAAAAATTGATTATCTCATTTTTCAAAAATCGCTCTTGTTGAGTAAGTGGCACTATTCACACAAATGTATGCATCTATATGAGCCTCAAAGACAGAAAGGACAGAGTGCCTATTTAGGAAACCTTAAACCTTTTTTGTTTTTTGAGATAAATTGAGACGAAACTCTTCTTATATATTTATCTTATAAATCATAAAAATATTTCTAAAAAATTAAAACAAACTAGCAAAATATACACGTTTTCCCCATACTAATTGATTTTAGCCAAAGAATCATGTTAGTTATTATATTTGAACATGAGATGCTGGATCAAAGTTCAGTATAACCACGCACCTACGCGTCCAGATACATGTTAGTTATTAGATTTGAACATGACATGTTGTATCAAAGTTCAGTATTAACACGCACCTACGTGTCCCAACGTACAATATATTAATCATAAAGCAAGCCTGCATTATATGTGTTTGTACTTACTTCAGTTGATCCTAACCACGGAATACAAATTTAGAAAGAAAACAAAAATTGATAGATATAACCGAGTGGTATCTTATTATTGATTCACGGATATTAATGTGAAGAAAATAAGTTAAGTTATTTCTTTATAATAAAAATGTGTGTAAACCTGTGCATTCATTAAAAATACTCCTTGATGAATTGAAAATCTTATTCTTATGTGTAATTAATAGGGATATTTTAAGAAAAACATATAAATTTGGGAGACAAATTTAATTAGAGATCTTATATACAAAGTAAACATTAACATTTTGTTTAACTCATATATTTATGACCAAGGGAGTATCATTTAACCAACAAATACAATGAGTGTCATGTTTAGTTAAAATTAAAAGAGTGTGTTTATATATGCTTGATCTAGTCCTTCAATATAAGATATCTTTTATACTATATATATAAACGAGATGTTATATTAAAGATTAAAAGTAGTATGTATTTTTGTTCTTTAAGTATGCGTGGATGGACATAGAATATGCCATGAATTGACGAAAGTTCTTAAGCTAGCTAGCTAGAACTCATGAATCCTGCTGCATTAATGAACTTGATGTCCAAGTTACGGCAGTAATAGTATCAGCTGATTACATCAAACGCGCGCGATTGCCTATCACTAACATTTGTATTATATTATTATAGGGATGACATATATAGTATCAAGGGAAAAAAAATTATGTACAGCTAGATTTTATTAAATTGAGTCTAATTATAATTGCGTAATAGAACTATTATCTATCCAAAAGAAAGCTTCAATTATGTCTAATCACATAAACATGAGGCATTATATTTCGTTACGTGTCTTGTGGCTGACAAAAACGACGATAGCCAAAGCTATAATATCTCTTATTATCCAAAACCAAATCATTACCAGTTAGTGGATGCAAGAGCGCAACACTACTTTTCATTCGTCTCACAAAAGACCATGAAATCGCATATATCTTTCGTGGGGACAACACAAAAGTAAATTCTGATTTGATGATATATATGACTGTGACATTTCTGCACAATTTGCTTCGTAAAATCTATCACATCTGTATGAGCCAAATCCAACACAAGTTGTCGACAAAAGTGTCTCTTTCTTGTTTTAAATTATAAGTTTAAATTAGTTGGGCCTCAAAAAGTCGGGATTAAAGAATAGCTTCACTCCCTGCTTCGTAAAATCTATCACATATATATGAACCATATCAGACACAAGTTGACATAAGGCAACAACTTACAAACAAACATGTACATACGTACGTAGCCACCCATATCCCCATGAAAAGATATAATAATATATATTAGTGATAAACCCAGCTGAACTCTGACCGCTAATAAAAACAAAAGGACGTAATTATTACACACACACAGATATATATATATATATATATATATATATATATTTATATATATATTTATATCTTTTTTTTTAAAATTAAAAGTTTAAATAGGTTGGGTCTCAAAAACTTAAGGTTAGGGTATGCCTTTTAGGTTTAAAAACATTTACAAATGTATTTATAGATTGTCTACCAATAAAGTTATTACATTAGTAGTAGAATTTAATACACTTACAACCTCATGATTTATAAGTAAACTATTTGCCAAGTGGACCTGCTTTTGTTGGCAAAAAAAATAATTATGATTTGATGACACACACACATTTAATGAGTTGGGTCTCGAAAATTCAGGGTTAGGATATGCCTTTAGGTTCAAAGAACATTTACAAATGTACTTACAGTTCGTCAACCAATAAAATTATTATATTAGTAGTAGGATTTAAACTTACAACCTCATGATTTATAAGTAAACTATTTGCCAAGTGGACCAGCTTTTGTTGGCAAAAATAATTATGATTTGATTTGATATATATATATATATATATATAGACGTTTATGCACTCTTTGCTTCGAAAAATCTATCACATATATATGAGCCAAATCCAACACAAGTTGACATAAGGCAACAACTTACAAACAAACATGGACATCTATACGTACGTAGCCACCCTTATCCTCATGAAAAGATATATCAATAATTAGTGATAAACCCAGAACACTGACCACTAATAAAAACAAAAGGACGTAATTAATACATATATATATCTTGTGGATGTGTCAAACTTCTTTTCTAAAATGGCACGGCCAGCTATAAGCTAGGGCTTCTGGCTACCATATATTACCATTCAAGTCGCTGTTTAATTTGTTATCTTTATTCCTCTCTCAACATGAAAATTGCTTCACGCGTATTTGCGAAAGCTACGTCCTTTTTGTCGTAATAACCTCATCGATCAAGTGGGCACAGGAATCAGCAGCATAACTATGTTTATGAGCCAATTTAGACAAGAAGAGTACTGTTATTGTTCGTACGTACAACCTAGATCGTGGAATATTTCTACATTGTCTCATGCTAAACTATAGCCATTGGTTTTGGTCCCCAGCTTCAAAGCGTTACTGTGTTTGTGTTACTACAGCTAGCATCAAATTAGTGTCCAACATTATTAATATCGTGTTTTGATGAATAAGACCAGGTTGTCTTGTTACAAAAGATGAACCCTATTTGGTAGGATATTTTGAAATCCCTCGCGAAGGAAACAAAAAGCTAAAAATTTTCTAAGAAAGAGCATCCAAAAAAGTAGAGACCTATGTATGAATACTGACCGTTAATATAAAATCTCATTCGTAGTATAAGGACCAAATCTTATGATAAAGACCGGATGTAATACACAGGAAGGAAATATTGATTTTCGTAAATTAATTTTCTCTTTTATTTGTCTTAATCTAAAAGTTATTAAGTTGATCTATTTCTTTTAAAGCTTCCCGTGATATTAACTTTTTTCTCTTTAATCAGTCGTAGACGTTATTGTTCATCTGTTTTCCATTTTTTCTTAACTTTTAATTATAATTAGCATTTAATTCAATCAAATGCGTGAAAAACGGAATACCTGGATTTCATGGACGGATTCATGTTTCCTCACACTTACGTACAAGGCACGTTTTATTTGTTATAGAACACACACACTCACACACACATATGTGACAATGCTTAAGTCAAGTTTGTAATATTTACTATGGAAGTCTGCAATATTTATTATGGCAATTGCTCCCATCGCACATTTTTTTATTTATGTGAATTTAGAATTAAATGATGATATTTTAAAAACATGACATATCATCATATGTGATGGGAGAATGACATGTTAGATTTAAGAAACTTGATGCAAGTATTGTCCCTATATATTTTTCTTAGGAAAAATTAATCAGGTCACTGTGTTTCTTTCTTCTTCTTTTTTTTTTTTTACCATCGTATCCTTTGGTGATTACTTGATTTTTAATTATGTCTGATTTTATTTAACTACTGTTATACACACACAAACACACACACATATATCCCTTGGTGCTAGGAGATAATTGGAATTTTTGCATGATGTATTATACAGACTTAATGATCCAGACATCAAAGAGTGATAATTCAAAATATATTGGTCCAAAAAAATAATTAAAAAATGTATTTTTTTGCATAAAAAAACTAAAATTGTGTTAAGAGTGGCTCAAATATCTGAGAATTTTGTTCCCCGTATAAGAATGTCTTCCCATCCAATTCAACGAAGAAAACTAATCCTTTCAAAATATTTGACTGAAGTTCTCATCTCTTATGAGGGTATTTATGCTCGATCGCTAGATTAATAGAATCATTTATACGATATGTAATTTTAGACGAGGTTCCTCATTATATGCCAACTCAAGTGATAAAGTAATAATGACTAAAGTTAAAAACATATTAATGTACTCAAAGGAGGAAAAAACATTTTAATGTAATACAAAGTACCGATTAATTTTTAAAATTTCAGATCAGCAAAATAAAAATGAAAATGAAAAACAGAGATAGAGAATGAAGGAAAGAATGAAAAAATAAAAAGAATTAGAAAAATAAAGACTAAACAGATAGAAGTGAACGGGCTGTTTAGAATCAGGGACCACTGAGTTGAACAGTGCATTTTTTATTTGGGCCAAGAATACTCTTAGATGGGCTTGGGCTGTTGAACGTTTCAGATAATTGGGCCAAAAGAATAACAAGAGGGGGGCTTTTGTGTTGGGCTTAAGACAAGCATGGGATGGTGTGTTTAAAGCATATTATCTATATCAAAAAAAAATAAAAAAGAACAACCAAAATCTTGACACTTGCGAGTAAAAATAAAAGCATTGGCTATGAAGGTGGATCTTGAAAAAGGCTTTTGATCGGTGCGATGACTTTCTTAATCAGGTCTCCTCTGGTCTTGATCTGCTTGTATTAACCTGATCAATCGGCTTCATATAACGAATGATCCGAGTTTTTTTCTTCTCAAAGAGGGCTCCGTCGTGGTGACCTTTAATGGATATCTCATTGAGTTGACGGGTGGAAACCGATTCATACCTCAGAACAGACCTTCAATTTCCCATTTGGAAAGCCAACTCCCTATCCATTGCAGGGCGTTGCTCTAAATCTTCTGTCTATTTCTTCCAAAGACATCTAATTCTACAAGACAGCGATTGTCGCATCTCCAAGATTCTCATTGAGAGGGTTCACCTTTATGGAAAGCCAACTCCTTATCCATTGCAGGGCGTATTACTCTAGCCAAGGTAGCCCCCGATGAAAAAAACCGGAGGAACTTCATTTGGGGACACGATGGATCTCCTCATGGTTTTCAAACCTAGAGACTCGAAGCTTTGGCGTTATATCACTAATCAAGTTGATTTCATCAATCAAGGCATCAAGTGGCGGTGTTCGCAATGGTCGCTTGTCTAGATATTTGGCTTATTGCAGGTGCTAAACTCAAAGATCATTGTATTCGCCCCATCACCTCAACTGAAAGCTCCTCCACGGTTGCCGATTGGGTTTACAAGGTCGTTGGGACACTAGTAGACTCTCGGCCATTGTCCATCCTTCTGTTCTTCAGAGACTAGTTGCGACTCTTCCACCAAGAGTTGAGGCCAGACATGATTTCATTACCTGGGGGGCATCCTTAGATGGCAATTACTGGAAAAGAACCCACCCTTCCTTTACTCTTCCATTTTTAAACAAGTCTGGAGCTGGAAGGGTGTCGAAAGGGTCAGAGTATTTATGTGGAAAGTGATCCATAATAGGCTTCCAACTAATGCATGGAGAAATTCATGGTCGTAGACTTCGGCTATGTGTGGATTCTGTCAAACAGGCCCGGAGGATATTCTTCATATTCTTCGGGGCTGCCCTTATGCTAGTCAATTGTGGCGTAAGCTGATTGCTCCTCAATTTGCCGCTCAATTCTTTGCTGCTGATTTAAAGGATTGGATGGCTATGAACCTGAAAGGTCGTCTTCAAGGCATGGGACCCTACTTAGAATCTCATTTTTGGTGTTACTATCTCGGATGCTTTGGGGTTGGAGGAATTCCTTTATCTTCGAGCTGATTTTCGAAGCCGACTAACCCGAGATAATAATACTTCAATCTTGGAGGAAATATACTATGCATCAGATATTATTCCTTTCCCTTCACCCGAACATGATTCTATTTCATCCAACCCTCCGTCTTGGCATGCACCCGCAATGGATGGGTTAAACTAAACACCGACGGGCGCTTGTTCGGAATTCCTCTCGGGCCGGATGTGGTGGTCTTTTAAGAGACTCTAAAGGAGCTTGGGTTGTAGGGTTCTCCGCATCTATTGGCATCCGTGACGCCCGGACTGTCCATATGAAGGTCTTAGTATGGTTTGGACACCGGGCTTTTCGAAAGTAATTTTGGAATCGATGCACACTAGAGCTGATCTACCGTTTGGCTGGATCCGGACTTTAATTCGGTAGCCTTCTTTGGACGCATCGGAGCTCCTCAAGCGTAGTTGGACGGTCTCTCTTCGTGCCATCCCAAGAGACATTAATAGAGTGCCGACGCGTTAGCAAAATTGGGACTTTCAAAGTCTCGTTATCTTCAATGATTGTCCGCCCTTTCTACGTTCTTGGGTTGACGTTGAATGTATGGGATTAAACTCTCCCCTTTGTTAATTTCCGTGTAATTTCAGGCTTTTAGCCTTCTCTTTTATCAAAAAAAAAAAAAGAACCAACATGTGGCCAATGAGAGTTGGCATAGATGGTAAGGGATCCAGACTGTGTCGCGGGTTCGATCCCCCGCCGCTCTCCTTTGGCAGGCGATCTCGTAAGTCCCCGCAATGAGCCCGGCCGTGCCCTGACCTTGGTGGGGGACTGATGTCGAACCCCTCCAAAACTTTTTTGTATCAAAAAAAAAAAAAGAAACCAACATGTGTTCTCTCAAAAAAAAAAAAAAAAAGAACCAACATGTGGTCCATTTTTCATATTTTAAAAAAAAAAACCACCATATTATCAAGGAGTCATGTAAATAATTATTATTATAAAAAAAATGTAAATAATTATTGTCGAAAATGTAAATTCGGACTCACCTCATTGTATTGTTATTGGATTCAAAAGTTGTCATCAATATGAAGAAAATGGTATTGGGAGTTCTTCTCCCATGACCGTGGACTTGATGCAGGGTGAAATTCGGATTAGTTAGAATCGAAGGTTCTGGTGAACCGGTGAGATACCAAGAAAAAGTTGTTATCAATATAAGATATATTTAGGTTGTTGATTTTTATTTTATAAAACATATTTTTTATATTTGTCAGTGTCCCTTCAATAATAATTAAGAATAAGAGATCAAGAAAAAATATGATTAGAGTGTTTTACAAAATAAACGTGATATGAGCAAGAGAAGGGATGAGAGAGATGAAAAAGAGGAAGAGGAGAAAGGAGAGGTAAGACAAACAAAAGAGAGAAAAGGCAAGAGAAGTATAGATAACTGCAATTTGATAATGAATCCAAATTCAAAACGATAATTGTAATATGATAATGAATCCAATATCCAAAGTCTACGTAAAGCTAAAACTATTCATACTAATAATAATAAATAATTCTAATAAAAGTCTCAAATAATAAAATAATGATAAATAAAATAACCTAATAATAGTAAATATTAAACTGCCAAGATGTTTGTTTTATCATTTCTCCATCCCACTTTCCTTTTTTCTTTTGCCATCTCTCAATCCCATTTTTAATCAATATGTCATATTAATTAATCCAACTAATTCTTTAATCTAATCAAATTAGATAAATATGTTTTATATTAATGATCGAATAGAGTATAGATTATACCAACAAACTAACTTCTAATTGTAACAACAAAAAATTATTAGCAAGCTATTGGTTAACGTGGTAAGAAGCCTCATC
The DNA here is from genome assembly GCA_019022655.1 of Acacia acuminata. Taxonomy (NCBI): domain Eukaryota; kingdom Viridiplantae; phylum Streptophyta; class Magnoliopsida; order Fabales; family Fabaceae; genus Acacia; species Acacia acuminata. The sequence continues at coordinate 2,256,770 of JAFJYI010000004.1, read as the reverse complement.
CCTGTACAGAGGAGAATACAATTCAAATAAAGTATAGATTATATCAACAAACTAACTTCTAGGTGTAACAAAACAAAACAAAAAATATAATAAGCTTATTAGTTGAAGTGGTAAGGTTTCTCATCTCTGTAAGGAGGAGAATACAAGTTTGAATATCAAGAAACACACTTATAAAGAGATATGATAACTCTTTGCTCTATAAGCCTCGAAGGGAAAACATTAATCTAGTCAATCAAAAAAATAATTGAATTCTTGGCATGGAAAACACTTCACATCTAAGTTGGATGAAAAAATTATGCTTGTCATCATAGCTTTGAGGGCATTCAGCTTGTTGTTCAAATACCATTTTAAAGTTGAAGTAATTTTTTCTAAATTCTAAGTTTTTTTTTTTTTTTTTTTTTTATACTTAAATCTTTTGAAACTAACATTTTAATAGATCGTTAAAATAAGTTAATGTTAAACTAATTTTTTATAAAAGTTTGTCTAAATTTGAAATCACATTATACTAATTGATTTCTAATTCAACTTTAGTTTGTAAGATAAAAAGTTATTTTTGTTAACGTTAATCCAAACCAGCATAAAAATCTGCTTGAGATCGTGGTGGAAGAGCTCAGACTAACTTCCATAAGCCAGTTTTCGGACTTTTAAATTAAAGCCACCTTGTTTGGCTTCTTTCCTCTCTCCATGGAAGAAGAGACTTTTAGAAAAACTAAAATGACTCTATCTAACCAAACTTCTTTTAGAAAAACATATCCAACAATCAATTACCGTTTCTGTTAAAAAAATATAAAAAAAAAATCATCTATCATCTAACTTTTACTCCTTAGTTTGTTAAAATCAGTTAAAATAAAACTTGCTTATACTAATCTTAATCCAAATATTTTAGGCAACTTGTGTTCCATGTATGTTGTAGGGATGTCGAAGGATCGGGCCAGACCAGGTTGGAGGTTGACTCGAGGTCCGGCCCGATATGACCTCAGGCTAGAAAAATTAGTTTGAGGTCTGGTACCGGCCCGAGCTTAGGCTGGACTAGACCGAACTGGGTCCAGACAGTCCAATTTTTTTTCACTTTTTTTTTCCAATTTTTTTTTTCTTTTGCCTTCTTGGAATGCAATATTTTAGCTTTGGTTTCATCTAACTTCCCAAAGTAATAAAAAATAACATAGTGAAAAATGATTCCTATAAATTAAAAAGCACATTAGGATGTCCAAACTCTAGCAAATGGCTCAATGTAGTAGTGATTTACAAAAAAAGGGGACCTTGGGTCGACCCGACGAATAAAGGGGGTCTAAGCCCTGGACCGAAGTTCGATCCCTAAAGCAATTTAGATGTAAGTGACCATTTTTTTTATATCGGTTTTTGGCCCAGCAACCGAATTAACAACCCTATAGGAGTATTCTGGTTGCCCAGCGCTTAATATAGGGACTGATTTAAAAGTTGGAGAAACTACGAGGGTCAAAGTGTTAGTTTTCCCCTTTACAACTATTCCGGTGAAAACTGCAAAATCCATAAATGTCAACAGAGGAACATATTGGCCAAATAAATAAATAAAAAGAGAGAAAACAGAACTTTTATCCATACGCAATTTTTGTGTGTGGCTCTTTGTTGAATATTTACGCACATTTTGTTGCTAAAGTTTTCGTCAAAATCTTAATATTCAAATTTATGCTTAAACCCTAAACCTTCAGCTGCTAAGGTACGATGTGTGGAAGGCTTCTTTGTTAGCTAAGCTTATCCACGCATGTCCAACCTTGGTCGTGTCCATGGCGATTGCTGGCTTAAAATTTGTGTGCAAACCCAATATGCAACTTCGTCCCACTCCATTTCAATGCATTCGCAAGGTATATGTGCGCGCTTTTGTGTCCTCTGAATGCTTCTTCCTTCTCACATTCACTCTCTCACCTGTTTATTCTTTCCTTTTCAAGGTTGTGCCGAGATATGCCGCTTCCGTCGAGGCGGAGGAAGTGAAAAAAGAAGAAGAAAATGTCTCGGTTCTTGAAGAAGGCAAGTAGTGGACGGAATTGTTGGTGAATGATTTTTCCCCCTCCAAATGGCGTATTGGAATTTTGTGCAAGTTTTGTCGACTTTGATAATAGTGATTGCTGAATCATTTCCCTTGGTTGTATTGAATTGATGAAGGAAATAAGAAGGGCCCAAAGTGGAAGAAGTTGGATTCCAAAGAGCTTGGAATAAAGACTTCAATGATCGCAAATCCTACAAAAAAGGTTCTCAATAGGCTGAAGAAAAAGGGTATGTACTGCCTCTCACTCATTCATTCTGTCTTTTGGATAATAATCTCTTTCTCATTGTTCTAGATATTAGGAAGAGTTTCTTGTACTTCTATCATAGATAACTCTATTTTCCAATGTCTGGCCAAAACATATTACTGTAATGAGAACTAGACATCTAACTACCTTCTTGCCTAAATTATTTCCTCAGTCAGGTCACCAATGCATATTAATGGCCATTGTAACTGATAATTGCCTGGGTCAAATTTATCTCTTACATTGTGATATAAGTCTTAAGTTCTATGCTCATGAGGGACGAACTTCTAGGTGTAGATCAGCAATATCCTGAAATGTTAATTGAAGTATAAAACTGTAGTATATTAAGGTAAATGTTTTGATTTTATTGAGATGAAAGATGGTCGACTGATTAAGTGTCAATACTTATGTTAGCATTATTATGTGATTAAAATTCCACGATTATTTTGGCTAATAATGTTTTATTTCTTTTATTGTGGATGCTTTGCCACTGTAAAGTCTATGAACCCCTATTTCTTCTGATTGTAGGATATGATGTATACCTAGTAGGAGGCTGTGTGCGGGATCTTATTCTAAAGCGGACACCAAAGGACTTTGATATCATAACTTCAGCTGAGCTTAGAGAGGTTGCCTTCATCTCCTATTTTCTTGTTGTCTTCAAATTCATTATCAACATCAAAGTTTATTGGGAGACCCTTTGGACGAATAGCTAAGTTGAACTAAGAGTAGTCAGAAGTATGAGCACTAGTGTTTATTTCGGCTTATGTTGTTTGTAAAATAGACCGGGCACCGGAGTTAATTTGTGCTATTTCATTTGAAAGTTCAAACTGCTTGATGTTTCTGGGTCTTAATATCTCTTGGTGAATCCTGATTCAATTTGTAGGTGGTGAGAACATTTTCATGGTGTGAGATAATTGGCAAACGGTTCCCTATATGCCACGTTCATGTGGATGGTACCATTGTTGAGGTCAGCATTTGTGTTATTTTTAAATTTTTACTTTGGATTGAACAATTAGTGTGATTGCTTGGATTTATCCTATTAAGGAGGGCTTTTTCTAGCAATTATATATCAGTTGTAATTCCATCTCTGTTTTTTATGATTATGGTAATTTCATTATCCCTTTTTATTAGGTTTCAAGTTTTAATACCGCTAGACGCAAGTTGGGTGTGGATGCCTACCATGACGTTAAAGGCCCCTCTGGTTGTGATAAGAAGGACTATCTTCGATGGAGGAATTGCTTGCAGCGAGATTTTACAATTAATGGGTCTGTATTCAGTGCTTGCATTTTAACAATAGAAAATCTAATTTCTTTTGCACTGCTATTGTGTACTTTGTGATCTGTATTTAGAATTTTCTATTTATAGTTTGTGCTGCTGCTTATACTGGCAATTAATTTTATGCTCTTCCAGGTTGATGTTTGATCCTTACGACAGAATTGTATATGATTATCTGGGAGGAATGGAAGATATTAAAAAAGCCAAAGTGTGCATGTATCTCTTATCAGCTATGTTTTCTTATATTTTTGCTTATTGTCTATCTGGCACTTCCTAAAATATATTTCTGCATGAATAGGTGCGAACTGTAATTCCTGCAAGCACTTCTTTTCAGGAGGATTGTGGTGTGTTTTTGATCGGTTGATGTTGTTATAAAAATTATAGTTCACTTCACTTCTCCCTATTTTGCATAAGAACTGCCCTATTTACCAGGAACGTCTAACTGCATTTTCTGCAGCTCGCATTCTACGAGGAATTAGAATTGCGGCCCGCTTAGGCTTTGGCCTCTCCAAGGAAACAGCTCATTTTGTAAAAAATCTTTCCTACTCAGTTTTAAGACTTGATAAGGTATATAAAGTACTTTTCTTCCTTATTATTGCCATGCGTGTGAATATTTTGCCTGAGTTGTTCATATTTTACATTGTTTAGGGTAGGCTTTTGATGGAAATAAATTATATGTTAGCTTATGGTTCTGCTGAAGCTTCTTTAAGGTTACTATGGAAATTTGGACTTCTCGATATTCTTCTTCCCTTTCAGGTAGATCACTTCTTGATATGCTTGATTTTTAATCTTATGTGTCTTAGTCTGTTTGTTTAATTTAGTTTCTCATTGCAGGCTGCTTATTTTGTTCACCACCGATTTCGTAGACGGGGCAAGGGAACAAATATGCTTTTGGTATGCCTCTCTGAAGTTTAAACTTATAGACTATTAGCCTGGACACCCCACACCCCCCCCCCCCAAAAAAAACCCCACCACCACCAAAAAAAAAAAAAAAAAATTTGTTGTTGGCATATTTCCTCCAAGTTGTGCATTGAGTGTATGAAATTGAAGGTTGGAAATTCATAAAATGCATGTCTTCCGCCTTTTGCATTCTGGAATATGCTGCTGATATGAACTGCCATATGCAATATGACGAGACCCTTGGTTCCATTTCCTAAGGATTGGTAAATAATTATCTGTGTTTACTACGAGTAATTAGCAATTTAAGAATCCCAGTCTAACAAGAATCAGCATAATTAGACAGTCTTTCCTACTTTTTGTTATGGAATATAGCAGAATGTAAATAAGGACCTATATGCAGAATAGGTATTTGAATGTTAGTTAGTTAGTTGGTCCTCGAATGACCGTTACGATGTTAGGCGCTAGAGATGGGTCAAGTGAGGTTATGACATTATAAATAGCTCACTATCCCTATTGTAAACTAGTCTGTCCAGTTTCTGACTCTAAGAGTGTGAATACAAGGAATTATTCTGAATTCCTCCTCTCTTCCTGAACTTTCTGTTCTTCTCTCTAATCCTCTCTTTCTCTCATTTTCACATAAATACTATAACACTTTTACTGTCGGAGCTTGTTAGGATCCCGCAAATCTTTTCCCAGATACTGTGCCAATAACAACAGCAACAAAAGACAGGGAGAATACTGGTTTTGATATTGATAAAGAACAAAATGCACTGATCAGTTTCACTAGTCAGATACTTTCCAACCAAAACCCAAATCCCTATTACATGCAACAATCAGTCACAAAGTAATAATTACACTGAAGTATTACAAAGCATGATTGAGGCAGCGACTCTAGCATTCAAGAGGCCAGAATGCTCCCACAGTAAACTTTTCTCCAAATTAGCCAATCTGCGATCCTCTCCATTCACACGCACACCAATTCCTCAAGTTCCATATATATAATCTATCATATATTGATATATATACACATATTTGTCAGCCACTCAGCCTTAGGATGCATGGGGATGTTTTTTTTTTTTAATTTGGGCATGGCTTCTAATATATTTTAGTATCATAATATTTTTCGAGTTGTTGGGTGTTAATTTAACTAGCATAGAATATAATTTCATAATTTTTAATTATATTTCTTCAAATTTTATCTGCAGTGCTTCCTGTCCAATTTGGATACAGTCTTGGCGCCTGATCGTCCTTGTCATAGTAGCTTATGGTAAGATATATGCCTTCAGCAAAGCCTTTTCTTGTTTTACTTTGCTAGCTCTAGGCTTTGTAAAGTGTCTAATTTTCCAGAAGAAATTGAGACTAAATTTATCATTTGTTTGCATCATAAGTGCAGTCAAATATCATCGTTCTATAGGACAGCATATGTTTGAAGTCATAAATTAAATTTATAAGGCCTTTCTCCCTTCCTGGTTCAATGGTAGGAAATAGTTTCTGGACATTATTTTGCTTCTATTTTGATCTCTGGGTCCAATGGGATTGTTATGTTAGTTGGGTCCAATGAACAAGATACATCATTTTCAGGGTCTGTATTCTAGCTTTACATAAAGCACTGAGTGATAGACCGAGAAATGCCGCAGTGGTTGCTGCATTTAGCCTTGTGGTCCATAACGGTGGAGATTTGTTAGAAGCTATAAGCATAGCAAGGAGGATCAATAAATCACATGATGCAAGGTTTCCTGAATTGTTAGATCCATCAAATCTGGATGACGAGGAATTGGCAGAAGAGATTATGGATCTTGCAGACTCTGTTAAAGGTTCTTTGTTGCAGATGACAGATGAGCGATTCGTGTCTCAGGCTATGGCTGACTTTCCTCAAGCCCCATATTCAGATCTGGTGAGTACCTTTTCCCTTCTTAAATATATAAACAACTGCTACCGGACAATGTTATCAAGTAGATGGAATGCACTAGAATATTTTAGAACCTGGACGTACTTGACATTTCATTACTGAAATGAATTCACAACCTGCTCCTGCCAACATGCACAATGTAAACCAGTATATAGGAGAGAATGCTACATCTTGATTTTTATTCATTCAGATGACGTGGGGCCTGTGAAAGAGCACGACTCTTCTGCATATTTGACTTGGGGACAAAGAAAGTCACTCTGTATACCAAACAAGAAAAAAGAGAAAAGAAAGTCACTCTAGGCATGCCAGTTCAGTTGCACGAGTTGATGTAGGGAATTCAATTAATAGTAATGGTATTTTTAAAAGAGCAAGAACCAATGAAAGTGAACTTGGCTGGTAGGAATTTTGTGGTAAATGCTTTGAGTATCAATTCATGTGGTAATTTTTTGTTTGATGATGTTGGTACCAAATTACTACAAATTTCCTTATCAACTGGACACCAAGCTAATTAGTCAGGGCTTTCCCTGTTAATATTACAATAAACGCGTTTTGAATCACTGTTGGTTTGTGCAAATTTTTCAGGTTTTCATCCCATTAGGAGTTTACCTAAAAGCTCGCAACATCTTTGACTGTGTGACAGTAAGTGATGCTACAAGGAAATTTGTATCAAAGCGTGGGAGAAAAATTAATTATGAGTCCTTAGCTGCTGGCGACCTGCGGGAAATACGGCATGTTTTTGCAAGGATTGTATTTGATACTGTATACCCGTTACGCCTCGTGCAAAAACAATCATAAATGAATACAAGTACTTCAAAGCTAGTTTGAATTTTCTTACAAATTTTTTTGTAAGAATGATGCAGGATGTGATTCTATCAAGCAAATCAGATCAATTTGGAATGGAGCTATGGGGAAAGGTTTGATTTTACCATTGAAGATCTGTGGGATACCTGCAGAAATTACCATCTTGTGGTCTCATTCTGGCGTTTTAAGTGATTTTACCTTTGATCACGCATCCAGTGATGAGGCCAGGGCACTACCCTGCTATATGCAATGTGGTTGAGTCAACGTTAGCTAAAAATAAAGTTTTTTTTTTTTTTTTTTTTTTTTTGGTCTTTGAACAGTAACGCATTCATTAATGTGTTTTTGATGTACTTACATTAACATCAATTTCTATTTTATCTCCTGTAATGCATTCATGCATGTTATTGTAAATTGTACTTTGGAAAAAAATAATAAAAGTTCAGGTGAGTTGGATTTCCGTCCTCACCAAAATGAAGATAGTTTTCAAGGGGGATGCTTAAAGATATGCTACTACTATAATACTACTTATTACCTACGCCTGTAGAGGGCATATAAATATAATAGACTGCTTTTTAAGATTGTACTTTACTAAATTTAAGCTAAATATGTAAAGAAGTTTTGTCTGGACTTGTTGTGTGAAAGTGTTTTAAAAAAAAAAAGAAAATACTTTTTTTATCTACCCTTCAATATTCAATTTTGAGTGGTAAGACTGACAAATCTAAAGTAGTCTTCCTATTACCAAAAAAATCAAAAAGGTTAAATTAGTTAATTGTTAGAAATGTGAGTTTGTTTTCTGCAAATATCCTCTTACGTCATTTTTTACTCGAATTAGTTAATTGATAACATGTGCTTCATTCATGATAATCTAGAAAAAATTATAGATACAGGAGATATAAAGTGGATTGGATTCTTATATTTATGATAAAATCTAAATATCAAACTAGACCTCATATAAGGGTAGAGGTAATAAATAACAAGCAAGGGTCATTCAGCATTGTGCATTTATGAAAAAACCATGCCTAGTTTAAATAAATTTCCAAATGAATTCACCAAAAGAGAAAAAGGTAATACAAAAAATGAAAAACATTACTATCTCAAACCCTAAAAATAGGACTTAGTTTATAATGCAAACTGCACTACAAATTAAGTCTTAAATTTAGGATTGGAACAATATTTTTTATTTAAAAGAATGATAGGCTAAATTACTCCTTCACTGGCCATTCAAAAATTTCTCTATATCCGTAATAACAAATACTCCTCCGTTTCTAAATATAAGACATAATTTATAGTGCAAATTGTACTATAAATCATATCTTATATTTAGGACTGATAATAGCGAGAAAGTTTGTGGTATCTGCTTTACATTCATGCATTAGCAGCAACTGTGGCAGCAGGAATGGGAGCTCCACCAGAAGTAGGCCTGAAAGAACAAACAGCAAATTCATATTATCAGATGGATAAAATCCCATAAAAAAAACCTCGGCAGCACATAATTATTGACTTGAAAGAATTAAAAAAAATCAAATAATAAAACAAGTATTGAATAGGAGTAATATTTGTAAGCATATGAAACCGATATTATTATAAAAAGGAATTGATAGAGTCCCCGTTTGAGGGTAGAGGAGGAAGGAGCTATATATACTTACAGTCCCACAAACACTTTGAAAGAGTCATAGATTCCCCATTGGGCTCCTGTTAGGGTTCCAATCATAACTATACGAAGAGGAAGGCCTCGTGTGAAAAGACCCCACAGCCCCAAATTCTTCACAGCCTGCAAAATCCACCAATCAATGTTCTCAGTCACAGCATTATCAACATAGGTGAATCCCGCTCTGTTTTTTCTTTTATCTATAAACTCTCCAACCAATCAAATTATAGATAGATAAATTTTGGGCTTGGCTTACATCACCAACAGTAGCTCCCTTAGCATTGTTGAGAAAAGAAACAAGGTTATCAGCAGGATGAGAGATAAGTGCACAGAATATGCCAGCCACATATCCTCCTGCAAAACTCACTCCAAGCTGCACACCACTGCTACACTGCTCTTTAGGAGTAGGTATTATATGTTTGTACACCATCTCCACAATGTTCTCAAATGAAGCAAATTTCATCATCGTATCTGAAAATCATTCATAATCAATGAAAAGCTTGAGTCCAAACACTAAGGGGTGTAAAAAGATAAGAGCATGATAGAGACTTGGTAGCATGAGATACTAAATTCCGCCATGAGTAATATGGGATTCTTTGGGGTATCTAAACTGTATGTAGTGGTGATAAGCTCTTGGTGTTCATCATTGCAATGAACACTAAAACTGGTTTCGCATAATAGCCATACAGCTTAACAAAGATGGAAGAAAGCCAACTTACATGGAATCTGACGCCCCCATAGAGGAACAAGTCCCTTGTACAACCTAGAATACATTAAAAATTGGATCAAACTTGAGATTGAAACGCCTTGAGAAATGGTAAATAGTGATATAGAAGCAAATAAGATGAAAAATCATCATCATACCCAAGAACACCTTCAGCTCTAACAATCTTGGGGAGGCCATCAGCTAAGCCACGAGCAAAGCCAGGCTGAGTTTGTACACGAACTTTGACAGCTTCCATGGGGCAAAGGGCAGCATCGGCAATAACCTCTGCTGAAGCAGAACCAGCAAGGTATATCAATGTTTTGTACTTGGCTGCATACTCAGGCCCAGCAATGTCTGAGTAATACTTCTTGAAGTACTCATAGAATCCATACTTGCAAGCTCCCTGAGCACTGTAACCAACCAAAGTCGGTGCCCAGCCCCTAAAAAGACCCTTCACTCCCTGCTCCCTCACAATCACTCCAAATCCTGACGTTGTGCTCTTATACTTTGTTGCATCGATCTAAAAATAACAAGCTAAGGGTTATCAAAAGATGCAATTAACATATGACTTGCAAAATGATGTATAATCAAATGAGACACGGCATATGCTATATTTAAAGCCAACTAAGTCTTATATGAATGACTCCACTGGATTATGTATTACATATAATAATGTTTAGATTGAAGATGTGGTGGTTCTTAAATCGTACGGGCATTTCATAAATTGGAGATAAGATGGAACCAGAGGATATATACCTGCATGTTACACTTGACGACATCCAAAGGAGTGACGGCCATGTGGGTAGGACCAGTACACAAGGCCCCTCCGATTCCACATGCGGCGTAGTACCTCGAAGAAAACAACTCGATCTTCTCGTTGGGCGATGGGATCATGAAGCTGTTTCCCGGCGCAACGGAGGAGGAGGACGTCGTTGGTGGCAAGCCATGATTCTTGTTCATCAACGTACTTAGATGGAAGAGGCTCTTCGATGATGACGATGAAGAGTAAAGGAATTCAGGGACGAGAGAGTGGCGAGGCTCGTTGGAAGGAGCCATTGGCGACTGCTTCCAACTCAGAGCTTGAATTATTGAAGATATGAAGGCTTGTAGTTGAGAAATGAGATTGAAGATGTGAAGGCTTGTGGTTAAGAAATGAGATTGACGATGAAGGGCTATTTCAAAGAACCATCTCTTTGAATTGGCGCGCACCTATAAAAATGTTACGGCAAGGAGACGTAGTTGACCGTTGACCATCCCACAGATTATTCGTCTTTTCTTTTTTAATCAACAGAAAATATTCACACGTAACGCAATGGAGAAAGGAATCAAGCTAGGAAATTTCCCCTCGATCATTGTAAGATATTTTTAGCATGTTTCACATAAATCAAGAAAAACCTTAATTCAGTTGCACTAACCCTATTTTAAAATCCAACAATTTTTTAACTATATTCTTATTTAATATATATTATACTACATAAAAATAATGTCAATATATAATAAATTAAGAGTAAAATTGTAAGTACAAATAAAAAAGTTCCTCTCTTTACCCTGTAAATATGGCCAAAAAATGTACAAGACGAGTTGTCTACATACTTTTCATTACTAGTTATTAATGCTAGCTTACTTTTTTTTTTTTTTTTTTTTGGTAAGAAGAAAAGCTATGATTTTCCATATAATCACCAGAAGAATAGGGGTGTATATGACATATCATGAAGGGGTTCGGTAAACGGGAAAAAATATCAATATTAACTTTATAGTAATTGATATTTTGCATGCATTTATATTAATTCAATTTACGGGGTCAAGGTTTTGATGATAATAATATCTAGAAAAGTCGTCCATCCAAAGTGTTTGGAGAAAAATAAGATGCATTAGTGAAAGTGACATTTATTGGTTGTCAAAAAAAGAAAAGCAAAGCAAAGGTCTTTATATTTATTGTATGTTGTTCTGTTATAAGAACACAAGTGTCTAGCTCTAGGTGGACTAGTATGTTGATATTGGGTCAAATTGCTTTCTCTAAGGTATTCAAGGATAAGATACCTGAGAGGATAAGAGATCACTATGCACAACTATAAGGGCTTTCGCCCAATGAAGTAGGGTGTGTGTACAGTGTAGGCAGTGGCGGAGCCACACTTATGCATGTGGGTGCAAGTGCACCCACAAAGTTTAAGAATATATATATATTTTGAAGGAATCTTATAACAAGTTGCCTAGATGGTGCAGTGGTTATAATCTTGTAAACGATACACAAGGTCCCTTGTTTGAACCCAAATCGGACAACTTAAATATTTTTTAGCCATGGACTTGCGGCCGCCCATGATAAAACAAGCTCAGACAACTTTCACACCAAATGGCTTAAAGCAAGTTTACAACATGGGCCCGATTTGATAAAGAAAAAGGCTAATTTAAAATGGTAAAAGATAAATAAATATGTTAAATCTTAATAATTTCAAAGGATTGATTTTAAATTTTGAAATGCTGCAAAATTTAAAAAATTACCTAACCACCCTTAGTTTTTTTAAATAAAAATTCAAAAGGTTTGTAGTTTACAACTTTAGTATGGCTATTACCAACTTAATTATCTATAATAACAATTTTTGCGTGAGAAATTCAAAAAAAAAAAATTATAATAGGCCGTTGAAGCTATGGAATTTTTTTTTTGCAATATTTCGTCAATCTCTTTAAAATTATTGAAATTCAAAATTTTGCATTTAAAACTTTCTTTCAAAAGTTTTTCCTTATCTTTACTCATTTCATTTTTAATGCATTTAAAATTTTCCTTAAAAAAAAATATCAATGCGCGCTTAAATCCCCTCACAAATTGTGCACCCACAAATATAAATTCCTGATTCCACCACTGAGTGTAGACAATATTGTAAATAAGATAGAACTTAGAATCTGTGTACTTAGGGTTAGAGTTTGGTTGCCTTTTATTGGGCCACACTTTAGATGGGCCTCATATTTAAATCCATAACACACCTAAAAACGTTTGACCGAAACAGTGAGGTGAAAGGGCTGGTGCCTAATAAGGCGGCTTTGCGTGGGGTTCAAGGCTAATGTCGCATTGAATACGTAACACAGCATGTCAAATTAAAATTCATCACAAGTTGACCACGTAAATTACCACGTGAAACCCCATTCCTATATAAAAAATATAGGCTATCGTTATCATTTGATATATTCCATATAATCTGCTTCATTTTGGTTATGGTTGGTATAATTTCAAAGCATAGGTTTTAGTCAATTTGGTATTTCAAAAGGTAAAATGATCTAAATTTTTATTAAAATATAATGTAGGAAGTAAACTTTTATAATGAAAAGAAACTGTTTTTTAATTAAAGAGGCATGCAATATGAGGTTATAGATAGAATTAAAACCGTGATGTTTTACTTATACGGAGCTAGCTCTCATGTTGTTAGACTACAAGACATGGCAAATAAAAGAAACTTTTGAGGGATTAAAATTGATGCTCTAAAACTTTTAACACTAAAACTAAAATAAGAATAAAGATCAAGCATTATATTATGTATATATTAACCGAAATTAACATGAAACTATATATATATATATATATATATGTGAGGCTTCTCATACACACACATTATTATTCTTATATACTCCCTCCGGTCCTAATTATAAGACATATTTAACTAATTCTGGGGATATTAAGGAAAGAAGTTAAATTAGTTAATTTTACTTATTTTCCTAAAATGCCCTCATATAAATTTAAAATGACATGACTAAAAATGAATCAACAGCCCCTGCCACATACCTCTTCGACCTAAAATTTTCCTTTTCAGACATTATCTAATTGAAATAGTGGTCTGACTATATATACATATGAGTGTGTCTGTGTACATATAGATACACACACACATATATCTGCGTGTATGTACATATATCTACACACACATATATATATATGTGTGTGTATATAACTATATATATGTGTGTGTGTGTTTACACACACACACACACTAGAGCTGGGAAAACGGGCCGGGCCCGTCGGGCCGGCCAGTTTAAGCCCTGCTCCTTTACACACACTAGAGCTGGGAAAACGGGCTGGCCAGTTTAAGCCCTGATCCTTTAAGGGCCGGGCTTGAAAATTGGAGGTGAGAAGTGAAGTTAGGCCCTAGAGGGCCAAGGGCTTACATGTGCCTACCTATATAGGGCTACGGGCTGGCCCTTTAGGCCCTTCAATTTTTTTTCTTTAAAAAAGTTGAAGACTGAAGTTGAAGTTGAGGTCAAGTGAAGTTTTTTCCCCACATGTTCTAACAAAATATAGAAGTTTCAGTCTTTTATCTAATTATGTTTAAGCTCTTATTTGTACTCATAATTAGATGCATAGATTCACATAGGATGGTAATTTATTAATTTATATGTATTTTGTATTTGTTATAGAGTTATTTATCCATTTAAATACAAATACATAATAACTATACTCTAATTTTATAATTTGGTTTATTATTATTTGTTGCAAATAAAAATTATAGATGTATTCATGATGCAGGAGAAGAAATTCATGATATTTTACTCTTGAACCAGAGACTACTACTCAAAATGAAGAACAATCAAATGTCGTTGAATTGAAATTGATTATAGTGGAAAAGATGACGACAATAATAGTCATCGTACTAATGTCGCTTAGTGGTATGTTTCTTATATTTAGGATATGTGAGTTATTTGTGAACATAGTTTGCTTTTGATTATGAATTAGTGATTGTGTTTATTTGTTGGATGATTCGTGTTGTAATTTACTAATTATATTCCTTTGAAAAAAAAAAAGAGAAAAAATAGTTAAAATTTAGAATAGTAACTTCCGAGCCCTGGAGGGCCGACCCTGGCTCTGGTGCTCTCGGGTTGGGCTTTGGAAAACAGATGTTTTTCTTCCCTTGAAACCTGAAGAGCCGGTCCTGTTAGGCCCTGGCCCTTCACAGGCTGACACTGGAGGGCCGGAGCGGCCCTGATTCCCAACTCTATATATATATATATATTCACTAAAAACTAAACACACTTGAGAGAATAAAATAGGGGTACTTTAAGAAGTTGACAAAAATTAGAATGTTGTATGTCCTATAATTAGGACCAAAATCAACTCTCAAATATTATCTTATAATTAGGACCGGAGGGAGTACTAGCTATTGCATTCCATCTATATCAAAGATAGGCCATGGAAGACTTGTAACTAATTCCCTCAGTGCTAAAACTGGTCTTACAAGTGACAGCCTTTGTCCGTTTCATTGTAATTGTGAGGAAAGTGTCATTCATATCCTTAGGGATTGTGAGAGAGCTAAGAACCTGTGGAAAGAAATTTTAAAACCTAACTTCTTCTCCAAGTTTTTTTCAGGTAACTTGCAGGTTTGGCTCAATCGGATCACTAATTACAATCCGAGAAGAGGAAGATTCCAGAACTTCTCCTGGCCAAAAGTCTTCAGCCTGGGGTGCTAGATCCTTTGGACCTCAGGATGCAAAGCCCTATTTCAGGGAGAAATCAAAGATACCAGGGAGATGCTTCACTTGTGTAACTATTTTCTCATGGAAAATTTTACTGATCAAAACTTATCTCATCAAATTTTTAATCTTGGCAGGAACGAGGAGAAGTCTTGGACCCCACGTCCAGCAAATGTGGTTCGCATAGACGTGGATGGATCAGTTTGGCATCAATGCCAGGCAGCCTGCGGTGGAGTTATCAAGGATTCCCATGGTCACTGGTTGATGGGATTCTAGAAGTCCCTTGGACTGCATACTGTTAGGGGAGTGCATCGGTTATTTCGGTTCGGTTCTACAGTAAAACTGAAAAACCGAAATATGAATATTATAAACACCGAACCGAAAACCGAAAAAACCGAAACCGAACTAACCGAAATATTTCGGTTCGATTTTCGGTTTTTTTTTTCGGTTTTGGGCTTTGATTGGGCCTTCTTAATATGGGCCTTTGTGTCTTCTTTTTTTTTTTTTTCGGATCAATCTACAATATTAACTTGGTTGTAGTACACTTTTTTTTTTTGTTGGGATGGGGGCCTCCATTCAACACACATACATAACCTCCTGTGTAAAAAAAAAAAATCTATATTTCAGTTTATTCGGTTAAAACCGAATTTATTTTATAAACACCGAACCGAAAACTGAAATATAACTATTTTAGAAACCGAAAAAAAAAAAAAACCGAAAACCGAATAGACCGAAACCGAAAAACCGAATAGCCTTCGGTTCGGTTCGGTTTTCTGGTTTTTTTGCTCACCCCTACATACTGTTGTTGAGGCTGAAATATATGCCATCATGCTAGGACTAAGAATGGGTCAACGGATGGGTCTACAGCGAATTTTTCTTTATTCTGATTCCCTTGACGCCAGTAATACCCTTATGAGGGACTGCTGCTATGATGACCACCCGTAAGAGACGTTATCAGGGAGACAAGAGACCTTCTCTTCCAAGAATGGAACGTTGAGCTTCACTATACTCCTAGGGGGAACATCTCATGCGCCGACTATATGGCCAAGTTAGGCCATGATGCTTCTGCTGAAGAAGACGTGACGCTAATTTCAACAACTCCTGGAGGATGTCTGGATATAGTCTTAAAAGACCAGCTAGCCTGTCGTTACTAGTCATTTTCTAGTTTGTTGTATTCTGGGTTAGGCTTTTGTCTTCACCCTCATTCACTTTCAAGCTTTCGCTTGCCGTTCTCATCAAAAAAAAAAAAAAAAAGATATAGGTTGATGACTATTAGGATCTCTATGGTAATGAGCAGATATTAAAGCGAGACAACCCCTAGCCAATAAATCCTTTCCACGGCAGAAAGAGATCGAAGGTGGTCGTGAAATGAAATGAGGCTCAAAAGCAATTGCAGCAGATTAAGAATATTACCTGGATCGGAATTTATATATCGTCGTCGTCGATTAGTGGGAGTTTAGGGTTTTCTGTTCCTAACAAGTGGTGAGGAACCCCTCAGGGTGGAAGCTCAGACAGAGAACTCAAGTGGTACTGAATCTGAGGTCAAAAATAATCAACTGTATATTTATGAAAAAAGAAGCGACGCGGTGGTGTTTATGAATGTAGATTCAGGTATATGAAGGATAATATTATAGCAGTATTACATAGTACGTAGAAGTGTAGAACATTGTTTAATTATTTCTGTGCAAAACATTTTAGTCATTGTGTACCCTCTTATTAAAGACAAACTCTGTTTGAGAACTAAATGTAAGCACTCTCTCTCACCCACACATGGAAAACTGTTTTGCATGTAACTATATATATATTCACACAATTTTTAATTTCGTGCTTGTGTATTTTTTTTCCTATTAATTTAATAATTGATTTTGCTCTGTTAGCACCGAAAGCTCCTGCAATCTTTACTTTATTTAATAATGACGGAGCAAAATTAAAGCATTTAATTATAGAGAAAAACACACTTCTACCAAATTAAAATATATATATATATAAATACCTATAAATAACTTTTATTATTATTTCTCATATAACCTACGTGGGGAATCAATTAAGAGGGAAAATGTTTTGTGCTTTTCTTAATATTTTATTTTAAAAAAAAATGTTTTGATAACTTGTTTTTTTTTACATAAAATGTTTTACCACAAGTTATACTCACCGAAATTGATTCATTGATAATATCTTTATCTCTCTATTTAAATTAGAAATTACATTCAAACTAACATCATTTTATTACTTTTTTTGGCCAATAATATCAACTTCTTACATTTACACAAAAACTGGTTAGATACTACGGAGTATATATAAAAACATTGTGGCTCAATATTGAATTTCCACGTGCTAGTTTTAAGCAAATGATGCCGGAATTCCAGCTACGTATTAATTCTATCAGTCCTAAATACTCCTTCTGATCCTTATTATAAGACATCAACTAATAAGTATAATTAGTCCTTTTTATAAGGCACTTGCTTGTTCTTAAGGAGCATTGATTATTTTTTTCCATGCATGCCCCTAATTAATAAGGGTAGTGGGTAAGAGTAATAATTAATATAATATTAGAGTTTAGTGCAATTAATATGGGTAATATTGGAAGTTACTTAAATTGTAAGACAACTTTATTGACTTTAACTGTTTTTATTGGTTTGTGAGAATTGTTAGTTGGTGCTTATAATAAGGACCAGAAAGAGTATAAGACATTGTTAACTTTTTTGGAGATATTAAGAAAGTAAATTAAATTACTTTAAAATATTTTTATTTATCATTTTTTCTCCAACTTATTTTGCTTAACTTATAAACTGATATATATATATATATATATATATAATTAAGATACATAATATATAATATGATTAAGTAATTTATATTCCTAGATCTCTCTAAAAAAAGTCAGTTTTATCTTATATTTAGAATCTAGATAATTAATACTGAAAATAAAAAGTCGTAAAAAGTAAAAGGAACGAGACAAAGGGGTCCTCGTGCTATAAAGGCTATGGTAGTTACTAGGGTGTATGACTAATGTAAGAATCCGTCTCTTCAATGTGAATACTAACATGTAAAATGGAAAACCTAATCCAAGAGGGTAGACCGGTAATCAGTTACGAGTTTTGGGTGGAATGTGCTGCATTCTATAATTTTCCTCTTATTATTATGAAACCTAAAACCAGGAAGTTTTGAATTTTTTAAATTAAGAAAATATCATATTTGTGCTCCGTTATGTGTTATTGGATTTTGTGATATTTATATACGAATGTTCCACTTATTTCTGAATTAATGTCTTCTATTTAAATATCACATAACTAGTTTGAAAATCATAAGGAGACTAGTTAAGTTTGTTATTTTACAAAAATGTGTTGTTTTCCTATAATAATCTTCTTAATCATGTGAACAATACTCTTCCTAATATATGCCATCAATCAATAGGTATACTTTTTGTTAGCTCATATAAGCTTGTACCTTTTTCAATGTTATATATAAATGAATATCATTGCACAATTTAAATTAAATTATTCTAATCATGATTGAGCTGATTCCAATTTAACTACAATTAGACCACTGATGATTCTTCACTGACAAAAGAAAAGAGAGTACAGTCTAGGTTATCAAATTAGGATGCAAATCGTGAATCAGAAGATTCATGATCAATTTTAAGGATGTATTAATGTAGCTTTGACATCAGAAACATAAAAGGTTAGTACATATTACTATATTAGCATTTTAGAGGCAAATAACATTTCAAAAAAAAAAAAGAAAAAAAAAAAAAGGATTTTGATTGGAATAAGTGAGAAGGAATCAATGATAGTTATAGAAGTAAAGAGAAATTCTTAAATAAATCTTGACAAAATCAGAAAAAGAAAACGAAAAATGAGGTTTTCTAAAGTCAGAATATGTCAAATCTGACTCAATCTGTGTGCAACCTAGTTCACCTACAATCACGTAAATCATGTGATTCCTATAATTTTGGCTTGTATCGCTCTTAGAATCGTAAGATATATACATGCATAACTAAGATACATCACCGTATCAGTATCTTTTCCACCTATTTTTGAATCAAACTACGAGATACGAATCCACATTCATGGGGATTCTATAAACCAGGAAAGAGACCACTTAATCTTGAATCGTGTCAATCGATTTAAAGGAAAAGTTAACAAATGAAGCCTCAATCTCATATAAACCTTCTCAATGAAAAGGGAATCATATTGTCTGATTTTTTAGTTAGATTTTACTAATTATTTACCTTAAATTAAATAATGCTAATATAAAAAAATAATATTAATATTTATGATATATACTTATAGAATAAACAACATTCTGGTATATGAAAAATACAAAAATAAATAAAATGTAAACTAGTCAAATATAATTCATATCAACCGCCCAAATAAGAAATGTGCGCCTAATTAGAAGACAAAATGGGCCGGAGGCAGGTAGTGCTGTGAGAGAAGAAATTAGTTTTTTTTTTTATAAATTTTTTTTAAAAAAAGGGTTGGGTTCACCACCATCCAAGGGTAAGGCGAAATCTCCCTTCCTCCTAGGTGATACCGATGTTGGGCACGCGGGCCGTCTATTACCCTCGGGCGTTAACCTAGGCACCTAAAAGCTAGGATGCTTCTCCCAGCACCTTGGCCAACTCCAGGATCGAACCCCCTCCCTTTGGTGAGAGTGTCCGACCCTTTTACCAGTTGAGCCTAAGGACGAGGGGTAGAGAAGAAATTAGTTAATCTAACTAAGTTTAATTGAAAATTCAGATAAGCCCCCCTTCCAGAATATTTGGCATCTTTTCCATTTGAAACACATTCATTGTATTTAGAAAATAATTTATTTTATTCAAAAAGACCCTCAACTTTATAAAATTACAAATTTGTTGACCACTTTTAAAAAATAATCTTAGAATATCTCATGCTGATCTGATCCTAAATGTAACTAGGTCTAACATTTAAGATTATATATGATCCAATTTAGTATAATTATTCTCTGGGATCAGGGGAATATGGAAAATCCACATTATTAACTAGTTACCTTGTAATTTTTATACTTCGTCTGATATCTTTTTTAGGAGCCTGAAATTTGAATTGTATTAAACTTTTTATAAAATCCTACTTGGAATTATTTGAATATTTAATATGATTTTACCATTTTTGCCCCTAATTAATGATACAATCTCTCTTCATCTTTTTTCATACTACATTTTTTAAAAGGGGTTTCATGTTGCATGAGAATAAGAAGATTCCTACACACACATGAAATGATAGGACCCACATATATATATAATGCTAATTATATATGTATGTGGGTCCTACCTTTCATGTGTTTGTGACATGAAAATATACTTCTCCTACAACATGAGAAGGGTTTTTTCCTTTTTAAAATTATGTAATTTGATTATTGAGCTTCTATAGAAAGGATCGAGGGCAATATATGTGAGCTTGATTAACTAGTCCCCTGCAACTCTCTCATATAGATTCATTCTATATTTAAGTAATAATTTGCCTTTATTTAAAAATTTAATTTACTTCCCCCTTTTCTTCTTCAATTAATCGCATGTTTCTCTCACCTCTCTTTCCCATTCATTCTCTCTTGTTTCTTTTACCACTCATTCTTTCTTAGACTTATGATCTTCAAAAGTAAGAGTATATTTGGAAACAAAAGATTACATATCTTACACATTTATTGTTTTTAACTAATTTTAATCAATAGTTGTTTTACATAATTTAAGTAGTTGTAGTTTATAAAAAAGATTGGAAGAAGTATTTATTCATTTCACAATATAAGTCATTTCTAGAAAAATGATTTGATTAAAAATATAAATCACTTGGAGAGCAATTAATGCTTACTTTTCAAATTTGCCTATGTAATTAATGTTTAAATGGCTCATTATATTTTTCTCTTATTTTTTTATTAGATCAAGGGTTTCCCCTTGAGGCTTAAAAGAGTTTTCACCTCTCCCAACTTGTGTTCTTCTCCTTATGGGTGAGGCTTCTTATCACCTCAACAAACAACTTGTTGGTATCTTTCCTCTCTCTCATTTAAAATCTCATCTAATATGGGTAAAAATTAGTTTAAGTGACTTATATTTTGATAGAATGAATATTGGTAATTCTAGTCCTCTTGATTTGCTTTGTTACTTGGAACTCACCAAGAGGTTCCTAGTTGATTACTGGTAGATAAATAGAAGATAAGAAGTAGAATAAAGTGACTCCCTCCTAGTGTAAACCTTTTTCAAAAAATACCCCGACTCTTCAATTCATATAAAAATATTGAAAAAAAAAATGATTATCACATGGCAGTGCTAGAGGTGGAAATAGGTCAAACCCCTATTAGGCGAAACGACATGGTCCGACCTATTTCACAAAAAGGTCGGTTAAAGGCGCCTATTTAAATGTCTAAATATATAAGCAAGCTAAGCCTATCTTAGGAAAGCCTAACCCGTAAGCCTTTAGATCCTATTTGTTTACACATTTTAAAATATAATTTTATTTACAGAGTTAAGGTGCGATTTAGTAACAAACTATTATTCGGAAATACCCAAGACAATTAACTATTACTTGGACCATAAATACCAATAAACTATTTAAATGTTAAAATCAGCACAATTCCGTTAAAAAGAAATTAACTCCGTTGCCCTGTCTCTTTTTTTTTTTTTTTTTTTTTTTTTTACAAAGAAGCTGACCACTACAGATCACTAGCTTCTATAGCAGAACCTTGCTCTTCCAATTTCATCTGCATCCTCCCAGAGAAGGCACATCCGTCTCACCCTTTTTACCAAGTCAAGTAATAGATTGAAAGTAAAAAATAATTGCAAACTCGGGATGATCTTTGGAGCGCCGTCGGATCTGGATGAAGCGTCGACCGCCTCTGATAAACTCTGGAGTAGCAGATGTCAATCAAGCGACTCTATCTTCTGGAATACCCACGACATCGGCATCGTCGAGTGCGTTTCTCTCACTTTGTGGCGGAGGTGGCCTGTGGTGGAGAACAGGGTGTGCTGGTGATGTTGGGCCCTTGGGTGCGACGAATTTTGGTGACTTGGGACCCATTGGAATCAATCTCGTAATACCCCCTTTTGACATTCAGTCTCCATATAAATCAATACGTTATTGATTTCATAGATGTAGGTTCTTCTCCTTTTTCTTGTTAATATTGTTTTGAAGATCTGGGAGCTTTTTTCTTCTTCGATTGATTGTTACTCCCCACAAGCTTCAAGGCCCATCTCTGATCTCGTTTGGTTTTGTCCTCTTCAGTTTCAATTCCCAATTCCAATTCAATCTCCACCACTGCTTCACTTATCCATCAATTCTCATTCAGTTTTGTCTTTATCCATTTTATCTCACGCCCACATGGATCCAATTATTTATCGTCAATTCTCTTAATCGGTTTGGGCATTTTATGCAGATTTTTAAATTCAGTTTGAACCCTACCTCCATTAATTAAATAGAGCGAAGATCAGATCTGAGTTCCGCCACCTTTGGTCTTCAGATATGAATCACTCATGGCTTCCTTTTCCCTTCTCTCTCCCTCTCTCTTACTGCTTTGCCTCGCCGCCTTCTCCCCCTCACTTGCCGAGATCTGATTCCCCTTGACCAGGAAGGATTTGTCCTATGGATTTATCTTTAACGGAGTTAATTTCTTTTTAACGGAATTGTGCTGATTTTAACATTTAAATAGTCTATTGGTATTTATGGTCTAGGTAATAGTTAATTATCTTGGGTATTTCCTGAACCTAATAAGTTTTACTAAATCGCACCTTAACCCTTTTATTTATATTATGTGTCTATATTATATTTATATTTTTATCATTTTTTATTTTAATTTTAAAATACAATTATTAAATTATCATAATGGTTGGTTCTCTATAATTTAAAACTCAAATAATAGCTTTTTGAATTAATTTTAATTTTAATTTATTAAATTATAAATATTTTATTTTATTTTAATCATATTGTAGGCTTTAAATTATAGGTATTTAAACCCTAATTTTAAACCAATTTAAAGACTTACATTATAAGTAGGTTTGTAAAAAGGTTTTAAGTCTAATCAGTCCTTTTGAAGGATTTAAGCCTAAAAAAAGCATATATACAAACCTGGGCTTAAACTTGAGGCCTGTGTTATAAGCTAAAGCCTATTTAGTTAAAGCATAGCCTATCTTGTTTGCACCCTGAGAGAGGCATCTTATTCGAACTTGTAATTTCTTTACTTTTTTTTTTTTTTTGGCTTTATTGCATTTGTTTGGTTGGGGAAGAGACTCTGATTTCATGCCCTTGGTTTGTTATGAACTCATGGCAATAATATTAGAGACCAATAAATTTTTTTATTGAGACAGTAAATGACAAGAAAACAAAAATCTTCACGTTTTAAGCTTAAAAAAGAATTACTCTCAAATTTAAATTGACTTGAAGATACCTTCGTCAAACCAAAAAAATATTATAATCTGAACTTGTCTATTACTACTTATTTTTTTAATCTTGTAACTGTGGTTTTTTAAGTTTTTGTTTCATGGTTCTAACTGTTTTTTTTTTTTTAATATTAAAGAAACAAACAACAGTCTAAACCACAATTAGTGTTGTTTTAGTATGTTATTTTTAAAATTTTGGTAATAAACATTACAGTATTAGCATTATTTTTTATTCAATTTTTTTTTTTTTCTAAGGATGTTGCTAATTTACTAACATCATTCAGATCAAAACCAAGTAACATTGTATACTTTTAAAATTCTATGGGAATATATATCATTGCACATGTTGTTGAAGGACTCAATAATCTGCTTGTTGGTCATGAGTAAAGGTTAAATGAATGTCAATAATCAAGGGCGGATACAGGGGTTAGGGTGTGCCCCCTAAAATTTATATGCCCATTTATGTACCAGAAAGTGAAGCATGTAGATAGGGTGGGGTGCTGTGGAAGCACATGAGAAGGAAGGAGATGAAGATTTCGGAGCTCATGCCTGATCACAATGGTGAGTTTGAATACCGTCCCACCCTGCACTTCAACGTCAACAAAAATCTCCCTCTTTGTTATGCTTCTACTTTCATGCACACTTCCTCCCCTTCTCCTCTATGAGGTTCTGTGCTCAGTCACACTACTTTTGCATATCTACTACCTTCAATATTTGGGATATTTCTCACTATGATCTTTTTAGTTGTTTCTGTTTGCTACTCCCTTCCGTTGTACATGAGCATTCCATATATTGTTTCAATTATGTATCTTTTTTATGTAATGGCGATAATCTTAATATTTTTGTCACCGTCAATAAAATTCTAGGTCCATCACTATCAATAATCCTATTCTTTTGGATGAGGCTGTGTAGCTAAGGGCGACATAGATATTTTTGAGTGTTTGTTAATTGCTACTTAAATTGATCATCCTCTTGTTACTTTTTTCTTGCTTTCATAGACGAGGCGACTCATGTCTTTGGACGTTTCATTATTGGCATATTGTACCTGCCTTTCCTTTGTAGCTTGGGGATATTTATAGGATGAATAAAAACAAGCACTCTTCATAGATTAGAACTATTGTAGAAACCCCAAAAGCCCACTTGTTTTGGTGAATTA